>JAPZDV010000010.1:16845218-16890006 GCA_029814665.1 Acanthurus lineatus
ATTAAGTCGACTAAAATTAGACTAAAACTCGACTAAAACTAAAACTATTATCATATTTAGTCGACTAAAACTCATATTTAGTAGACTAAAACTCATATTTAGTCGACTAAAATTCGACTAAAACTAAAACTATTATGATATTTAGTCGACTAAAATTCGACTAAAACTAAAACTATTATGATATTTAGTCAACTAAAACTCATATTTAGTCGACTAAAATTAGACTAAAACTCGACTAAAACTAAAATTATTATCATATTTAGTCGACTAAAACTCATATTTAGTCGACAAACTCATATATAGTTGACTAAAACTCATATTTAGTCGACTAAAATTAGACTACAATTAGACTAAAACTAAAACTATTCTGATATTTAGTCGACTAAAACTCATATTTAGTCGACGAAAATTAGACTAAAATTAGACTAAAACTAAAACTCATATTTAATTTACTAAAACTCATATTTAGTCGACTAAAACTAAAATTTGACTAAGACTAAAACTCATATATTTAGTCGAATAAAATTCAATTAAACTCGACTAAGATTAAAACTACACACTAAGGTTATTTTATCAGATAAACCACTGTGTTTCTGCAAAACTTGGAAAATAGAAGCTAAAGGTGTGAACTGTATTGATTGACCTTGGAGGATCCTGAATCACAACAGTTATAACAGACATAATAAGCACATTTTTTTTCATAATTAAGTCTTTTTTTACTCCCTTAAACTTCATCAGAGCCAGTCAGATCATGAGGGGGAAATACCGGACAGGTCAGCTCATTATCTAGTGAAATTGAGCTGTTTTTAAGTGATCAAAATATTAAATAAAAGAAATACTAAAACAGCAAGATTCAAGACCGAAGCAGATGTTCATCACATGCAGTTTCTACTGGACAGTTAAGAGAAACAAAGGGTCAGCAGTCCATGGTGGAAAAAAACAGAGCAGTCGATGAAATGGGTTTTTCAAAAACTGTAAATCACTGCAACCACAAGAGGTACTTGAGCATACAGTCATAAATATGCTCACTAATATTATTGCTCAGTAGTGTTAGCTTTTTACAGACACACACACACACACACACACAACCAAACATATTTTTTTCCCTCCAGGCTTTGACATGCTAGAGACACAATGTTAAAGCAGTAAGATTTAACTTTGTCCATCCCTGAGATAAACCCTCTAACTGACATCTGAAAGCCCCACTGGATTTCTCCCACTCACAGCTCTCATACGTTCAGTGTAAAGCCTGTGTTCTTGCATCACCATGAATCTCAGCCATCTGACTTAATTGCCTCTGGGGATCGAATGTTAAACAAGCGCAAAATAACTCATAGTGCTGCCACTGCAGTTAGTTTACCATCTATTACCAATCACACCTTCTAGAAAATATACTTTAATGAAACGTGCAACAAACTCCATAATATTAAATCTTCACTTGTTGCGGGTGAGTCTGTAATTGTAGAAATAAAAGTAATGTAGTGATTTGAGGATGTTTGTAGGTGGAGAGTGTGTGAGCTTGTGTGTGACTCTCTTAAAATATTGTATTTTTATTTTTTTCCTTGATTTTAAGTTTAAAATTTGCTCTGCAGTCATTTATTTGTTTTTATTTGATGATGAGATTGGTTGCTTTAACTGATAATTTGACCTAGCACTGCAAGGCAAAGCAAGTATTTTTGCAATGTCTGCAGACTTTATGCAAAGATGCATGTTTCAAGCAACCACAGGGTTGGAAAAACATGGTTGCCTCTGGCCGTCACAACCTGCAAACACTGGTGTCTGCTGCCTCCAGCTTTTTTTACTGGGTCCTAATCAGCAGTTTACAAAGTGTCAGTTTGTCTCATGGGTTTTAATTTAAGAAAGCCTATTAAGTGTCAAAATTCATATTGTGTACTTTTATATGCACAGAACATTTCGTATCAACCAGCCCTTTGGCTATAGATGTTTTTTTGGACTTTGCAGCACTATAGGAATGCATTCAGATTAGAAGTATCATTAACTTTAATAAGCGATGAATTTCTCCACCAAAGTTTACTCCCTTAAAACAAGTAAGAATGCATGCAATACATGGTGATAAAAACTGGTGTCCTACTAACAACTGTTTTAGTCGAACACTGATTAGTAAGCAAATGTTCCAGGCGGTGAGGTACACAGTGAAACCTGATTAATCAAAAGGCCATAAAGTCTGAAGGAGCCGTTTGGTCCTCGGGGTTAATTAGACTGCTGTGGACCCCACAGATGAAGCAGCTCTTCTGAAAAATGGCTCCGTCTCCGCTGATTAGCAAGTCGACACCCACACGAACAGACATGCACTGTATGGAAAACTGACCCCCCTCTCCATGAGTAAACACCATAAGCATTACAGCAGCATGTAAAGCACACACTTCATGTAAAGTCAATTTCATTTTTATAGTCCAATATCACAAATCTGCCTCAAGAGGCTCCGTAATCTGCACCAGCACACGACACCCTCCGTGCTTCGACCCATTGAGAGGCAATTACTCAAGAAGCAATTAAACAGGGCTGATGGTGGCCGTGAGAGGATCGAAGCTTCAACAGACCCAGAGGGTGAATGAGATACAGATAACATAGCGTGATGGCATACATAACCCGATGGCAGAAACAAAATTATGTTTGCACATTATAACCCCTGAACACACTCAGCCAGGATTTTGGGATGTAATTTGATCTCGAACTATGCGGGGAAGAATCTGACTGATGAGAAAGCGATGCAGGAGGGCAGAGTTTAGCATCGCATCAGTTTTATAACAGAGTTCATGATAGTTTTATGCAAATTTGTGGGTTTCAGTATCTGTTTAAATGTCAATAATATGTTTTGCAACAAGAACTCACATTAACACAAGTTTTAGAAACCACTTTATACTGAGAAAGGGAAGATGTTAAGGTTAGGAGTTCGCAAAATTGAATAGCAGCTACAGATTTTAACACTAATCATTAGTTTTTATGTCTTGTTTTGTGTATTTCTTACATTTTTTGACTCCATAACTTTTTCTAAGATTCTTTAAGTCAACTTTTTTGACTTAATGTGTCTTATTTGCTCATTAGCTTGTGAACCAACAGCAGATACAGACTGTCATATCTTATTTTTGCAGATTAAACGCACAAATTTTAAAATGCTACATTATGACCTCAATGTACCGTCCAATTATACGAACCAATCACATGCTAGCATTTCAGAAATCTAAAACTTTGCTAAAAACAAGGTTCAAATGAGAGTGATCTCCTCTGCCCACGTCACTCTATCTTTTTCTTTCATTTATTTCTGGGAAAACTCACAGAGAGCGTGAGAGCAGATTGAAGTGAAATTGAGTTGTTTTTTGTTTTTTTTAAAAAAACCCATCGTTTTCAAACCCCGGCAGCTTCACGACTGACTGAGTGTGATGGCAGCAGATGAATTTTCACCTTTTTGTTTCCCTGTCAAAATCTCAACCCGCCAATTACTGCTCGCCTCTAGTTGAAAAAAAAAAAGGCAAATAAATAAAGCCAGGGCAAATCCATCTCCATCACAGCAGGCAGCGGCTAAATTGAGATAAAACACACACAAGGCAAATATGCTAAGTCATGGCAGTCCATTTTTTTTCTCTTTTAGAGCCAGGCAATGATGTTTGGGTGCAGATATACTGAAATGGCCTGTCAAAGGCTCCTTTGTCTGGCTTTTTAACCATTAATGACATTTCAGCGTACATGAATAGATATTTTTGGGGGGAATAAAAGGCTTCATTATTGTGGAGTTATTGTGCATCTCAACTCTGAAACTTTAAGCCCAATCATTTGTTCATCCTGTAGGTCTATATAGAAGTTTTGTCTTAGCTTGAAAATCAATTATTTAAAACATTAAAGCTGTAATATGTTGGTTCTATTGAATGGATTCTTCAATATCAAACAGTATGTTTATGTTTTCACGCTCTCAGCAGTCTGTAATAGCTTTTCATGGACTTGGGAGTTGGGTTATATATTATATATGTTAGAAACGCTGTTTCTGTGTCTCACAACAAGCCTCCATTCCCTTAGCATTAGCATTTGTATACAGAACTACTGAAGCACCAGGAGTATACATTATAGATTTTCATACATTTAATTTCTGATTTTCTGAAGCACTTGTGCCAGGATGAGGCTCACATGATACCAGTCAAAACTGAGGGAGAAATAAAGGCTTCAGGCACAACAGGTGTCAGTTGTGTCTCAGTTATTGCAGCATCCGGGACAAATTTAAACATCCTAACCTAAAAAAACTATCATGTCAGAATAATTTTGCTTTTTTTTCTCCTAGTTTGACAACCATGCGTTTCTCAATGTCGCGTTCAAAGAAAAAATGATGTTTCTTTAATTCATTTCAGTGAACTTTTTTATCTGTTTGATCCTCGGGTTGAAAACATTATGCAAAATAAATCACCACATGAGCCTCTGCACACTTACATGTACACCACACACATACACAAACACGCACACACACACGTTCATGTCGTGATGCACAAAAAACCAAAGCTGGCTGGGGGTCCATCCGACATGTAAGTCTGTCCATGTCTCTCTGTGAGTCACAGCAGGGATCCTCTATGATTGCCTATAATCTGACTTCGTGAGCATATTAAAATGCAAAAAAAAAAAAAAAACATGCACTCTGATCATGAATATGAGTAATTACATGAATGATGTTTTCTGTGCAAAGACAGACGGATGTGCTCGGTTCAAAGGCCTTTTTTTCGTCCTCTATCAGTGACCTGTGAGATTTGCAACATTTCACAAAATTCACTGCACAGCTCCTGGTGTCTATAACAAGTCTCTAAGACTCAATAAGCTAATTATTTAGCCATTAGCGATATAATTTAAATATTACAGTGGGCATATATTACCACTAGTAATACTGTAATATTAATCATACTCTGTCAGTTCCAGCGCTGCAGTTTTGTCACTTTTCTTGATCAACAGCCTTGTCAACACCCTGCCATGAAAATTATGGTCATTATGGGGGGAATGAAAACCTTATCCGTCTTCACTTTAATCAAGCCTGCCGATGACCTGCCTCCTTTTTCATCCTTGATGATGCTTCTCACTGGGAGGGCTGCAGCCAGAGGTCTTTATAGTCTGATTGATTATCATTAATGGTCCATTGACACACACACACACACACACACACAAAACTTTTCACATCGTTTCCAGCATATTCAGGATGTGACATAATGTCTCTGCTTTGACAGGACTGACAGAGATGAAAGTCATCTGTGAAACCTCCATAAAACTAATGACAAAGCCTTGAAATAAACAGAATATATTGTTTCTCACAAACTGCGGCCGCCCAGAGGAAAAAACCTGTCAGACTCGATGCTGTTGCTGCAGTTTTGGGATTAATGCCATCGTAGGAAAAAGCAATGAAACGCTACATTTGCAGCTGCGCAGGACAAAAGCTGCCTGCCTTGTTCCATTGACCTAAAGTGCAATTTCAATAAGAGAAACAACACGTTTATACAAACTTTAACTACATCACTCAGGTTGAGTGAACACAGAGTTTTTAATAATCAAAACATCCCTTCTTTCTCTCTCAGCCTCAGATCAGTGATGCTGACACATCTGTCCTTTGTAAAAGGCCTCAGCTGCTCTCAGTACGACTTCAGTGATGGTGCTTTAAGAAAGATCAGGATCTGACACATGAAAACTCTTTTCAGGTGTTGCGTCAGTGTGCACAAAGAATTATAAGTATCTGTAATAACACTGATGTTTACAGCCTTTGTGTTGCATCACTTGGTGCTGAAACAACATAATAAACTTTCTCCTCCTTTGAATCCCACAAATACAGAGTTTGTGTTGGAGAAAAGACCTTTCATTTCTCATTTCTAACCTCAAACTTTACATTAACTTACCTCCTTCAGGGAGCCACTAAGTCAGAATCGATCACATCTCACAACTACTTTGAGAAAAATAAAAGCTCATCCAGTAAAACAAAGAAACAAATTCAATCCTGGTGTCTGTCTGAACGGCTCCCCGACTCACTGGAATGAAATTAGCAATCATTTGACAGCAGGGAGGAGAAATATGATGAGAGATCCTCGAAATGCACTTGAGGTTATATTTCATCATCTAAAGAGCTAATACGGTAACATCTCATTATCAGGGTTTGGTATAGACTGTTGAAATAAAAGAATAATGTGCCTCATTGAGCTCCTTTCTTTCTTTCTTTTTTTTTCCACAGCAACTTTACCAAATCCAATAAGCATAAATAAATGATGAGGAATATCTTACGAGGCAATTTAAACAAAGTATTTACGATTTATCATTCAGACATCCCTCCATGGCATAAATGCCTCCCACACAATTGCAGGTTCTTCGGAGAGGTCAGGAGCCCCCGGAGCAGCTCGAGGTTAAGTGATTGAGGTCAATGCCACTTAAACAGTGTTAGTAAGAAGTGAACGTGTAAAATCCTCCAGCGAAGCAAAGAGCAGGTAAACATCATCATCGTTTTCTTGAGGTGAACACTGGCCTCTATGTTTAAACTTCCAGAGAGGCTTCAACTTAATAAATATATTTGAGTCACAGTCTTGAAGGAAAGGAACAAGTTTTAAAAGCTTTTTTCTTTTTAAAATAAAACTAATTGTGCAACAGCTAAAAATAACCCTTTATGAAAGATCCCAGTGCTTTCTCGCTCATTCCCCTTTGTAACTTTTACCGTGACTCAGTGTAAATGTGCACGTATGCAGCCTGAGACGTAGCAAAGCACACTTATGTAGGAGTGTAAGAGTGCCAATTATTCAAACAGCTCTCTGGAGCTCTTTTCTCGAAAAAAAACCCCACAAGGCACAATGCAGGTATAAGTGCATTTTCCACCAGATGCAATTTAAGCAAATTATCAGACAATGTCAAAGATCAAGAAGAGCTATTTCTGCTTTTTTTATTTTACCACCTCCAGTAGGCAGATCTGGTTTTATTCTGCCTGGAAATGAGTCTGCACGGTACAAACTGTTAAGTTGTGTGTTATCAGATGGATAAAAGATTCATTCTGCATCTTGTATGTTTGGGAGGAATAAATATTTTTGATTTGAATAGAGTACAGTCTGAGTCACGTACTCCTACTGTACTATATCATGCCCATTTCTAAGCATTTTTAGAAGCTTCCTGTTTTCTATTAATTCTGAGGCTTTGCTCAGAGTTTGAACTGAAAAGTTCACAACACTGTAATCGTCGAATCTGCTCATTGATCAGCAAAGTTCTCCTCGAACAACAAGGGCAACTTACTGCTTGTGATTTACCACAGATGCATCTCTGCTCTGCTGTGTTGGTCACCATCACTTTGCCTAAAAAAGAAACGTTTATCAAATCAAAAACACCCATCTGCTGCGGAGTAAAATGTCTCATCTCCTGCTCGCAATTCATCCACCTGCCCATTCAGCTTCCTGCCTTCCCTAACAAGCGGCATTTCTTCTCATCTGAAAACAGTCTTTATCTGAGGCAGAGAAAAGAGCGTGACAAGGGAGTTGGCTTTGAAATGAGTCTATAAAAAACGAGGCAGGGAGGTGGGCACGGGCTCGTGGTTCCCAAATGGTATCAGTAACAATGAAACAGACCTTCTCATTAGGATGTCTATACAATCTTTCTCTCGCAGTGACCCGTGAGGCTCCGAGCGGGACGGGAGGGCGCCGTTCTGCTGGGTAAGAGGGGGGGAATTGACAGTCTCATTATAGCAAAACATCCAGGCTGTGCTTAAAAGGAAATGACAGGTCTATTTACCATCAGCGCCGCAGGGAAAGGCCTTGAAACCATGCACACACACAAGCATTAACACACAAGCACACAGTTACACTCCAATGTCGACAACTATATGTGCGAGGATCTACACGCAAGCACGCAAGCTAGTTTTCACATGCAACAGATGTCGCGAGGTGTAGCGGTCTAATGGGATTACTTCATTTGTCAAGAGCACGTGTCAATCGCTGTGAAAAGCTGGATGGATTCCCCCTTTATTTCACCATTTATTCTCTCCTAGCTAATTCCCCAGACGGATCACCGGGGGGTGGGGGGGGTGGCAGTGTGCTTTCCACGAATCCTGTCATGCCTCGCAGGGTTTTAAGGAGCAGCACGCAGCCATGCCTGGAATGTTTTCTCTAAGTTAATGATTTGAGGAATAGATGCATGATGAATTTTTTTTACCGGAGGCGAGATGATGAGGAACGACACAGGGGAAGAGATGATGTACGAGCAGTCGATGAATGACAATATAGGAAAATGTAGATGTGATAAAAACATCAAATTGTGTCGTAAATCATTTATTGTTGTTTGTTTAGGGATTTGGTTGCATTGTCCTTTCAGGGCTACTGTGGAAACATGGCAAGATTACGCAAAAGAGGAAACTAAATCTTGAATCTGAACCTAAAACGTGCAATCTATGGTAAAGAAATCACAGTGATTATTAATTTTAGGGGGATCATATACTGATGAAACATACTTATGAGTGTAATAATCAATTTCTGCCATATTCTACGTATAAATCCCTCTAAATCATAAACACTTGATCTTCAAATAGTTAAAATGTTCTTATAGATGCTTATGAACATAACATTATGTTGTAAACCATTTATCAAATATTTTTTTAGGGAGGAAGTAAAGTTATGTGACAATTTTAATTATTATTACTTCAAAAGTTCCTCATTTTTATTATCTTTTAAAGAACTTAAATTACTATTATCTTTGTTTATCATTAAAAGTGCTAATTCATTCACCTTTGCCTCAGACAAATTTTAGTTTCAGCTGTTTTTCGGGTGACGGTTTTTGAGAGTAACACCGATGAATTAATGTTTGCAATGATAAAAGTTGAGAACCAGGAAGTTAACAGACTGAGGGAAAAGTTTGCTGCTTCACTTTGTTTCCCTCGTGTGTTAAAAGATTCAGACGCTGTGTTACTCGCACCGACTGCAGAGAGAAATGCTCGAGAACGGAAAAACACAGAAGCTCAACTTTAATGTAAGTTAAAGTTACCTGAAGCAGCGCACTGATACAGAGAAACCACAACACCAGGTTTCCACAACAAAGGAAAAACTGAGTCCCAAAAGTCCCAAACAGCAGCCCTTGCTTACCTACTGACCCCCCCTGCTCCAGTTAATCAGCTTTGTTTCATGAAGGAAAGCGGCTCCAAGGACTTCATGCCCATAAATTATTCATTATTTAACAGCAGGACTTGTTGTTTTATGTTTTGGCAACTAGTGGCATAAGCCTGAGCACTAACAAGTGAAACTCTGGCTGAATGAACACTTTAATACTCCCGGCGAACCCGGAGGGCTCAAAGTATTTGGCTGAGTCAGCCTAACACACACACATATACACACACATACACACATAACACACACACGTCTCTCCTCAGAGGACGGGCTAATGACGGGCAGCTGAAGCTTCATCTATAAAACTTTTCTCAGTTAGATAAACATGTCGAAACATCAAACTCTAACCGACCTCACAGAGCCGTTAACAAATACAGCAAGAGAAACTTTGAACATGCAAGAAACTGGACATGAAAGCATCAACCATCTGCAGATCAGTTACACACACTTTGGCTTTTAAAAAATACTGAAAATTATAAGCTAAAACACACTTTAATTACCCCACCTAACTCTAAATCCTCCAGACTACTTTTGGAGTTGTTTAGATCAGGTGGGACAGAATGGTACCTCGGTTTTGTGCTAATAGATGTACAATTTTTTAAATGTAAATCAGTCTCATATTTGTGTTGGATGGTTGGTTTAAAAGTGCTCTATGATCTGCGTCTATTTTCTATGTGTGAAGGACAAAAATATTGCAGTCAGTTTGGATTTTGAGCCTCACCACTGCACTCAAATAGCCATTTAATCCATTAAGATGGATGACAACTCTCTGCTTTATCCCTCTGCACTAAAATAAAGACATAATGTTTCTAATAGCATCATGTGCTGGTGATATCATGTGAGTTTACTCAGAAGTTACCGGTGAACTGAGCTTTAATACTGAGGTTTTGCTTCAATAACAGGTTAACTTTAACTACTTTACAACCAATTTGACTTGACTTATCAGATAAATATACACTTGAACACACACCAGAAAGATAAAAACTATCTAAAATGATCAAGATAATTTTTAGTTTGACCTTTGTCCTAACTGAGAACACTGAGAGAGCTGAATTTGTGACTTTGCTGCAGCTGGACACCAGGGGGCGATCAAGATTTTTTGGCTTTACTTTTGAGAAGCAGTCATGTTGTTTGTTTTTATTTGATCATTGGAAATAGACGGACTGCTCATGTTGGCTCACAGTCTTCAGATTTGAGTTGGGGATATAAAAATTTAGCTACAACATCTAAAAACTAAAGAAGAACCAATAAAATGGCAGTAAAATGGCTGAAAATCCACCTTTACTGTCAGTTTATACGGAGTTACAAACTGTTTAATTGAATCTGTTTTTACTTGTTAACGAACCACTTCAAATACAAAACTTTGCCAAAGTTTCTAGGTTATATAAATTTGGGGACAACATGGCTATCTGCTGGGGTAACTACCAACAATACCACCTTAAAAAACATCACAGAATGGCAGAAAGACTATTGCATTGCAGAATATCAGCAGATAGACAAAAACTGAAGGTTTATGAACAGAGAAAGAGTTGATTGAAAGGTAATTTTTCACATTTTCTGGTGTTTCCCCTGTATGACGAACACTCTGTTGATGCAAACGCGCTTCACTCTGCCTTGACGCTGTTCTCTGCTCCCCGCCTCCCCGAGGTGAGATCGACTCATACGGCCTCCTCGGGTCCCGCTGTTCGACAGCCGGTCTTCCCTGCTGCACGTCTTTCAGCTCTCTTTAGGCTGTTTCCAGGCCTTCTCCGCCCAACACGCCTCATTATTGCTTGTCCCTGATGGATATTGATCGCTTTCAGTGAGCTTTATCTGTCAGTCTAACCATCTGAATCCCTGCACCACCTCAACCTTATGAAATATTAACGCCAACTAGAGGAGGCCAATCTCACGGATCAATGCCTCTTGGTGAGTGAGGTGCTTAAAACTTTGAAGAGAGAATATCTGGATTTTTGGCATCCTTCAAATCCAAGTAAGCCTCTGTTAAGGTCATAAAGGTGTTATTTCTTCAGTATTAAATCCTCATCCAGTCACTGCTACTCAGCTGCATGCTAAAATGTTGCATCTTTTCAGTGAAGAAGAATAAAAGTAAAGTGTTTAATCAGCAACGTCACTGAGGAATAAAGCAGGAAAGGCTGAGGATGAGAATAAAAGGTTCAGGAAGAAATAGCAGATTTTCACCTCCAGCTTCACGCAGCCTCCTTATGATTGTTTTACAAATGAAACAATGAAAAAAAAAAAAAGAGCGAACGGTATGTTTTTCGGCGGCAGGAACAAAACAAAGATTAGGAGGATGTTTTTGGACCGAAGCTGCAAATTAGCAGTCTCACTACAAAGCAACAAAGCAACAGCGGTTTGCCTAAAGGCTTACAAGAGGAGGAGATAAAGAAAGGATTACACAGGAGGTGAATTAATGAAAGTGTAGACTCCTCTATTTGTGGTATGTTTTTGCAGGGGGGGAAACACACAGATAGAGAGTGATGGAGCTGCAGAGACACACAAAAAACAGCAAAAACAACAAGGAGGAGGAGGAGGAAGCAGATTGAAATGGAAAAAGAGAGAAAGAGATACATAAAGGCATCGAGTGTGCTGGTTGTAATTGAAGGAGTGTCGTGCCATAATAGATCTACTCGATGGTCTGATAGAGCAGGAAACTTCTCCGGTGATGGATGGTTCCAAGTCCACATCTTAATGGGCTCCATTGATAGAGGAGGAGAAGGAGCGCAGATCTATAAAATCTATGCTTATCTGAACTGTGCAAACACCTCCTCCCTCCTTTCTTTTTGAAAATTAGGAATGGAGGAGGGGTTGGTGGTGTCATGAGGGGGGGAAAAGAGCACAGATTAATCTGGATCCCAGTCTTGGATTCATCATCCTCTTCGGTTGTTTTTTTGTTTTGTTTTGTTTTGGCAGAGCTGCACCCAAAGGCTCCCTGAGTCATTTCTCGTTTTTCTGACGCTGCAGTTTGACATTGCTGATATCACAGCTTCCACTTTAATTGCCACACACTTTTTTTTAATCATTTTATTTCCTTTATTCTTTCTTTCTCTCTCAATTCCCACAACTCTCTTTCTCCTAATAACAAATTCCACTTTTCCTTTTTTTCCCCATTTTAAACCCTCAGTGACTGTTTTTTCTAATCATGATGTTAAAGTGAAGTACACGTTCAAAACAAACCTCTGTGTTTCTCAACATGACCAAATCTTTACTGTACCTACAAGATAATGTCTTCCCTCCAGCAGGGGCATTGGATCAGGAAACACCTCTATAAGATTCACGGACAAAGAAGCCATCTTGTCCTTTAATTCTTTGATCCCTAAGGCTCCTTTTTCATTTCACTTTATCTGGCACCCCGACTTGATATTGCAGATATCACAGCTTCTACTTTAATTGCTATTCGACTTATTGCGACAGGTGCAGTTACACACTTTTCTACTCCTTTCACTCTCTTTTCTGCCCTCTCTTTTCTACATTATGTCTTTCCCTCTATTCTCTTTCTCTTGTCCTTCTTTCTAGTCACTAGATAATAAACCATCACATTGTTATACCAAATTTTAACTTTATTTCCCAAAATAATTGGATTTTTTTTTAAAAACTTTTTGTTAGAAATTAATGCAAGTATCTGAGTTTTTCTTATGGTTTTCTATATTTTTTTGCATCCTGTCATTTATTAATGTGTCTGTATGTTTGTGGCAGAAAGGTTTGGACCACATTAAGATAACATCATTGTGAGACAAAATGTATTTAAATTGATCTTCAATGCTTTAAAAATATGTTTTTGTCACAAGTGTGGAACTTGTTTCTGTGCTGTTTTCATAACATTATATTATTCCATCGAACTGTGCTGTCGTAAATTTCAAGTCTTTTGCACAAATGTATAAAGACATGGTATTATGGTCTAAACGACTGATGTAATGCATGCTTAACTCAAGAAAACTGAACAATACGGTGAACTTTGCATGAAAATCATAATGCATAAATACATTTAATCAATTCTTTGCTTATTTCTATCCAAGTTTATATATTAACTTAAATATACATAACACAAACATACAAATCCTAACTCACAACCACAGCTCAGAGCAGCTCCTGAGAAAAATACCACGTGCGCCGAACACATCACAAAAGATCCCAATAAACTGATTTAGTGGCTTTGTGGCTGAACCCAAACAGAAGAAAGTACCCCAGTGTCTCTGCCAACACTTAAAACAAGCAAAAAAGAGTAAATGAAAGTCTGTCACAGCGCCTCCACCACCTGCTGCTGTTTGATTACCAGCTGTTATTGATTCAATGTTCGCCTCGTACGCCACCTGAGCTTCATTTAAGAGGGTTTCCCACACTCGACACTATATTACGAGAGACATCCAGCTCAGTCAAATAAAAAAAAAAAAAGCAGCCACACAGCACAAAGTGAGGAAGATTAAAAAAATGTGAGCAGGCCCTGTGGCTCGCTGGGGCGCTGTCTACATCATCTGCAGTGCAAGTCTGTCTGTTACCTCTGCAGAAGCACCTGGAAAACTGTACTGAGCTGCAGCACACACACACAGGAAAAGAGAAAGAGAGAGCGTGATATTTATTTTAATAGATCTGATTGTGTTTCAGTCGTCTTAGATGCAGTTAAAGTTGTATTTTTCTAAACACACTTCCAAGGAGACACAGCAAATGTTCATCCATAGCTAATCAGCCAACTGAGCCCATCATGTGACGCCCATCAGCAAATGCACAGGAACTCCACGGATCATTTATATTCCCTGCAGCCGCCGCCGCTGCTGAGACACGATGTCGGAAAACTCTCTGCACCACCACGAACTTTTCCTGTAACACGAGCCCGGTGCAAGTCATTACAGACACACAGATAATGATACGTCCATACATCCGTTTAAACTTTTTTTTTTACGTCTCTGACTCTCAACAGCTGCAAAGTCATAGTGAGGACATCCTCAGACGTTAGATAAATAAATAAATGAATAAAACGCACACACACACACACACACATGCAGTAAAACCCTCGGTGTGTCCCTGTACTGCTGACTCACTCTGGTGGTCACGATTCAGAGCGAGGCAGGAAGCTGATGTGAGGCGGCTCGAGGAGACGCTGGTACATCGACAGGAAGAGATAAAGGAGAGAGGAGAGGAGAGGAGAGAAGAGGAGAGGAGAGGAGAGGAGAGCCAACATGTTAACAGTAAATCAAATGTTGATTGACAATATACAATAGCAAAGAAGATGAACTAGGCTTCTTTTTAGGTACAACAGAGCTGGTTTAAGGGACAACTGTAAGTAAATGGTCCAAATTCAAACTCTGTACAGTTTTTTTAGCTCAGCAGATCCTCTTACCTGCTCTCAGTTCAACAGTTTGGAGTGCACAGAGGATTTCAGGAGTCCTCACACTCATTCATGAGCTCATTCAGAGCTTTTTCACATCACATGTTAGTTTCTGTGCCTTTACAGCCATTTCTTCTAGAATATGTATGATTGTTTTAAATTTGGTTTGTTTAGCTGGCAGATTTATAATGATTACAAACTGTGAAAAGATTTTTTTCTGACCTACTCATGAAGTAACCTTTGATAAGCAAACTTTAATATGAAGTTCTTTAGCTCTTTCTATTATACATACAGTATATTATATGTGTTTTTTCAACAGTGCAAAGCTATGTTTGTTTTTCTTTCAGCTCATGCTGACTGACTGATGATCCTCTTCAGGATTAGAGTTATGTCCTGGTCTTGACATCAGTTTTATGGACTTCCATCTTGCATTTACACCAACACTGGAAACACTGAAATAATGTGCAGCAATGTCACTTCTGCTCTTCTTCTGTCACTTCTTGTTCTGAAACCTGTGAAAAGTTTCTCTAGTCTAAAAACTCTTATCTCGGCTCATCAAACTTGGCTTTTACTACTAAAAAAAAGATGACTTTTGTACAAAAAGTTGTTTGATGCAACTCTTGAAAGTTACTGCTTTGCTTTTTGCTATTAAACCTTAAAAAAAATGGTGTTAAACTTTTTCTTATTTTACAAAGAATCCATTTTCTGCGCTGTCACATCACTTCACTAACAGGATAATAGAATTACACTTAACAGCAGAAGCACACATCCACATGTGACAGCTCGGACTGGAACATTGTTATCACAAACGGACTGTTAAGATCATCACGCACATAAAACCAGCAGACAGCTTATCTAAGAAAGTGTTTCATACAAGAAAATAAATGAGCTTTTAACGTGTTTTTTTTTTTTTTGCTGCTAACACTGTCAGTTGTAAGTTCAGCTAAATGCGACGTGGACTGGAGGACGAGGACGGAAAATTCTATTAATTTAAGTATTGCATGCATGAAGAGATGTTGTTTTTTTTCTTCTCCCTTTGTACTGTCTAATCTTTTATAGGCATGTCTAATAGCTACTGTTCCTGTGTGTCAATCATTAACCCTCAGGTGCAGCACACATCGTCACCACAACGCCTGCTGGAAGGTCAGCATCACAAGCCGGCTTCAAGGGGAACAAAGTAAAATTAAAGCCATTAAACATGTTGTAACCTCCTGTCGCTCAGAGAGAGAGAGAGAGAGAGAGAGCAGCATGACTGTGTGTGTGTGTGATGGGAAGTGAAACAAATAGAGACAGTGCAGTGTGGACGAAGGGTCGATTGATAAGTTTGCGGCCCAAGATGGAAGGAAGTTAGTTATGCAGCTCTTGTTGCATTCACATGAAGATCAACTCTTTATATGATCATGCAGAAAGTTTGAAGATGATAACTTTTGTTGTATTTCTGTTTCAAGTGATAGAACACTGCGAGTCAGCACTGTCTAAGAAAACAACAAACATCGACTTATGTGCAATCATGCAGGTACCTTTGGACTTTGACCTCATCCCAGAGATGGAGAAGAAACTCATTGGTCCTCATTTTGATAGTGATGGAAACGCTGTTGTGAACTATTTTCTGGAGGTTTAAGGCGCCAGACATGAATGTGCAAAGGGACCATGTTTAAAAAAACAAATGTGCAAAGTTTGCTATAACTGACTTGTTTTATTTCAGGCCACGTTCGTAACCACAGCTCTTTGCCTCTAATTAAAACTTTGATCACAGCCAGTTATGTGCAATTTTCCACCTCGAGTATCTTTCATGTTCCTCTCTCACTCCAGAATGAGTCAATACATTTTTTTTTAATTAATATCTCCAACTCATGACCAGAAAACTTATTTCAGCAAAGCTCGGGATAAATGTACACAACTGCCTGTAAAATGTGCAATTAAAGCTGCCTCATGGAGAGATTACATCTTTGAAATCAATAAAAAGCTGCTCACATTGAATCATCTAATGAGCAGACTGAGCGGTTGCCAGGCCAAAAGACAGATCCTGCAGGATAAATGTGAGAGGCCGTGAGATGATTCAACAAGTTTGGAAAATTCCGAGTCTTTTTTCACTTTTCTGTAATCTGCTTTGCTTTAAATATATTAGCAGTTTTTATAAAAGTTGAGGTTGACAGTTTCAGCTCTGTAATTTAAGCAACCATCAGGACATTTTGCAGCAATTTTGTGGCAACCAAAACTGAATGTTTTTAACAAAAGGAGGAGAGATTTTTACAATGATGTTTCTTTTGACAAACTGGCTCTTGTTAAGGATACAGCATGTGAGTTTCAAATGGGTTTACAGCCACAAAACCAGGTTTGTCAAGCCAAAACTTTGATCTTTGCTCCACCTTAAACAAGTGTTTTTTGTGCCTAAACTTTATCAGAACTTAAACAGAGAAATGCAAAGTTTCAATGCAAAAAAAAAAACACAAGGAAGGTAAAGAAATGAAATGCCAACATATCTGTGGTTTGCGGAAAAGTGAAATAGCAACATTAATTCCTGGAAATTAAGTTGCCTTTCTATGACTTTGCAGTGGGACATTATATATAAAAAATGGGACCTTGTCATATCTTACAATCATAATGACTTGTGTAATAAGCAAGGAGGTACCAGGAACTGACCTCTGGGGTTTAACAAAAACAGAAAAACATCAGGGACGATGTTTTATAAGGGTTCGGTTAGTCCTTCAGACATACAGACATTGCAGATTGTGTGTTCAGGGTCTGGTTTGATCTACACGTGCACACCACATAACTCAGAAGATACAGTCTTCTAACCTCTTGTGCACAAGAATGACTTTGTTTCATGCAACAATAAAGAAGCAGTAGGTTTGTTCTGCAGCACACCTACACTTTCTGAATACATGATGACTGGTTTACCTCAAACCAGCTCTTCTTTTGGTTTTTGATCACATAAACCTCCTCCTTTTTTTATCGATCTGTAGCCGAGTGGACGCAGCGACCTCAGCCGCTCGAGTGCATTAATGTCAGGTTAGGCTTTTCATAGTTATCTTCACTGAAACTTTTCTACAAAGCAAAGAGATGAAGACGGATGCAGGTACTGTTTGCACATCCTTACACAGTGTCAGCTGACCACACCCAGCGTCTCACATCCAACCTGTGTGTTGACGAATGTGTTTTGCTGCTTCTATTAGCAGGTATCTCCTCAAACTCAGCCTCCACCTGCTTGGATCCTGCTCTCTTTTCATGCACCCTGAGGAGTCCTTTATTTCTAAACTAATCCCCTTTGGAGGGATTACTTGCAATGCTCCTTGCTTGTTATTTTAAGAGGATATTCTGTGTTTTTCACAGCAGGGGGGCATCAGTAAGAGTAATATATTGCCATTGCAATTTGAGATAAGCACTCGTGACATAAATAAAAGAAGGGGGGAGATGAGTTCATTCACAGATTTAGCCCCTCTAACCTTTCATTCTCTAGTTTAGAGCCGATCGGGCTGTAACTCACTCTCAAACTCTCCATGTGCTCATGGGTATTGTACGTCGTTATCTGGAGCGGTCAAAACTTGAGACGAGGCTATAGAGTTGTTTTAACCCCAATAACTCCACAAGCACTGAGCTGCTGAGTTTCCCCTTGGCTCTATTCCCAGTGGAGCTGAGGCTCAGTCTGGCCTACTTTTCACTTTACTGAAATATTATATCTCTGCCAACACTGAGACAAAAATTGTGCAATAAGAGGAAGAGGGAGAGAGGAGGGAATGGAGAGAGGACAGAGGATAAAAAGGAAAAACAGGGCGATGAGAGAAAATAAAACATGAAAACAAATGAAAATAACAAGTCAGAGCAGCATATCGTCTTAAATGGATTAATTTTATAGGAGAAATAATATCACTCAGCTTAAAAATAGTCACTGTCATTAGAAAATGTACTGAGGATATTTGCAAAATGCTAAATGTTAAATTTTCTTGTTTGTTTTCTCGACGCCATTCTCTCTTGGCAACCAAAACATGATTAAGTTTCCCCTCTAGACACGTTTTCAAGTGTATTTAATACACTGATATAACTGATGTGTTGTTTAGGATTGTGTTTCCACATTAATTGTACAGAAAAGCACTAAAATGTAGCTGGAAGCACATCTACTCTTTCCTTCTCATTTGGCTACATAATACTTCCAACACATCGACATAATTACAAGATGCAAGTATTGCAAATGTTCATAGTGTATTTAAAAAAATAAAGAAATAAATAGTGTGCAATGCACGATAATAAGAAACCTGAAGAATGTATTAAACTTCTTAGTCTAAAAAAAGAAGCAAATTTACATGTTTATGCTGTTATTTTTTATGGTTTTGTCATGTGTGTTATATTATTCACTCTAAAGGATAATAAGATTTTATCTGTAACGGCATCATTTTTGTTTCCTATCAAATAATGGACATATTTCAGAGTGTACTAGCAGTGCTTAAACACATTGTGCGATACGACGTAGAACAGAGACAACAAAGCAGAAAACATATTTCCACTACATGTAGGACAGACACCATTTGTTTTGTCTCTGTGACAGATAGGACTGCTGTTGAGATGATTGATGACTTCAGTCTCACACCGATGGTTTTTCTTATTGAGAATCTTCCTCAAAATTTCCACATCACACTCGCAGCCTTTTTTTTTTCTGTCAGAAACCGAACGTGGCGACTCGCTCTGTTTACCTTCCTCATAGCAGCTAATCCAGAGCCTCACAGCGAATGCATTTCCTTTTGCACTGTGATGAAATCTGTCATATTTGAAACACTTATTAACATACAGGTCAGTGCTGTTTTCAATTGGTCCTTCATGTCTGTGTTTTCAGTTTTTCCATGATTAAAATGCTTTAAAAAATTGATGCTGTAAAGCCTTATGAATGTAATGTGGCCACTTGTAAAGATGGATATGAAGAGTAACACTGCAGGAATCTGATCTGCTCTTGATAGATCGATATTGTTCTGTAGTGGCTGTTATTCATGTCACCTTTAGCTTTCGTTAACGTGCGAAATATCACAGTTTCACGTCAATAAAATGAGGCAACTGAAATAAACTGACAGAGACAAAAGAAGAACCAGGAGTGACTCTGTCCGTGAATAAACACGTGTCTAAGAAAAGAAAAGGGTGGGAATAAATCTGGATGGAGCTTAAAGGCAGGAAAGCAAACAACATTTCACAAGTGAGGAGAAGAAAAGGTGTGCAGCTGCAGCTGAAGATTGATTGTGGCAGGCAGAGTAAGAGACAGAGCAGAATGAGATGAGACGCTAATGGAAAAACGATGTGTGGTCCTACTTCCGTATCATCCATCAGTTAAGTGTGGGTTGTCTTTTCCCTTTTCTGTGTGTGTGTGTGTGTGTGTGTGTGTGTGTTTCCAGTGTGTCCATCAGTGTGTTCTCTAATGGACCCGGGGCTACATGGGGAGCGTGCCTGACAAAAGTTCACATTCATTAGTCATAACCTGCCACTTGGCACTGCAACCTCTGCTACCTGAGTTCACTGCCGGCCCTGAGCTCCCCCAACGCACACACACACACACTGTCCAATAATAAGAAAAAACCTTATTCCTCAACCACTTCACCCCAACACACAATACTGGCCTGTATCCATACATCAGCATCAGCTTCATGTTGTTTCTATCAGCAGCAGCGTCGCTAAACCACTTCAGCCAAGCGTTAATGTGAACTAATATTGTCAAAGAGGAGCAAATAATCACTTAAATTGTGCTTAAATGTGCTTAATTGGCATTGAAACAAAGGGATATTTTTGAAAGATGCCATGACTTTAAAAGTTCAGACATTGTTGTATGTTGATAACAAGCATAGATGTTTGTAAGTTTTCTTTTTGTGGGATTACGGAACAATAATTAACAGTTAATCTAAAATCACACAATCGTTATGCACCGATGTGGTTTGGTTCAGTGTAAAAACACAAAAGTGGTGTCAAGAGGGGAGTTGAGTGTGATATTTTACCTTGTCTTTCTGTGTAAAAAGGGGCTTACGTTTGTGCAAGACAGAGCAGATTTTGATATTAAAATATTGGCTTCTGGTTTTTGTGTGGTGGTCTGAACTGGGCAGATATTTCAACCTTGCACAGTTGAGCATTTAAGCTAACCTGACATAAACAACGTCCATTCAAAGGGTCATGACATCAGTAATCTGTAACTATATTACAGAAAGAAATCCAGCAGATTTCCCAGATAAAAAAACATAAAATTTGACGTCAAAGCAGAGAAAGATAATTTTTTTGATGCCATTTGTTATTTAAATTATTCATCATAATGCCTAATAATGAATGAGTTGAAGGTTTTATTGATGCTCAGATCCCGTTTGTACTGTAACACCTTTATTATTTGTCCGGAACATATTTTAATATTTCGGTACCTCTGTGTTCAGGACCATCCCGTCCCAGCTGGAGGCTGATAAGAGAGACTTTGTTTTGAATGGACTCCGCTGCCTCATTATATGGTGCCGTCGGCTTGATTGGCTGCTTCCACTGAACAAAACAGGTGTCACCACATCGGGGCTGCTGCGGCTCTATGGTGCATTAGCACAATAATGGCTGCAGGTGTATTTATTCACCGCTGAGCTCGACCTTCTCTCCAAATATTAACACCTTTTCTGAATATATTCACTTCCACTTTGTAGACCTCTGCCATTTCTCTCTCTCTCTCTCACTCTTGTTCTTTTTATAATTGTATTTGAATGTGTGTGTGTGTGTGTGTGTGTTTGTTCAAGCTCAAATGTTTTTTTTTGTGTGTGTAGTCGTAGCCCTTTGATGTCCCGTCCTTTGTAATTTCTGCCAAAATTTGACAAGCGAGAGGAGGTTGCACCATGTCTGATTACAGCCCAGAAAAACGCCTGCGTCATTGTTTTCCTAACAAAACAAAATGTTAATCCCTATTACACCATGAATATCCGCGAGATTAATTAGGAATTAAACAATTTGCTCTCGGGACAAGACCACTGTGTGAACAACAAAGAGTTATGGTGCTACAAAAACCCAGATAAACAACAGAGTGCTCACTGATTGGGCGTCGTTGCTCGGGCTCATTACTTACTGTGAATCACCAGCTGCATCAGAAATATCTCGCTTACACACACACACACATGCACACACACACACACCCTCTCCTCCACATATACATGAAAGAGAAGCGTTCCAGTTAACCTTGAAGTTCAATGGATGTTGAACAACCTCTGATTGGCTTGTTATATAATTGTGGTATTTTTACATTGTCCGTATTTTACGTCGCTTTGATGCTTTGACTGCAGAGTGTTTGCTGCGAACCAAAGTGACTTTTGTGATAATAATAAATCTGAAGTTTAAAACCTGTGTAAAAAATAGCATCAGAACACAAACCATGATGGCATCCTTTCGTGAAACAAGACACAAAAAAAAAATCTTTGATATCGTTTCAAAAGTCTTCTCAGGTCGTTTGAATGCAAGTTTTCACCGTCACACCGTTTTCACAGCGTGACAGACAGACGACAGTAGCCATGGATCTGCATATAAAATGACACTAGTACTCATTATTTAGTAAAAGTACATGCCAGTCTTAAATACTCATTTAAAAGTAAAAGTATTATCAGCAAAATGTGCTTAAAGTATCTAAATTGAAGGCACTTGAGGAGAAAAAATGCGTATTATATCATGATGAATCAATGGATAGAAGCTTATAGTTGAAGTTTGATGAGCTAAAGCAAGAGTTAATGTCTTTATTTAGAGTTCAGATATTTGATAAAGTGATTTTAAATCCAGCCAAAGGGTAATAAAGTGGTAAAAAAAAACATAAAATTCTCTTTTTTCTTTTACCCCTTCTTTGATTTAGTGCTGGTGCATTATATCAGATTTACATCCTTTTTAGAATTTATTGCAATTTAAACATGATTAAATATAGGAAGCAGTTGTTTTAGTGTTTTTTTACATTTGATTGTATTTTTGCAGGTGTCGTCGGCCAAAAGGGAGAACAGACCTGAGGCTGAAGTCACTGACGGTATTTGTTGTAACCCTCCTTCTCTTCATCCTGCACTACTTATAGGATTATATTTACCAAGTTATAATATTTAATATACTATGAGCTTAATATCAATTCTTAATATGCAAACAAACTAAGAGATACAGCTGTCACATAGAATAAGGAGAATAAAATGTAGTGGAGAGGAAATATTCTATTCAATGTATAGTACTTCAGTAAATGCACTCTGACTTCCTGATGAGGCTGTTGCCCGACATATGAATATTAATCGACTTCTCCTGATGCCAGACCCTCTATACACACACACACACTCACACACACACAAACACACAGGCTGGCAAATTCCCAAATGCACCTACAGATTGGTTGCAGTCACTTTACATTCATATGAACCGGCGTAAATCTGAAGTGTTGACAGTGAAGCAAGGCCAAGACGGTTCCTCTGACACCTGCTGTCCGACACAACCAGAGCATGACAAATACACTGATGCCTCAATAGACCCGCCTCGCTGTCAGATTGGAGTAAACAAGCGAACGGGCTTACAAGGAACTCTGAAACCGGTTTGGATCAGACTCGTTCAAGTGCATCTGCTTGTAAAGTTGTTCATGTTTTCTCTTTTGGGCTCTGGTGCTTTAATAAACTGACACACTGCAGCTCTCGGCTCTGTTCAGTCAAACCACCGAGTAAAAGTTGAAGATAATTCAACCTTTTAGCCTGCGTCGTACTCTGTAATCAATCTGTTTGAATACTAACAAGTAAAGACGGATCATCCGGGTTTGAGTCTGCCTTTACAACATCAGGGAATAAACAAGGAGACACTCAGTTTGTGTCTTAAATCTGTTTAAAAAAATGCCAGGGAATCAAGGATTTATCTTCGTGCCGGCTCCACATTCAAAAAAATAAATCAGAAATACCACATTGAATCAATGCAGCTGTTAGTGTGCACTGAGGAGGATTAGTTTGGATTAGGAGTGAGTGATACAGGAACTCAGCAGGGACTCAGGATGTCATTATTCTGCAGGCCTGGGGAATACTCCCTCCCAGGAGAGTACCGCTGCCACTTCTTCACTGCCGCCGCCGCCGCCAGAACATGCAGACGTCCCCATCTTATACATCACTGTAAACTCACCGCCAAGAGTTCAATCTCTGGGGATTAATTAGACAAAAATCTGATCTTATCCCATTGTCTTTTTAAAGAGACTTTGCATTTATGACACATTACAGCCGCATCATAAAACAGTAAAAAAAAAACACCATGAAGACCTCTGACAATGTTACAGCTGTTACTTTTAAAACTCCAAACTCTCTTTCAAACTCAGTGGATGATGGTCGAGTGCTGCTTTGGTGAAGATGGATGGCATGTGTCACTGTATATCTAAGTTTCTCTCACAGTGACGGTGACCTGTCTCCTTATTTCATCTCCTCCTGGAATCAGGAGAGGCTCTTACAACCCACTGTCTTACTAGTGTTTCATCTTGCACGAAATGATGAACAAAATTGCCATTGCATGTTGTTTTTAGTAAAAAGCAGTAAATAATGCACAAATCCAATGTGCATTATAACATCACACTGTTAAAGAGACCAAAATTAGCTTGCACACCTGAGTGTTGTGTTTACATCACCTAGCTCATAAAAAAACAGTAAAAAAGTAATTTGACCTTCAAATAAATGCTTATCGTACACATTCAGGTAGCACTGTTAGCAGTGTTAGTGTTAGTGTTAGTGACTAGCTGGTAATCCGTTCACCAGAAACTAAATTCAAAGCGAATCCTAATGTTGCTAATGTTGCTAATGCTCCAAATTAATGCTAATATGATACCCAAGCAACTGTTTGCTTACAACTTAGCCGAAGAAAACAGTGATTACTACTTTAAATTTTGATGTGTATTCTGAAAATAGGGCTACAACTTAATGTTAAATATAGATTTTTAACATTTTCAAATGAATTGTGTGATCTTGGAGTTGCTTGTTGTAGCACGACATCAGTAGCTAAAGCAGTGACCATGAGAAACATTCATATTTCAGGAGCACATATTGAACTACAGCAAGGAATCATTTAAAAAACACCAAAAATATGATATTAATAAAGGTGTGATATGAGTGATCATCCTGTCATCTTTAAAAATTTGCAATTTAAACTCCTCTAATTAGCCTCTCCCCGTCACCTTGATTTGATTAGCCTGCTGCTCTCTACCTGCTCTGTTGTGATGAGCTCTCCTCAGATATCTGCAGGCGGCTGCGCTGTGATTAGATGTGCTTAGTCATTTACTAAGTGACAAGCAGCGCACACACACGCACGCACACACACACACACACACAAACCTGCATGCAGGTATGTATGAACACACACATACACACATGCATGTGAACTTTTTTCATTTACTTATAAAACCACAAAAATGTGTCTTCATGTACCAGAATAAGAATATTAATGAACTCAAACACACACACACACACATGCAGACACACACACACACAGTGTTTAAAAGTGATTACATTGTGAGTTTTGCAGATTGAACTTCCCGTTACTTTGCAAGGGAATGCTGTTAAGTTTTCTACTCTGTTCCACATCATTTCCTCTAAAATCAACTGCACACCAGCTAATTTCTGACCAAATGCAAACAGAAAAAATCTCCCTTCTTTGCAGCTCCAATGAAACGAACTGAAAGATTGAAAATCTGTGCAGCTGTTTCACGCTAAAAATGAACATAAATGTTCCTACGTGATCAAAATTACAATCCTGATCCACAATATCTGCCTGGATTTTGATGCTCGCGGAGTTCTGCAGAAAGCTGTGGATGGATTTAGCGAGCTATGATTCATGTTCTTGCTCACCAGTGAATATCTTTGGCCATGTGAAATTGCCTAATAAATATGCGCCGTGGATCACGGTGACTAGGCATGACTGGAATTTTATGGTTCGTAAAGGGGCTCAGGGGCCCGCAGACATAAAATAAGCCATCACCTTGTGCAGCGTGCATTTCATGTTAACAATAAACAAATCGGTTATTAGACAAATTCTAAAAAGTGACATTAAATCACACTGAAATGTTTTATTGCCGCACTGACAACTAAAACAAATGTGCTCAATCCAATTATAGAGTGATGGTCCTTCATAGGAGTTTTCCCCGATAATAAATCCTTTATCTGTGTAAATTGTTTTTCATTTGCTGGCGCTCTATTCAAACACATATAAAAGATACTTTTTCTCTGGAGGAGAATCTCAGTTTTCTCCGTTTATGTGCGTAAACTCTGTTTGCTTCTGAAGGTCTTATTTTCAAAGTCGCCCCGCAGACTTGAAGCCGACATGAGAAACAGAACAGACCTGAAATGTTGTGGACTGATACATAAAGATTGCTGTTTTCTCACTTTGAAGTGTTCTGGACATTATTTTTCCACAGCATTTGCAACATGAAAACAACAAAATAAAAAGTGTGTGAGGAAACACACACCAACACCACACACACATACACACACACACACACACTGCCAAGCCAAAGGGGAAATGGGGTAAAATAACAAAAATTCTTTCTGGCTCTTCAAAGACCGTCGTGGAAAAAATAACTTTCACAGACTTTGCAGTTTGAATGTTTATGTCGACACCTGAAAACCTGTTGCAATATTAAAGAAAATACACATCGTCTATGTTTTTTAGACAGAAACTGAGCCCAAACTCTGCTGAAAACATATACTTATGAGATCTAATCTGCCTCAAATGATCTTTTTTAAATCAATATTTAGTAATAAAATCAAGTTTGAATAAATATGAACAACTTGCTCAGATTATCTCACAACATTTTGTAGGACTTTGCACATCTGCAAGATAAAAATAGCATTTCATGAGAACAGATGAGAATAAAGAAGGAGAAATGGTGGATTTTTCAGTGGGGTTGGAGGTTGAGAATCAGAGGTTATTGATCCATTCCATCACTTGTTGTAAACAGAAAAGGCGTAGAGCATTACTCGTGGACGTAATGGATGGATGATTGGCATGCGATCGATATTTTCTCCATTTAGAGACGTGATTCTATGTCGCAAGAAAGCACTACATGAACTGAATTATTGACATTTTCGTGAAGGCTTACTGTTAGAGGCTCAAGACCGAACAATAAACACTACTTTCTCTGGTTTTGTAGGTGACTATTTAAAAATCTGATGTATTATATTGTGTTTTCAATCAATATGAATACCAAGATTTTTCAAAATACTAGATTCTCTCTGTATTTCATGAAATAAAAGGGTGGAACTGTTTTAATCCACCTGCAGAATGTATTAAAATGTATTATTAATATTATTAATAACAAGAAACAAACCTTTCTCGCAGCTGTAGAGGCTTTTAATTGAACCCCACTGAAAAAAATACCAATTATGGGACCATAAAAATGCAGGTGGATGCAGGGCAAAGGATATCAGGTCATTAAAATTCATAAGGAGCATCATACATGTGCTCAGTCCATCTCATTGTGAACAGAGTGCAGAGCAATTATATGATCTGTTAGCTATTAGCTTCACAAAGAGACACTAACCTTAAGTTTAAGTTGATTTGGGTTGTGGATTTTCTAAATAATATAAAACTATTAAAATTGCCTGGGAAGGATTTCATTTTCATTTTTAACCAAACTGTCAAAATACTACACAGTTGCATTTCTGGGGTTTTTTTGAGCGAGTGGTGAGCGATTCGAGCCAAGCAGCCTGAGGCAACTTTGACCAGGTGAGTCCCGAGAATGAACAGCTCCGTGTGAGCGAGGTCGGGAAAATTCTCCCCGCTCAAACGGAGCACCGGATAAACGAAGGGGTGTACATTTCAGCCGTTTTGAAGGAAGGTCACGGAGAAGGCAGGTGGCGCGCTCCGACAAACCAACGTCCACATCACTGAAGCCACTGAAGATGTTTTGGCCTCTGGCTTTGTTCCAGACACACACGGTGATGCATCAGAAACCAGCCAATGGGCACAAAGGAGAAGACGTCGTCATACTGATGGCTGACAGGCAGGGAAATCGAGGGGGGGGGTGATGTGCAGTAGGAGGTTATCCTCACTAAAGGAATGCCTGAAATCTGAATCAAACTCCTTCAAAACTTTCTGTGAAGAGACTTTTTTTTGTGATCACTGTCCTGAAATGACCTCTGATTCCTGCAAACAAACAAAGCTGCAGCCGTTTCTGTCTCTGTCAAAGCTTGTGGGTGAAACTTAATGGATGAACAGTTTCCTTGCATCTGACCTTGATGCCTCGTCTAATACCAAAAGTCAGTGTTGGCTGCTTTTAACCACGAACACTAGCTTCAAATAATCTTAACCAGGTGATTTGAGATGCCAAAACTTAACCGCAGGGCTTGCAGTTTATGTTTAAACAAATTTTAAAAGCTGATTTGAGTTGTTTTTTGAAGAAGCAGCCAAAAAGCCTATTTAAGAACACAAGACCTGTTAAACTTCAATGAAATAATATTCAAATAAATTCAGTCTTTCATTGCAAACTGGTGTGCACATATTGTTTATCGTGGCACAAAATGCAACGTACAAAAAGAACAAAGAGATCACACACTGCTGAGGAGGTCCTTTAAGGCAGTGAACCCCTGCTGGCCACGCGAAGCTCCACCTCTGAGCCCCCTTTCACGGCACGTTCCAGCAGCTCAGAGGAATTATGGGAACAGGAATCTGTATAAACAGCTTGTTAAGTAAACAGGCCCGCGGTTCAACTGGCTGCTGTTGTCACACTGGAAACCAGAATAATAAAAAGTGGCGCAATAAGCTGGAATACATGCACGGCTGGACACACACACACACACACAAACCTACACACACACACACACAGTTTACACAAACACACACTCAGTGTTTCTGAGCAGATGCTGGCTGACAGCTTTGAATTCATGCTGCTGAAAAGGTGAGTCAACACCCTCCACTCTTATCAACAGCACTGAATCTCCTCACCTTAGCATCCACTTCTGTGTGTGTGTGTGTGTGTGTGTGTGTGTGTGTGTGTGCATGTCTCTGATGCACACAAACATGCACTGTGTGTATAGGCTGCGTAGAATAAGATAGATTAGAATAAACCAATAAAAATGGAATATAGAAAGAAGAGAGTAGAGTCGGGAGGTAGATTGTGATAAATAATAGAATAGAATAAGATAGAACAAGACAGAATTGAATGAGGTAGAGAAGTGCAGAAATAGATGGAATAGAATAAAACAGAATATAATAGAATTAAAAAGAATAGAAAGAGACGATGTGTAACAAAACGAGGCAGAATAAAGTGTTAAAGATGTGATAGAGTAGAAAAGAATTAAACAGAGCAGAACTGAATAATACAGAATATAACACAATAGAGAATAATGAATGAGACTAGACTTATATTCAGTAGAACAGACAGCCACCACACTGGAGAGAAGGAGTGAGGAGAAAAAAAGAGGAAAAAGAGGAAGGAAAGGAGACATACAGTCGGACACCAGAGAGATAAATGGCTCTCTGTACAGGAGAAGCATCACTTCTTGTCCTTATTAATATTTAAGTGCTGACCTAGAATCAGCTCTCGTGATCTCCTTTCATTTAACCCCTTAAGCACTAAAACTGACCCTGAATCAGTCAAAGGTTTGAGTTTTAAACTAGTCGTATTGAAAGAACTCCATTAGTTTTCCGGCGGAGCGGAAACTTTGCATCCCAAAGATTTTTAAACGGTGAATTGGGAGAGCGATTTGCATTTTCCTCCACCTCCCCCCCCTTTCCTCCCCCTCTCCTGCTTGTAGATGATTGATGACTCATCCAGAAAGACTAATGGGGATGCAGTCGAGGGCATACATATTTCATAACAAAACAACCTTTCGTGTAATAGCAAAATGTTGTGAATCAGTAGCTCAGCTTAGGATCAAGCGGTAATGCAAAGAGGCTGAAAATGAAAAATCATCATTGAAAAATACAACTTTAGAATAAGAAACAGCGGATTTTAATATGAAATCAACACAGTGACTCTCTGTTATGAATGTAGAGTCACATGTTAATGCATCAGTGGGTCAATTACTCTGCTTTTAGCTTAAGCATTGCACAAAAGGGCTTGTAAACTTAAGAAAAAAAGCATTAAATATCATAAAAAGTAGATTTTAACTGATCAAAAATGGTGATTTAATTATCTTATAGCTTGTAACATGAGCTGCCCATCCCATGATGCAAAGGTGTGGTTAATTAAAAAAATCTGAAGGATGGATGTTTTGTGGAAGACGAAGCCTGTTAAAGAACTGAAACTTTTCTTTATTTCAAAAAACCTATTTTTGTTCAGCTGTGGGAATGTGTTTACACAAATGCTGCAGCGAGCCAAAAGCCAAAACCCACATGACTGACGTTTTTTATTTCTTGCAGGAGTTTTTTTTTTTTTTTACTTTCAGTCTCAGAGGGAGTCAGACGATGATATATTGATGCTGTGAAGCTGCATGAAATGAAACAGATGCTTTGCATTCGACATAGTGAATCCTGACGCTAAAACATCTTTTTTTGGTCTCCTGAAGTGACTTTATTTAAAAGTAAGTGATGCTTCATCACATCTCAGCTGCTGTTTTTACCGCGTTTCACCTGAAGTAACCTTCACTGTGTGAAGGAGCCGCGTGTTTGCTCTAGTTAACTGAAGATTCAGACTATTTATCTTACTTCCCTCTTTTCATCACCACCTCTCCTCTTTTCTGTCTCTCTCCTGCACTTATTTATACCACCACATCTCATTTTTTTCTCACTTCCTTTACCTCTTGTTCTGTTTCTTTCACTTTTCATTCATTTACACTTCTTCTCTAGTGCTCTTAACTCATCCAGCCTGCATTAAAAAGTTGAATGCGGCTGTTGGTGTCTTGCAAAACCTCCAGCATCTTTCAACAGATACATATTTGCTGTAAGGCTGCAGGGACCTTGACCTTTTACCTTTGACGACTAAAATCTGATCAGTTCATCCTTGAGTTTGAGTGGACATTTGTGGCAAATTTGAAGAAAATCCTTCGAGGCATTCCTAAGATGTTGCATTCAAAAGGATGGGACAGACGGACGACCTGTAAACACACCGTCACCACACGAGGCTTTCAGGAGGCATAAAAACACTTTGCTGAAACGCTTCCATGTGAGCTGTGTCAGGTACATTAAGCACAGGAGCCACTTTCTCCAAATAGCATCTTCTCTGTATGTGTTTATTTCCAGCTTGCATGTTTCTTTTAAACAAAGGAATAAAAAGAGAGTTTTATGTGGACGTCCTGTCTGTCCTGGTGAGCGGTGAAGCCCATTTAAACTCTTAACAATTTGGAAAAATCTGCTTTATCCTCACAGCCTTGATGCAAACATGCACCGAGGCAATGGACATTTTTAACATCAAGAACCTTTTTTCATCCAACAGCAAGAAGTCAGATTGAACTTGAGGATCATTTGCATGTTGTGTGAGTAAAGGATAGACACACATGGGCAGCACTATGGTCACACAGTATTTGGAAAGGGAGATGATTAGAAATTAGATGTGATTAGCTTAAACCAGAGGAAAACATCTGAACTTACAGCATCAATAACACCACAATCGCAGGTAAACAACCTACCTTCTCTATATCTTAAAGTGCAAAGTGGATCAAATTCCTTAAAAAAGCATCTTTAGCTTAAACTATTGAGGAAAATAATTAGTAACCAGACCAGAACAGTTACTGCTGCTGGTGGGTGTGATCACCCGACAAGCTTAAGTATTGATCTGGCACCGACTTTCTCCAGATACCTTTGACAAAAAGGTTGTAAGCTCCAGACTGTCACACATAAAGAGTCAAAGATGTTAGTTCAGAGTAAAAAAAACACTGCAGAATAGTGACTTAAGTTTGGGTTTGTGTTGCAGAAGCACAAATCCCAGCGGGAGGCTCGACCTGAGGCTGCTCTGTCCTCATTTTGCTGACTGGCGGTGCTTTGGAGGCTGTTGCACTTCCTAAAGAGTGAGCTCATAAAAATTCACTTTGACTCCATCAACATGGCTTTAAAACGTAGCACTGAGAACTTTTCCATCCGTATAAACTACACTTCCCAGCAGAGAGGAGTAAACAAAAGTTATTTCAGCCGGATTCTCCTTTCTGTTATCTTCTTCTCACCTGCACACACACCTGTCTCTATTTTTGCAGCCATGATAAGTAAGTGTGTGTGTGTGTGCTCACAGTCAGCTGGTAACAGTAGACTGACACAGGGTTCATGCTGCTTCCACACACACAGATCATCGGGGCACCATGCAAACCCCATCTCTCTCTCACACACCTGCACACACACACACAGTGTATCTATCATAATAAAACACTGCAGGGGTATAATGTCTGCGTTTATGTGTCTCTGCATTCATGCTCAGGCTGGATCATTTTAAAGCAAATCAGATTGCTTCTGGGATAGATTCATTTCCTGCCATTGTCCTTCATTCAGATCCAGATAATATACAGTGACATAATGTATTGATTACAGAAGAAAATTGTATATTTTTTGCATCGGTATCACAAGTAGGTCAGAGGTCAGGGTCAGGCATGAAACATCAGCCTGTTAGCTAAAACAGGACAGAATGTCAGATCCTCTCGTTGCTTCTGTGTTATATTTTATCACACTAATTTATCATTATCCAAGTGATGAAGGAGAAAAGGCACCTTGGATCTGGTGCTGAAGGGTCTTTTGTCTCAGGTACTGTGTCATGGACTGTGTCTGTTAGTCATCCTCTCATTATTCAGCTCACATTGGTCATAAATGTCACTGCAAGTCAAAAAGACATTCTGCTACTTGTTTCCCAAAACAGCATCTCTCCAACAAATTTAATAAGTTGACTTTTACTGACCGAGAGAAACATGTTGTGAAGCTTTGTTGTAAAAATCTGTCTTCTACACTTTTCATCATTTGTCCAGAAACTCTGAAAGCTTCAGCTCAGTTTTCTCCAGAACAACAGCAGCATGGTTTCTTCTCTCTGTTCAGTTCCATAAGACAATTAACTGATCTGACAGCTCGAAATAAAAGATGCTATGCTGCTATTTACTATGAATTTAGCCCAAATTGGCTATGTATGTTAAACTTCAGTGAGGAGTGATTGTTGCATTGCATTGCTTGTTTCTGCAGGTTGGATGGGAAAATAGAAGAAATGATGAGTTCAAAGGAGCAGTTTCTTTCCTCTAGTGCAAACACTGAGTACAGCAAAAGAGTTAAATGTCTCTTCTTTACAGCACAGTTCCCAAACTCTTTACTGCAGCTACAGTCAGACTGTTTGGTCAAAGCTACTTGGTTAATGCATTTTTGTGTGTATGGAAATCTCCATTGAGACATTTTAAGCTGAGAAAAGCAGGAATGCATGTGGCATGAGAGGGTGCAATTTTTTAAAAAACCAACTGTTCTACTTTGAAAAGTGTGAGACGCCAACAACAGTAACCAAGTTCACCTCTTCAAAAGTAAAATCCTGAACTCACAGATGGATCTATTCCTATGTTTTTCTCCCCAGCAGCACCACAAGATCACAAACAAAAAACCCTTAAAAACAACAAAAACAAACTCCAGTCAGTTTTTTGTTCTTACCTTTCTGTAGACAATCATGTTGGGGGAGTCGTCATCCGGGTCCACGCTGCTCATGGACCTCATGGACAGCAGAGGCCGGGTCGTTGGCGGCGTTTGGACGGCCTCCTTCGGTTCTTCGGACCCTTCATCGGCCTCCGTTGCCTCCACAGTGCTCGGCTGCTGCTCCTCTTCCTTCTCCTTCTCCTCCTCCTGCTGCTGCTGCTGCTGCTGCTGCTGAGGCGCCTCAGCCATCACTACAGCCTCCCTGTCAGCCGCCTTCTCCTGCGTCCAGATATCCTCTCCTTTATATCTGCGTGAGTCTTTCTCTTCCTCCCTCTGTATGTCCTCTATGTGCTCTCTCTCTCTCTCTCCTCGGTGTCTAGAAGCTGCTGTAGAAAAAAAAAGAGAGAGAGAGATGAATTAGATGGTACAACTCCCCGCTGGGCTCCAGTTTCCCATCTCTGTCTTTCCTCCTGTCTGCTGTCAGCACGCACAGGATGGATGAAATGAAGGCATCATACATTCTCCTAGTTTTCTCCGTTATCTCTCCTCTGCAATTCCTCCTCTTTCACGGTCACATGAGATTGAAGTTCCGCTGGAGTAGAAAATGTCATGTTTAAGTTTTGCAGGTTTTTGTCTCTCAAGCTTCTTTCTTTTACACTCACTCATCTGAATAGCTTATGAGATGCTATAAGACGATTACAAGCTAATTTGGCATCACGGACAGTGATATAATGAATTATAAATACATGTTTTAGAAAGAAGAGTGAGAATTTACTATTTCAATAAAGTTTTTACAATGAATAAAATAGATGTTCACTACATTTTAGCGTACTTTCTGATACAAAACACAACTGAAAGAGGAAATTTAAGATACATGGATCATGATTTATTGAACTTTTCCCCTCATTTGTATAAATATATTTTAAATTAAGTCCAACAAATAGACATCTTTACATAATTCGATCCTCAGGATTTTTAATTTCACAGAGACTTTTAATTTAAAGTAGGTGGAATTAACCAATAAAATCTTATTTTTCTCTCCCTGCACTTTCTATTCAGTGTTATTTGCCATTTGTTTGATTGTAAAATAAATGTACTTCATTTATTCATTAAATGTAGGATGTTTGAATGAAGTGAAGGCAAATGCACTAAGAAAGCATAAATTATTCAAATAAATTGCTCACAGATTGCAGAAACAAAACTGCCCGATTAAGAAAAAGCATAAAACATCTTTCATCTCACTTTATTAAAAACAACACAGAGCGATGATTCACATGAAAACACCAGCATAGCAATGTAGGAACCCATGCTGTGAGTACACACACACACACACACACACACATACACACACATTTAATGACTATCCCATAACTCAGGCGTGTCGGCTCTTTTCAGGTCGTCTGAAAACTGTCAAAATATTGACACCTGAGGACAGATGAGCAAAGACAAACAGAAGAGGAGGAGGAGCAAAGGAGGAAGGAGGTAACAGGAGAGGAGTGTACGGAGAAGATAGTACATTCCTGACAATAAAAGGATGGAGGTGAAGAGGGGAGACAAGGGAGTTGTTGAGAGAAATGGATGATGTAAACTGAAAAAACGCCCTCTGACGTTCCTCCACATCTCTTCCTCCCTGTCAGGCTGAACTAACATCACTGTCCCAGCTTATTACATCCAAAACAGAACTGGGACCAGTTCTCCCTCCATTTAGTCCATCTTTAATGGAAGAAGAGACTGACTGTCACTTCCTCATCAGAGTACATTTATCATCCATCAGCTGCTCTCCTGAATACGCTGAATACAACATTGTGAGTGTGCAAAATAAGGTTGTCTCAGGAAAACCCAACTTCTTTGTCAAGTGAAATAAAATGGATTAATTGCAAATCACAGAGAGAAAATTCAACTTTTAACCAGATTATCAGTGTTATAGTAGTTCACAAGTTGCAAAGGCTTTTGCTGTTGCATTTTAATGTGTTTGCTCCAAAATTAAATCCACAGATCAATAGCATCTTTATTTATATAACATAGTAATTTTATTTTAACATTTCATTGCTGATGTTAACTTCATTTCATGTAAATACATACTTGAGCATGTCAATGATGCCTACTTTCAACCAATCTGCTTTATCTCAGCAAATACACCATTTGAAAATGGAATTATGAGTAATGTTGTGCAGCTGTGAGACTAAATTGAAGCCCGATGAATTCTGTGAAATTTCTGATCAAAGATACAAAACTCTACCCTTCTAACCTGCTTTGCCAGACAAGTGCACATGGGAAATGTAGTTCAAATACATAGTTCCCAGGTTCAAATACATATAGTGTTTCTGAATTAAATCTGACGAACAAAACAAGCGGATTAATTGAAACAAAAAGGTAATAAAAAGAACAAAAATTGAGATCAAATAGCAATCAAAAAGTAAAATATAACCCTAAAATACATCAGTAAACTTGGTATTTTGTAATGTTTATATCAAAATTTACATGATAGCCTCAAAAAGTAAAGATCTATGTGTGTGTCCGATAAAACTATCTTTGTGTTTTGGGCTTTTGGGTCTGATTCTCTCTTTGTGCGCTGAAGGAGACCCAGCAGTTGTGATTAAACACAAATTAATTAAGGAATGTAAGCACGACGTCTGCTGAAATAATGAAGGTCTCAGAGCTGGATTTTGACTCAGGGCCTTTAAATTCCCAAAGTCCAAAACAAAAGTTGAGCCTACAATTGATCATATTCTATAAACCAATTACCACGCTGTTAACAGAGGCTTTGGGGGTCTCTGGGGGTCCTGGGGCCCTGAGGCACTGCCCGCTTTGCTGGAGAAAGAAGGAGTCTGACAACAAGCCTTGAAGTGACGAGCGGCAGGATAATTACTGACGGATTCAGCACACATGCTATTTTCACTGAGTCTTTGTTTCAAAAGAATAGTCCGACAAATGGAGAAATGTGCTTTATTTACCAGTTTAATAAGAGGATTGATACCACTTTAATGCCTGTATAGGAGATATAAAACTGCAGGTAGCAGCCAGTTAGCTTAATATAGCACAAAGACTAAACACAAGGTGAACCAGAACACTAGCGCCTCCTTGAGAAATAATCCAGTATATATACACTTAGTTTATTTTCACACATTAAGCCAAAGAGATACAATGAGTTAATTCGTGAGCTTTAGAGGTGTTGCTTGATGGATTAACTTATTATATCTTTGGGCAGAGCCAAGCTAGCTGTTTTCCCTGCCTCCAGTCTTTACACGGAGCCTCGTAAAAAAGCTGTTGCTGCTGGATTACTGTTGGATCAGTAATCCTCACATTTAACTTTTGGCAAAGAAAATATGTGTATTTTCCAAAATATAATTTAAGTATCATAGCCGGAGCTTTAGGGTAATTAGCTACCTTAGCTTGAAGACTAAAAGCAGCTAATCTGACTGACCAAAGAACATCAGACCCTGAAGCAGCTCTGAAGCTAACAATTTTCCCTTTAATGTGCAGTAACAGTGATAAAAAACTACAATTTGCAATTTTAGGGAAAGTTAAAAGTTAGTCTGTTCATAATATGATAGAAAGTGTTTATGCACATCTGCAAAACTGTTCCTTTGACAGTTCTTTTCCCTGAGATACCCAGGAAAAAGACTCGGTATGATTATTTGAGTTTAAAGCTATTGCACATGACAAAATCAATACAAAAACCTTCCAATGGCTGCAAACACAATGTGCTCCAGTTTTCTGCACTAACTTCTAATGCTGGCTGACCGTTAACTTAAAGTAGAGCATTGCCCATGTCTGTCTGGATGCAGATTGTGTGTGTGTGTGTGCGTGTGTGTGTGCATGCATGTGTGTCTTTGCTCCTGGCACCGGCATTTAGCTCCATGTCAACTGGCACTTCAGATCAATACTCTCATCAGCCAGCTGTTTGCGAGCGAACACACAAACCCAAAAAGTGTACAGGCTCGAGCCTCAGAGGGGCTGCTAAGCGTGAAGAGAAGAACCTGCAACATATGTGTATGTGTGTGAAAAAATCCAGATGGGACGAAGAATTGAACGCATCTCCTGAATCAATTCCTCTCGACATGCTGTCTTCACTTCAGGCACAGCATCTTTTGCTTTACGGGTACTCGGATCCTGCTGCTCATAGGGAATAGAAACGCCTGATGTGTTTCCCAGTCAGGGTCAAGTTCACAGTCCCACTGCTCCAACCTGCTGATGGAATCACATGTAGCCCTGCCGGCCTGAGATCAATAACCCCCCGACGTTCTCTCTAATGCTTCATTTTGCATATAAATGAAATGTTCGGGTCGAATACGCTCGTCTGATCAGCCTGGATCTCACAGTGATTTAGTAATTCAGAGGAGCGTCTCACACGCTCTCTCTCTGTTTGAGATGCTGTAGTCGCCTTAATTGCTTTTAAGACATTCCGGTGTTGAGTGTGGTCACCTTGAGAGCAACAGGAAAACACACCTGCGGTAATCTATCTAATCTGTTTTCTCTAAAAATAGACAAAAGTGAGAATAGATGAGGATGTTGAACGTTTACTGAATCTGAACAGCGAGCGGGACACTCTGTGATCCATGAAGGGAAAGAAACAAACGTGTCCAGACAGTCTGGTAGGTTAAAAAAGTGTAAAGCAAAGGAAGTTATAGTGATTTTTGGGATAATTAGATGTTTACAGTCTTCAAGGAAACTATGAAAGAACATTTTCCATAAAAGTACAAGTATTGACTTAACTCAACTATTGATTGTCTCTATAAATTCAATGATAAGGTCAATTTTTCTGTCCTCATACTAGTGATTACAACTCATCTCTTTGCTTTCACAGTTACAGTCCAACTTTCTGAACAGGTAGGAAGTTTCAGATGACAAGAAGAAGAACATATCGAGCATTTTCATGGAAATTGAACACAAGCAGCAGTTTGCAAGGAAACAAGCTTATAAAGGCACTAGTCAAAGCATGTGTGCTTGTCACTTTTGCATTAAAATTGAGTAAAGATACAGAAGAGTGAACTCAAAATAATTATCTCTCACTCTCTGTTACTGAGGGAGATCAAGGAGATTCTTCATTTTATCGAACTGAAGGACTTTTTATCCAGAAATCATCCACAAGACTCAAACTTTAAGGGTTTGTTATTTTTAGGACTGTCTCAGATTTTTATTCTAAACTAACCTGATTACTTTTAGTCCTTTTTTTCTCCTCAGGAAGTCAGACTTCTTGCTGTTTTTTAAGTCCCTGTTATCATTTTCCCTGCGGACACTCCACAGAGCAACACACACACACACACACACACACACACACACACACACACACACACACACACACACATTTATCCTCCCCGCCTCAGGTGAGTCTGGATGAGGATGTCTGGATGTTTTACACTGTGGGACGGCTGTAAAATAAAGGGCACCATCAATCTAGTGGGCAGCCATCTTCATGCAAAGGGAGGAATAATTACCAAGCTTCTGTTCCAGACAGACAAGGAGCAGTGAAATACACCCAGAACCTGCAACATGTGACTCCAAAGTCATTAATGGTCATTCTGTGCAATTAATCAAGCCTTTTAATTAGAATATGTGCAGTAAGAAAGTCACCTCAGTTTAATGTGACTCATTTATTCTAATATTCACAGAGTTAACTCAAGGATTTATGTATTATATATATTATACAACACTGGACAAACAGTACTCATTTTACACCACAAAGAGGCAAAGGTAGAATAGTATTGAACTTTCATTAGTGTTTATTTTTAGTTTTAACGTTCAGATTTTATTTGAATTAGTTTTTTAGTTTAGTTTTGTTCAGAAAGGTTTAGGTTTGCTTTATATGTTCTCATCTTGTGGTAATTTTACTTTGTTTTTCTTTCCTGTAATGTTTCATTTAGCTACAAACACACAAAATATATTCAAATTCACTGCTAAATGCTTATAATTCAAATATTTTTGAGTACACTAAAAGTATGTACAAGTATGTAGTATAAAGGGCCAACAACTTTTATTTCTTAAAACTGAAACAACATGCATCAATTCTAATTTTTCTTTTCTTGTTTTCATTTGACTTGTGTTGCTCACATCTGGACCTCGGAGATCCAGATGTGAGCAACAACCCAATAATGTTAAACAAGAAGTTTTTATATAGACAAAATCCAACAGCTCATAGAGACCAAATTATATTTGTTAAATTATAGCAGGATACAGTACTAATAAAGCACGTGCTGACACCTGAACGTTACACCCATATGTGACTGTGGAGCTCCGTGAGCGTCGTTGTCCTCCACGCCAGCTTCCTCTCCTCTGGCTTTCTACCAGATTCTGTCACCTGACTGCAGGGATTCGCTCGCATTCAGCCACAAGAGCACCAGTGACGTCTGACTTTGATGTTGGGTGAGAAGGTCTGGCTCTCAGTCGGTGTTCGAGTCCATCCCAGAGGTGTTGATGGAGTTGAGGTCAGCGCTCTGTGAAGGCCGACATGTTCTTTCACAACAAAGAGGGAGAAGACCGAGTTCCTCTGGATCTCGCTTTATTCAGTGTGAATATAATGGTGTCGTATGCTGAAGCATTGAGATTTCCCTTTAACTCAACTAAGGGCCTCAGCCCAAACCATGACAGGCAGAACCAGAGCAAAAAGCACACAAAAGTGAGAACTGGTGTCCCAATATTTTTGAGCAACAAGACATGGCAGCTTATATTCAGCACAACCAATCTTCATGTTAATATCGGCTCATTTAATCCCAAAGAGAAACTATTATAATCTCATAATTATCACCAAAATGAGGCTCAAACGTTCAACATAGTCTTAGTTCGTGTAGTTTCATGTTGATATGAGGTGTTACAGGTCAACATGAGAACAGAGACATACAGCATCCCTCTCTCTCTCTCTCTCTCTCTCCAACAGCTGTCTGTGGTCTCTCTATCCTCATAGGACCGCTCCACTCCCCAAACACGGAGGAAAAGCAGCGCTGCAGCCTCATTTCTCTCTCTCTCTCTCTCTCCGAAACACTCACACACAGACACTCACACACACACACTTGTGGTCGCATCTCCAGTTGCAGACATTATCTTGCAGATTTTTCACCAAACATCCAAATGCACAGACATGAAGAACACTGAGATGTGAAACTGTGGCCACCGCACCTCAAACTGCGTCTGTCTCACATGTCACACACATTATATGTTCGTGTACATCCTAATTAATACTCCATTCAATTAACAAACCCGCCCGCGCGCACAGTCACGCACAAACTGACGCGCACACAAACGCAGTGCCCTTCGAGTGTCACTTAACTTGCCGGCTGAGCGCGCGCGCCTCTCAATCACAGGTGGGATTAATGGCACCGTCTCTTTTTATACGAGCGCACACATACACGCACACTCCCGCAAGCGCGCACACACACACACATATGCATCTGTGAAATAAACAGGAGTGTAACAACATGCAACATCCGAGCAGCAGCTCGAGCGCATCACTCTGACACGAGCACCGCGGCGCTGACAGAGTTCACGTTCACGCGTCCTTTCACGCGTTTTCTTCAGGCTACTTTTTTTTTTTTAAATCACATTTATTCACTCATTCATCAGCTCTCTCACCCTCATCCCCCTTCTCTTTCATCCCTCTTTCCCCCTTCTTCTTACCTCAGCGCTGGCTTCTCTCTCTCTCTCGCTTGGAGCTCCGAAGCCAAAAAGCGGCTTCAGCGACCCACCGGAGCGCCGCACAGTGAAGAGAGAGAGAGAGAGGGAGGGAGAGGGAGAGAGAGGGAGGGAGAGGGAGGGAGAGGGAGAGAGAGAGAGAGAGACAGAGAGTGTGTGTGTGTGTGAGAGAGAAAGAGAGAGAGAGAGGGAGAGAGTGTGTGTGAGAGAGAGAGGAGAGAGAGAGAGAAGCTGTGAGATCAGAAGCAGCTGCTTCTTTCTCTTTACCGCTGGTGTTCAGTCGCTCCTGGTGTGTTTGCGTGCGCGTGCGTGCGTGCGTGCGTGCGTGTGTGCGTGCGTGTGTTTGCTCTTGCGTTAATTACAACGTGAGGACAAAAATCAGTCCACACAGTCACATTACAGGCTCTCACTGTGGCCAGGTCAAATATTAAGTGATGGGCCCCTGAAGCCAATACGTGTTATTCAGGAGTATGTGAGCACAGTTTAAACTAAAAAAAGTTTTTAAAACTAGATTTACTTCAAAGTAGAGAAGTCGACAAGTTTGCAGTTCATCCAGTTATGTAAAAACAATGGGAGAGAGGCGAGGTTCACCTTGAGCAGGTCCCCAGTTCATCACAGGGCTTTTACAAGGTCAAAAAACAGATAAACAATGAAAGAAACATTCAATTCTGATTTTTTATCATCTTTTTGCACAAACTTTTGCAATTTTCCTGTTAATAATTGTCATTTTTCTACCTTTTGAGGCTTACAAATCCATTAAATTTAACAGTTTTATCAGAGAAAATCTGCAACAAGCAGTTTACAAGCCAAAAATGGTTGGAACACTGCACCATTTTCAAAGTAATCGTTTTGCAAAAGTATCATGCTTGTGTATAATTTTACCTAAAAGTTCATGTTATGTACTAACAGCCACATATGTAACTTTATAGATCCCATATTTAAACCTTTATTCCTCCATTTTTTTGTATCTTCATTGCGGCACACTGATCGTTCAGACTGTGAGCTGCAGTCGAACCTGATTACCGGACAACCCTCCAATCATCAACCTGCTGCTCAAACAATCAAGCCTCCGTATCAGCTGGAGTGTGTCCGAGTGCTTCACATGACCTCTGCTCAAACGTCTCCTCCTGTCAGGATGTAACTGTGAATCTCGCTCTCAGCTCATCACGCAGAGGTTTTGGTCAGGACCCCCTCTGGCGTCACTTTTTACAGCACTGAAAGCCCCTTTAGCGTCTGTTTCCTGCATGCAAAGCCTTCCTGTCATTAAATCTTGGTCATGTAGCTAGCTATAGCATTAGCTTTAGGCAACTAGACTTCTTAGGTGAGTCTATTGACTGGAGTCTTTGCAATAAGCATCCAATGTTCCTGCAAAAGGGGCTCATGTTGTTGTTGATCTGTCACTAACAGATGCTGATCAGGACCCTCTGCTTTAAAAAGCAACACTAGGGGGTCCTGATCAAGCTGCTATACGTTGCAAATGAGAGTGAGAGTGATTTTTACATTGCACCCTCACTCACTCATCACCCACTTTTCCTAAACGAAGACGAAATGGGCAGAAAATGAGCTAACTATGTTATTACATTGCATCATGGTCTGGTCTTTGCCTCTGGTCATTCAGGGGGGGCCGGAGTCTGCTGGTGCTTCCCGCTGCAGTTGAGAATAATATTTTGCCGAGCAGCCTCGAGGCAAACACTGGAGGCTTCACTGAATTTATTTCCTGTCAACAGGCAGCCTTTGTCAGGGTCACAGATAACGCTCATTTTCAATATTAAAGCTTTATCAGGCTCCTAAAAGCTCCCAGGTTCTGTTACAACGCCGCCTGTATCAAACTGAGTTTAATGACGGGTGAACGAAAAACAAGTTCTATCTGTGTTTTCCCACAACATAATGAGTGGAATGAATTAATGATTGATTAGTCAGCACTGTGCTGCTGCTTGTTGAGGTTGTTTTTTAGGAGGAGTTTACACTTGTACGAGTGAGAAGCAACCTTGAGATTTTTACAACACATCCATGAGTTTACATGTAATACAACATGTAAGTTTGTCAGTGGGATCATGGAATTGATATTATTTATTGCCAAACAGCCACTATCAGACTGACTGAGGCAGAAATGTTTGCATACTGGGTAATGTATTAAAGTTTTAAATCTGACTGGTGTTAGCCAGGAAGCTAGCTGTTATCTTGAACAAAATTAGAGATTTCTCAGAGTTTTAACGTTTTTGGAAACATTTAGAATAATGTAAGTACACAACAAAATATATAAGAAAAATATAGTGTTTTTTGTTCTTATTCATGCAGAAATGTTGCATATTGTAAGTTAAACACACTTAAGAACAAATTTTAAGTTCCAGCACATCGAGTCATGTGTGTGGGAAATTTAAAAATGAGTGATATTTTTTGCATTCAGAGTAAATCTAATTTCTGAATGGTGTTTTCAGAGTGTTGCTTTTATCATGAGATCAGCAGGAAAGAAACTTTCTTTGTGTTTCGTCATCACTCTGGGGCTCCGACTCTGAGTTTTTTATCCAGTGAATTCACTGGGGGGTTTCGTCTTTGCAGGCTCTGCCGTAAACCGATGATCATCTTAGCTGAAGAATATTAACAACTCCTTTCATTTTCTGTCTCTCTGCCATCTTTGCAGTCTGAGCTGCTTTGTCTCGCATTTATATCTCATCAGTGACTCCTTAAATTGGCTGTATTTATAAAGTTCAATCCATATAAATCAATCCAATTGATAAGATCAACACCAAAGTCACGGAAAGCGTTTGAATTCTCCTGATCTTGATGTCATCTCTCCTAAATCAACAATACCTAATGCACATCAGATGGATGAGTTTGTCATGCAAAGCAACGTCTCACACACTTTGTCAGCACAATATTAAAGCAATCCTTCAGTCACCAGCTTGTTTACATGTTGTAAATAAAACTACTACAACAAAAAAAAGCAAGTCATTCTCACTGAGATGATAAAACTAACCTGTTAACGGGAGAAGACACCAGTGTTATCCTGAGATGACTCGAGGTAGTTAATTATAAAGCTGAGGTGAGAAAACTAAACACACATGTACGACAACAATGCTCAGCCTCTGTAGTTCTGTGGTTTTGCATCTCAAACGAATAAACAAAAGGCGTTTAAGAATCATTGAGACTAATGCACTCACAATTTTCCAGTTAAAAATGTCTTTTTTCTACCTTTTAAGGCTTAAAAACTCTGTTATTTTTAACAGTTTTATCAGAGAAAATCTTAAACAAGCAGTTTACAAGCCAGAATTGATAGGACATATTTCACATAATTAAACCTTTATTCCTCCCGTTTTTTATCTTCATTGCAGCACACTGATCGTTCAGACTGTGAGCTGCAGTCCAACCTGATTACTGGACAACCCTCCAATCGTAAACCTGCTGTACGACAACAATGCTCAGCCTCCGTAGTTCTGTGGTTTTTGCATCTCGAACGAATAAACAAGAGGCGTTTAAGAATCATGGAGACAAATTCACTCACAAGCTCAGTAACATCTGCTGAACGGTTGATGATGATGACTCCTCTCCTCATGCAGTAAAGCCAGTCTTCTTCTTCTCCCCCCCCCCTCTCTCTCTTCTGCCTCCTCCTCGCTCACTGAAATCTCTTTGAATTTCTCATCCTGAACAGATGCAGGTCTAACAGCTGCAGACCAGGGAGCCGCGGGCCCGACGGAGAAACTCTCAGCTGACGGGGACTTTTGGCCGAGCGCTGGAGCACATCAAAGCATCTGATGCAACGGTGGACTATAGGAGGAAACTGGGTGGTTACTGTAGTCAGGAGGGGTTACACTCCCTCATTATGTTTGTGTGTGTGTGTGTGCGTGTGTGTGTGTGGATTTAATAACGTCTCACATTAAGCATGTCAGCACACAGCATGTTTACAGTGATTCAAGAGGCATATTCTCACTGCTGCTGCTGGTGCAGACTAAAAATATTTGCTGCCCTAATTCAATAGAATATTACTGGGACAGAGAGTGAAGTGACAGCCTGCTTCAAAAGCCATTTTTCTTCTCCCTCTCTCTCTCTTTCTTTGCTTTCTCACTTTTTTATCTGCTGTTTAGTGTGCAAATGGAAAAATGGACGTCAATATGCTCACAAATCAATACATGCACTTACCAGCTAACTGTCGTCAAAAACAACATTGATACTAATGGACCACTCCGGCCTGACAGATACACACACACACACCCACACACACACACACACACACACACACACACACACACATGCA
>JAPZDV010000010.1:16892061-16923392 GCA_029814665.1 Acanthurus lineatus
CACACACACACACACCCACACACACACACACACACACACACACACACACACACATGCACACACACACAAATACACACACACACATGTGGTGTCTACTCATGGATGGAAACTATAAGCTCCACTCTGGACAAACTGAATTATTGAGCAATAGTAAACAGGAAGAGAGGATCCCACTGGGAAGTGTGTGTGGTGTGTGTGTGTGTGTAAATGATGTGTGCCCGTTGATAAGTGGTTGGGTGGGAGGGGTGGGGGGGTTGCCCCACATTTGGTGCTCTTTTTTTTTTGTCCCGTGATGCGTATTTAAACTCACACTCAGGCCTACATTTGCATGCAGAAAACGTCACTAAGCTACACTTGAATTTCATCTTCAACTTTAAACCAGGAACCAAGTCTTTAATAAATTAACCACAGCGGGACGGGGGAGTGCATCAGATGTGGCCAAGAGCTGTGAAACATGTGCCATGTAACTGTGTAAAAGTCCATAAAGTATTTAAAGGTGCATTGTGTAAAACTGACAGCAAGGAGAACATCACCAGAGTATCTTCTGCTCCTTTTAGCCTGTTAGCTTAGTTAGCTTAGCTATGCGGATAAAGACCCTTTAAAGGATCTTGTATCTCCAGATGAGTGTTGTTGTTCATAATGCAGCCGGCACAGCTTCCAAAACTGACTGAGTCGGTTTGACAAGAGGGATTAAATTACCCACAACCCCCTCAAAAATATGGAGGCAAACACTGAAGTCGATCCAGTTTCTGCTGCTTTTCAGGGTCTGTGTTGTTGTGCTTCTGCATCAGGGTGAGCGAAATAATCCAGATGCCCTTCTGCCCGACTTCTTCCCCGAAGCTCCTCCTGGGAGATCCCGCGGCGGTATCAGGCCAGATGGGATGTATAATCCCTCAGTGTGTTCTGGGTCTGCCCCGAGGAGATCCCTCCAGTTGTGGATGTGCCAGGAAAAAAAAAAAAACACTCCACGAGGCGTCCAAAGGGCACACTCATCACACACCAGTCATAACTGGCTCCTCTCAGAGCAAAGGAAGCAGCATGATCATCAAGGGTCCGTTCATTGTCTTTGAAAAGACATTGGAGCTTTGGGCTGGAAAGGTGAAGGAAGTTTGAACATCAGAAGTGTGAACTCTGCTTTAAGAGGTGGTTAACTTGAGTTTTTTAATGGTTTCGTCCTCCGTTTCACATCTGTTTTTCTAGCAAATTCAGAAAACTGACACCACATTAAAAGCTAGCGTGTACTCCTAAGCATTTCCTGAATCGAGTTCGTTAAGCACTCACTCATGAGGCAGTTTACGTCTTTGTTAATGGACTACAGCTTCCCACAATGCTTCCTGTCTTATAAGAACCGAGATCAAAAAATAGAAATGCAGATGTGGAGATGCCAAAGATGTGTCTGTCACAGCAGGGACAGCAGGTTGAAAACAAACAGTCATCACAGACGGACTGACAGGTATCCTTAGATTAGATTTCTTCAAAAAAAAAAAGCAGGAGGAAACGGTTTGCAATCCCGAATGAGAGCAAACAACAAAAAGCTGCGCCTCTGGAGAACAAAACACCTTCTACATTCTCCGTCTTCCTCCTTGAGTGCTTGTTAAGAGCTGAGGGCCACGCGGAGACATGAAGGGCGCTGTGTGGGCTGCTGGAGAGTGTGGGATAAAAGCATCAAGGGTCCAAGAGAAACAAGAGGCAGAAAAAGTAAATGCACAGCTGAGATGACGAAGCTTCAGTCAGACACGACCATGTTTTGACACGAAGTAATGTCATAGTTTTGGAAAATTATCTCGTTTCCAGCTTTGCAATATCATAGAAAATGGATTGTTGTTATTAATAAAAGTCTGAGTTTCACATTAGTTTAATCATTTTGATATCTTTTTTTGCACTTACTTTTATTTTAAAACTCACAAATCCAAAGATAACTCATTATCCAACTGTGCAGTTCCTTTGGTCATCAAGGTTTTTTGTTCTTTGTTCTAAACAACTAATGAAATATTGGAGGAAAAAAAGGCCAAAATTTTTAAAAAATGCTTCTTCTGTCTGCTGAATGTCTAAATAGTTATATTTCTGCAAACACATGCACCGTATTAACTTTATTCAGTGATAATATGTCAGTGGTATGTTTATAGCTTGCTGCGCTGCCCCCATGTGGTCAACTCATGCAGGTTAAGATGTGTGATTGTTTAATCTGAATCAATAGGATGTTTTTTTTAACAGAAGAATGAAGAAAAAATGTCAGGTTTCATAACTAAATTCTAAGCAAAAAATGTTTTATTTTCTGTTGGGATGCAGGTGTTAAAGTGGTGTTGGAAAGTTATTTGAATATGTGTCAGAAATTATATAGTTTGTAGCTTAAAATGACTGATATTGCACTATATTTTGACACTTTAAATGCCCACTTTTTTACACTTGTGCAGCTCTATTGTGTCTGGGAAGGAAAATGTTAGATTCTCCTTCAAAACCGATCGGGTAGATAAGGCAGAAACTCAAAGGAGAAAAATGTTTATTTACCTTATAAAAATGCACTATTTCTCCCCCTTTTTGCAACCTTGAAACTTCTGAATCTCTAAGATACCGACAGGTGGTCTCATTTTCAAACCCACTGTAGCATATTGTTACCCATTTAGCTCTTTGCCAAATAGCTCTCACGGGCACAAAAGCACAGCAGGTTGCAGCTCTCCCTGGCCAGTCTTCAATTTGGTCATTGTACGCGTCTCTTTGTAGCAAATCCTTGAAAAAGGAACCCCAGGTGACTCAGCCTCCTCATTTTTTTTTCCACCTGTACCGACGATGACTAATCCGTGGCCTCCTCCGCATTACACCTCCCCTCCTCTGTACTGACACTGCAGTCGCTGCTGCGCTGGCCTCAAACGGCCCCCAAACATCGCTGCAGGTGGACAAACTGAAACAAGCAGAGATCGACCCACCAGCAGGTTTCTTTAGAGCCGCACCGACACCACCGTGGATACAAATTAGTCAGATATTTATTATCATAATAGTTGAAGCATTTAAACAGCATGAGAGTCGTATTTATTTGGACAGTGAGAGCAGGGGAATCTGTGCAGGGGGGGAGGGGGTTATTGATGCTTCACAGAGGTGAGATTTTCTTTTGTAAAGCCTGGAATCCCTGCGTCTGCTGGCAGAGAAAAAGCCTTTGGACAGAGCCGTATTATCAATGAAGCAGCTTACAGGTAACCTTGACTCTGATGCTGTTTTGTTTTGTCGGAACTTTGGGTTGAATTCCTGGTCAAAGGCAGGAAACTGTGCATACATGTCTTTTACCGCTTCAACTCCTGCACTTTCCTGCAAAAAATGAGATGATACTTGTTTAATCACCAAGATTTTCCCTCCCCGATGAAGCCTGATATTGTTTTTCTCACTGCAAAGAGACAAAGTCATGGGAATCATCAGTATTTGACTTGTTACTTCCTGGAAGTGAGGACTGACCCGATCTGACCTGCTTGATTCTCACTGCAGTAACTTGGGACTTGCTTGTGATTTGAAGGTTTTGAAAGACCTGAGACTCGTCCACCTCTGGTATTAATCCAATGGTCTACAACAGACTTATTTCTACATAATAAAAGCTCCTAAAGTTAAACTAAATCTGATAATCTAGAAACGTTAAGTGTTGTTGAATAAAGTTAAGAAAACAAAAGGATCCATATTTGGTGCGATATAGAAAAATGGCTGAATTATGTTTCCCAATCATCATTCGGCAGCGGTGACTGTCTACTGTGTGACGAGTGAAGAGGAAAACACACGCGAGGTGGTTTCTGGCTGTGAGAGCAGTTAAAGCGCAATCAGGTGGATCAGTATGATCGGGGTACAATAAGAGCCTGAGGGAGACACAGTCCAAATCCCAGACAACCCCCCCCCCCATCCCACTCTAGTTACTCTCTGTTAGATACAATCAGACTGCAGCTCTGCAGCAGAAACCAAATCCACTTCCCTCCCTGAGTGACAGTGAGTGGAGAGGTTGTTGTTGGTGGAGCAGAGAGGAAAACAAGATGACAAATCACGTTGCTGAAGCTTCACACGTGGAATAAATTTCAGGATTAGCGGTAAGGGTTGGTTTATCTCATGACTAAATTTGAATTTGAAGGATTGGGGTTTTTTAAAATGTTACAAAGTGAAATGCTGCTTAAATCCAGCAATTTTTTTGATCTTAGTGGTGATAAAATAACATTTTAATGCAATATTAACGTCACAGCTAATTTTTCAAAATGAGCAAAACAAGTATCTTCAACAAGCAGGCAGCTATTTTGACGTTAAAACATCCGATCTTTACTTCCTGCACAGCACTGATAATTAACTAGAGGACAGTTTGTTAAACTTCCTCCTTCTATATTTATTTAATAACATGATTCGTTTGTTGAATGAATCCTGTTATAATTGAATAAATACAGTTGGAGTGAAGATTAAAGTGTGCAGATTTGACTTTCTGCACTGATCTTCTCTTGATCCTGCACATGAACATGCTTAGAAGCTTGCTGTATTTTTTCATCCGCTAGAGGGAGACAAAGTGCACAAGGTTTTTCAGCTAATCACTGATTTTGTTGATGATGTTGAGATCTTTGAAACCTGCGTACAAATATGACACACATGATGTCAGAAACAGCAACAACTCAAATTAGTCAACGGCACCACGAACTGTTACGGCATTTATTTATTTCAGAAACTTTAATACTGTGATCACTGCAAATGTCTTTTTCATACCTTTACATTTTACAAAGACAATGGATTCAGGATGTAAACAGTTTAATTATTCGATTCTGTAAATCTTATGGTCCTCTCGAGATTGTGTTCCTTGTCTCCAGTCAGAGCTGATCACTTCACCGTTTGGTTTTGTTCTTCTGACGAAGCCGCGTACGAGTCGGCCGCGACTCGGAGCTTCGAGAAAACCTTCCTCCTCTTCTGCAATCACCAATCTCGCAAGTTGTGTCTGACTGAAAACCAGCTTCCCTGCAGGACGAACAACATCCGGCCTTCTTCCTGTCCGATCAGTGATGCTTAAAGAAAAAAAGAAGGGCTCAAATATTTTTCGAAGTGACTAAAGTGGAGCACCTTCCTCTATTTGTCAGAGAAACTACGGAGTAACATCTAAGACAAGATTACACAGGAATGGATCTAGTCGCCCTTCTTATCCGAAAAAAAAACCTGCAAACACAATCCTTTTTTATAAAACATTGTGCAAAGGTTCTCAAAAATAAAAGATATTACAAAATGGAACATTTGAACATCTTGAACATTCACATTTCCCACATCCTTCAGCAAAAGCACCAAAAAAAAAAACCAAACGAAACAAAGCTGAGGAAAGAAAAAAAAAAAACTATACACAGTAACATGACTCAGCATTCACACTGGAGTAACTGGACTGGTGTGTGCGTTTACGCCTTTGTATAAGGTCGATAACTGTGTCTTAACATCCAACTTGATGCACACTTTTTAAAGATGCGAGCAAAACATCTGCACTGCACAGTTTGTCATTTGGCCATACTTCATTTGAAAATACAAAAAAAAAAAAAAAAAAAATTAGAGCACTTTCCATCCATGTACAGTAAAACATAACCTATAAGTCATCATTTAAGCATCGACATACTATTTACAGTTAAAACTTTATGGATCGGGAACGTTTTCCGCCTGTGTGACTCATATTTTGTGTTAAGTCTGAGGATTTCACATTATTGGATGAACTACGAGACTGATTTTTCACAACCTGCCAACTTGTTAAAACTGTTAAAACAAACCAAATCATCTCACCGAACAAAACACTTGAGCTATCGACGGTTCACCGGTGTCGTTACCATCCATACAGACTGACGGATTCTTAAAACAGAACCAAGACTTGAACATCTATTTGTTAAGAGTCCACTCATCTCCCTGCGAAGCTGCAGAGCTGAATGTCAGTTATAGTAAACATCACATTTATTTAGGCTTGTTTATATTCTCTTTACATTCAGACTGGGTGCCGTTTTTGTGCTATATGCTGCAGGAGTTTAACTGCATCAGTGTAAGATGCTAATTTACTTTAAGAGATTCAAAAAAAAAAAACTGGGAGTGTTCTTCCATCGAAAGGGCTTTGTTTGCAACGGACGAGGACTTCAGGCTCACACCACGTTTGTGAACTGCAGTTTCAATGCGCACGGCGGAGTTGGCGACCTGAAATAACCCCGACACTCCTGTTGTCGTGTCTGAGGAATCAGCATTGTGGCTCCTGCTTGTGTTGAAATTAGCTTTGCGATTTGGGGATTTTTTTTTTTTTCCTCCAATACAGTCTGATTACAAGGGCCAGCTGCACTGAAAGATATACTGCATGTGACTGAATGCAAAAGGCACACACACACACACATACACACACACACACATTTCCACACACATCACACACTCTCGTCCCTGCATCTTGAGGCTGGACAGTCTGACTGTGTTCGGTCAGTTAAAATATGAACAAGAGAAAGGCTGAAGCCTCGCAGATTTCCCTGTACAAACATTTATGAGGCGAACTCCACAACTGTGATTATGAAGCTGATTAAAACTCATGTGTGTAAGGTGAGCGTGAGTGTGTGTGTGTGTGTGTGTTTGTGTGTGTGTTACCAGGTGTGTTTATTTTTCAGGATGAAGAAGAGCCTCTCTCTTTCATCTCTTCCCCAGGTGCTGTTTCAAAGGCACGTCCCTGCTCTGCCTGGGAGTAAATGACCAGAATAAGTGACTGTAGGCACGGCTGGATAGACTGATGGACACACACACACTCACACACACACACACTACCACACAAAGTACTGTAGCTCTCTTATCATGAGTGGTTTAATGTAACCACAAGAATTTTTTGTTGGATAACTTCCTCAAAAAATCTTCGCCTTCCCATCAAAAACTGAACCTGAGGAAAACTATAGATGTTCAACACACACACACACCCACACACACTCACACACACGTCTAAGGTTTACTCCCTTTATCAAAAAAATCACCCTTTGATTGTCTCTTAAAGCTGGCTTCTGATTTTTTCTTCCTGTTCTGTGTTCGCGTGGCCTCCCGGTCGATGTCTGACTGACTGCTGAAGAGGCGTTGGTAAAATACAGAGTGACTGGCAGCACATTTAATAATCATGACATTTCCACTGGTCATCACTAGAGGGCACTGTAAGCAACACGACAGCAGGCTTGGGCACCACAAAATACAACATAATACAGAATAAAAAGCATATAGCCAGGCTTTAGCCGGAATTCAGAACGAAAGCCATTTAAATAATATAGCTAGTGACCTTTTTCTTGAGGAACTAAACACTGATGTCAGTTGTACTGTACGAAGAGAACAACTTATTTATTGGAATTATAATACAAGGAAATAAATTAACCTGGGAAAAAAAAAAAAACGTCCCCCTTTACTTGTCCCCTCCCAAAATTGTCATTGAATGTCAGCTGGCTCTCTGTATTCCGGACAGTGGGATGGTGTTTGGAGTCCTCTCTTTCCTTTTTTTTTCCCAGAAGCATGATGTTCACTGCTCTGATGGAAGTGTTTGGAGGCTCTTGTGCAGCAGTAACTAGTGTCGTCTAAGTGTAACCTTTCCAACATATATTCCCACATTGAATTTCTTCCTGAAAGAGACTCTCTCTCCCCTCCTTTTTTTTGTTTTTTCGGAGCAGAGACAGGAGTCCTGACTTCTTCCTATTGCTTTTAAGACACATACAATTAGGTTGGACCAAAGCACTCTGGATATCAGTCATGTTTTTTTATGGCACCACTTGCCGATGGCTTTTAGATAAAACTCCTCTGTCAGGGCTTGCTTTTGTGCTGTAGAGACAGACAGGATGCTGTAATCCAGATCTGAGTGACAGTGAGGAGAAGAAATGAAAAAAAAAACAATCAAAAAAAACCAAAAAAAAACTGTACAAATCCAGGTTTTCCGTCTGTTTAGAGGCAGATCGATTCACTTCCATGTTGGCGGTCAGAAGCTTTGAGGAGGGTAAACACTGAACTTCATTACTCTCCGTTTTCATGTGGAGAAAACTAAAACCTCTCCTTTGTCCGGTGGTCTGGTGACTGCAGATTTATTATTTCTTATGTTTGTGGGCTGGCGGATTTGTTTGTGTACCTGTCTGACTTGCATGGCATCGCAGAGACTTGTTCCTGTTAGTCAAATCGGTGTCTCTGCTGCGGTGGGTTTGATTTGGCACAAAAGACTTCAGTCACCTGTCAGAAAAGCTTGGCAACGTTGGAAAAAAAAAAAGGTGATAAAAAAAAAAGAACAAAGAGGGAAACATAAAAGGCCAGATATCTACTGCAGGTGGTCCTTAAAAGGGGAAACAAATCCACTGAGAAAGAACAGCGAGCGGGAGGGGAGAGGAGCTTCGCGTCGGGGAAAAAAAAGTTAAACTGGCTTTTTCAGAAAAAGGAGCGAGAAAAAAGTGCTTCCTCTTTGTTGGCAATTTTGTGAAAGAGATTTTGGCACAAGATGTGAGAGATATCGATTCAGCAACACTCTTGTGGTCCCAGTGGAGAGTAGAGGTCAGTCCTTCATAATCTGATAAGCGATACCCATTTTTCTTGAGCCTCATACTGAGAAATTCAACAGAGGGTCTTCGGAGGCTGGTTGACTGTAATACTTGCTGATGTTTGAAGCCAATGGAAGATAGTCGGAGGGTTCAGCATCAGGCCAACCGAGTCCAACAACAAGCCTCCACCCCTCTCGTCAGTGTCGATCCCCCTCCGCCTCTTCGTCCGGTCTGTCTGTGTGTGCTGATGTGTGCTTTTTTTGTGTGCGTGCATGTGCGAGCTGAAGTGTGCGGGTCAGGGTCAGTTCATGTCGATGGTGTTAAAGACCCACTCGGTGAACTTCTTGAGCTTGGCGGCGGAGGTCTGCGACTCCTCCTGCAGTCTCTGGTTGTCCTCCCACAGCCTCTTGATCTGAGCCTGGAGTCTCACCTTCTCTTCACGCTCCTGTGAGAGAGAAAAAGATGGATGGATAGAATTAATAAACTTAACCGCGTATTAAGCATTTAACTTTGGGAGAAAACAAAATACGGGAATGAGTATTATAATAGAACGAGTGTCACATTAAGCACAATGTAAATTGTAGGGTTGGGAATCACAGAGTGGCTCACAATACTGTCAGAATGTGTTGCCCATGATAATGTATAATGATTCAGCAATTGTGCAACATTTGATGAATAACTAGACTGTCATCTATGATACACACAACTTCTGTGTAACTCAATGAGAAAAAAAGAAACACTATAAAAGCTCAAAGGCATCAATAATCTTTACTTTTACTGAACTGTGGTTTCAGTTTTTGCAGGATTTTTCAACTGAGCTCAAAGAATCTACAATAAAATGCAATGAGTCTTAGTTTAGAGCCTTTTAAACACTCAGACTGCAGCTCGTCCATGTATGCGTGATGTAAAATAGCCATAAACTCTGGCATAACTGCCGTAGAACAGATAAATGAGGATTTATATAAAGATTTAATAACTCTGTTAAATCAAATTGGCAGGAAAATCCATTCGCATAGCCTGCATGTCTTCATAAAAATATCTGTCTGCCACCATCATGGTATTGAGTATTGAAAACATGTCACCAAAGGAAGCGATATACGGTATTTTTTCCATACTGCTTTTTAATCCCACCAACTAAACAACATAAACACATAAATACAGTATCAACTCTCCATCTATTTTATGTTTACATAAACATCTCAGGGCTGCAGACAGTGAGTCACAACCAGTGAGAACTGAAGGGCATTGTGGGTAGATTTTTTATCAGTTTTGACATTTTTAATCTGCCAAAAGCACTAGTTGCAGGCATTAACATAAATATTTGGCCAGATTAAAAAAAGAAAGCCAGACTATGGAGGGTTTTGCTTTGTTCTGTCAATCAGCTGCGAGCTTGTTGGGGACTGAAGGAGGTGACAGTAAAGCCGGTTTGTTTTCATGCTGTCAAACTGATCCACTGCTGCTTTAAAAACCCAGACATGAAAGCAGCTTAACACTGTCCAAAATTCACTTAGAGCCGCATAAGAAATAAGAACCACATTGCTACAGGGTGAAGTTTCTTTACTGTTGAAAAGGTCAGACTTGTTAACAAGCAAGCCTCAAACTCTGCATTCGCAGCTCAACTACTGTGTTAACTACAACCTTTTAAAAGGAACAGAGAGCGGCAGCAACCTCTTAGCTTCTTGTCCTGGCAGCTTAGAAAAAGCTGACAGAGTTTCTGCATACGATCACTAAAACTAGATATATCGGTTCTTTTCAGTGGCATTACTTGTAAATATGAATCCATCCAATCTGGGATCAACAGTTGAGGCTGGAAAAAGTGGTTTAAACATATGAGGAATGTTTTTGTGGTACACATTAGACAGTGTAGTATTAACTTCATACCACTTAGAAGCTGCCAAACCTGGTTTCTGACCACATACTGTAAAATAAATCAGCAAGAATTAACTTGGATAACGACAGGTGTGAGCAAATGCATCATACACATGCATCTAAAGCAAGAACCACATCCCTGAAAGTTGTTTCTGAGTCTTCTGGGAAGAAACTGACATGTAAACACAAACTGGAAGAGACTACATGAGTGGATGGGAAACTGTCTGTGTGCACTAGTTATGATAAAAACACAGGAACAAATTTAATGTTGATGTGAAGGAAAAATAATAGTTGGAGTGATTGAAGTGGGTTCTGAGTCAGCAGATAAAAACAATAAGAAGCAGAGCAGAAGCAGAACATCTGTGGCAGCGCACAACTACTAACTATGTATTTCCCATTGAAGACTTCATATTTATTAACTTCTGCTCCCTGTTCCACGAAATGCAAATCAACCGAAGTGTTTAATTTTTCTTTTTAAGTGACACTTGCATAGAGAATGGAAGCCAGAAAATTATCTTTTGGCACAACACACTGTAGAGTTTGTAGACCACAAAATAAATCAGTCGAAACTCTGCATAAATATAAAACACAGGGTCTTAATATATGCATATGTATGTGCATATGTTTGCGCCTCCTCTCCCACCTTCTTCAGGTCCTCCTGGAGCATCTTCACCATGGCCTCTAGCTTCGTCACCTTCCTCTCCAACCCTATGTGACCCTCACTGTGGTAAAGAAAGAAACACATGCCATGAGGAAGGCCTTGTTCATACACTCAGTAATAAAGAGAGAAAAACTATATCAATTTATATTCAGTCTTGACCTTAAAACTTGCTGCAGAACTGTGAGAGAACACAGTTTTCACTTTGTTTCTTCAAACACACTGCCAGTTGATTTACTTTAAATTCTGTATATTTTGCACCTTTTTCATTCACTGTATGTGCGTTGTGCTTTTTATTCATCTTGTACATAAAACACTCACATCCTTTCTGCAACAGTACCCCAATAACGTGCTGGAACGTTCTGGACATGCCGCTCACTCTGTACATTTATTCATCTACTTCCACAAACTGTGACTCACCTGCCACTGTTTGCACTTCCTGATTATATTCTAAAGGCCATGAATATGAAATAAAATACAATCAGGGTATGGTGTGTATGGTGTGTATAACCTGGATGAGGGCCGTGACAGTGGAGCCGGCTGCAGCTCTATGTGGGGCTGCTGGGGGCTGGAGGCACCGCTGCTTCGGTGGTTTGCATCTCCAAACACGTAACTTCTCTGGACTGGATGAAGAGAAATGAACACAGGTAAAAAGTCACAAACACACAAAAGCACAGGAGTGATAAGCCTTAGGGTCAGTTTGATGCTATATTTATGGTTGTTTTAGAGTTATAATATATATATATTCTGGAGATAAAGTGCTTATCTTAGTGAATATATCACATAAAAAAAGAAAGAGCTGTTCTCTTTTCAGTAGTTACCATAATGTGTGTTTCTTTCAGTCTCAAAGGTATTGGCCACATCCACGAGGTGTGTCCACTCCAGAGGGCTGTCCCTGTCTGAAGATGGTAAGGGCATCAGCTCCTGAGGGAGGGGTCCACGATGACGCTCCATTAAGTCCACTAAAGACGTGTCAGAAGCTGAAAGGTCACCTGCGAACAGAATTTTTTATTGATGTAAAGTTAATTTTCCTCACTGTTTGTGTGACCATTATGTACTTTTAATCAAAAGGGGGCAGCAGATACACATCTGGAGCTTGAAACAAACCTCCTGGTTCTGGACTGATGGATAAATAAAACAACCACCTAACATGAAGAACTATGTTTACCATTCACTGTCTTTTACAAATACTTAGAAGTATCTCAGATATTTTTTGGGTGTGTGTGTGTTCAAGCTGTTACAATTACCACAACAAGCAGGATACCTACAACCCTCCTTCTCCTTACCATGGAGTTTGACTCCCAGCTTATAGGAGGGCCGACGGAGGGGAACACCACGGGTGGTGGGGGAGCGTGGGAGGGTGGAGCAGCTGAAGAGAACATCAGCACCGAGTGCCGGTTCAGCAACGGAGTAACTCAGGGGGGGAAGGCGTTGGCCCCGGTAGATACTCTCGTCTGACAGGGTACGATGGAGCGAGCGGCGGTGGCTGAGGGGCTGCTCCGGGGGCGATTTCTGGCCGTGCTGTGCAGGAGTAATGAGGATGGGTCATCATCAATGTTACTACAATGATCTTGGAAACCAAGCCCCCCACAGCAAAATCTTTCTCCTTTACCTCTTTTTACATCACAGGAAATGCATTTTATTTTCAATTGTTTGCTTTTGCTTTTTGTAGCTTACACAATTCACAACATTAACAAAAATCTGAAAAGGATGGATTGGACAAAAGTAGGTAACTTATCGAGTTTTTCATGCAAATCCATCCAATTACAAAGACAACCTGGAAAGAGACACACTGAGACGGTACTATTTTGATTGCAAAATTAGAAAAAAAACTTCATTAAGTCTTTATCCAGCAAGAAACAAGTTACAGAAGTAATCCATAATCTGCTGGAAATCAGCTTTGCTCATCAGGAATATTAACTGAAATACTGAAGCTGTAGAAAACCTGCTTGAAGCTGTTCATTCATTTAAAGATTTATTCCTAAATCTGTGCCAAGTAACAGGTTGTTCCGGTAACAAGATGGCAGAACATGCCTGCAGATGTACCTTTTCCTTGTGTCTGCGTGGAGGTGGTGGGCTGTCTTGGGCACTGTGTCTCTTCACATCCTCCTCCATAGTAGATTTGGCGTGAGACTGAGGCGAGTGCATGTCCCGAAGAGAGGGCCTGGCTGCTGGGGTTGGGACAACCTCCACTCCCCCCTCTCCAGGAGATTTTCTATAAAACACACACAGACACAGCCAGAGGCTTCAGTAAGCACAGTCATGAGATAAATTATTCACGCTGCATGATAACTACATTTCCCTGTGTTCTGATTGTAACACTGATAAATAATAAAGATTGTTAACATGGAGATAGTTCATAGTAAAGACCATGTTTCTTTATGAAAGACCAGCTTCAGCTTTAATGGAGCTTTTTATTTCCAAACTGCCCTCAGTTAATTCAAAACAGTTAACCCTTACTGTAATGACATCTTCAACCACAGGGGGGTAATCAAGTAATATGCATAATATTATCACTGAAAGACATTCATAGAAATGTACGTTTGGGGACAAGTTATGGGTGCAGACTCATACAGCAGCTATACAGGAAACACAATTATTTGGTCATCTTAATGTACATACAGGGATGGAGTCTTATATAACACTGCAAACTGGGGTGTAGAAAGTTATATCATCACCTCAGACACAGTCTCAACATAAATGCAGCAATATAACTTCACAAAAGGTAGTGCTAATTGTGTATAATTGTGACTGTGAATGAACTGTATTATATTAAACAAGTCCTTGTGCTGTTTCGTTCACTTCTTGCAAGAATTGGTAGGTTTACATTAGCAGACCATGAACCAGTTTGTTCTTGTTTTAGTTAATCCAAACTGTTGCAGTGATGAAGGACAGGCATTCATTTCTAATATACACACATATTATAGTACCACATATACCAAAATGTTGAGATGACATCATTTTTTTAACATCTTGCACCTTTGAATGATAGTTTGAAACCCGCTTTCTTTCTCTTTTTTTCTCTTTTTATTATTTTACTCCATCCTTACTTGCGTGTGTCTCCGAAGTCGACAGAGTTGATGGTGGAACCGGGCTTTCTCCAGCCAATCAGGTACTTGGACTGAGCTCCCTGACGGGGGTAGAAGCTCTTGGGTCCAGGGGAGGCAGAGGACTGAGATGAAGGGGAGGTGGCTGAGGAGGACGACTCCTCTCTTGGAGAGCTATGGCCGGAGTGCCTGGCACTGATGGGGGGGGAAGGAGAATGAGAGGGGTTACTCATCCTGGCAATGCACCACAAATAACAGAAGACACTAATGTAAAATATACAGTATACACAAATACAGCATTATAATTCTCAGATTGAAAATCATCTTTAAGTTGCAGTGCAGGGATTTCACAGAACAGTCGATGAGTTGATGCTGTATATCGTTGCTGACTAATTGTTCATCTGTAGTTTTGGCTCAGTGCAGTAATAAAGTGGTGGAAGGGAAAACTCCTGTTATAAAGCAACTGTACTGTTACTGCAGTCATACAGTATCTCCAGCTCAAACAAGCCTGCTGGGGGGTTTAGTCCAACCAGATTGCAGCTTATTAGTAAATGACCACCATCAAAAAATGTATATGGCTCTCTCTAAAGCCAGTGTTTGTTTTTTCTGTTATGGAAACTGTCAAGCAAAGATAAGTAATTAATAACTTAACATTGTATTCATCTAGGAATTCCCAGGGAACATTTTTATTATTGAGTTATAGGCTGAAAACTATATTAAAGTGTCATCTGCTGTCAAGCTAACCTTTGCAAACTCATTTCAGAGCCTCCTCTCATTCCCCCTCCACCACTACGACAGAATATAAATGTAGCTTAAATGCTGGACAGATGATACCGAGGTCATGAACTGCAACTCTATCTGAAAAGGTGAATCAAGACTCCGACAAGAAGAGCGAGGCACTGGAATTCTCTCGGCTCGAGACACCGGCTCGGTTGTAAAAAAGCCGGACACGTGTTTCACATTTCCTGAGGCCTAATGCGGAAAGATAAGAGGGAGTTAAAATTACTCCCCTGCTTGGTTTCAAGGAAAGACTTATTAAGGAGGGAGGTGGTCTAATGTGTGTTCTTCTTGGGCATAAAAATGTCGGCTTGGGACTGAGAAGTGGAAACATGCTGCAGAGGTCAGGCAGATTCTGATACAACACATGATGAGGGGAGAGAGATCAAACTTGAAATTATAACTAAATGAGGCAAACAAAAGACAAAAAAACTCCTGTGTTAAAAGTTATTACTATGTATTATTCTGTTTGCAAATGATTTCCATATTTTTTTGGTATATTCTAGGGTTTATGCTACTGACTGTGTTGGTGTGGCTATCGGCTGGTCTTATCAGGAAGACAGAACAGTATTTATTTAAAGAAGCAGACTGATTGTTTTTGTAGTCTGCTTTCGGGGCTGATTCCCTCAACTTTAGGCAAGATCAGGTTTCTCTCAAGGTAAACAGTTCTTTAACGTAAGAAGTGTTCAAGCTAGAACTTCACAAGACTTGCACAATGTGAATTGTTGAAACACACTGAATGTAAGCCTTACCTTTTCTGTTAAACTTTACAGGATTCATACAAATCACTGGAATAGCCAAGTAATCCTCACTAATGACCCCTCATCAGAGGTCGCTTGTGTTAATGAACTCTGAGCAACCACAGAGTGAACTCCATGTCAGACTGTTTATTTCAAACAGTTTTTTTGGAGCTGTGAAGAGTAACAACTATCATTTTCCAAGAAAAAGCAAAGTTTGGGAGGTTAACATAATAAACAATAGAAAAAGGCAGGTTTTGGACATGTTCCTATCCGCATTGGGGGATGGCTGCATTAAAGCCGATCAAGTCCATTTTGTCAGACTTTTGATTTGCAGTTTTCAAGTGTCCGAAACATCACAGAAGTTATCAACTTCAAACTTTCTGCATTATCCCTCAAAAAGATGAACTGTGAATGCTTAAACAAAAGCTGTATAACCACTTTAGGCCGCTAACTTATCAATCATCCCTCATGCTTTAAGTCCTGCAGATGCACGACCTTCTAAATGTCACACAAATGCTTAAATATAACCGATACATTTAAGGACACACAGACCTTGAGTGTGATCCTGCTTCACTCAGACTGTAGGTGCTGCTGTCTCTGACGAGGAGATGCGTGGGTGGAGTTCGTCCCGTCCCGTCCAGGTTCCTCTCTCCTGGAGGGCCGGACGACTCGGCAGCAGCAGGCGACCTCTCCAGCATCCTGCGGCCTCCCTCGGTGGGACTGTGCCAAGGAGACACCGACCGATCCCTGCTCTCTCTGCCTCCGCTGGGAGCCAGCAGGGAGGTGGTGCTGCCGTGGTGAGAATGGGGGTGGTTGTGATGAGGGGCGCCATAAGAGCTTGTGTCAATGCCGCTGTCGGCAGACGCCCCCTGGAGGTAGCCTCCCCCTCCCAGGCCATTAGGCTCGGTATCGCCCTGGTCACCACTGGAACCTCCACCCGCTCCCATTTCGTACCATTTGTCGCTGTCACTGTGGCCCCCGCTGGACGCTGTGCTGGACAGAGTGTTACTGCTGGAGTGGCCAGAGTAAGGGCCGTCCGACTGAGGGAGGAAAAGGTAAGTGGAAGAGCAAGGGGAAAGACAGATGAAAACTGTCAGTGAAAACACAAGTTTTTTCAGGAAATAAACTTTAATTTTGTCACGACCCCGTGACCACAATTACTATAAAACATCAGATTACATTATTACTAACTATTCTAACAGAGAGAACATTGAAACATATGCAAGCAGAGGTTAAGAATATACAACTAACAAGTCAACTGTGCTCAAGAGTTTAGAGATACAGGAGTAACAGAGGATATTAGTTCAGTAAATAATGTAAGATAGGTGTAAACCTGACCTGGCTGCCTTTCTTTGGAGAGATGTGAATGACCTGTTCCTGCCTCTGGATGCGGGGAGCACCAGAGTAGCCTTGTCCAGACTTAGAAACTGGGGCATCTGCAAGAAATAGACCAAAAAAAAAAAACCAAAAAAAAACACAGCTTGAGATTGTGGCAAATATATGCATGGACCCTGCGGTACAAACAAATTACTTGTTGATTCAACACAAAAGTTGTTCTCTTTTCTCTCTGGTCATACTGTGTTTTTGCTATTACAGCACTCATACTTCCAGGAGGCCCATAACGCTGACACCGTTTTCATTCTGTCTCTGCTGCGTCCATGAACAGGAACGCCGCAAATCACCTGTCATCAAGAGCAACTCAGATCAAACAAAAATTTGCTGCTGGCTTCATTTGTTCTGGGCAAGCTGTGCCACGTGAGGGAGTGTGTGTATGTGTCCTGAAGCTAAAACTCGGATATAAATGGGACTGTTGTGTAATTGTCTAGATGTTATGCAACAAAACATACAGAGTAGGCAGCTAATGACCAAAGCACCATCAGAGGGAGAGCTATGGGAGGTATCATAACATCTGCTGGGGTGATGGTGCTAATGTAGTGAACTTTTCCATATCTCACTTAGAATATTCATTACTCTGCATAGTTGTCTCTGCACAGCAGCCCATAGGGCTTCTCTACTCTAATTAGTAATGGTTGCACGGGTTTGTTCGAGTGTCTGTGCATATATAAGGAGTCATGTGTCCTCAAGTTTTTTTGTGATTTATGTTTTTTAAGAAATATTATAAATTTGATTGTGCAACAAGATGTCTTAGTGGGAAAAAAAAAGTATGATTTCCCAGCACCTTGAGATAATACGTGCCCTTGTGTAGGGTTTATTGGCCTAAAAAACTATTTTAAGGTTGTTAAAAGTTGCTGTGCATTTGAAGAAAAGTGCTGTCAAACAGCAATATTCTGTATCTTATCACCCAGTCAAAAACATGTATGTTAATTCTTCAGTCAGTGCCTTTGACCAGGGCACTGCCTTAAAACTGGAGCTGGTGCCAAAGTGCCATGTGGTGGCTGCCCCTTGCTCCTCAGGGCTTAAATGGCACCAGTTTCACAAATTTGAACTGAGTATAATTGTATGTGACAAAAAATAATTCCTCTTTTTCTTCTTGTAATGCATGAATTAATCATAAATCCAACACAGGATATAAAAAAATGGAGCAAGTGCAGTGCTAAAGGGGACCTATTATGCTCATTTCCAGCTCTATAATTTTATTCTGGGACTCCACTGAAGTAGCTTTGCATGATTCACAGTTCAAAAAATCCTTGTTTATTTTATATTGGTCCCTTGTGAAACAGCTCAGTATATCATCTGTTTGAAACAAGCTGTTCTGGCTTGTGTCTCATTAAGGCCCCCGTTCCTTAAAGCCCTTTTTCTTCTGACTGGCCAACTTCAGGAAGCCTACTGAGGGTCCGGCATGATTGTAACTTAGCTTAGAGAATAGCAATTTTGCACCAACAGATAACTACAAAAAACACAACTTTATAACTTTATTCACTGTTTTCCTATGAGGAAGTTTCCTGACAGACAAAATGCATTGCTTTACTGATGAAGTGGCTGCTAACTTCTGCTAGCAGTGGTTGTGGTTGCTGGTTAGCTCAGAGGCCTTTTCAGCTCAGCTAACTTTGCTCAGAAGACTAAGGATATTGGTGTTCACACTTCATATGTGAAAGAGGTTTTCAAAAGACAAAGACAAAAATAGAAATAGGCCCCTTTAAATGCTACACATGATAAAAAATAATGCAATATCAATGCAATAAGACCATATTTATGCTTTATTAAGTGCTATAGTAAAGTTTTGTTTGTGTGTGACTGGAACTAAGAGACAAAATGTAAGAGCAGAAGTGAGTATCCTGCCCTTTAAATGACTTGTGTTATTTCTGGAAAAAGCATAGCCACATTAGCCTTGCCGAAGACTCGTGGGTCAAAGGGGTAGAAATAGGATGAAAAGAAAAGACAAAACCCTAAAACCACACAGACGGTGAAGCTGACTGTGAAGGTCTGGACACTTGGCTGACACAGGCCGTGCTGGCCCAGTCTGCATTGTTCCACCCTGACCAATAAAGACTTAAGTGCTATAAACAACCACAAAATGAGAGACTATGGCTTTTCTCTGTGATTGTGGTGGTCAGAAGCAGGTTGAGGGCACAGCTGAAAGAAGGCTGGTCAACAATCAACCAAAGCAACATCCTGCTGGGAATCAGAAATCAGAAGAGCGTTGGAGGAGCATGAAGTCGTTGTGGCTTTCAAAAGCTGAGCTGCTAAACAAGAATAAAACTCCCGAAAAGCAGTGCATGAGAGAATACTCGTAATTAAATGAAAGCCAATGTACAAGGGAATAAAAAGATGAATGAGAGGCAAATATAAGCAGCAGTGAAGAATGAGGACTTGACTGTAAGGAAGGAGGGAGGGAGGGAAGGAAAGGCACACAAAGAGAAGGCTGGCCAACTGTGTTAACAGGAAAGAAAGGAATGTGTCCCCTTTCTCTTTCTCCTTTATTAAACCTTACAGAATAGAGTGAAAAAGTGGCAGAGAGGAAGCCACGTCTTTAACTGAGATCAATGTTTGATCTCATTTCCATCATTCAACAGCTATCTCTTTCTTTTCTCTGTTTGGCTCATTATCTTCCCACCTTTTCTGTTTCTTTGCAGAGACATTAAGGCATTCTCTGTGAAGGCAATATAATTCACAGCTTGCAGAAGAGGTGGAGGAAGAGGAGGAGTAAGAGGCGGGGAAGGAGAAGAGAAGAGAAGGAGAGACGTGCTGTTTAAGAGGCAGCGTGGATGCTGTCAGAGCTGGAACCTCAGCTCTGGAAGGAGCTGCTCCAAAAAACTGTCACAACAGTGAGGAGGCGCACAAAAACACCACGCACACACATTTCCGCACACACACACACACACCACACAACACACAACACAACACAACACACACACACACACACCTGTCATTTCAAAGGATTTAGCAGTTTGGATGATTTATTTCCTGCATTTTCTCTCCTTCCTTTTCTAGAGTCAAGTGCACTGACATTCCTCCAATAAAGAGAAACATAAATAAAACATTTACGTAGCTGAAAAAAATTAAATCTGGGACTATTAAGTAACTCCATGTTCCTCTTTCAGTTTACAGTAATATCTATTTTTTTCCTCACAACAAATATTCACCTGTGGACCCTCGTTCAGCTCCTCCCCCTTCCTCCATTCTCGACCAATTAGGAGTGGACTTCCCGCTGGACCCACCCTCTCCGACCACTTCCCGTCTCTCGGCAGACATCGGGGAATGGCGGTTGCTTACAAACCTGGTGAATGAGCATACAAACAAATAATCAGGATGCTTTGCTTTTTATTCAGCTTTTGTGTTTTGCGCTGTTTAAAAATGCAGAGCTAGAACTGACAGAATGACAGAGGTTGAAACACAATGCATTTTTCTCACAGGCTGCAGTGGGTGGAATAAAATAAAATAATAATAATAAAAAAAAGACATTCTGTCAAGTGCCTTATCAGACACTCAAACGCTATCACCTCACTCTCCCACACTAACGTCATGCACTGTTACAACTGTCAAATGAATCTTATCTCGAGCCAACGGTTTTTCTACATTACAATGAAACAAAATCTGAATTTGATGAATAAGTGGGGCTGAAAAACCAGTCTGCCTCATGACTGTACAGCGAGGACTTCCAAAAGAAAGTCTTCACAATCAGTGAAGTCATTGTTTTTAGTTGCTTTCTAAAGATAAAAACTAGGACTTTTGCAACATCAGAGCATGACCATATCATCATGAGATCATTCATTCATTCTTTATCTGTAACCACTTATCCTTTACTGGATCATGAGGGGGCTGGAGCTGATTTCAGCTGACTTGAGGCGAGCAGCGGGGTACATCCTGGACAAGTTGCCAGTATCGTGACTTAATAGTTAAAAGACAACTCACATGTTTCTGCAATTAATTATTACATTAAAAAAGTTATGAAAATTGTAATAACAAAAGAAAGCACCTCAAGGCAGAAAAACCTTTCTGGGATATCGAAATTTGTTGCTTCTCACACTTTTCTCTGATATGATTTATCCTCGTTTACATTAAAAATGCAGCCACAGACAAACACAACCCCCACAGCTTCCTTACTGCTCAGGCATGGACTTCTGCCGCCAGTGAGCAGAGCTTCCGGAGGCGTCGCTCGAACAGGACAAGTTGCTTGGAGAGCTGCGATTGTGAGGGGAACGGCCTAACGCCAGGGAGGAGGCCAGGCTATAGCTTTCACTGCCGGGAGACATCCTGGTAGAAAAGAACAAACACACAGACACACAGGAACTGTAAGAATTTACAGGAACATGCAAATGAAAGAACTGAAGGAAGATAAAATAAACACAGCAGTGCTTTGTAGGAGCAAAATGTTCTAAGTGCTCCTTCAGAGGAAATTCCATTGATTGCTGCTCTGTGGCCGCGGTTCCCACAATGGATGAAAAAATTTCATGAATACTTAAAAGCTTCTGTTTCAAAATCAGCTACACACCCAGCTCTTTGTGTGCTTTGTTGATACACCAGCTTGCAGAATTCGCAACGATTTTTTGTGTAATTTTTAACCGTGTTAAAGGGTAAAATATGTTTTTTTGACAGGGAGGAAAAAAAATCCAATAATACTCCAACCCCAAAAATAAACACTACATTCCAATAATCCATGTGCAAAAAAGCCAAGGGGCTCTAACCTTTTGGTGTCCAGGGGCCGGCCGTCGCTGCTGACGCTGCGTGGGATGACTGCCCCCCTCTCCAGCCTCTCAGCTGACAGGGTCTTCCCCACTGAGCTGCCCAGGCTGATGGCTCGGTTGGGCGTGTGGGGCTGTGGCGAGGCGGTCAGCGACTGCTGAGGGCTGCTGGACGTCCTCTGCCACTTGTTGTTGTTACTGCGGAAGGGGAACTTGTACTCGAAGGAGCCACTATCAGTGCTGCTGCCCTTGTATTCTGATACAGGCATCCGGTAAAGCTCTGAACAGCCCCTGTCAAAGAGGAGGAAGGATATTTTGTCTAAGAAGCGAGGGCTGTGTGTGTCATTGAGCAATTTTTTTGTATCCGGGAACAAAAATAAAAAATCTACCATCAGTATTTTATTTGGCCTCATAGAGTAATTAGACCTCTGATGCACAAATGATCACTAATTGTTTTCACTGTAATTTATTAACAAACACACAAATGTCCCATCCCCACCAACCTGCGTGGAGTGGCGTCGTCATGTGGAGGGATGATAACAACACGCACTGTCACTGAGGTCCTCAGGAGGTCAATCATCTGTTCATGGGTCAGCGTTGCAACAGCAACTTTGCAGATTTCTACCAATCGGCTTCCCTGCCGCAGCCCTGCCTGCCAGGCATATCCGTAAGGCTCCACCTATTAGAGACAAAGTTTGATTGTATTACAGCTGCAGCGGGGAGATTTTCTCCATGTAATATCCAAGATATGGAGTCCAAGTGTCTTCAGATGCCATCATGTGGTTATGTAAATTGTTTTCTACATCCAAAACAACAAATAATGTGCTATTTACTTTCAAGAATCAATTATAACTAAAATACAAGTATTCTCCTAACCCACTGTTATATGTTAAATCAATGTAAAATTCATTTAATTAAAAGGTAGATTAAGTTTATTCGGATTTGATGTAAGTATTTGGGCTGTGCCGATGACTACATAGTCTTCAAAACATATTCAGATAAACATTTTAGTTCTGCACAGACAGATACCTCAGCCACGATGCCTTCATAGTTGACGTGGAAGCCGAGCTGCCCCAGGCCATTTCGACGAAGCGTCATCTCTGATGTCTCACAGCCCTTAGTCAGGAACTGGCAACAGAAGCGGAAGAGAAACACACAAAGTATGGATGAAAGATGCAGTGACAGGGATGATCAGATGAGAGATGATGAAAAAAGAACCAAATGGGCCAAGAATTAAGGACAAAAAGGTGAATAGAAAAGGGGACACAGTGAAAAAGGAAAGAAAAGAAAGGGAGAAAAGTGAAGGTGAACTTATCTTTCAAAGCATCGGGCAAATTTGCGAAACAACAAAAAAATGTTTTTCTAGGCAGAACCGGGTCAGGTTTTGTACATTTTTTTATGGTTGAAATTCAAGGACCTTTAAGTGGGGCTGCACAGAATAGTGTGAAGCTCAGTTCGTGTCACTGACATCCAATTTTTTAAATTAGCCTTTGATTGCACGGGGCTATCAAGCATACAGAAAAAGGAAAACTCAGAGTTCAGTCATTTGAAAACCTCAATAGAAGCTTCAAATGACCAAATGACATTTGGTGGAGTTCAACTTTTAAGGTAAACCTAAACCAAAAACTTCCCTTGACATCATGAACATCACATAAATTCAATCTAGGACTATTAAGTACCTCCATGTAAACATAAATGTGTATGTTTCCATTTGTCTGTTAACATGTTTTGTGCATACATACACATGCTCTCTTTAGCTGCAAAAGATATTTTTTTAAACAGCCTAAGTGATCCCTGAGATGGCTATAAATAGAGATGAATTAGAACTCCAGCATAAGTGGTACACCTCTCATTAGATGCCTGCGCTAATGCATTCACACACGCTTGACAGATGACAGAAATGAAAGCAGGTGTCTCTTGCTGTGACACTGTGGGCTGTGTTCACAGAGAGATAAGTCGTTTAGGAAAAACACTTTTGGACTTCATGTTTTTTTCATGGAAGGATGTGACTCTTAGCATTCAGGTGAGGTGGGAAGCTCTTCAAGCGGCTGTGCTTTTTCACAGAAAGTGAATCGGAGAAGTTGAAAACAGATAAATGTTTAAACAGAAACAGCCCAGATCACCTGTCAGACTGCAAAGGGCAAACCAAAGAGCTGACAAAGAATATGGTAAAATTTATCCTCACTGCCAACTACTTTTTAATTAGTTGGTCACAACTCATCCCTCTCCCTCCAGTGACCTGCATGCTGGCCTCAGGGCCTCTCCGTCTGAATAAAATGTAAGCAAAGTATGTATATAAGAGTCAAACTCACAGGTAAGCATGAATAAATCATGTTGGATTGGCACCTTATAAGAATGTTACGATGCCCACTGATGTTTCTGAATAAATCCATGGGAGAGGTAGAGAGTAAAAGAAAAATACAAACAGTAAGGAGCAAATAAGAGGAGAAAAAAGCAAAGAGAGGAGAAAGATGGATTGAGAGAGACATACAGAGAGAGAAAGCGAGAAATTCCAAAAAAGCAGGATGCCCAAGGCCACTTGCCTTGCTCTCAGTGGCATCGAGGTAGTTCGAAATGATAGAGGATTAACGCCAGATGCATGAAATGCAACATGAAAGTGATCCATGTCAGAGTCTTAAGCCAAATAACGACGTGTATGTGTGTGCATGTGTGTTGAAGTATGTTAGTATGTATGTGTGCAAACCATAGAAGATGGACTCGGTCCAGGTTATATAAATACATGATAAAAACAATCAAACACATACACAGTTTGAAGGTAGGGAGAGGCTGGGGAAATGAATGTCTTCTAAAGCACTGATGATTACATAAGAAAACACCTTTTTTTTTCCCTAACCAGTTTCCATGGAAACAGCTAAGGAAGAGCTAGAACCACTTCACTGTATGTGTAGGTGTATGAGCCATTAGGAGTATGTTGTCCAGAGGTGTTTCTGAAACTCCCCAATAAGCTGAGACCAGTAATGAGACAGCAGCTTTGGCATGTAGACAAAAAGATGTTGTCATTCTGGCAGACTGACAGCCAATAACAAATAGTGGGAGATGCTGTGAGTGGACCAGATAAATGACCAAAGGCAGGAGACAGCGTTTTAGTTCATAGACTTGGTTTCTCAATGCTTGTGAGTCAACCACAAAAAACTCTGGTGTAATTTGCACGCGTCACGCCACTTATTTGATTACAGGGGCCGAATTTCCATTTTGTCAATACTGACAAACCACATCATTTCAATTATAGTGGTGAATAAACTTGGCACTAACTGACTTAATTTGATTCTGAATGTGTAGTTGCAACAGTCTGAACTACAAATATGAGCAAAAGGCAGGAACACCTCAAAATGTCAACTGAATTACACTTAAAATACAGCAAGTAACTACTTATTAAATCCATAAAAGCAAGAACAGGTTTTATATTATCCAAGCATGCTGAACACACAACCATCAGTCTTATCACATGTAGAGTAAAGGTGTGTGTGTGTGTGTGTCTTCTTACATCTAGACGTTTGACCACCTCCTTGAAGTCCTCGGTGTTATTACTGACGCTCCTCAGAGACACGCATTCTCCTCGCTCGTAGAAAATCCGCAAAGACGCGGGGTTGCTCAGCGTCCAGCCAATCACGTCCTTGGTGGCACAGTTGAACACCACGGCCTTGGCTTCTTGGTCCAGCAGGATGAGAAAGTCGTTGGACATGGCCAGAAGGGCTTCCAGTTCCCTTCCACTCCCGTGATCCTCAGCGTGGACCGTCCAAGTCACGGCCCCCAGACTACGCAGCTCCGCCCCCCCATAAGGTCGACTCTTCTCCTTTTTCTTGTGGGCCAGCGAGATGAAAGGGAACTTTCCCGAGGGGTCGATGGGCGTGCTAGTGGTGTGGCGCTCGGCCAGGTCACGAAGGTACTCCTGGCGTGTTCGGGTGGCCATGGCGCGGAACTTGTGCGACTTGTGGGCAGCATTTTCTGCATTGATGACTTTTGCCAGCAGGAAGTCCCTGAACACAGAGGACTTGGGAAAGGTCACACCTTCTGGGATAAGGGGGCCGAAAGAGGGCACATCTTTGGAACGAGTGACCGCCACACTACAGGGAGGGGAGCAGAAGAGAAAATTAGGTAAAAGTAGAATATGAGAGTGTGTGGAAGAGAGAGGAATTAGTGGAATTAGTGGTTGACAAATCAGTTGTTCAATATGACCGATTCAGGGTGGGGATTTTGTTCAGACATCATAAATCTTTAGGCCTTGATTCAATGTTGTATTACACAGTAAATTTAATTGACACCTCACATTTGAACTTCAAATTTTTAGGACATTAAGATTTAAGTTTATTTATTGCTATATTCTGTCACAGAGATCATGTTTCATTTAGGATCCTCTGCTGTTGCTCAGTAGAGAAAGATAGAAAAAACACACAGCTGCTGCCTTTACCTGTCTAAATGCTGTTAATATTAACTATATTGCTTTTATGTGGAGGTTATATGTATTTGTTTTTTCCAATATTGTAGAAGGTATTTTTATTTACATGTCCTACATCTCTGTTTTCCCTACTCTTGATCTCTTTTCTCCTTATCCCCTTTTTCCTTTCACTAAGTCCCTGGAATGGCCATTTAAGGCTGTTTGCCCTGTCTGGTATGTCAGGAACTCAACAGAGCAGCAGTGGAGAGGAAGGAGAGCTGAGGAGGAGGATGAGAGGAAAATCTCCTGCCCAAAGCCCCGAAAAAAACCCAGAGTGAGGGAAAAGGAAAGTGTGTCTAAGAAAGGAGGATTGTGTGGGAGCCTCTAAAAAGACAAGGAAATGATTGCTTACTGGAAAAAAACAGCATTTTTGTCTGTTATGTGAGAGCAACAGACTTACAACCTGATCTGTGGAATGTCTCAGTCTTAAGTGGCTGACACTCAAAAGGTAAAAATGCCCTGAAATAGCCTTTTATAAGACCAAAATATAATAATAATTTCTATACATAGATCAGCTGTACTAATCTTGACCTGTTTCTAACCAAATGAGCTCAATCACAGATCTTCTCTCAGGTGATAATTACTGGCTGACAATAGTAGCACTGAAAGTCAGAGCCCTCATCCCACACGCCTCCCTGCTGACATGCATCAGCACACATGTTGACACCAAGTTTAATCGCTTTGTCTAATAAGCAACCGATGTCAATATGTCACCCACATATTTCTAAACATACCTCACAGACACCCCGTCATCACCGGAGACATGTGGTGTTCAATTATATTGCCCTCAAATTGTTGACACCATATTTCCCACCTTTCAATGTTTGTGGTAGACACGGTATGAGAAGAAACGTATTTTTGTGGTTGAAAACTGCCTTGAGGAGTTTTTATACAAACTTTTTTAGTCCAACGTTGATAGATAAACACTGGGAATACTATCACTGGCGGATAATATGTCAAAATGTTGCTTGCATTTCCCACATGGCATATGTACTGAACTCCCCTGCATCCAAACAAAAAGCAGGGAAGAGGGTAGAGTTTGTGTATGTAGGTGGGGGGTCATCCAAACATACCAACATGGCAACCCTGCAGCTATTGTGGAAGGGCCCTGTGTCGGTTTTCATTTAACTGCTTTTGTATTTTTAATATGAACCTTTTTAACCCTAATATCTATTTTTACAGAGAATAATTCAGCTGAATGAAAATTCCCTCACACACTCAGTTTGAGCTGCTCACTTTTTTGTGCATTTCATTGTTTTTTCCATGCTGACTGTTGGGTTTCTTTATGCCTTAATGCCATATTCTAAAAAGTGATAAAAAAAAAATTTTCATGGAGGTTAAAAGCTTTAGTGTTCTTATAAGAAACTCTTTGAAGCCTCTATAATTTTAAATTAAAATCAAGCACCACAAAATACATGCAGTGAGTACAAACAATGGGTTCTGTTTGGATTTTCGGATGCAGTTTAGGCCTGATGTTGACACACTTCCACAGTTTTTTTTATCTGCCCTACTAGGAATGACTGGAGCTCTAAAAACCCAAAATAGTAGAATTGTAATTAAATGAGAAGATTGATTGCCCCAATCCACCAAGTCCTTTTTAATATGCAAAGAGCGTGTAAGTAATGTTCGGTTTTTATTTAGAATTAGCTATAATCTAGTTAGTGCAACTACAATTAATAACATTGGACCACATGACTATGTATAATTGATCAGGTATCTCATAGTGGTTCAACCCACAGAAAATGATCACTGGACCTTTCAGTTTCCCTGAGCTTTGGAGAAATCATTTTGTGTTTCAGGCAGCTTCTATAGCAACTTCTTTGGAAGAGATAATATGAGACTTAGATTCGTTAGGTGGCTGTAGGGATGAAGTGAGTGCTAATGTTTTTCTCAATCTGCCGGTTATGTTAATCAGCTGTAAGCAGTTTCCTGGCTTACGACCTAGCTAAGTCAAGTGTTAATAGTGGTGTTTGTCTTCGCTGACCGTAAGCCACCCCCCACCAAAAAAACATGATAATGCAATATGGCAATATACGGTGCTAAAATTTCAGAATTTTGATCATTTAAAAATCTGATGTAAGCAGTTTTCAGTACAGCATGCAATTTGAGTATTAGTGTGCAGTTGAAGACGTTTGTTTTCAACAAAACATTTCAACAAAACTGGTCTTCTTAAATTATATTGGAAGGCAGCGCTACCTGCAAACTCTAAGCGCAGTACTAAGAAGACAACATCAACATATAGCATTTGAAATAATCAAAATAATCTCCCAGAAGGATGTCAACGAGAAGAAGCACAGAAAGAAAAATGACTAAAATTGGTTTCACCCTGAAGTGTTCTTTTTACAATTGTTATTACCATGTAAAATGAAATTTTTTGTGACTGACAGCCAATACCCAAGTAAGTGACATGGTCTGGCAATATTCACTTGCTTTTCTATAGATAACAGATGAAATATAAAGGGCATTTCAGAGAGGAGCAGCTGAAGTGGTTATAAGCAGACCGAACGAATTATTAAAATAAAATCTGACCTTTTATTCTCATTCTTTTCCATCACTACAAACATCACTCAATACATTACACAGGAGCTCTAAAAGCACTTGTACTGATCTCAAACACCTGTGAGTCAGTCAACCAAAGACCTGTGACTCATGCAGGACGGAGAGAGAGAGAAAGGTAGAGGTGCGGAAAGCCGGAGAACAAGACAGAGAGAGCAAAAAAAAAACTGAATGAGAAAAAAGAGAGATCCAGCAGGAAAAAAGGGGTGAGGATGAGGAAGCCAGAAAGAGGAAGAGGAAAAGAGAATGTAGTGCAATGGGGTTTGCTTGGCTGTGTGACTGCTGTAGGATTCGTGTGGCAGGAGGTCTGGCAGTAGAAATGAAAGAGGACATTCCTGCGGTTTCAGTGATTGTGGTCTTATAAATATCGCATGTGTGGGCAGCTTCGCTCTTCCAGTATCAACGACCTGCTGCCCACTGAGCCAAGGCAAGAAAAAGAACTTGTCAATACCTGTTGGAGTGGGTGGCTCGGAGGTGTACTGTGTGTATGTGTGTTGGTGTGGGAAAGGTACATGTAACATGTTTTTGTCTACTTGTGACAGCTAATCCATTTGTGTTTTACAGTATGTAGGTTTGCAGAGTGGCTTGGGCATGCGCAGCGATGGGCTCTTACTTTGGAAGAGATATAAGAGACGAGGAAACTAATTTAGTAAAATATCTTCTAATTTGTCAGAAAACAATCATTTAAGCTCTGAATGGAATTTGGTTTGATGCTATAAATTTTGTGAAGCTTCTACCTCCTACAGACCCTGAAAGTGATGATTACTGGAGTTAATATTTTCTATTTTATGCTATCGTCATAATAATTGAAATGAAAAGAAGACTGCACAGAGAAAATAGTGCCTTCCCTGAAAAATGTCATACGAAATTGTCATTATATCAAATGAATCAGACAACGATGATCAAACTTTGTAAGCAAGTGAATCATTTTTCACAATATACAAAACATGCTCATTGAGAGTCAAGCTCAGCTCAGTCATACAGCAATTATTACCTCATACTACATGATGCTTGTTTGTTTGGTCGAGTAAAAGCCTCATGACTGTGATGACGAATCGATGCAAAGAACAAAAGAGTAACACTGGAAACTATTTCTACAGAACATTTAAGCATTTAAGTTTACTCGTCCTCAGATTAAAACTACTGGACTGCAGCCATGAAGACTTTATTTATGTGCAAGTGTTTTTTTAAAGTTGTTTGACCTGACGAGCCAGATGGTTTCTTCCACTGAACCATCTGGAATGTCTTCTATGGAAACAGCATGGAAAAGGGCAGGCACTTTCAAAGAATACTTGGCACGTGATTGGACAAATCACCTGTCTATCACTAGTTATCACAGAGTAAATTTAACTTCTCGCTTATCAACCAATTATAATGACCTAAAGCCAGAAAAGTGACAGAGAATTTGTGGATGGATTATTCAATTCAAAAATAACTTAATCAAGTTTTTTTTTCCTTCAATTTGAGACTTGCCCTTTGTAGTTACTGTGGCAAACAGCAACAAAAGCGTTCGCTGTGTGCCTGATTGTTTCGACTAAAATGACACAGAAATGGACTGAAAAATCTACTGCTGACACAATCCACCTCTGCATCTAGTCTCTGTTGTTTTAGATGTATTAATGTCAGCCCACAATGGCATAAAATTATGTTAACATTAACATAAATCTTTATAACAAGATATTAAGTGAGTAGGTAGTTTAAAGAGTAAGTGGATATGTGAGTAAATAGAAAAGTAAGTAGATAAGAGAGTGAGAGGGTTAGATTCTTTCTCTCTCTCTCTCCATCTTTCAATCATATATTTATCTATAAGTCTTTATACTGATATGATACTGTTACATATAATGTCCACTGAAGGAGTGTGGTGGTTTTGAAAATGTTAAGAAACCACTACTTCAGAGGGCAGAGCCATACTAAATAGAACAATAAACTGTGCTAAATTTCCCTGTGTTTGCCCATAATATCCTCTGGAACTGAGATTAAATTCACCAAAGCTTCAAAGCATCCTTTACTTGATACATGACTCATTGTCAAATTCCCTGTGGTGTCTATAAACCGTAATTTTCTTTTGAAACTGGATGTTTCACCTGAAATTACTTTTCACTTCAGAAACTTAATTCACATTTGTGAATCACAAAAGGCACGTGTAAATAGTATTTGCTCCATATTCCCTTTAGTGCTTGGCTCTTTGTTCGTGTGCGTGTGTTGTTCCTCAGTAACGAAGTAGCCCCATGGGGGACAATTAAGACCTCACACAATGCGCTCAAACAGCTATTAAAACAGCCATTAGTGGGAGAAAGAGGAAAAAGTCATAGAGAGCAAGATAAGAGAGAATTAGAGAAAACCAGATAACAAGACAGAGGCAAGAACAGAGAATTGAGTGTCCTTCACGGATGATTAGTTTTAAACCGGACAAAGAGGAGAAGCAGAATATTTATTATTTCTTAAAAATGATTCCAACCCGGCACTTTGTGTTCAATGCTACGCATTTCTGGCAATGTAGCAATAAATCGTGAGCAACTGAGAGGGCTCTTAACACTCACAGCCCACTCGGTGATGGAGTGATGGAGCTGCCATTGGCATACTTCAGGTAAAACAAAATCAAAATTACCTACCAGGACTTTTTATTCAAAGTCAGCTTTTGCATTTGCTTTTATATAAC
>JAPZDV010000010.1:16923603-16946047 GCA_029814665.1 Acanthurus lineatus
AGTATGAAAAGTTAACAAATATTTTTGGTAAAAGCAGCAGAGATTAAAATACCATAAAAAACGACAATCTGCAGCCTATTAGTTTAACTAAATCCATTTTACCTCCTCCCAAAAAATCAGCATGAGCCACAGAATTCAGCTTTTTAGTCAGTTTAAAAGCTTCAGTCGAGTAATTGTTCTGATGATAGGCATTCCTTTTTTCTGTTTTTCAGTCACACACACACACACCTGCCAAATACTGGCTTTTTAAGCTCACCATCTTCTACTAAGATTTCCTGTGACACAACATATTGTCATGTAAACCAGCAGACAATCATGTGCTCTGGGTTAAACTTGACTGACTTGGAACTTTTTGGGCTGAGAACTTTAACAAACACACCAACAGACTGTATTTGGGCAACAAAACCCAAACAATAACATATACATAGATGGGTGAGCATATCTCACCTGTAGGAGCTGTTGTCAGAACACGGGTTATGAGCACGCACGATCACAAAGACGTGCTGGAAGTGTGAGCGAATGTTTTTGGGGGTGAAGGGAAGGGCCCCCGGTTCCTGGAACACAATCGTGACGATATCATTCCCAATATGACGCTTCCGCAGTAACTGGAGAGGCACAATGACAGCAGGAGAAACAAGCAGATATTGAGTTACAATCAAATCAGATGCCTAGAAAATATGGAAAACAATGCAAAACTTGAACCACATTCAAATTGACATGTGCACTAAAATCAAATAATTCTACAGTATGAAGGTGATGCATCTATTTTTTTAACATTTGCAACTCATGTTATGTGTAAAATGAGTGAAATATTGCAAGACATGTCAAATCTGAACCTCAGATTTTTTATTATTTTAATGGCACATTAAAATTAAAAAATACATTTGCATGTTTTTATGAACAAGAGGGAAAGTTTCTTTAAAAATAGAAGCTGCGACCTGGTTGTGAACTCTTTTGTGTGTTGTCACTGCATGCGTTTAAACTTACATACCTGTTGCTTATTGTTTGGCGTGTAGGGAAGCATAGTAGACACATGGAACATGATCTCATAATCCTTGTAATTAGTGTACAAGGAGTGGGTTCCCGTTGAATCAGCTGCGGGGGAATACAATCACATGTTAGTTTCTCATGCACAGGAAAACAGAAACAGGAAGCAAAACTAAGCAGTTTTCGTTGCCTAAACTTCTTGAAACTGTGACTAACAAGTGAAAATACGTAATTTTAGTCTAAAACCAAAAAGTCAGCCATAACTTTTGGTGTTAACGGGATTTGAACGCTGCACATCTGGCTGAGAATCAGGTGCCTGATCCATTCATCAATCATGATCAATTCCATATGTGGACTTAGTCACTTTCTAAGTTGCATCAACTTGTGACAGATGTAAATAGCTGAGAGGCTGTCATATAAGCATTCTCAGATGTTTTTCCTTTCGCCACAGGAAATATAAAAAATATCAAATCAAACTAGTTCCATGGAGAAAATAACAACTTTAATAAAAAGCTAGGTCAGGATATATAAAGTCCCTCAGGAAAACTTGCATGACTGTTAATCTAACACCATCTGGAGGTTTTTCTCAATGTACTTGAAGGATCGATTTTAATTTCAGTGCATGTACTTACTCTTGGTGTCCAGCTGAGCCCGGTACTTGGTAAAGCCCTTGAGTCTAACCCTCTCTCCCAGCAGATGAAGGAACTCCTCTAGTGCAGGTCCAGCTGATTCATTGTTGTACATCTCCTCCTCGCTGCTCTGACCCGCCATGCAGTACATCACCCCCACTTTCCGCTGAAAACTCAGCTATGGAGAGAACCAAAATTGTTGCAATGGAAAAGGGGAGACACACGTATATAGCTCTGTAGAAATCATGTCAGAGTAACTATGTTGACATTTTAGGGAGAACTCATGTTGGCATTTTAAGAATAGCCACCTTGAGTTGCTCTGCAGTGATCATGATGCCATTTTCAAGATATGTTGACATTTTCAGAGGTTTGACTTTTGATGATTGCATCAGTGAGAAAAAGTATTAAAGACCTTGTTTTGTATTTTTCTCTTTTTTAGGTTGAGGTGCATGTGTGTGTGTGTATGGATATGTTATGGAGTTTCCCCATTTAAAACCAACATCATCGCCCCTGGAAGTGAATGGATGAGGCAAAAATAAAATAAAAAATAACCAATATTACTGTGCTGTGATGAGACATCCCCCTTTTGTAAAAACAACACCTACACATAAAAATGATTCATAAAACAATAAAAAATAATACACTGTGGAAAGCACAGCATAATGTCCGGGAAATTAGTGTTTTTAGCTCAAAGAATGATCATTTATGCTATGTGGATCATATTTTTGTGGTTTGAAAAGAACAATATTAAGTCCAACTAATACAGTCTTTTTGCCAAATTGGTTAAAGCAGCAAAAAAGCAAGTCTTCTAATCTGAGTAAGGTTTTAATCACTCAGCCAGAATTCATTTCCTTTCTGCGTCTTCTTACCCCCTGCTCATCCAGCTTCATCAGCTGCTCAGTGACCTTCGGTGTGTTGAGCGCCAGGCGCAGGCAGTGGACATTAAGCTCTGGCACCAGATACTCCAGCACCTCTTTGAGGGGCAGACCTCGAGCGAGACCATGCTTGGATGTGGAGGGTACAGCATCTTCCAGGATGGAGCCCCTCAGGGTATTCAGCTGGAGGCAGCACAGCCAGAGGGAGAGGAAAATGAAAACAGGAAAATTAAGGGCCAAAACAAAAATTTGAGTTTGGATAAGAAAAACATACCAACCAAACAACATTTTCCCATGAAAACAGTGGATTGACTCATATACCAATTAACAGTAATAAATAAAGTAATAGTGTGACATTTACTTTCTCGTGCTGTTGCCTTACTCATTCCCCTCAGGGACCTGAGTTAACTGTTATATTTTTGGTGACCTGTACTGTCTGTGTCTGCAGTGTTCTTTGGCAGTTGTTGGTCCCTTGTTAATTATTCAAACCATACAGTCAAAAGGCCTTAAAAGTCAAAAAGTGGACACCCAGTTTCATACAGCAAAGTGTGCTGTTGGAGATATGACTGTATGAGGAGTCCAATTACAACAATACCACAGTCACAAAAAAATCTTTTTCCAGCGATCAGTGGGGTTTGCAATACTTGCTGATTCCTCGGGGTCAGATTTGTTACAATTACCAAAGACAATGTGTTGAAAACTCTGAGATATTTCTTTTATCTTTTAGAGCTTATTACAGTGCAGTACTCCAGGAGTCTGGTCACAACCACAAATCAGATTATGTCTTTCCCTTCCCTTTCTGCTCCGTGCAGTGTTGGTTCTTTTAAAATAACCATGTAACTGGCAACAACAACTAGCTGTTTAGCCATCTGTAGATATGTAAAGCAAGTCTATGTTTAGAAAACAGCAAGAAAGCCAGTCATGAGGCCTGACGGCCTGTGCAATTAAATTTAATTTGCAGCACCAGTGCTCTTTTCAAAGGATAATCATGGCCATCGCTGCATCATGGGTGCAGCGTTGCTCATAAAATACATGATTTTTTCTACAAACTCTGGGCTAAAAAATGATTATGCCAGACTGTGTCCTTTGTTAGTGCAAAAAAAAAAATACAAAGTGTTGAGAACTGTCCTGCTAAGTGAGAAAAAAAAACAGGTTTTGATGCTTTAGTTTCCACTTTGAAAACTCTTTAGCTTCACACTAAAACAAACTTGAGGAGAAGACATCCATGAATAAATAAAGAGGACTGTAGTAGGACCAGGACCTGAATATCTATGGACAAATAAACAAGGCCGCATATGCGCACTGGTCTCATTCCCCTTAACAATCACTCAGCATAGATGTGATTCTGTTCGTGTGTCATAGTGTTCAAATGGTCCAATGTTGGTGCAAACACCCTCAAGGTTAAACAAACAGAGGAGCTGCATTCCCACTACAGAGAGGACAACAGCTGTCCTTAGTAGACAGTCTACTTTTCCCCTCACATCAATGCATTCCACTCACTCACACACATACATATCTATACTTGTCCCACTCCCTGCTTTGAAAATAGCAATTAAAGAGGAGAGAGCGAGGCAAAAGAAGGCAAAAAAAAAGAGAGGAAAACACAGCACTGTAGGTCGTGCGTCATCCCAAGAGATTGGAAGGGCTATTACTCATGGTGCGCTTCAATACAAGAGCGATGCTTTTCCCCCTCTACTCAAATACCTTTGGCGCTATTTTAGTCTCGTTTAGCTGCAAAATGGCACAGCTCAGTCCTTCACCGATGAAGGCTGACAAAGAGGGTAGGTGGGCGTTAAGCTTTGAGAATGAGAACATGGATCTCTGGTTCTAGTATGTCTATAGGAAGCAATGGCAGCAGGGCTTAAGGGATTCACACAAGATTTCCAATCAAATTGCAGATTGAGCATTATGAATATACAACTGAGAGGATGCATTATGAAATAAATTTAACATGTAACAATTTGCGCCAGTGTTAAGGTGTGGGGGCGGAAGCATATAAGGTCTTGAGCCTATCTGGCAACCTTGAAATGGAGCTTTTACTGTCTCCCTTCAACAGGGTTTTTCCAATAAACAAAGCTGGGTGCAGATCCTATAGGTTAACTCCTACAGGATTCATACACATAACAGCTTTCCAGAAACATCACTCAGTGGAGAGTGGACTAAATATGGACACATTTGTGGGCATGAGCGTTTATGGTTCCACATAAAACAGCTACAAATACATTTTTTTCTTGGCAAAAGAACAGATAAATTGAAAAAAAATAATCAAACATACCACATTAAGCTGATAAAATACAACCTTTCAGTACAAGAGGTTCGTGTGTTTATTTCAATGTACCTCACTCGTTCTGAAGATGACCCTGTAGTTGTACTGCTGGCCATGCTCCTTGTGTTCTTCCAACTTCTCCCTCCTCAGACTCACTGCCACTGGGCCAAGGTTTTCATCTACCCCCAGGTAGTTCCAGTGTTCTAAAGGGGGTAAAGCAGGGCAGGATAGACAAGAGTGAAGTGAAAGAGAGTTGGAAATTAAAGACAGTTAAGAGAAATTAGGAAATTAAATGCTTAATCCATTCCTTGACAACTTTGTCTCGCTTTCAGTGAAATGCAAAATTCAGCAGTTACAAGAATACTGAAAATTTTGTCAATGGTCTAAAACTAGTGGTGCTCCGAACAATCGGCCACCAACTTAAATTAGCCAATTTTCACTCAAAACTCAGAGCAGAGTCAAGAGCATATGAGACAGGCTACTCCCACATCTACAATAATGAAATGGCTGTCAAATTCAACCATGAACTATGAATCTTAGAAGCACATACTATCCTATCTCGCTCACCTCTGAGGTAGAAGTACTTTCGGTAGTAATAGGCACCAAGGTCAACATGTTCCACAATGTATCGTTTGGACCTATCAGCATGTTGGCTTGGCCCGTCCTTCGGCGCCTCCAACACAGCCACACCAGCATTGGTAAAATGAGTAGTGAGGGTGGCATCCAAAGGTCCTTCCTCAGTGCTTCCAGAAGAGTTGCTTGAGCTCCCACCACTACCAATGCTGCCCTGCTGGGGAATGGAAGACAAAGAAAAGTAAAAATGGAAGTCCACCACAATGATGTTGAGTGCACCTTCAAAACGTATTAATTAAACTGTCAGTGATCTTTAATCTTGATGTTTCCAAGATGGAAGAGAATCTTTTTAAGAATAAAAAAATACAACCATATTTTTTACAAATGTTTTATAAAATGTAATCATCCTGTTCTTGCACTAAACCTACCTGTTTTGCAGGAGAGATGTTTCTCTCACCCTCTCCACCAATCTCATTCCTGAAACAAGGGCAGCTGAGCACCAGGTCATTGCTCTTGTCATCACCAGGGTCCAAGGCAGGGTTGGTACTGTGCCCCCCTGATCCATCCTTGCTTAGCTCCTCTTGTGAGCCACAGGGCGACCCATACACTCCACTCTGGTTGGAGGAGAGGGAGGATGTGGCCGAAGCTGAGGCAGCAGCTGCAGCTGAAGCACCAGTAGTGGTGTTCTTGCGTTTGGACCCAGACTGCCGACTGTGAATGACCTCATTGAGGTCAAAGAGTACAGACTGGACATCAAAATGGGAAAAGCCTTTTTGGCACAACCAGGGTTTAGGAGGTGGTGCATTCTCATCCCCTTTCCCTCCATCTTCAGCATCTGATCCAGCCCTCGATGTGTCACCCTCCACCTTCACACTGCGTAGCTTACGGAATATTGACTCTCCACCCGTCTCCGACTTTGACCTCCTCTTCAAGTGCTTCTCACGTTCTTTCAGTCTACTGGCAGGACTACCTCTGGCTGGACCCAAAGGTCCATCTGGCAGGTCTAGGGCAGCTTGTTTTATGGGGGCCACCGTAAGTAGCTCTGTTAACCTCTCTGGAGCTGGGCTTCGCTGATCAGGGGCCTCAGCAGACTGGTATCCTTTGAGCATGTCAAAAAAGCTCTCTCCTGACACACCATGTTTATCAATAGACGAAGTGCTGCCATACTCACGGTGCATGGGTGTCCATCCAGAGAAGGACCAGCCCTCATTGCCATCACCATCCAGCTCACTGATAGTTATATCACTGTTACTGCGCTGGCGGATGCGCCTCATGCCTTTGCGAGGCGAGGCCAGATAGCCATCTGGTGACAGGAAGCGATTGTCCTTTCCCTTGCTCTGCATCTTGCTCTTTAGTGTGTTGTGGATGTTGCGCAGCATTGATGAGTCCTGCGGGCTTATCAGGTGGCCCAGCTTGGCGGACAGATTACTGTGGGCTGTGACCGCATACACCCCTCCTCCACCACTGCCACCACTACCACTACCACCACTTCCTCCTCCTCCTCTTCCTTCACCACCACCTCCTCCCCCTCCTCCAAGTCTTTCTCTATCTCCACTCCCTGATCCTGAAGAGCTGGTGGTGTTGGTAGAGCTGGGTGAGTCTGTTTCTACAGTGATATGCCAAACACCACCTCCTCCTCCATCTTTCCGTGGGGGCCAATCGGCCACACGAGCCCGAACCCCCATTTTGGGGACACCAGGGTTTGTGCCGGTGGTGGAGGAGGAGGAGATGTGGGCGCTCTCACTGCGGGGGGGTGGTGCCCCTCCATTGGGCAGTCGCAGGCGGCGGGTATAGAACTCATCAGACGCTGGCACTGAGCCCCCGACCGAGCGCTCTGTCTGAGAACGCTTTAGACTGGTCATGATGGGGATGGGAAAGGGTGTGGGGAGGGGAGATGGGAGGGAAAGGTAGGGATGATTGCTGATGGGTTCAGATTAGGGTTAACATAACGCCTATTCAGTGAAGTGACAAGTTTCACGGTGACATTTGGTTCTGCAGAAAAGAGCAAGAAAAGAAGACATAAATAGGTATTAATATTAAAACATCAATGGTCAACACAAGATTCAAAATGAATCTTTTACAATAAAAAGAATGGTAATAGGGTTTATATTTTTGATTTAAATGATTAAATTTGTATCATGTGCACTCAGTACACAGAAGACATGTACCTTTAAAGAGCTGGAGCTTGATGAAAAGAATGTGTTGATGTTGAACTCTTAAAGTTCAAGTCACTAAAAAGCTGTGTGCATTGCAACCGTAATAGAGGAGAACCCAATTCAGTCTGGAGGGACACAACTCAGCAACTAAAAAAAAAAAAAAAAAACAGAGAAAAGAGAATAAGTAAATAGGAAAGCCATAAAGAAACAAAAGTAGAATGAGCCAACAGCTGACATCACATGTTCGACAGACTCAAATCTAGCTTAATAGCAGAGCCACCATTCAGTAAACAGTGGGAAACAGTATTTCTGCAAAAAATGAGGCCTGTAACCTTTTATTCACAACACAGACAAAAGGAAAATCAGAACAAACAATAGTAACAAGGCTGTTTGAGAGCCACTGTGTTTGAAGGGTAGAGTAGTCCATAGTTTTGAAAAACCACCCCATTTTACTGCAGGGCCACATATTTCACCACTGATAGCTAATGATTTGATTCACAGCTACATTTTCCTCCAAGGGAAAGTTTACCAATTTTACACAACGTTATCAGTTTATTAGTCATGGGGACTATTACACAGCCTGTGATAAGTGAAAACGATGTCTTGTATGGCTCTGTAGAGAGCTCTACCCAAAAATAACCCTCATAATGTCATCCACGCTTCTTGGCTTGAGTTTAGAGTCAACCATTTTTAGCAGATAGTTTTTGCTACAGAAGAGGAGGTATTCAGATAATACTTGAGCTTTTACCAGTAGCAAAGGTCTGGCTAAAAGATGTCATCAAGTTTCCTAAGGGAACTGTAGAAAAAGGCAAGTTTGACATTTGGCCCATACTAGGGAATATGTGTAAAGGTACATTAGACTTCTTTTGCATTGATATTTTCTTTCAAGCACATCTCCCACAAATAAAAGGAAAAGTGCAAATCTAAATTGCTGGATTGAGGAAGCTAAAGGACTTGGAATTCATCCCTGTTGAGTATTTGTAAAACATTCTGGGGAGCCATATCAGGTAATACCCAAACAAGTAAAACTACAGATGCCTCAGGATTTTGTCTGCTTTCAGTAAAAAAAAAAAAAAAAAAAAAATCTACATTTCCATATGTAAAAACCACAGTAAGGCAATACATCTTTCATATGTACAGGCAGATTTGGGCCACTTAGTGAAATATGATGTGACAGTTATTGCCATACACAGCCATTAATGAAAAGGCTGAGGAAAGACTTTCAGTTTGTTTGAGTATGTGTTTGTCCACTGGTTTGTCCATAATGGTGCACTACCTCTCTTCCAGACCACACTTTGTATCACCATGGAGATAAGGACTTGTACAGTGCATGTTTTTTGTGAGTCTGTGTGTTCATGTGTGCGAGAGAGAAAGAAAGGACAGGACAATTGATTCCTTCCCTCTCCACAGACCTCGCTGTGAACAGACTCACAATTCAATACATTACTGTGGAGTTTTTCAAATTCAATTATCAATGCTTTGAGCAGCAAAAAAAAAAACTATTATACCAATAATTCACAGATTTTTATTTCACAAATAAAACTAAAACTCTTGGAATGGATCAGTGCCATTAGACGTCTAAGAAATTGTTTTTGTAACATGGATGAACTGACCTTTTCACACACATTTGAGGTGCTTTGTTGTAGCATTCTGCAGTCTCATAGGCAGCATTCATGGCACTACTAGCTCTCCTCCGCTCTTGTGCTGTTTTAAGCTGTTTAGATAGGTCAGATTAAACAGCGTGTTATCTTAGCCGGGGCTTCAGTTTGGTGGTAAACACTAAAGTGTTTGAAGTCTAACAGGCAGGAACTTTAAAGTAATAAGAGAAAGTCTTTCTCATTTCACAGCCTGTTGTCGGTGAGCTTATGTGTGTCTGACTGGGAGGTTTCCATGTGCTGGCACACACACTGCATGAGCTTATCTTGTGGGAATATTTTTCATATGTGAAAGAGGCTTTTTCAGTTTTTCACTGGAGATCATATTAAGAAAATGGCAAGAAAAACATATAGGAAAGGTATTCTTAAAGCTTGTAAGCAGTCAAGTTGTCTTGGCTGGTGCATTATTACAACAGATATACTATCCCCTAGGGAGAATGATAATTAAACAATTTCTATTCACTTTCCAAAGAACAGTGAAAACTGAAAGAGCCTGAATATAGATTAACCTCATCACAGAGGTTTTCTGTGAAAGCTTTGTAAGCCTGGTAAACACTTCACTTGGCATATCTTCAACCAAAAGTTCTTCCCCACTTTAACAAAGCTCCTCTGTTTTGATCAAATCTTCAAAATACCAAATACCTGCTAAAGCACTGCCAACTCTAAAAACTTGCATCCATCTAAATGAGAAATCAAGACGAAAAAATACACAACATTGAGAAAACATGCTTCCAAATAAACCAATTTACCTCCAATAAACACCCACTTCTTTAAAAGGTCTTCAGGTACCTTACAAACAAGTGACACAAGCAGAGGGAAAATGTTGTGTGCTGTTTTAACAGTTTTACTTCTTTATATTCTTTGAAAGACATTCACACTGATTTTAGTCCCTACCAGGAGTGACAAATTTATGCAAATTCTGTTGAGTGTATCTACTCGGGGACAGATGTTTAGGGGACATTAAGGCAGCAACCAAATCCTGAAAATGTCAAATATCATTCACTATAGAGGCTAAAAAGTTGACAGCCACAGTCTCTTTCCTCACTTTCACTTATAGACTAAAAGGCTGTTCCACTGATAACAGCCCTCGTTGTTCAAGTGGCAAGCTCATACTAAACACCTAAAAAGAAAGCTCAGTACAATAAAATGTGCCAAAGACTTGGATGGAGAGAGATACCGACTAGTTGGTCATGAGATGCTTCTACAAAAAGAGCAAAGCTGATTTTCATTCCACCAAAATCATGCAAAAAAATGGAAAAATTATTTCCCGATATTACCATTAAGACACACAAAAAAGTTAAATAAGTAGAAGTCACAAAGTAGCAACACTGCATTGCCCTCCACTGAAAGCCAAAGACACCTCTGAACATCACAGTAAAAAAGCATATCTCAAGTAGCTCTCTGCAGAGTGCCTTTCTCTTTCTCCTCTGAGGACAGTGTAGTACTCTTTAATGAGACTTGGGGAGAATGAGAAAAACTGTGAAAGAAAGAGCAGGTAGAGGACAAAGTGAGTGTGGAGAGGATTATACTTTATGCTAGGTTGAGAGACTGGGATTTGAAATGAATAAATGTGGTGTTGCGGTCCTCTCTGCAGTCGCAGAGAAAGCACCAATTACACTGACAGATACTCCGTAACCTTTCACAGTGTCTAAATGAGGTTGATGCCTGAGGTAAACATGCAGCGTCACTGCTCAATGCAGCTGAGGTTGTCTGCTGGTCCAGTCAGCTGGAAACTGTTAGCGGAGGGACTTGTTTGCTTATTTGCATCTTACTGAAAATGGTGTCTGGGTCCACAAGCATGACATTACCGAACCATGAAAGCATTGTTTTAACATCCTATTAAGCATTTGATGTTACAGATACAGATCTGGTAATTCATGGAAGAATTAGTTTGACAGCTAATTTTCAACAGAGGGAATTATGTGCTGAAGAGACCATAACTTCAGATGATATTTAATTTGACTAACTCAAGATGGCTGAAGCCTCATAAAATGTTCTTTTGAGACTGAAGATCCTGTCTTACATGGAAGTCGTGCTAAGAAGGGATGCTACACAGGTAGATGCTACTCAAGCGACATGATTACAGCATTCTGAAGCCCTGTTTTAGGACGAACTCATGAAGAAAGCAGCCTGTCTTTCAGTATAATGAAATACTGCATAACTGTTTGATTTTGTAATGCTGGTATTTTTTTTGTAAGGCACTGTAGATAAGTGCCAATTTAATCAGTAGTATCAATCATGTACAATGGCATTTGATTTGGAGGAGGAAGAGGATAATGAGGATTATTTTTGTTGTTGTTACCGTGGCTGTTATTGTTGTCATCATTGTTGTTGTTCTTGCTGTTGTTTGTGTTGTTGCTGTTATAAGTTTTATCATAAGAATCGAACAGTACCAGCAGTGATAAAGTTAAAATAGAACATAATCTCTGAACAATACTGAGATATACAATTAAAAAACACTTTTAATTTATATCAAATACAACAACACAAAGCCACCACTGTTCTTTTCTATCAAGAAATATTAAACAATATAGAAAAATGTCGACGCCACAACAACTGTGACAATATCAATGTGATTCTCAGATTATGTAACTAATGAACAGTGAGGTAATTTTGACCTTATGACCTCACTTTAACTGGCACACTGATGTCATAATGACAGACAATGGTGCAATTTATGATGTTGCTGTGTGTAAGGTTGGGTAACTCTGACAGGCTGGTGTATCTGTTGCGTTGCATAAATGGAATGTATTTAAAAATAATTTCAAATTTAACAACAGCCTAGATAGCATCTGACTTCTTTGTCAAGCTGTGCCAAGTTGTTTTTATGGATGTATAACATAGCAATTTGACACTAATTATAGTGTAAACAGAAACAAAGTTTCAATTTATTTTTCAGTTTATCAAACTGTCTTGCCTGTGGACACAGTTTTGACATTTTCCCATGTTTAACTAACTTCCTGTGCACTGGCTAAGACACTCTAGGCTTTGCCAGCAATTAACTGGAATTAATTAACTGAAGTGTACCAAATGAACACCATCCTAATTTCCCACATAATTAAAACTAAATTACACAGCCCCTTCCAAGAAGCTTCCTATGAATTTACATATCAGTACATTCTTAGGAAATTAAAAGAGGCCCTGTAAAATAAAGCATTACCAAATACACTGATGAGGAACAAATGACAAAGTTTATGGATTCATTCACTAACGAGTACACCATCATGAGAGTTTCATGTTGTTAATCTGGTGATTTATGTAAATCATTGTGCTGTCTACACATGTTAGAATGTGTGACTGCCACAGTCAAAGGTTGTTGTAAAGCAAGCACAGGTGTGTCAGTGTGGACATGATGTGACTATAAATCTACTCCAGTGCACCCTGAGTCATTCACACCTGAAAATGACAAAACAGACGAACTCTACCTCACTTACTGAGAGAGGCTGGTGTTGTACCATGAAAGGAGACCGTCACAGACAGACTCTTTAAAGGAGAGGGCACAAAAAACCTGCAGAGGATTCTTGGAGTAGCTCCAGTGTAAAGACTGAAACCTTATATCATCACGCTTTCTTCTCTCTTTTCTCAGAAATACTTCAAATTGGAACCGGTTAATAAACAGACAATTGCAGAGTGAATCAGTGTTCTGCACTGATTAATCAGTCTGCATTGTAGTTGAAGAAGATGGAGTTTTTCCAAGGCCGGTGTTTAGCGAAGATCACCACGTTGCAATCACAGAACAGTTATTTAATGATAAGAGTATTGAGGCAGAAGAAAACAACAAAATTTAAAGAAACAAAGGAAGACAGAAAAATCTCTGAGATAGGTTTACTTTTTGCCACTTTTTAAAGTTACGTAATCTTTGACAGTTATACGCTTGTTTCCCCAGACAGACATCATTACCACACCGACTGGTGAGTCATGTCAAGTCACATCATGTCAACACATACAATGTCTCAATGAGTTTTACAACGCCACAACAGAAACAGACCCCGCCCAAGCTTTTAAAGAAAAGAGAGGGAGCCAAAATCCCTTGGATGTACAGAAAATAAAGGGAGAATTAAAAAAGAAGATCCTTCGTCTTAGGTGGCTGAAAGTGCAATAGAAGTTGTAGGTGGGAAAAGTGGAAATTATAAAAAAAATCAGGAAGAGAGAGACACTGACTCAAACCTTGATAACATGTCCTCTCAAACACCTGCTGCCAACATGCTGCGAGGCATAGGTGTGACAGTCAAGGCAAGATATCGGTGTGTGTGTGTGTGCACATGGATCTGTTCACAAGTGGGTGTAAAGTCACTGTAAGTAATACAAAGAGCCTTACTACCAAAATAACATGGAAAAGATCCAGATTATGACTCAGGCATTCAGTGTGCTCCCACAAGTGTCTCACTGTCTCACACACAAATACAAACAAAGGACCCAGATGATTACAAATGTTGCATCACGTAATTTGTTTCTCACCCAAGTCATCTTTCCCAGGCTCAGCGGCATTAGTGTCTCAGTTTGCAGTGGGGGAAGCATCAAATGCTTCAGTCACTTTCAAAGTTCACTGAATATAAACTATGTGCAGAAAGATTCAAAGCCGTAATGACAGTTCCAGATGTTTTCTGCGACTTGCAAATCATTCACACATCAGCAACAATGACAACTCCCCAAAACAAAAAGTTTAAATGAAATGCAGGTATTTCAAACCTCTTGTGAGTCTTAACAGTAGTGGCCTGGTATTCTTAAATGCTACACAGCCATTTGAAAGTCAAACAGCTTTTCATCTCAGCTTGTCTGAGTGTGGATGGAGAAATGGCAGGCCAAGACACAGAAGGAAGATAAGGGGGGAAAAAAAATAAATAAAACATTATTCTCTTTGAAAGCTGCCAGGCAGCAGGCAGCCCAATGTGTCGGAGTTTCAGCGCAGAGCCTTTAAGAGTGAAATTGTAATTGTGTGGAAAGATAAACGTGATTTGTTTTCTGTTTGTTTTTGTCCCTCTGCAGAGCTGGCAGTGGGGGTGAGGTTACGTCTGCGGCTTACTGAAATGTAAAAGGGGCTTTTTGGGTGCTCGAAAGTCTGCTGCTGTTGTTGTCTTCTTCCCTCGTGTGTGAAATTGCAAATGCATTCTACAGTACACACACACTCCCCTATCCCCAGAAAGGCAATGGAGGCAAAGGAAGGAGATGAGCATAAAAGATTTGACCGACTGATCAGCAAGGAGAGTGTGTGTGTGTGTGTGTGTGTGTGTGTGTTAGAGTGAGTGTGTGTTAGAGTGAGTGGTTGTCGTTTAAATATATCAATTTTGTTATGGTGTCTGGTACCGAAAAGTTTTTTATGAATAGTAATGAAAATAGTTTCAAAACAAAATATCATTGTGACCTCAAAAAGGTCCCTCAATATCAAGGTCTGAGGAGGTAAATAAAACTAAACTAAAAAATTAAGCTAGGTGTGATAAAACATTTCACTTAAATTAAAAAAAAAGAAAACGGAACAATACTTAAAACAAACAGAAAATCTCTTTCACATTAAATAAGACTTAGATGGCCAGAGGCACAATTAGCTTTACACCAGTGAGTTTACAGAGCTGTAGTGAAGTGTATAGGTATAATTATATGACCAGTCTGTTTCACACTTCTTTTTTAACAGGAGTTTTTGAGTCTCATTAGTCAAACAGATGTTTTTGAATCACAGAGTAACAAATTCAAATATCTCATTTCCATATTTGTGAATCATTTCTTCATGACTTCATGGACACTTCAATTAGTTTCTGTCGGACTTGATGATTTAATGAAATCCTCTTTCTTGCTAAGGCTGACACATGCACAGGCTCAATAAAAATGTAAAATGTTCTTACCTGGCCTTGATATAAAACAAAACCCTCTCCCTTGATTCTAGATGTCTGGATCTCTTCTGCACACAAACTACCTACAAATTCAAAAAAGAAAAAAGTTAAATGTTGCAAAGATGAACCTCACACTTTATTAACTTGGCTGTATTTTGGGGCTTTAGTTTGTGGTGCCGTGTGTCAATTGTATTGTCTTGTACTCAGAGGTGTTTTTAATACTTCATCCACAGGCAGATTTCTGGGAATAAATACACTTCCTAATGATTATTAAAATATCAAAAACTTAGTGTTCTCCATGTACAGATTTTATGTTTGTTAAACAGTTTTGGTCTAACCAAAAATCTTTGGAATTTGACATGTTTTCTTGCTAGGCTGTTAGCTTGCAAATGCACAGTTTTCAATGCTTTTAGGTGTTCACACTGTCCAAACACCCATTACCCAGTCCCTCTGGATTAACAGCTATGATGATGCCTCTTTGTGAGGTGAAAAAAGAGCTGGGAGCGATAGAAAATGGAAAGGGGAGAACAGGACAGGGATACAGAGAAGTGAGGGACTACAGATAAGTGCCACTTAGGGTTTCAGGTCCACAGTGTGCAACAATGACACAAATAGCTGCGGCTTTCTTGCATCCTTTGCATGCCAAGTTTGTGTGTCTCCACTGTAGCCACAGTAACACAACTGAAAAGACTTGTTAACACACCAGAACACTGACTATTTATACAGGAAGAGGGGAGTTTAGCTCAACAGCACAAAAGCAGAATGAATGTTGCTTCTGCTCAGCAATGCAGTTTCATCAAAGCCACAAAACATTTCCACAGCAGAACAACAACACCTGATTAACCCTTAAACAAACCACACACTTCCTCACCTTCCTTCTTCTGCTTCAGGGGTCTAGCTCTCAGTCTACCCTCCTATGTACCTCCATGATGCAAAGAGATCTTTTTCATTTTACATCTACATTCATAAAGTGAAGATGTCAAATACAAATTAAAAATAATGACTATAATAATTGTCAACGTTACCAATAAAGTATTATAAAAAGAAACATGTACAGCAGTTTGTCACAATAACTATTCAACAATCCAAGTTTTGATGTCATACTGGCTTGTACAATACTGACATATTTTGTTATTTTGTCAGTGTGAGCTTAATCACTGTTAAACTAAACTTTAAGTACTTTTGATCCACAGCCAAACAAAGCCCATGTTTGAACTGCTGAACCACTGTGCTCTTCATCATCATGTTGGCTTTAAACCGTTCTCACAGGACAGCCGTATATCTGGGTCGCGTGAGCTCTGATGAATCAGGCCCATACAGCCAATGGCCCCTGTGACAGGCTGATTTATTATTTATGGCAAGCAGAGAGGATTTTTGGAGGGTGGGGGTTGGTTGGTTGGTGGATAGAGTGATTTTTCCTGCAGGCTGATCTGTTATTTATAGACAAAAAAAATGATGTAACTACAATATCTTACAATTTTAACTGTCATTTCACAGCTCATTCAGAGACCTTTGGGTTATGCATGAGTGAAATGTGATTCTTCATATTTGGCCTACAACTTATTAACATAGAGGGCTGGGAGCATAAAGTATTTTACTGGTCAGATGTAGAATAAACACATTCCACTGGAAGACCATAATATATATAATAGACCATAATATCTATGATATTATATATGGAATAAGTACAAGATAAATGTTCATTCAATGCATGTTTTGTATGTACAGTTAAAATGGAAAGATATTGTTTCCTGCATATTTTAATGTACCTTGTCAATCAGCCAGGAAACCCCCCATAATAAACACATTTAGTTCAGGGTGTCCACTCATCCTTGAGTCAGACATGTAGCTGCCAAATAGACTAATGAGGAACAACATGAGCTAAAACAATTTTTGCAGAAAAATGTAGTGGGCAATAAATTTTCTTGCAACCTGACCATACAGGGTCAATTGAAATAAAGATCATAATTTAAAAAAATAAGGTATAATTTACTCAAAATTGGAGGGATGACTGTTTGTTGTGGCCTGTTGCTTAATTATCTGAGCCATGTTTAGCTTGTATGGTTTCCCAAAATTCGTGGTGCTGACCAAGTTGCACTTTGCACTGAACAACTGTCTGTCACTTCTAATTTAAAGTCAAAGCTATGTGTAAGTTACGTTACTTTTGTTCCTGCGTGTTAAGTCTTTGTCTTGCTCTTGCTACATGTACACTTCCTGTCTTCGACCTCACTGTTTCCTTTCAGTACTGGCTGCAATAGAAATCACTGCTGTGAGCAACCGCTGGTTACATATGATCAATGTGAGTATCACTGATTTTTACTGTAGTTTAACCTAATTCCTCCCCTCACCCCCACCCCTACAAAAGTAAAAGCAAAAGGCCAGTCGTCTGTTCTGAGAAAACCCCTTTTGAATCACTGCAGCACAAGCCTGAAATGCACCTGTGTATCTCTCTAAAACACCTTGCCACTGGCTGTCGTTTAATGCATATCGCATGCTGTCACACCTTGTTCATTCATGGATGTCCCCATAAGACAATAAATAAGTAAACAGTGGAGAACACACACATGCACTCACACACACACTGACTGAACAGAGGTCTGTATATGAGGTTTCCATCATTTATTATGGCCCTTCAATTTCTAAAATAAGCCACTGAAACTAACCAAGCTTCAGGCACCATGTTTGTTTGTTTGATACTGCTCAGGCTTCTAAGACTCAAAGGGACTTGGCAGTGGCTTGGCATGTATTTGCACGGCATGTGTGTGCGTGTCACACTAATTCAATAATGAGTGCTGCTATCGTTGTGATACTAGCAAGATACCACATTCTGAAGAAGGGTTTTAGTTTAATGAAGATGTGTTTTGGCAGTGTATCCATCAATTAAGTTTAAATTTGGTTGAGCAAAATAAAGGAGCACAATTTCTCAGTTCAACTCGGTTTAACTCTTTTTGCAAGAATTCGCCTTTACCAAGGTATTTAGAAGTAGCCAGCCACACAGAAGAAAGTGGTTATAAAAGCAGCTGATATACAAATAGCCTTAGAATTAAAGTGCTCTTTGAATTGCAGCAACACTACTAAAAATAAAAGCATTGATCGGAAGAAAGTTGACTACACATGAGCGTGCTAACCCATTTTTCTGTCTTTATCCATTCAAATATACCAAATAGAGGAAAATGTCATTAAAAAAGCAAAACACATTCTAGGCAAACGGCTCAGTCAGCTGTGCTCAGACAGCAGCAATGAAGCCACCTGGTCCTCTGCAAGAGCCACCTCCGCAGCATCACCAAGAGCCCTCTAATCTGTGCCAATCAGATGACGCTAAACAGCCATTTGTTGTTGAACCGGGCACTAGTACACGCCCCCTCCCCATTTCAACAGCCTCTGCAGATCCGAGCAAAATGCTAGCGACATAGCAAAAGCAGGCACAGCAGTGAGGGTGACAGAACTAGCAGAGTGGTGAATAACAGAGAAAAAGGAACTGTGGTGTAATTAACATGGTGGCTGGGGGCTAGTGTACTGTGGAAAGATAAAGAAAGGGAATGAAAAGAGGGTGTTAAGAGAGAGAAAAGAGTTGAGATATTCAGGGTAAGATGAGAAGTTAAATCAATTAAAGAGTGAGGATTTTAAGAGAGGAACATTTTTGGGAAGAAAGGAAAACAAGAAGCACGCACAATAGAGAAACAGAGCAAGCTAAAGGGCAGAACAAACCACACTCCTGTCATTAAAAATAAAGAGTAAATAAAATGGTGGTAACAGACAGCAGGGAATTTGTCATGCTCAAATTATATGACCCATTTGATGCGTCAAAAAATAACAGAACACAAAAGATCAGAGAGGGATGGAGTAAGGCAGGGACAGAACAGAAATGTAGAAGATAATTACATGTTTCCCAGCAGGAAGTTCATCTCAGCATGGTCTCACTGGCTCTGTTTCAATTGTGTTCTGCAAAGTTCACTTTTGGCTAGTAACGTTGGGTATATTTTCATACGAAAGTCCATTGAGTAAATGAAGAGGTCTTGTTATGCCTCATTGCATAGGTAACTTATTTAGGCATAGAAAAAAAAAAGCTCTTGATTACAGCTATCAGAAAGGAGCTGCAGATTTCCAAAATGGCGCAGCTCTGCGTGGGCAATAGTGAGCTGGAACAGCACTGCAGTAAGGAGAGGAGTGAGAAGGACTGAGAACTGAAAGCAGCTCACTCTATGCAAGAATGCAGAGGAGGATAGACAGACAGATACATTGGATAGCAGGGGAGAAATGACAGGAATGAACAATGACGAACGAGAAAGGGAATATGAGTGGAGTCACAGAGGAATTCTGCAGAATCCCAACACAGCTCTCATTCTTAGAGTGTACTCACATAAAGCCATTTAAATTTAAAAGAACACATTTTCTTTCCGTTTCAGTCCTTTGTCCATGTAAAGAAGCTTTCTCATCCAAAGCTGAGCCTTACCCAAACAGTCTTACAAGTGGATGAATCTTTGTGTTACATGTCATGGTTTAAGTGACTGAAACTCCAAAGGCCAAAGATTTAGAGATTTAGCCTTTCTTCTCTCGCTCAAGTGTTTTGAGGACAAATGTCCTGCTAAAACAAACTGAAAATGCTAGTGAAGAAGCAAATCCAAAACTTGTAAAAAAAAAAAAATTAGACAGCATATTGTAGAAAGAGCCTTAGCCTGAAATTCACATGGTTAGAAGAAACAACACTTGTAACTGCCTATAACACAGGGTGTACCAGCCTTTGCGTCAGCTGAGGAAGCTGTCTCATATTCCAAGAGGAAACACATCTGAGCCACTTCCTGCTTCCCCTGAGGAAGAGGCAGGTCAGACAGGGGATGGTGGAGCCAGTCACACTTGAGACTCAAGTCTTGTTGACTTTAAAAAAAAAGAAAGAAAGAAAAAAAAAAACTCTTTCAAACTGGTTCTGCAATAACTCCATAAATGGCAGATTATCAGCTTAGGTGTGTATTGGGGTGTGTTAGCACTTCTCTGCAGCTATATTACTCATGCTCTTTTTCCATTAGGGCTCCCTGATGTTGTTGCTATCAGAAAAATTATGACACTAAAACTCAAAGAAGCTTGAGCACAGAGCTTCCATACAGCTTCTTTAATTAAGGTTTTCGGATGACCATTCTTACTTAAGTAAATATTTCCACACTAACGTTCTTAATTACCGCTAGTTGTTGTTACTGTGGACAGTTACCTGCTCATATTGTACAAATCTGCCATTTGCTTTTCAGCTTGATCTAACTTCTTAAGATCTCAAAGAGGTTTCTGAAAATTATTTTCACAGACTTTCCATGCTGCTGGATGTCACTGTGTCTCCCTTCTATAGTGAAGCATATTAAGATGTTATATAAATAGACTTAACATTTGTAGTAAGTATTAAAAAATCCTGAAATGGCCCCACTGTCTTATTAAAAATTATGCAGAATCTACTGCCACACACACCAGCTATCATGTAAAAACACATAATGTAAGAATAGCACAGAAACAGAACTGTAAAGGTAATGGGATTTTGCTTGAATGCATATCTGTAATGTGCCTACTCATCCAGAATATTCTCAAAACATGCTGGAGAAAGCCTTGCACAAGATCATCTTGAACAGTACCTCAAACAAGCATCCCTTTAATGTGTTTAACCCTAGTCATGATGGGAAAAAAGTTAGCAGTAATGAGCCTGAAATCTCCTAGTTTGACCTAGAAAGCTTGAAAGAAACAAAAGTACATTTAATTTTTCAAAGCTCTGTCTTTTCTCTCCGCACTGCAGGCATAATCATCAAGGCGGCACAGATGATGTTAGTTTGAATGAGATCTGACACTCCAGGATAAAACTATTTGCCGAAATTGACACTGGGCAACAATGACCCAATAGTTGCTCTGAGACCATTGTGAAAACCCACACACTGCTAATAGACCTTGTGGCAGTATGGCATTAAATCGCAGTATTTGTATTGGGACTCCTGCTGACAGGTAGGCAAAGGTTTGTGCCCAATTACAGAGGGAGAGGGATGAAGCAGGATAAGGCTGGCTGTTAGAATAGACCTAATGAGGACGTGGTATGATTGCTGTGGGACTGGAGAGTCACACGCTCATTTGTGCCTACAGCTAGTGTATTCGATTGGTAGAGAACGGCCAGAATGAAGTGGAAGAGAGAGCGATAGAGATAGATGGAGAGAGATAATGGAAGTGAGAAGGATTGATTCCTCGCTCAGAGTGAGAGCATGTGGGAGGAGATGAGATGCTGAGACTGAAAGTGGGAAAGAGAGGGATGGATGCTGAAAGTAAGTAAGTAGTCAGATCATCAAGTAAACTATCCTCACTCTTTTCTTTTAACCCATCCATACTACCACTCCACACATAAAAACACAGCCGGTTGAGGTGGTGCTTCATCTGTGATGATAAAAGCCCTTTGGATATAATCTCACTGCATACAAACATGTATATGCCTGTAATGCAACCCCAGAAACTGTGTCAAAGCTGTGCAGAAAAAACAAAACCTAACAAAATAAAGGGCGAACAAGCAAAGGTGAAGCAGGTGCTTTGTTCAAATAGAGTCCGTTTCCATTCAGACAACATTAAAGGGTCTGCAGTCCATTGTAGCAGACTGAATACATACATACATACATAGTCCATATACACCTTTTCCATCCACATATATTCCTGTATCCTTATATAATCAGCCTTGTACTGTGAGGAAAAGGACTATAAATGATACTTCGCCTCTGTCAATGTGACTCAATGCAAACAGAACGAACACTGCCCCTGCTTGTTTCTTCTTGTAAGATATTATACTGCAGTGCGTATTAGGTTTTTCTATGTGCAACCCCTCCAACCCCACTGCACAAAAAACAAATACTACTAATTAAATTTTCAGATAGATTGTCTTAGTGGGCACATCTTAGCCTGAAATAAGGCTATGTATTTTCTCTCTGTTCAGCTTAAACATGAGAAAAGTATCTTTTATGAGCTTGAAAACTAATCACAGTGTCTGTTGACTTACCAAATATTTTCCCTCAAACTGAGTTTCCTCAAACTTTTATGATAAATTTAGATTTCATCTTTATTCTTCTTATATTTTACTAGGCTGACTGACTTCGAGGATACTAAGTTATCAGACACATCCTGAATTTATTGACCACTACTGTTAATTTTAGACCTCTGTAGTTCAAAAAAAAAAATAGAAGTCACAAGCACATCATGTTTTTCTTTCTGTTTCATCTCCTTCATTACATTGCTTCTTTCCACTTTCTATTATTGTCTCTGTGTCTCTTCCCTGGTGTGTTTTTCTCTCACTCTCCACACTATCTCTCATTCCTAGTCCTTCTCCCCCTCTTTCCACCTCATACTTGTGTGAATATAGTAGTGTCTGTATATATGTGTGTGTGTGTGTGTGTGTGTGTGTGGGAGGGAAGGCGAGCAGAATTGCTGGCTGGAGGAGGAGGTGAGAGAGAGAGAGAGAGAGAGAGAGAGAGAGA
>JAPZDV010000010.1:16946201-16982020 GCA_029814665.1 Acanthurus lineatus
GTGTGTGTGTGTGTGTGTGTGGGTGTGTTGGCGAGCAGAATTGCTGGGTGGTGGAGGTGGTGAGAGAGAGAGAGAGAGAGAGAGAGAGAGAGAGAGAGAAAGAAGCAAGAGAGGGAAAGTAACACACAAAGAGAGAGAACCAAAGCATTTACTGGAACAAAACATGCTGTTTCAGTCTTAAAGATAAGGTCCGCCTCCTCACCACTTTTTATCTTAGTGCAGATTACTCCTCAATTTTACAATCTATATCATTCTCAAAATGTTATATATTCCATTTAAATATAGAGGATCCCTACTCACTACATCAGAGCTGCTAGACTAACCATCTGTCTAGTGTCTATATTTTGCAAATGTATCTTATGTAGTTGGCATTAATGTTTTAGTGCTGAGAAAGACTCGATAACTTGACTAATGTGATGGAGACACATTCACAATGAACTGTAACAATGGATGACAGAAAGTTACATATAAAGAGAGAAAATGCAGCAGAATTTAATCTTAAACATGAGGTCACTTTTTAGATCTACTTTTACAGCACTGAACACACACATATGTGCATAGTCATAAGAGGTTGGATGAAAATATTCTCAGGTTTAACAATTTTCTGCCGAGAAATGTTTAAAAAATGATGGTTATCTGAGGTTGTAAAAAGGAAACCAGGTTAATAAAAACTCAACTGTAGAGTCCAAAGGTGGTGATACTAAAATTTGTGCTCTTTCTTCAGTATCAGCTCTGTAATACAGATCATTCATTTTGAAGAAGTTAAATGGTCTAATTTCTTAAAGCGTAAGAGCAGCACGAGAACAGTTACCTTGACAACATCTGTACTTAAGTGCTCTTATGCGCTTATAAAAAGAAGACCCTCAAATCCGTCTAAGAAAGTTGGATACTCACGGATGATCCCAGCGTCTTGTCAAGGCTGGTGAACTGTGGATGACACTGCCTGGAGGTTCTCAGGAGATCCTGCGAGAGAAACAGGTAAACTATAAAAACAAAGAGATGTTCTGAGCCAAATCCTACGGACTGATATCTGTGCAGATCTCTAAAGATGTAACAACAACAACCACGACACATGTCAGCTAACCACGACACATTAAAGCTGATCAAAATCCTTTTTCAACGTCATTTTACAGTGTTTTTTTTTTACTTAGCCTGCAAGAGATATAGTAATTCAGTATTTGGATCAAGTAGTTTGCAAAAAAAAATAAAAAATCAAGGCCAAATAAAGCAGGCTACAGCTGTTACTCAAATTTGCCAGACACATATTTAGTCATCATTTAGGTAAATGTAAATATTTACTTGATGAGAGCATCTCTAGTGGATAATAAAGTAGCAGTGACCTTGTAACCAATTAATGCTGAACTGCATAGGAAACTATACATGATAATTATCCTGCATTTTGACAAATAGACTCAAATCCAATCAAATTTACTGAATCTTTTGCTTTAATTAGAGCTAATCAATTAATAAAGCCACATCAAATAGAAAGACAGTGTCCGTATTTTTGAGGACTGACTCTGTGTTTGAGCTCGTTATCAACAGGGGAAAATGACAATGACAATCCTCATTCAAAGGCCATCAGAGACACACAAGACTCTAAAAATCATCATCATATAATGAGGCAGAAGCCTTAATTGTCTCGGTCTAATGACTGTCATCAATTACAGTGGTTACAGAGCAAATCCACATTTGTATTGTTAACCAGTACAGTGGGTGATAAAATGCTACATCCACACTATTTTTTGAGCATCTTTTTAAAGCCAAAACAATCTCAGTGGTCATGTAACATGCTGATGTAATCAGGAAGAAGAGCATTCTTAGATGCAGGAAAAGGCTGCAGTGACAGTAATGATGAAAAAAAGGCCGGAGGTTTCTTTACACGAACCGACAATGAGGTGGAAATGTTGGTATTAAAAACAAGGCCATCAAAACCTGTATTTGGCACCACTGAATAACTGTCTGGTAGTCAAGGCTCATAGTTATACAAGATACAGACTATTTTTTTCTTCTAAAAAAATAAAAAAAAATCAGGGAGGGACAAGTCTTGACTGATAAGACCCAATCAGGAAGCAATTGTGGGTGTCTGCATGCTGCTTTCAAAAGTGTTTTCCTCTTCCTAACCAAAGTAAAACACAACCCCAGGGTTTTAAAAATAAAAACAGGTCAGGAGCATTTAAAAAAAAAAACTCCATTTAGGATTTCTAAAATGCCAGAGTATTTCAGACACCAGACATAAACAATAAAAGTTATGTATTTAAAAACAAAACTGCGGTAGTGTGGATGTAACCAAAGGTTGACAGCAGAGAAGTATTTTCACAGTTCAAACAAGTCATCTAGAAGTTTTTTTTTTTTTAAACACACACACACACCAAGACTCATCTATTTCATTTCCTCTCCATGGAGACTGGCTGGATTTTCTGGAGAAGTGAGCCAGCAGCCGCCAACCCTGCAGACTCTAGAGATACTTGTTAAAAATTCCATCAGCGTGGTCTCCATAAATTTATTTGACTTGACTTGATTTGCAATTTTTTCCTCTTGACTTTCAACTTTTACAATTTTCTTCCCACCAAATATCACCGATCCAGTCATTGTCTTGTAAGTCCCAACTCATGGCGCTATGGTTTGACATATCAGACAAACAATCTGAACGGCCCTGACTTGATGTGACTGAGAGCCTCATTAAACCAGCTTTGCTATAGACAAACTCATTTACTGTAAACATATAAAATGATGCAGCAAAGCAGTATGGTAAATGCTTTATGAACTGCATTTATGTAGCACTCTTCTAGTCTTTTGACCGCTTTGCAATACTCATGACTATTCACGCATACATTCATACACTAATGGCAAGGACTTCTGCAGTAACAATATCAACTGGCATAAAATGAAACAACATATATATTTAAAAGATGTCCTTAGGTCTAAGCAACAAGCTGTTCAATGCAAGGTATTAGAAAAGCACTGATGTATCTTATCTGATCAACTTAAAAAAGGTTTAGATTCTAGCATCACTATTTCACTATTTCAGTCACTTGCTGAACTTTATCACACAAACAGTGGCACATCTTGTCTTGTTATCAATTTAGTTACTGATAGACAATTTTAAGAGTCAAAATAAACCATGGTTTATTTTAATTTCATATTTTTTTCTGATGTTTGTACTCAGTCTTTATTTTGGGTAGTGCTGTACATTCCTCACAATATTCACTTCTCTAATGTACATCAAAATAATAAATCGTTTAAAATCACACAACCTCTGTCTAACTCCCTTTCAAAATAAATTACAAGCCTGTTTTTATATTCCAATCTCCCAAACTTAAATTTATTATCGAAACAGATTTGTATCATATGAGCCTCTACAGTCACTTTGTTGGCATCTCTATATGACAGGCTATTAGTGCAGGCTGCTGAACTGGACCTTGAACCTCACAGTTTCTGCACGCTGACATTTAGCTTAATGGGGCTTGTTAATGGTCAGTGTGACGATCTGGGGAAAACCACATGCACACAGTTCTTCAGTACAAACTCACACTTTCTACCACTGTCCCCAGTTGGTTCGCTGATGAAAGGGCAAACATAATCCAAGCATGAGTCAACTTTACAACAAACCTCTGTCTGTCATCCTGTGTTACTGTATCTCACACTCTACATTTCTCTTTTTCTGCTGGACAGATTTGTGGCTGTTAACTTTGGTCACTATTTGTGCTTTAGGCCTTTTACAGAGCTTAAGGCAACATGAGGGATGACAAACTCGGGAAGCCACAGGATGAAAACCTGCTTCCACTAGTGGCGTTTTTTTTACCACCTACCCATCAACAAGACAAGAAGTGTTTTTTTTTTCCTGTCGTTTATTGACTGAGAAATCTGGAGTCTGATTAATATTCAGAAAATGAACCACTGTTGACACATTCATGACCCACATTTTTAGGAGATAATGGGAAGTGGAAATGAGCATGCCAACTTGAATGAGACATACAACACAGTGACTAAGTGCATAACCTTTTATTCTATGCCACCACTTTTCCACAAGGACACAGGTGGTGACTTCTGCTGCATGGCCTAACTGCGATTGACATGGCAAGGCCACACTCTCACCAGATCTTGTCCATTAGTCATGCACTGTTAATACTATTAGTTAATGATTGTGAGCCCTGTTTCAACACATTTACAGAGTGTGACCTCAGTCTGTGGTTTCACATGACAGGGGAGTCAAATGTGAAACCAAAGGGTCAAGTTTTGACGGCTTTGCTTCAGAGTTAATAAAAAAATCCAAAATACCGCCTGGAATTCAGGAGAACTGTTTGCTCAGCTAGCTAGATGACTTAAAAAGTACTTAACGTTATTTAAAATTATTCATTTAACATAAGTAATTGTTAGCAATCGTTTCTTTCTAGGAATGCAATGGAATTAGAGAGATTTAAAAGCAACTTAATCCAGGAGCTGGAGCTGTGACCAATACTGAAACTGGAGGCTGATCAGGAAGAGAATTAAGATTATCAAGATGAGGCATGCCTACAATCTATCACATGTTATGAGAGTTTCGGAGAGAAAGAGAGTAGACAGATAGAGAGAGAGAAATGACGGTTTAGGAGAGCAGAGACTGAAAAGGAGATAAGAGAAAAATGAGGAAGGCAAAACAGGTCAGAGCTGGTTAAGTCACAGTTGCGGAATAGTTTAATACTTGTGTTTTCTGTTCTGTTTTTTAATACATGATCGCACAGACATTTGGTATTGTGCAACTGAGATGAGAAAACATTTGGAGCTTTTATATACACCGAAGATATACTCCCTGTAGGGGGCAGTGTATCAAAAACTCATCTTACCTTTACAGGAAAATAAGAATTTCATCATTTTCAGAATAGAGCTAGTGTATTTTTTTTTATGCTGCGATTAAAACATCCAAAAGAGACAGACACATCTCTAAGTCCTTGAAACAGCAAAGTTACAACTGAAGAAGCAAGTGGTGACTTTGCTGTTTCACCTTTTGTTTGTAACTTATATGAAACATATTTTGGTCTTTTTATGTTGGATTTAGAAATATTGTCTATCTCGTAAAGCCAAGTAACAACGTCAAACTCTGTTGGCAAAACAATTCATACATGTGGAGTTTTTCAAAACCCACTGTTCATATTCTTAAAATGATGCATTTGTACTGTAGATTTATAGCATTTTCCACTCCAATTTATTTATAACCTCGGCCATAAAACAAAACCCAATACAACCGAAAAAATAAAAAGGACTGTGATTAAGAAGAATGTGATCCTTGGCACGCTTTTTTGGAATACAGCTTACCAATAGAAATCTTGCTGTGGTATACTGGATTCAGACAGAACATTAGCTCAAGTTGCAGGTCATTAAAACAGACAATGACCAGATGTCTGGCAGGACACACAAAAAAGAAAAAGAGGATTTAAGGAGCTGGTTCTCTTTTCAGTCAGCTACTGATGGTCATAGGTGCTTCTAGTTGAAGAACAAATCCTTATTGGGAAGCTAAGTTGAAAGGAATTTGATCCCAGTTTCTTTTTTAATGTGTTTTTGAAAGGATAAATTTGGCATTGTTGAGTGGTTTTTTTTTAATGTCAACAACCCCCATGAAAAAGAGCAAAAACGAAGAGTACAGTAATGTGTCTCTTCATATTTTACAACTCCTCTATTCTGTTTGCAGCACACATTACTGAGCTCTGGCACTCCTGCAGAACACATAAGTTTCTAAATGGATAACAAATGTGTACATAAAGGACCTGCGTTTTTAAAAATTTGATGCTATTCCCCTAAAACAGCAGGGATTTTAGTTTTCAGTGGGGGACAGTTTTTATTTGCACATAACAACATATTTTGCAGCTTTATGCCAGCTGAACAATGTATGTGGGATTACCTTAAAATCAACCACATTTGCCCATTTATTGTAATGAAGGACTATCTTCAACGGCTGTGTCTTTTATAGTTTTGGACACAGTGCAGGTTTGTGGCATGAAGTGATAAGCTCCATCAGGCTTTGGCTAAACAGGCGATTATTAGGATTAACTTCATTGTTAGTTTTGCTCTTTTCCAGGGATTTGTTGACTTTAACAACTGAAACCAAAACAATACAGCCGTGACACACACTGGTTAAATAGCTTTGAAGAATGTGGAAGTTTTGACAATAGTTTTGTTAAACCAATATTTATATTTGGCAAAGGTTCACTCCCTTCAGACAGACATGAAGAGATTTAATCTCTACAAGTACTGTATTTTGAACAATATTTTGGCTGATTTCTTGCACTTTTGAACCCAACTTGATAGTTGCCAGCCTAGCTTAGGGTGTGTCATAATTTTAACATGTGAGTCTTTTCAAAAGAATGCTGTCGGGGGAACAAAAGAAAGATGACATGACAGACTAGAGATAACCTTCCACACAATGACACACTTTTTCCTGTTCTGCTCTACTCATTAAGAATGATAAAAGCCTGTGCCTCTTACAATGCAGAAAAGGGGGAATTAATAATCCTGACTATTAGCTTTTGTATTTTTCACAGAGAACTCAACTGATATGAATTAGGCTAGCCAAAAAAATGCTTGTAAAAATTGGCCATTTCAACCTATTTCTTATACAAAGAAATCAACTGTGTTGCCATCTAGTTTGCACTTCCTGTCTAGTTGAGAATAAGCATTTAACCTGGAAGAATAATTAGCACCTTATAAGTACTTCTTATGTAACCCACACTACCTAAGCCTGGGCGCTAATCCTCAGCTGGCAATGCTTTACAAATGCCAAGACTGTGAAAAGAAATAACTGCACTGCACTGCACTGATGTAAAATCAACACCTTTTTTCAATGGCCCATAAAAATACCAACCTCACACCCCTTGCTAAGATAATAACCCACATTACAGGCGTGAGTCAATAAAGTGTGAGGTACCGTTGAATAGAGGAAATGAAGAAGTGTATTGTATGAAACCTCATGAAGGTGAATGGGGAAGCTCGGAGAACTTGCAGAAACTCGAGTGCATCAAATTCTCTGTGGATTCAATTTCAAAGCCACCGCAAGCCAGCATAAGCAGCTTTGCTCCCTAGCCACCTATCCTCACTTTTTGCCTATTCTCAACCTATCTTTATTGTTTTGGCCATAGCTCACCAACAAGTCTCAGCTGCCTGCTTTTCATATTCCTCAGTCATGGGGACATAAGCTTCAGCTCTCCTCTCCCACACTCTTCCACCCTTTGGAAAAACAGGGATACAGGCTGGCGAAGCCGCTGTATCAAATCTATTTGTCGGTTAAACCTTCAGAGAGAGCCAGGATTAGGTCTGCTTTTAGCTGCTGCTGCTGCTATTCAGCAAAACCTGGCATGAGTGTTTGCTTGCACCTACGGCCAGTGAGCTTTGACTGGCCAAGCTATTCGTGAAGCTCCTCACTTGCCAGGAGGAGTTCACGCGACGGCCACAAAAGCCTCCAACTAACTATCATCCTGGTAAGAAAAATCAGACATGTGGGCTTGCTTATGACTGGTGTACATAAGTCTTTGCAACTTTGTGCAATTTTCCACAATGTTCTCGGAGCCTATTGAGAGAATTAATATTAATTACGAGAGTATTGAGCAAAAATCTTTCAACTGCCATGGCAGCAACGTGGCTGTTTTTTTAGCCAAAGATTGCTTCCATCAGGCCAAAAAAGATGAGAAGAATTAAAAACAGGAGAAGAAGAAAAAAGGAGACAGAGAAAGGAAAACTGAGAACACCCTTGTCTGAAGAAGCCTGGGAATCATCTGTGCATAAAAGGGATTTGAGAAAAAGTAGCAAGGAAGAAAAGCATGACCAAAGTAGCATATCCTCTGCTACAACAGTAAATCACACCAGAGCTGAAGTCCAAAAGCAAGAGACAGGGAGAGAGGCGTGGAGAGGGCCAACAGAATCCTAAAGAACAGGCTAAATTTGAGCAAAATAAGGGCTTGAAGACCAAAGACTGCTAGGGACACCACACATATTTCCCTCTTTGAGTTCACAAGTTCAACTTCTATATGATTTCTGTTTCATAGATATCTTTGCTTGGACCAACACGGTAGATCTGAGTGCTAAAAGTAACAACAGTGGCAGTGGAAAACATATAGGACTCATTAAGGGAAAGACACATTGTCACGTTTCTGTCCTTCAAGGCTACACAACGCAACCCCAGAGTTTTACAACAAGCAATGGGTCAGCAGCAAGCATGCATTTGGGAATGTGGATGCCAGGCACGGCAAAAGTTATGCGCTTTAAAACGACAAACATAGCGGTGTGAAGAAGCCTCATACTATATGTGTTTGAAACTTTGTGTAATGTCTATTGGAAACCTATAGTGTGGTAAAATCTTGATAATGAGAGCTATAAAAAAAAACTGCTACCACATCACTAGCCTCAAAGGTCATAAAACTACAGCCATCAACAGTCTGACAACAAAAACATGCTGTTTTTATTGTGTGTGTGCGTGTGTGTGTGTCTGTGTGTGTGCATGTGCTAGGGGGGGTTATTCTCTCGGTATTTTCTTTTTTATTTCTTTTACTAGCCTCACACTATAAACAACTGCAGTGGCAAGGGTAGTCATGACACAGCCAAGTCCCCATAAAGACTCTGGCCCCTTATTTTGCCTCACTGCATTTCTCCTGACACTTTAAGTATCACCAAGGTGTCTGTAAGTTAATTTGACTCCATATTTTTTATGGACTACCGAGTCATTTGCAGACCTGTAAACTCCAGTGGCATGAAAAAAAGCAATGATTATGTATATAAAATGAAAAGGCAAACTGAAAACACTTCTTTACAGTAGCTGCTAGCAAAAAAAAGACTCCTTCAGGTTTGAATTACAGCATTTTAAGAAAACATCCTGAGTGCCCAAAACTAAATAGACATTTGGCAACAAAGCTTCTAAATGTTTTCAGTGTGTTGCAGAATCTCAGGGAGTAAGTTTTACAGGTTGAGGGCCAAGAATACAAGCTGGACTCGTTCTGGTTTAAGGGATGACCTCTGATATGTCAGAGTGTTCCCACTTGTTGTAAACACTGGTCTGTGTATGACTTTTCATACCAAAACCACATCCATGCTACAGAAGTTGCTACTCAGCGTAACCACGTTCTGTGTCACACATTCACCCTCTCAGTTTGTTTTCAGTGCTTTCATGCAAAATATTCTGCCTGCATCCAGCAACATTCCAATTTGAACTGACTGAAAACAATTTTATAACAAACATGGGTTCAAGGTTTGTATAATTGTGTATATATAAAACAGATGAAGCTGTCTGTATTTAATAAAGCATTTGCAAATGTATCTGATCGTCCTATTTTGAATTAAATAAAGTATCATTAACTCATTTGTCTAAGTGTGTTATTTCATAGGCGACTATGTCAGGAAATTTGAGTCAACACTAGTCAGAGATGTGTACCAATTTACCAACCACACGCATATAATTGGCATAAAAGAACACTTCCTAAACAAGACTAAAAAAGGTAGCTCAAGGTAAATAAAAAATGGAGAAAGGGGAACGTGCACGCTAACGCTTTTAATCCTGACACCTGAAGACAAAACCCTGCTACTTAGAGCAATTAGCACATAGTCTTGTTCTGACTCTTGTCTTTGTTTTGCTGAAACTCTAAACAATCTGAAAGCATGGTCCCAGGTAGAATCATTAAAAGGCAAAGCCAACCACAGTGTCTGACAAATTCTGTGGGTGGACAGCTAAGTTAACTAATCAACTTAGCATGGGAGAGCGGTCCACTGTGAATAAAGCACAAACAGAATTCCATGTTATGACAAACAAAGCTAGCTTCTGTAATTGTAGTGAAGTTCTACAAGTGCAGTTCTGACACTCAGTAGCTAAACATGACAAGAGCAGAGGTCCATGGGAAAGAATTCAAGCCAAACCCGTTGGTACAGTGCAAGATACAGCTTATCTTGTTATGATGACTAAGATAGGGGTCTTGTGGTGACTCTTCAAAACCATGTTTCAGACCGTTTTTGTTCAAATTTCACAGATTCTTTTCTACAATCTTGATGATGGTCTTGTAAAAAGAGATAGTAGATACTACCCAATGTCATTTTTTGCATTCAAAGCTTTAACTGAGGTTTTTTAAATGAAGCTTGGAAAGTCAGGTGTCATATTTTATGGCATCACTCCCCTGATAAACAAAATAAACCCTACATTTCAAATTGATTCATTTAATTTAGAGTTAGTCTTTTTTGTAAGAATCGGCTTCCTCTCATGAGAGTAACTTAGAGGTTTGCCATCTTAAAGACATACTACAAATACAGAAAAATAACATTTGTATGTATGTGTTTAGAGCTCTGAGCAACTGCCTCCTTCTGTCTAAAGGCACATTCAATGTCCCGTCCACAGTGATAAACCATGTGAGCACCCTGAGACACAGCACGTATCTTAAACTATCATAGGTGTAAATCATGTGCATGTAGTTTTTATTTCAAGCAAACTCTTTTAAAAAGGCATTAATCCCTAATCAAAATAAAATGAGGTGATGCAGGAATGTCTCTCAAAGGTGGTTGGAGACCACTGAAGAAGAAATTCTGCACTTGTATCAATTGTGCCCAAACAAGCTGAGAGTCAAATGATTGTGAGGCCATCGGTCACAAGAGGGGACGAGACAGATTGACAAGTGCATGTTTAATGGCCGTGAGAAACAGTGTGCAAGGGTTCTTGGTTAATCGCTGTTATAAGGGATGGGAGAGGAGGAGGAGGAGAAGGACAGGGCTGCAGACAGCAAGCCCTGTGACACTTTGACAGATGTGAGGCTTTGCACCTCCCAAAGGGGCAAAACGGAGAAAAGGTCTTTGAATAAAAAGGCCTGCTAAGCTTTCAGTGCCGTGCCCTGAGCCCTGCAGCTCCAAACTAAAGAAAGGGTCAAGCCGTTGCTTGACTACAGGCATCTGGGGCTTTTCCTGGCAAAACAAAACAATTAAGTGCGGGGGCTGGATCTTCTTGATATTCACCTTTCTCTCCCTCTTTACCATACTCATCACTCTAAATCCTCTGTGCCTCTACTAGTATTTCTCTCCACCCTGCCTATCTTTTTCCTTTCTATAGATCAAATATCTTTTCACTTCTTTAATCTTTTTCTTGTCCATTTTTACCTTCTGAAACTCAGCTCTTTCCCAACTATTTTCTTTCTCGTCCATATCTCTACCTCTCTGCCTCATTTCTATCCAGTTTTCTTGCTATCTAGTTCCCACTTTCTCTTTCTATGTAATTTTTGTTGCCATCTCACTCCCTCACTCAATCTCCCTCTGTGTCATACCGTTTCTATTTATCTCATTCATTTAGGGGCTGAAACACAGCTGCAGGGAAGGCTTTGGGTGCAGACAGACTGCGCCAGAGGCATAGTACAAACTTTTGCAGAGGAAACTCAGAGGGCGCCTGCCAATTTCCACAATGCTCCCTTTGGACCCTATCAGAGGGTCCAATAACGGTAAGAGTCGGCAGAGGCTCAGCAGAGGGAAGCCAGCAGAAGACAAGTTCCTGCTGCGTGTTTTTAAGCAGTGTTCAACAGATTGTTGCTACACGGTTTCATCTATCCATCAATCACTCCAGGCCCCGAGCCTGAGGTCTGTCTGTGTGGTCCTTTTTTTCTCTCTCTTAAAGGTCCAGTGTGGAGGATTTAGTGGAATTTGGCAGTAAGAATGTAGAGTGCGACCAAGTTAAAATCCCTCTGCTCGCCCTGCCCTTCCAAACCTGTAGGAGCCCCATCTGCAGCTGGTGTTTGGTTTGTCTGTTCTGGGCTTCTGTAGAAACATGGCAGTGCAACATGGCGGACTCAAGGGAAGAGAACCTGCTCCTATTGTAGATAGACAATTTAGTGCACACTGTGTGTTGAATTGCCATGAGCAAAACGGAAATTAGATAACAAATTATAGTTAGGCAATGTGTTAAAATTATTCAATCAGTTAGCTTAACAATCAATTAACTAACAGTTTTGTATAAGTTTCAGCCTATCTTTCTTCAGATCAACTCTCTATTAATTGGTAAAGAAGATTGAACACTGGTCTGTCTGTCTGTCTTGCTATAATGCTGTATCAGAGACAAAGACTTCAAGATTAATCACAGACATATTTTCCCTTATTTACAGAGGTCTGGGAGGGCAACATGATGAGCTTTTATGACAGTGACTCTGATACACAGTTCTTTAAATAGAGTTTGCAGGGTGACAGGCCACTTCCTGGAAGACACCGGTAATACATTATCACTTATTCTTTTTTCCAGCTTTATGCTACTTGCAGAGTCTGCCAAGAGAAACATACCAGCCAGCAGTGGAAATTAACAGTAACAGTTCTCACAGAAGTTCCTGTCCACAATCACTGTGTAACACATTGCCGACATGAGGGGGAAAGATAGTCTGCATTAGTACTAACTAGTGCTGTCTGTTTTTACAGCTTCTGATGAAAGGATATTTTTCTTGGTGCATTGCTCCACTGACGGGTTTCTGCAGGGATAAGACAGCGCTACAGGAGGACGCTTTAGTTGAACAAAAAAGAAAAGTGGCTTCTAATTACCGTTTCTGGAACCCTGCATTATCATTACACTCCAAGGTTTCTGACAACACAACAACTCTGCTGCCATGGCAACACAGCACCGGAAGAAAGATGTCGGCGCTGCCGTTTCACGTCGATTTGCCCTGCGTCGATTTGCCTCTGATACACGTCGACGACATGTCTGCTAGGTGTCAATCTGTCCATTGACCCGTGCGCTAATTCAGAACCTCCTCTGATGAGCGCAGGTGGACACATCGGTCTGCTTGGTTGGCACCACTTCACCCATGGGCTAAGCAACACAGCACAGCTGGGTTCGCCTGCTATTATATAACACAGCACCACCCCCGCAGGCCCTATTCACACTACCCCTCTCCTCCTACTCCTCCTCCTCCCACTAGTGCACCATTGGCCATTTGCAGGCTGAGGTGCATTATGAGACAAGAGTGCTCCAGTGCTGACACAACCTGTAGGGATATTTTTGGTGGATTCGGCTTTTAAAAAATAAAATCTGAGAAAATCTAAGATAAAGCTCGTGCATAGAGAGAATACTGACCACTGTTAGACTTACCGACATTATTTCGCTAGCAGTTACCTGTATTATTTTTTCCCACAAACTTTCACTTTTCCAATTTATCTTATCAAATAAAACACAAGGTAGTCTGTGTGGTGCAGATCCTCCCTTCAGTTCTGGTGTATCACTGCAACTGCTTTACATTTCCAAAATGGGTCATTAAATTACAGGGTTGTATCCATCATTGATCCCACCAGTGATTCTGCCTTTACTCCTTGGAAACAATTTTTGTTACTAAGCAATACTTGCCAAAAGTAGAATTGCACTCGTTGCCTGGCAACATTAGATTACTGAATCTCATATCAGGAAGCAATGAGAACCAGTGGTGCTTTGAGCTACAACCCTCTAGATTCGCTTCTCATCTCGGGCACAGGCTGTGATGTCCAACTACAATCAATTTACAAAGTCATCTTAAAGTCATCTGACATCCTCTGTATTTGTACGCCTGGCTTCTTAAAGTAACTGACGTAATACTAAATACAGATACAAACATAGAAAAATGTCATTAATGAACCAATAGTATTCCTTGGACAGGTTGGTTATTTCTGTTGAGTGGCTATTTTGTGAAGATCTGTTCACTAACTCACTTCCTGCAAAGTATGATTGTGATAAAAAAGGGACCAATTCTTTCAAACTAGTGTGTCAGGGACAGCAAAGTACAAAAAATAAGAGAGGCAGGCTGAAGTCAGTGCTTTCACTTCAACCTCTCCTCACCCGTGGCTGTGTTTCCCAAGTGCTTTACAAGATGTTAAAGGGTTTCAGGCAGTCACTTCATTAAAAAAACAACCCTGTGAGTCCTTGTTGAAGATGCTTTACTTCTAAACAGGCCTGCTGTCATTAGAAAGTACCACTAGGGCAGTCAACTCTCCTCCCATGCGCCAGTTGCTTCTTAATGAAAAACAGCAGCTTGCTTAAGCTCACACATCTCACATCCATAAACCACTGATCGAGCTTTCCTCTTCGCAGCTGGGGAGACCCAGAGGAGGCATTAGCTAGAAGCTGTCAGAACGCCACTGGAAAGGATCAAAGTGCTATGTGGTAAATCGCCTCCGATGACCATTTAAAGCACTCTGACGCCCGTAGAGTGGCCCGCTCAATTTGAGTGACTGGGTAACGAGGCTGCAACAGCCTGAGTTTATGGGAATATGGAGGAGATGCAGGGGAAACAGGTGTGAGAGGAGGAGAGATGAGTCTACAAGGGAGGTTTTCTGACAGAAAAGGTCACCATCACTTGCTCTGAGTCGAGTTTTTTCAGCATGACTGAAGGATGGAAAACTGTTACTGGCAGGTGAAAGCTAAAAAATATTTGTGAACTTATAGCCGCAAATAACTTGAATTATTGATAACTCATACAATTAATTTTTTACTGAATCCATCGTTTGTGTTTCCGTAATGTCGATACTATGAAAAATGCTTACTGAAGTTTCCCAAAGCAAAAAAAAAGAATTGCTTCTTTTGTCCAATAACAATCCAGAGTCCAAAGACTCTACATTTACTGTTATAAATGACAAAGGAAAGCAGCAAACCCTTACATAACAGAAGCTGGAACAATTAAACACCAGACATTTTGCAAGATGAAAACAAATAATTGATCATAAAAGTAGTTGGGATTACTTTTCTTTTGATTAACTAAAAGATTAATCAACTAATTGTTCCAGCTCCAGTTGGAAAACCTTTAAACATCTCTAAGGTCTGCAGCTCATCATTGTTTTTAATGATTTTTTATTCTTAGCAATTTCTTCTTAATTCATCATTTGATCCATAAAATGTGAAGAAACATGAGTGAATTTTTTTCATTAGAAGTCAAAGATAACATCTTAAAATTGGCTCGCTTTAACAAACAGTCATAAACTCTAAAATATTCAGTTTATTATCAAAGGACAAAGAAATGCTTGGCACTCTGTTGCATTTTTGCTAAAAAAGTGTCTGAAATAACTGACTGGCTATCAAAACAGTTGCTAATTATCTGTTGATTGATAGGTTAACCAACTAATTGTTACAGCTCTATTGTGTTAGTCTACCTCATAAAAACAAAACTAGACAAAAATCACAAAACACTATAATACAGGCCATTTTTACTCAGAGAGGCTTTGTTGTTGGAAATGAAAGCATAAATTACATTTTCTGAGAAAAACCTCACATTCTAACCCGGAGAGGGTCAGCGAGGTCATAACTGCATACACCAGCAGACATCAGAAACAAAGACCAATGGAGTTGTTTTCTCTGCAACGGCATGCCCCAGTGTGTGTAGCCCAACACTTCCAATCCAGCTTGTTCAAATAATCATTAACCAGTTCAGCCCTGAATAAATATTTTAAAAACCTCTGTAAACTGAAAGGTAAATACACACCTCATAGTTGGGGATGTAAACATATGGTGGTGAGAGAGGGCAGTGTGGCATGCAGATTTCATTGTTCTTCAGCATGTTAGGCTTAGATGAAGTCCAAAACAATGAGGTCATCCCTATTGTGTACATACTGCATTCTCACACATTCCTCTGCGTGCCGTTATACAGCCATGGCTCAGCTAAAAGCACAATGGGATGAACCCTGTGAAAGACCAATGCACTTTTACCAAACATTTGATCTTTCTGAAGCCATGAACCTGAAATCCATTAAACCCTAGAATGGAAACTCCGGTAAGACTTTTGAGGCCATCACCTTTCATGCCAAAACACTCCCCTTCTTGGGATGAGTACAGTGAGCAGAGAGGTTGCAATGAGCAGTGCAGATCATGACAGGACACTTTCCTGTTTTGGTTCTGCTTCCACCACCTGGAAGCCAGATGTGGTAAGCTTGAGCATTGTGGCCTCATTTTCCTAGTTTGAAGGGAAACTGTCTACAGGTCCACCTGAGCTAGACTGATCTTGAACCCTAGTTTATGTCTGTCTGTAGAATAGGTTCCAGGATAAACACAATAAACTGATTAGTTGATTAACTGGCTAATACATTTGTTGATTAAAAGAAAATTTACCAATGAACTTGGTTTAAGTTTCTAAAAGGTTAAAATGACCTGCTTTTGGTTTTGTTATTGTACATTGAATGCTTTTGAGTTCTTTGGGTCAGAAAAAGAAAAAAAAGCAATGTGAAGCAACGTGGATGAATAAAACAAAATAAAATTAAACAGAAAACTTAAGTCTGGTATTAAGCATTACTGCTACAAACTGAGTATGTATCTGTCTCCAAACAAGTGTCAGTGAAGAATTCACTGCTATCAGCAGTATCTCTGGCTTTGTGTCACTGCATGGATCTGCAAAGCAGGAAGACTGTTGAGGGTTCAGCCAAAAGCTGCAGCTGCTTTCAGGACATCCAGACGGATTTATGTGTTTACCTTCCCTGGCACAATCGACAACCTCCTAACAACCAACAAAATCAAACAAAAAATGTCTTTTATTACAAGGACCTTTGCTCTTTCCTCTTTGGCCCAATGAATGTAATTCATTCTACTTTTCTCAATGAACTAATATCAATGAAAATCTCTGAATAAACATGCAGTCTCATTTTTTGGCTGTTTAACCAAACATAACTTTTCTTACAGCAGTTTATCCAGATCAATGCTGTTTTAAACAATAAGATAAGTTTGTGATCAGCTCTACACCCCTAGAAGTTGATACAAAAACATTTTACAAACAGACATGAAACCCCCGCCCACCCTGAAGCATGAAAGAAGTTAGCTGACAACAACCAGAGAATCACAAAGAATCACTTTCAGTAAAAACAGCAGTGACTGAGCTCAAGCAAAAAACATTCATCTATTTTCTGCTTACTTAGCTAAAGGTCATATGAGGTTGGACTATTAAATATGCAATCGCAAAATATTCAGTGAATGTTTTTTAGTTTTAAGTCTAAATCATACTGGGATAAGACCTAAACAGATTTACGTTGTGAGCGCCGTCAATCCAACGTGATTAAACCACAACCACACAATCCTGCAGCTTAGCTTCATCAGCAAGACTTAAACTCTCTATAAATAACAACTTAAGACTTTTTTGGGGAACCTAATTAGATTGTTGCTTATTTATTCATAAATATAAATTGTTAAAGAGAAATGCATAAGCTTTGAAACCAAGTTCTTAGGGGCTTTAACACTAATCAATGGTCAGATAGTCCATCTATCATACAGTGACATTAATCCTCTATAGTAAACATAGTAGTCTGCATCATTTTTTGTATTTCTTATAGTTTTATATAAAAGTGGCATATGACGACTTGGGTACTGACTTACTGAGGAGCATTTTTGTTGAAGAAAGCAGACTTTTTTCAGCAAAGTCCTTTTTTAAAAAACTGTCTATTTATGAGCTTTTGCGAGATTTCCTTTTCATAACTTGCATTTTAAAGTATCATGAGCACTACACCACATGTCTGCCCAAAATGTGTTTTCTAGTATTTTAACATAACCTCTCTAAAGCAGCAGCATTACCAAAAAACATCAAAATGGCCACAAGATTATCTGTTTGGTTTTTAAGGCTCAGTGAAGCATTCCAGCTAAGGAAGGGAACTCAAAGTGACAGTGAAATCAAAGAGACTGTCAATTACAGCACCCTTAATGAATCAATTTCAAGGATGGGAAACAACTCAAAAGCCTGCTGACTTTAAAGCCAGATTTTTTCTCTCTCTCTCTCTCTCTGAACCATCTCTGTGTATCTCTGCGGTGGATCTGCAATATGTGACACAGAAAAACACAACCTCCCTTATATCTTCCTTATTACATAAAACAGGCAGCAGCTTCAAACCTTGCTTCAGAGTTTTACACACAGTTTGCAGAACAGATTGCATCCAATCAAAGAAAAAGACTTACTGCAGCGGATGACAGCTTTCCAAACTTTAAGTCGTAACAAGTTTCCTTTAGATCAGAGGGGCCACTCCGTCCAGCAGTGATGAACAATGACCAGGATATGACTTTCTTTAATCCGGTGCCTCTGTTTCCCCCTGCTTGTGCGACTGTCGTCAGAGGAGGTTTCCCTACAGCGGCACATGAGAGCAAAGCAAAACTCTGGTAAGGAAATTGCACAATTGGCCCTCAGCCTCTTTCTACAAACTACAAACACACACTGACACAAACATATCCACATTTGTCAAAAGTACCTCTAGAGTTCATTTTTCTTCTGATCTCAGTAAGCTCTAAGGTCGCCTGATCATATTAATACTGTTGAATAAAATAATCTGTTATTCAAGAGGGTGATCTTATTTTTGCTGCATTTTTTTTTCATTTTTGTTGATATGAAGACAGAACTGCAGACTCTCTGGTCAGCCTGGACCCATAAAAGCAGAGATATCACAAAAAAAACAATAATACATCTCAAATAAATCGTTTATGATTGATGATTTACCCTCAGAGTCACAGTCTAAAGTTCATGCAGGAGGCAGGGATGTTCTTTTCCCAAACTGAACTGTGTGCATTATGTAATACATTTGACCATGAGTAATTCAGGCATCAAACTGAGTGGCCTCTCATGACATCAGAGTGCCTGGATGCCAAAACAGTCCCATGAGGTTAGGTCGAATGTTCCAGGGGGATATTGGTGATAAAAGTTAGTCATGCTCCTGGTAACTAGATTTTTCTGAACAGCATGCAAGTCACTGCAAAATTATAACACAGGTGTATAGTATTAAACACAAGGTTCCCAGCTTATTCTGTGTGAGCTTAAGTGTATCACCAGCAGCCTTGTTAAACATGAGCAGTCCTTCAGTCAGAGATACACAAACAAAGCTTAAAGCAGAAATGTAATGCTAAAAAGTTGATGAAATTAAACAAGTCTGTTCAATGAGCCTTTTTTTTTTAATTTGCTGTATGCTTATCAGTTCAAATGTCTCCCATTGAATCTGCAAGATGGAGTAGCTCAGGACTTGAGGTAGTCACACACAAAAACTCAAAAATATGTTGCAGAGAACAAGATGTCTACTTGGCCTTTACACCACTTATTTCAGGTCACAGACTGACAAGCATGCTAAAAACAGGGAATTTAGAGCTTAACTAAACACAGGCACAAGGGAAAAAAAACTCCTGTGCACTTCAGACAAGAATAAATTCATCTATCATCTCTGTGAGAAACAAGTTCTGTCTGAATGTTACTTGAATGGATAAAATTGTAAATTACAGAGCCTCCTAAGGTAAAAGCTATCACATAATAAAGGGGACTCAATCTCTTATCATAAATACTATTCAAAATTTTAACACTACATTCTCTGGTATCTTTCATTTCAACTTACTATTAGACTTCAACAAAAGGAGATACTCTGTTAGATTTGATCATCTACTTAGTTCATATAATCTATCACTACAACAAAGCTGAAAGGTTTGAAAAGTCCAAAAATCAGTCGCAAGGTTGGCTAAGCTGCTTTCAAACTCTCACAAATTGTACTGAAATTGACCTAATGACATTTAATTAACTAATATGACTATTAGCAAACATGAAAATGTTTTGAAACAATCATGCAAAGTGTGTCTTAAGAGCTTCAACTCGCATGTAATATGTTACAATTAATTCATGATGGAGGATAAATTCAAGGCGTCAATCCTAAATTCCACCTCGGCTAATTACCTCAGGTTGAATCTGGTTCCATATCGACAACATCAAATGACATCTTCGGTGCTGGAATAGCTATCAAGCTAATTTCCTGACAGTTTGCATAAATTTCAGGCTGCAGCTTCACCCACACTAATTTTCCCAAAATGGCTCAGAAGAGACAGCAGCAATTAACAAATCCAGCAGGGTCAGAAAAGCACTTCTATCACTAATACCAGCCCAGGCAGCCAACAGAAGCGACATCCTTTTAGTCATCCAGCAAGACAGAAATTTAAGATCTCTGTCTGCTTGGAAACAGATGGCAAGACAGTTGGTGGGAATTTCGGCATTGCTCCCGTACATGATTGGGGATAAGATTTACATTTCTCGAGCACAGTTGCATTCTTGCAATATCATCGTGGAGTCAGAGAGAGGAAAACATCCCAAGAAAGTCATCTGTTTTCTCACACAAACCCATTTTCAATGCAGATTGTGGAACACATGTAGCCACCTGCACTTCACTTTTCAAACCAGACAGCTGCCCTGTTGTGCTTGTTCTCCCAAATCTACAAACTATTTTTTAACAGATCACAACAAAAATCACAGAACTGCTCTAAAATTTGAATGAAAAATTTGAGATATTCACCTCAGTGGTAGTGAAAGCAAGTCATGTTAAGCCATGACATTTATTTTTTCAATTTAGTCTCAAATAAATCTAAAACTAATGCAACAACAGGCATGTTCAAGCATCTTAGACATAGAAGTCACTGCCAATATTGACAACGAGGTCATAACAATCAAACAAGTATTTTATTGCATCTAATAGTTATCACATGTGTTTACCATTTGATGTTTTTATCCAAAGCTGAGCAGCATGAGACCTACATTAAATCCCTGACCAGAAGCACAATCACAGAACCAGATGGAATATGTGTTCAATGTGTTCATGTGTTCACTGTTTCATTCTGGATCAATGCATCAGTCTAAAGCATGCCGAGGAAGGCCACATGAAGAAGAAAACAGAAATGAAGTAAAATCTTGAACCTAAAGGTTCTTCTTGCAGCAGGAGTGCAATGAATTTCAATGACAGATCTTAAAGGCTTTGGGTTTACGTGCAACATAGTTTAAGTAAAAGATTAATATAAGTTGGGTTCTGTCAAGTTCAATATGTAAACTTCAAAGGTTCAGCTCTATAAAGCAACTGTGCTTGGGCTGAAGGCTTCAAATGCTGCCAATTGTCCATAACAGGCTTTAATAATACTAGCAGGAGTATGTCATGTTTTTAGTACAAATCACTTTTGAACTGTAACTAGGAAACATCAAAAATTACTTTGATCGTGTGTTGTGTTTGCAAAAACCTCAAGCTGAGGTGTTAAAATCAGCGTCAGAAAAGGAAAGTTTGATTGTGCACCCTTAGTAGTGTACTGTTGGATGGTCCTGTCATGTTCATGTAAAAGTTTGTGCCTAAGCATTTGATCGTTGTCTGGTGTTAACTATCCACTCCAGCTTGTGCTGTTGTAAGAATTAGTATTCTTAGCTAATGCTGACAGCATTTAAGTGTTGTTCTCATTATATCTAAACTGTTCTCTCCCTCTCCCCCTCTCAGGGCTCCATCTGTACAGTATGTTCCTTCTGTTTACTTCTGCATGGATTAGCCAGCTTAGTTATTGTTTCATGATGTTTGTATAAATTTTTGCTCATCTGCCACAACTGAAATCTAAGCTTTTCCTAAAATCCACGCTGCTTTCATCTGCAATAATCCACTCTAACAGCCCTAATTGAAATGTAATTTCACCAGACAGGGGTAAAAGAGAAAAGCATCTAATACGAGGAAAACTCACCTCAGGTGAAATGGCTAAATTTAACCAGCTCTTCTTGTGCCCTCTCTTTTCTGGCTGCTATGAAAGGCCCTGACATAGCCAACTAAAAGCCTCAACGGGGTTTCTGATTTATCCTCTGCAAAAGCCTGTGGATCAAAAGAGATATGCAATTTCGAATATCAGAGAAAACACCGCAAGGGCTGTTTGTCAAGTGAAAACAATACGCTGGCTTGCAGTTCAACTGTGTCAGAGCACACAGGCCCAAGCTTTCTAACAACACTTCATTTAAGTCTTAAGGGATAAAATATTTAGGAATACTTTGGGGTTTTCACAATCTTAGAAAAACCGCCAGATGTGTCCAACTATCTACTGAATTATAAAAATGGTTATGAGTTAATCTGACTGTGATATCAGTCAAGGTAGGTGGCTATTTGGATTGTATTTCCACAGCCAAAAAGAAGAAAGAGGAGTGGTGGTGATCGTCTTTGTATGATATTGATCTAGGTTCCACTTGCTCAATTTGGAATCAGAAAGCTATAATTCGAAAATACTGGAAAAAGAAAAACATTGAGGCAATTACATAGACAGCAAAAAGTAAATGTAAAAATTGTTAAAAGAACCTAATTAACTCAGCAACTGTGTTAGAGTAATGAGTTAATGTCTTTTTGCAAGCCAACACCTCACCAGAGTGGGTTTACATTTTTGCCATCAATATCAGCCTTTACTTCAAACAACCACCAGTTTATTTGCAGGAAAGTCCTCTCTGGAGCGGAAGCACAGTTTGATCACCATTGCTCTGACTCTCCCTTTCATTAATAAACATTTCCCTCTTGTCTGGTTAATATTTCATTCATTGTTTTAATGTAAAGTATCCTTACAATGAGCCACACTAATTACTTAACTAACTAGTGAACTGTATTGTCCTATAGTCATCCTGGAGTGATTCTCTCAGTGCAGCTGGAAGTGATGCATTTAATACAAAACTGCAGAAATAGTTAATAGTAGTTTAACAGTTAAAAAAAATCTGCACAGCTTTTGAGCATGAAGGCCATCTCTAAATTCTCTATGCAGGAAAAACCCTAATTTACCAGAGCCTTGTAGTTTTATTAAATCATTCCGCCCGCAGTGTGATCTATTCACTGTTAACGAGTATTTCTTGTTCTGGTATTTCTCATGAGACAGCCCACCCCCAGACCTTAAACAGAGGGAATTCACATTCCAATCTCCAGCATACAGAAAGAAGGAGAAGCAGGGTAGGGGAACAGACACACAGTGAAAAGGAGAACTAAAGACATGGGAGAGGGAAGCGGGAATGGGAGAAAAAGAGACGGAGAGATAAGGTGAGGGATGTGGACAGAAATGATGAGAATGTCAGAGTCTTGGCATGCTTTCGGCAACAGGAAGGAAGCAAGACGCAAGGAAAAGGCACCATCAGTGATGGGAGAAGGGAGGAGGGAATCGTGGGAGGTGAAGAGTAAGAAACTAGTGACAGAAGTGAGACAGAAGGGGAGGACGAGACAGAGATGCAAGAAAGTGGCCGGGTAAGGGAGGGAGACGTAGTGAGGTTAGTGTGGGAGGTCGTAAACAAGTACAGTAAGACCTCATTTTCAGCTCCTGTCAGCGCTATGCATTGCATGTAACAGTAGAAGTGCAAGCTGGCCAGCTATGAGATTAAAATGTGCTTTTTCCCTGACTCTGAATTTGCCAAACTGCTCTCTACGTGAGCTGCCAAAACATTCACTGCTCCAGATATGCCACAGCCAAATATTAATGAATTTTTGAAAGAGTGGCAAATAACAGTGCATCTGATTGGATTTCCATGGTAAACCACTGTTGGGTTAACCATTGAGGATATTTTTTTAATGGTTACACATCCCAGTGTTTAAAATAATTTGCATAACTTTGTTCACACACACACGCACACAGACTGCTAATGTCTTTTCTAGCTAGCAGTCTTTGATAATAAATGAAGTGTACCAAACAAAGCCCTGTGTGGTACTCCAGAAAGGCATCAAAATCTCTGTAAGAGAGATTCTGTTTTGCAGTGTAGTTCATACACCTGACTGATAAGCTGAAATATCGTAAAGTAACATGAAGCTTAGACAGTTTTTCTATCACGTATACACACTACAATCAAACATGACATCAAAACTACCTGTTGTTTCATAAATAGGAAAAGGATTCCCATGAGTTCCTCACTCAGAGCCTTTTGTTTCTTTTTTATGGCACATGGGAATGACATAATTGATGTCATCATTTTTCATTTTTCTTTAAAATGATCTAGTAAGTTGACGGTTAATGGATGTCAGTCTGCAAAAAGCTAAATTAACCCAAACTGACATTTTTATATTATATACAAATTTAGTTATTGCTGCAAGCACTAACACAGGCCCTGGAGAAAAATCTTCATTTGAAACTTGTAATAAGAGTCCCTACAGCACTTAAAATGGAGAGGGTTGAAGCCCTTACACAGAAAAGTTTTTAGCCAACTCCAGCCTCTTAATCCGGAAATACCTAGGCAGATGTTTCAGCTGCTCTACAAACCAAAAGCCCTTTGATAATCTTTTAGCTGTCTGTCAAAATCCCTGACATTTTTCTTTTCTCCCACTTCCGTTTAATTCGCCAGCCACATGCGTTGCAGAACACGTGCACCTCCACCTACACACTAATTTTCAGTAGCCTACTTAATATTGTAAATGCAACACAGCTTCCAGATCCGCTCAGCCTTGGCATTCACAGGCACAGAGGAGGGAGGGCTGATGGCATGACATGTTCAATTGCTCATACATGTGAGTTTGGGGAGGTTTTGACATTCACATGAGGTTGCCAAAGTAAATCTCTAATACTGATGTTGTGTTTCAAGGTGAGAATTTGACCCATCCCGACGACCCGGTGAAAAAAAGATTAGATCTATTTGATGGGTCTATTTAGGACCTGTCAAGGGAGGAACAGTGTGTTGCTGTGTGTGTGTATGTAAGCCCCCTGGAGGGCTGAAGCTGGTAGCCTGAGGACAGACTCCACAGGTTGAGATGGCAGCAACAACAGAAGACAGAGCAGCTACAGGGGGTCTACTTACAATGAAAATCCCCCCTCAGAGTGTCATTAGGCAGAGGAGAGCTCAGGCACAAGCATTGACTCACAAATTTGCATTTAAGCAAACTTTCCTGAGTGAAAGGACTTAGCTGTCTTCATTAATCTACGGCATCATCGAAACCTCAGGAGTTTGGCACAAAAAATAGAGTTTAGTCATATTGAGGTTAAACTGTTTGATAATCAAAGCTCTTATGGCACCTTCATCACTTAAATTTAGCACTGTTACATCACTACTCAAACTGACTTGAATACACAGACGGCCATTTTGATTAATGAGACTGGTTTTGACAGAGCCCTGAGTTAAAAATCTGCTTTATCTTGACATTTGATTTCATGCAGATTCTTAGCCGTGCAATTTTTTCTTCAGTAATCGATTCATGCACGATTAATTACATGTGAATAACCCAGAAGCCAGGTATAGAGAGAAACAATTCATAAACTTTCCCTGCACTGTCGCAGCTCTCTGAGGGATTTCTATGTGAATCCACACCTCAAAGAGCAGTGGTGAAGCTCTGCAAAACGTGCAAACATTACAACCCAAACAAACGACAGCAATGCACGACAAAAAAAATGCACTGCAATAGTCATGACTATGCATAAAGAGCTTCTCAGAAGAGTTGCTGTAATGGATGCATTGTTAGATTTCTCTGATAGGAATAAAAATCCCCGATGTGTGGTTGTGTCATCGTCCACAAGTAGAAGACAGACAGAGGTTGAGGATCACAGGAAACCCACAGGAGCGACTGCAGCTAGCCATCTCAATTATACAGCAGCCACGCAGGGACTTAACCAAACAACAATTACATTTATCTGATGGACATTTAGCTTGGTTTCCTGTTTCTTTTTAAAAAAAAAGCTATGGTGCATCGTTGTCTAAATTTTAAACTGCGGGTCGTCTCTTGGAGAGGTAAAAGGGAGACGACATGTTAACTGAATAGTGGCTATAAAAGCTACACAAACCAAAATGTGAAGGTAACGACATGACTGGTGACACGGCTCGTTACAATTCATCTAAATAACTCAGATATTAGCAAGAAAATGAGGCGGTGTATGAGCTGTTACACACCAAACAGACGACTAACTAACTGTTACTTGCTAAACTTTCTTGTCTTTTCTGTAGTTTTTTCCCTCCGTTGCGTTACCTGAAATCTTTCAATGGGTCAAATGGACGTTTATCCAAACACTGAAACGCAAATATGTCGACTAAACCACCGCTAACTCCACTGTTTATCAGCCCAAAACTAACGGTGTTGATATCGCCATGGTGTCAGTGAGAGGAGTAAAGGAGGAGACAGCGCACTCACCTTTATTAATTTCCACCTTGTCGTTGATTTCGAGGGGAGAAAATATCGCTCTCGCCGGTCTGTCCTCGGCATACAAAAACCGTTACGGTCGGTAAAGGTAAGACAAGCTGGCTTTAAAGGAATTCGTCTCAAAAAGAAAAACCTCTGGGGCTGCTGGTCTTCGTGTCTGCTGTCCGTGCACTGTGCCGACCGCTTCTTGGTTTGTTCAAATCAGAAGTTCATCCAAAGTTGCAGCGGTTTGCTCCGCCTTGCGACGACGATGAGGTCACCGCCTCTCTCAACTCCTCTTGATTCAACTCTCGCGATAGGAACCAGAGCGGCTATGCTGTTAAATCAACAGACTGCGCAGTCTCGCGATAAAAACAGAGATTGGAATGAAAACGGCGGCCAGGCGGATTGCTAGTGAAAGGATGAGAGAGAGGGGAAAAGCGTTGCTCTGGCAACAGAATCGGATGGGCTTTTCAGAGATGGTTTCTTTCCTCAAGCAACTGGTGTTTGTGTTGCAGACTGCAAATGATGAAACACAGGTAGCTGGTATTGCATCATCTATTGCAGTTTGTGTACAGGAATGGCGACAGATTATGACAATCAGTAGATGCTACAGACAAGCCAATACCCTTTGACAAGATGATGCAGGATGATTTATGTTGCATAAAAAGACTAATTAAGAGATACAGAGTTCAGAGTCCAATATTGACTTTTAAGGTTAATTGTAGACTTCAGAAACAGTTATTTCTTCCCATATCATGAATGGAAGTTCAACTACTTTCTTTTTTTACCCCATACAAGTTTCCACCATTTCTGCAAGAGATTTAGGCCTATGGGACTAAAGTTTCTAGATGTTTTGCCTTCTTCTCAAACTTTTACTGCAACTTGGTTCCATGGTGGGTTTATCAAAACCCTTTGCTTTTTGCTGAACAGTAACTTACTTTTCCTGAAACTGTAGCAGATGAAACAGCGAGACTGAAGCACAAACATGAAGTTTCAGGTCATTAAAAAACAAAACAGTGAGCTGAAAGACACTTAAGCACTGGATAGTTGAGGAGACTGAAGAGTCAGTTTGTTGTTTTTGTAAGTTTGCCATTATAATTAGGAGCATCCCCTTTTTTATACATGCTATCTTGATAATTAGATAGAATTCATAGTAGTGATTAGAAATATTTCTAGTTCTTCCAGGACAAAATTGTAGATAGTTATAATGACCCTAACTTCCTGGAAATCAGTGGTGTCAAAGTTAAGTTAGGCAGAACACATAAAAGAGTATTCCACCTGAGTTTGAGATTCAGGTGAGCGATGCTAGCAGCAACTCATGTAGCCTCAAGCTGCTAGCCTTGAGCAGAGATGAGGAGCAGGCTGCAGAGGGCTGGTAAGCTCATGTCTCACTATCTTCACACCCCCAGATTTTTTTTCCTTTTTCAAACAGTCTTTCAAACAGTCTTCATACCCAAACAATACTGACTAAGTGGCATCATTTGCAGCAATTTATCAGACTTCGCGCAGCTCCCTGTGGTGCTACAAAAGACTCTATGTACCACCATTTTTTACCATTTCATACCGCACCATGTTTTCATGACTATTTATTGGTTGACCTGAAAAAAAAAAGATCTGTGTCTAAGCATCACTGCAATAAAAACCAGTGAGGCTCCTTTATTGAAGCCTGTACTGAGAAACTAATTGCACAAGCCGATAAAAAGCTTGTGCATCTTAGCATTAACATTAAACACATTGATAAAAATAATATATTATCAGTAAAAGGCATATTTACCATATGTACATGAAAAGACTGCTTATAACTTAAATGCTACCAGCCCAGCTTTGCAAATACCACCCTGCTTTCCTTACATACATTAATTATTTCAGCATAAAATTTTAATTAGATAAGAGAAAGAACACTGCCCTAATTAAAGCAGCGCAGCAGGTAGCACATATGGAGTGGGTGAATTGTATGGGAGTCACAGGAATTCATCTCTCTCTCCTACATAATCACCTGTGAATAGTTACATTCTTGTCCTCTGTATTTTCTGTCCTCTGTCTGTCTTTTCTGCTCAATAATTGCTCTCCCTGGTTCTGGTGGCAGTAGTTCATATTCTCATCTTCATTTACTTATTCTCTCCACAATTACCCCGGCCTTACTTTTATTTTCCACTTTCCATCTGCATCCATTATTCTAAAATGTCACCCAGGATTGCATAACAATCTAATAAAGACAATGGAAAAGTGATTACCGTCATTAAAATCTCTCTATTTCTGTAGCTCTGTGGGTCCTAACACTACCCACCCCGTTCTGTCATGGGGCGGATATTTGTGTGGGCGGTTTGTATTGTTCTCTGGTGAAAAACTGCTCCCCCAGGATTAGCTCAAGTAGTCTAATTGGGTTAGCCACAAAATTAAATTCAGCGTGGATTAACGCATAGAAAAGACACATCACCAACAATAACTGACAGTGAAACTTTACTGTCTGTTTTGCCAATATAATACAGAGGCATCAGTTACTCGAGCAGCAGAAAATAGTGACAACTTATGGATGTTTAGTTCATCCAGTGGTAAAATTATGTGGTTTGTACCCCCAGAGAAGTGCCCTGTGTCTGCAGGCAGTTTTTATTTATGACTACGATGTAATGGGACCTTTCTAAACTACTCTAACTACATGATTGGGTTATGATGAATGGCACAGAGACAGAAAATGCAATTTTCTAAAAAATAAAAAAAAACATTGACTCCTGATGCAGAAATGCATTTGTTGTGTATGTACGTTTGTGTGTGTATGTCTCAGTTTGTGTGTCAATGATGTAATGGGCACTAAAGCTGGTGACATTCATTGCTCTAAAAAAATTACTTTCTAGCTCAATTTTTCCTGAATATACAACCAAGATTGCACGACGCAAAAAGCAAAAACCTTAGCTTATCCCTATCCTACACAACTTACTAATGTATGTTTATGGTACATACAGTATTATGGATACTATACTATGTGTACTATATTGTGCATACTATGTACCAATCTGCAGGGATGCACCAAAGCAGCTTTTCTTTAATACCTTAACCTTTGCATATGTTGCATACAGATCAAATAAAATACTGATAAAGAAAACATTAAATGTTATTATAACAAAATAAAAGAAATTCATAGAGTTGATTCTGGCAATTTGTGCACGAGAAAGTATTGTACTTTGTTGTTTTGAACTATCAGGAAAAGATAGAAGATGATGGACGTAAATCCAAATGCAACTTTGGAACTTTTGGCAACTCAAACAATAGAGATCAAAATAGCCTCTAATTCCATTGTGCGTTGCATTGTGGGACAATAGTGTCCTGTCAAAATGTTGTCACTTTGCAGTGGGCAGTTCAGTCCAGCAAAAGCTAAATGCTGTTGCTAATTTTGTGCAGTTTGTAATTGTAACACAGTTTTTATCAACCAGATGCTGTGTCCCAGATCTATACAAATACTCGTTTGTTCTGTTACTATACAATAAATCAATTAGTGTGCCCTAATTCCACACTTCAAATTAGTAGTATCCAGTGTTTGCTCTATACTGTTATAACAACAAAGAGCAGCATTAAACTCTGCTGTTTTGTTCAGGAAATGACGCATGTTGGGCGTTGGTGTAACTGGGACTTCACCACAGAGAATTAAACATTAACATAGAGAATTTCTTCAAAGATTTGACGCTTATTTATTAATTGTTTATTAACTGTTTACCAGTTTATTTTTTAATGTTTTGCAACTGTTAGTAGCTCCTTCGTTTCCTCTGTGCACTGCATTCTGGGGCAACAGTGTACGTCAACAGCACCCTGACACATGAAGTGTTTTTCTCAACTGATCTCAACTCGCAGATTCTACTTGTTAGCAGTGGGAGATCTCAGTTATCTTATCCTATACAACCCTCTAATTTCATAAAGTGTGTGACCTGTCTTCACACTTGCAGCATGTTAGTCCATATCTCCGGTATTATATTTCATGTTCTCTCTGTTGGTGGTGATAGACTAATCCGTAGGGGGAGGAAAAAAAAATCTTAATGAGGAAGGTTGTTTTTGTAGCTCAGCCTCAATCCCTCTACTTTTTCCCCCCAGCATCAAACGTGATTTTGTAATATCTGATGGTGACACAGCAGCTAACTGTTATGTTCTGTCTGAGATATGGTGATTAAGATGTCAAGTAGTGAAGTCAGACATGAGGCGGCCACCTATAGGATACATGACCGCTGTAACCCGGAGAGGGAGAGCGGTGGAATTCCTTGGCTCTGTTGCCCCTGGAAGCAGAGGAATGAAAAGAATGGGCCCCATTCAGAAAGTTCCACTCAAGCGGCGCTCCTACACTAATGGAGATTGACATGAAGAAAGGCGACAAGTAGTTTTCACATACACTGGCTCTTTTGTCTCCGTTACTAAGGGCATTACGCAGACAGTGCGCTCTGAAAATAGACAGAGTTTGATGCGCTTGTTTTTCGTAAGTGGAGACCACTGTGTCTTGATTGGAGTGTGTGTGCGTGCAATTAGTGTTTTGTAACACATTGTTATTGCGAGGGTAAACTGAGTCATTCACTACACTGAGTGACTGGCAGACATTTTAGGACTGACAGGAGGGGAGAAGCAACTCAGGATGTTCCGTCCGGTCGCTACTTGAACATGTTCAGAGATGGACAACTTGTTTCTGCTTTCTTTCTCATCTCTGCAGAGACATTTTAAACATGGTGGATACTTTATTTCCCATGCATTGCAACATGGACATTAAACGCATTAATTGCACGTGTTGAAGAATCCAAATAACATTGAAACAAGAGTCTGAAGCAGTGCTATAATCTCTGCCTCAAACTTGCAATAAATATGTGAATATGCTAATGTTAAGCGATGTGTATGTTATTATGCTAGCAGTTACTAATTAGCATCACAGTCAAAGCACACCTGAGGCTCATGTTTCTCATTATTTTTGCAGGTATTTGTTTAGAAACTGAAGATTTAGACAAATAATATTTTTGATTTGATGAAGATGCTGCTAGATGAAAATTTATTGCAATTTTTAATGAGAGAAACATGAATCTGTAGGGAATGTCTGGATGAATGTCTAAGCAACATCTAATGGCAATTTATCTGGTTAAAGTCTGCATTCCTCTTAAAGGCTGAAATATCAACATGGTGGTGGTCTTAGAGGAAAAGTCAGGGGATCACAAAAGTCATTAGGAATTTTCAACTTGAAGATCACAGACGTTTGCACTGAATTTTGTGCCATTTCAAACTATAAATGTAGGAAAGTGAAAACAATGACTTAATTCATTAAAACAGATCATTTTCATCACGTTGATACCATCAATTGAACAGAAATAACACTTAGAGGAATAGGTGATTAGTTGGAGATGACATATTATCACAGCCAACCATAGATGTCCTTGTCTTACGTGTGCATGTGTTGGACTCTGCAGCCTGCGTCATATGGCCCTGACACACTTGGTCACTTTGTATGAAGCAGTTATACCAACACACATAAACCACTTCATCAAAAGCCCTATGCAATCAGCTTTGTTTGAACACACCTTGCAGCCCTGTGCACCAAGTTGAATGCAGGTTGCTTGAACAAACAAAGCAAAGACAAGACTAAGAAAGGGTTAATCATCAATTATTTACCATCTGTGTATTTTATGGGTGTTGCCACGACCAGATGCCAGGCGCACAATAAATCCTTTGAATAAAAGTTAAATAAAAAAAGTAAAAATAAAAAAAGAGAGACGGACTCTCTTCTCTTTATGAATTTTCATCCTATTTCACTTTACCCCTAACTTGCAGTATGACAGCAGATGCAGAAAAATCAGTAACACATGCAAAAATTTATGCAAAATGTATGCATGTTTATGGATGTCTCTCATGTCGCTTAACCAACTTTGCAAAAGTTCAGGGTTGTGAAATTTTTCTCTATAGTTCTTATGTTCAGTTTTCCCTCAGCAGCAGGGACCCATACAGGTCTCACCCATGGGAATTTGGGTTATCATTGTGCATGCTCCATGCAAACTCCATCTGAGACATGTATTATTAAGAGACTGCTGGAGTTGAATATATAGCATGTATATTGATCTCTGTCGCTGCATGTGGTTAAGGGGCAGGTGGCTTCTCAGAGGATTAAAATTGGAGCTGCCAGTCAAAAGCTGCGCTGCACTATGATCCTCGCAATCCCAGCCTCCTTTTGTTGAGTACAGGAACCTACAGAGAACTCTTTTAAGATGTGTTTGAAAAGGCAAAAGCATAGACAGAATTCAACTTCAAAATACCTCCCAGTTGGCACTTCATGCACACATGCACACGTACGCACCCCCCCTCATGAGGAGAGCTTGAGCTGAGTGACTCAGGCTGGTGTGAAAACACAGTGGAGAGGTGGGAGGATGACATCACAGCCCCCTGCAGAAGAACAAGTGCCTCGGAGCTGGACCCCGTTCAAGCACGCACATAAGGGCACGCACACACACGCACTTATCCTATACATGTATATGTGCACGCTCTCCTCCTCCGCCACCGCCTCTCAATCGCATCTGCCGCCCCCGCCACACGTGCACACAAACACACACACCGAACATTTCCCTAACCAGAAATAACGCTGGTTGTCCTGAGGAGACATTGGAGTTGTTATGTTTTTGATTTCCTACTTCTTCTGGTGGGGGCGGGGGCGTGGGAAGAGGCGAGCCAATGATTGGCCAAGATACAGACACGCTCTGACAGGATTTGGGGGCTGAGGTTAAAAAAAAAAAAAAAAATAGATGTTTAAAAAGGAGAAGGTACCACCTCAGATGCTGTTAAACTCCACCAATCCCTTAAATGTCTGTGTATACCAGTGTGTGCTTGCATTCAGGATGTGTTCACCCCCCCCTGCTGCACGGGCCCAGCTCCAGCTTCTGTGATGATAGCACAAGTAGAAAGGGGCTGTGATTAATCGACAAACAGAACCCCCCCCCAGTACATACTGCATTCAAGGGAGACACACTCAGTGATTCTAATGAGAAAGGAAGGAGGCAGGATTAAAGCTTGATCTGTGAGACAAGTTGCTGATGCAGTGATTCACCAAACAAAAAACACATTTCACCGAGCTTCCGACAAGTGCCTGCCGTGTCTTCCTCGGCGGGTGATTAAAAATAGTTAACTGTGGGCTGACAAATGCATGCTTGAGTCATGCAAACAAGGTTTCTTTTGTCAAAACAGACGTAGCTCAGATCAATTCAGAAGCTGCTCTGAAGCTTTTAAACGCAGGATATCATCTTCAGTAGCAAAAAAAAAAAAAAAAATTGAAGTTATCATTGACATTTTTTTGTGTGCACCTTAAACCTACCATAGCTAACTTTGGCCACTTGGGGGCAGCAGAAACAAGTTGCAAACCCGACAGTGATATATTATTTACCTACAAGCTGATATGAAACAACATTAAAAATAGAATTTAGTGGGGTACTAGTGTTTTGTTATCAATATCAGGGAGCTAAAAGGTTTTTTAAGTTGCATGTGATCGATGCTTGTGGCAAAATTTCTCAATTTTTTTCCATCTTTGTTCATTGGAACAAGCTGTGCTAACAACACTGACATATTATCCAACATTTTCTCTCTTTATAAAAGGCTTTGGGTGGGCATGTTGTCCTCCCACAGGAAAATTTCTAAACTTCTCAATAAAAAGTATCATATTTTTTTTTCAAATCACACCATTTTTTGGACCATTATTAAAATATCAGTGTACAAAAAGTTGGAAAAAGCTTAAATGCTGCATTAGGCAGAGTCGGGCAATGATTCTTTGTGGGTTTTTTACTATGAGTAATCGCTGTCATTTGATTGATTGTTTGCACAAAAATATTAATTATTTCAGGTTTAAATAACCAATTTCCTCAAAGTTGTTTCATGTGTAAATCAGGAATGAAGACTGATGCAACATTTATGATTCTCAGGGTAACATACTTAGTTATGAAACACTAGTTACATTATTTATACCATCAATCTACTTTTCTCATCTCCAGTTTCCCATCATCTTAATTACATGCTCTTTTCTCTTTGAACTGAGTCAACACACTGAATGTGAACTGTAAAATGACACTAAAGCAACAGAGTCAAGAAGCTTTTCTCTGCTGCCATCTTTCCATGGAGGGAGATGCTTCTTCTGCAGCAGACCAAATCTATCCGCTCTGTTTGTTGTTTTTTTTTTTTTGAACGTTGCCAAAGTGGATAGATGGAGGTGGTTCTGAAGAACACAGGTAGCCTTTTTTTAAAAAAGCCCAGCAACAACCACAGGTGGTATGAGAAGATGGAGGACAAAATGATTCAATGTTAGATCTGGCTGTACAAGAAACCTTCCACCTACACTGCTACATCTGAATGTGTGATTTGGAGTCTATTTTCTCCTCTGATTCTCTGGCACGCTGCGACCATAAAGCAACAGCTCCATTTGGAATGAAGGCATTGGCGAGGATGCTGGGAAGTGCTGAGCGCAGAAGAGAGAGGGGGGGTGTCTGGGTCTGGCTTGGCAGGGTGCTGCAGCAGTTAATTAAAGCTGCCAGGCAGGTATCGCAAGGATTAGGAGTGGGTGTGTGGAAAAAGGGCCCCTGGTGGCCCGAGCATGAAGTCATCATCAAATGGGTAATAAAGGCTGTTAACACTTGATTGTGGCTCTGAATGAACTGTGTTGTCGTCTCAATAGAGTTCCTTTTGTGTAACAATTGGACAGCGATGATTTTCGCCAGAAATACACTTGATAAATTTTGTGTTAAGATGTCATCTTGATGGCAGAGACCTAAAAAGCACAGCTTATAATACTCATTTACAATTAATAAGTGTGTGATTAATGGTCGTCCACACTCAGATGAACGACGTCATGGTGGCTTTGTTCACAATTTAATTTACTGTCTCTGACCATCTAACCATCTCTGCATTACCCCTCAAGTTTATGCAGCCTTTTGGTCACTTTTAGCTAGTTGCTTTGGCTTTTTTAGCCCACTTTTGTCCACCTTTCTTCCAGTAGCAAGGATCTTTTCCAGCCAAGAGATGCACAGGTAATGCACAGCTAAAAACATTAGACAAAAAGGTTGTAATAAAGAAAGTCCAAAAAGTAGCCACTAAAGACAGAAATCTTCTTGCAGAGTTTATTGAGATCCAAACCTAAAGGAATGCAGGAATTTGAATGAATTGGTGGCCCGAAACACATCTCCAACTGAGTGCTAATGTTGCTTCCATGTCTGCCTGGTGCCTGGTAAATAAGCTAGTGACTGCTAACACATTAGCATTACAACTTTATTGAGTAATAATATGTTGGAAGTGGGGTTTTTTTCAGATTTTTGTGGAGTTCTTCTTTGCACTCATGCAGTTTTGTCACCCGAGCTCCCAAATGTTTAGTCAATAACACTCACATATGCTGAAACACACACACACACACACACCATAGGACCAAATGTCAGACAGCTGCCAGACCTGAAGTAATGTGATAGGAGATTTTTGTTGCAGAAAATGATGCTGATGATGATGGCCTCTGCTCACAACAGAACTCCCTCCTTGTGTGTGTGTATACGTGTGTGTGTGTGTGCGTGGGAGCTATGTGTCAGTGTGCAAGCTGACTTGTTATTCTGTACGTGTGTCTGTGTGTCACTCAGCCTTGTGACAGATACTGAGCTGTCAGATCTGTCAACCAGAAAAAAAAAAAAGAAAAAAGTTCCACATGCATATTCATCATTATGCTAATTTCACCCGAAGAGCTTTAATGACTTTGCAGCATTAACAACTCAGATGAGGTGATGAACAAAAGCTTTGCAGCTTTTTTCTCTGTAATTCTTACTGAGAAAACCCCAATCACTGGCAACAAATGCCAAATTCATATTACCATAATTTTCCCATGTGCACTAAATAACATGGGATGTACTAAATTCCTCAGGCTATTCAAGCTGTTTACGGCGTTCAAATCATTTTAGTAAAGGTGTAAGATGGAAAATAACAAGGTTCTGTGGTAACTAGTGGTTTGTGTTTGTTGTAATAAATTCAGCATTAACATAACTTTCTGGACACATCATATTCAAGTGTCTTACACCCCAAACACA
>JAPZDV010000010.1:16982354-17036264 GCA_029814665.1 Acanthurus lineatus
TAATTATCAAACTGCTGTGTGAAATAATGATAAACAGTGGTAGTTCTGTTTTTTTTTTTAAATTTAACCAAATTCAAGTTAATTTCTCTCATGTCATTATTATGCAGAGGCATAACTTAAAAGATCCATTGGTTGATCTGCTACAGGAGTTTAAAAGGTGGACAACAGACCTGGCAGCAGGCATCGCTTTCTCTTTTCTTCACACCTGCAGGAGACTGATAACAACGTTAAAGTAACATCACTGGAATGTTCAATAAAAGGGGAAATAGCTTCATTCAAATGAAAGCAGATGGTGTCAGGCACCATAACAATTTTTTTTTGAAGCAAATAAATACCAGTGGACTTGCTGGAGAAGTGAAGATAATGGTATTTGTACTCTGCATTTACTCTGTGCAGCAGTTAAAGATTCTCTCAACTTGGAAATGTTTATGTTTTCTATAATGTCTGACCTTGATTATATAGACTTGCATCTGTGTAAAGTTTGTCACCACAGATGTGTTTCCATATTTCTCTTTTAAGGTGGTCTGTGCATGTCCCCGAAGTCTGAGACTTCATTTTCAGACAAGATTTTGATACGATACCATATATTTTTGTATTTACACACATGAAATGATATTTAATTTGTTAAATAGATTTGTTTCTATTACTATTATTATAATTTTTTTAGCATTTTCCCTGAACTTTATATTAATTTGCTTTGGCCTCCCTGGTGACCTTCACTTTTAAAAATCAGAGGACCAGATTAAAGTACTTTTGTTACATGCTGTACCCTCATCAACAGCTGCAGTCACATTCAATGATATTTACACATTCAACTTCAGGGAATTTATTGTAAATGTAATAACTCAGAGTATATTTACATCCCATTGTTTCTGTTTGTCTTTGCATCATAATCAAGATCATGTTGTCCTTGTACGCAGACACGTTTAGTTCTCAGTGGTGCTACAGTATGTCTTTATGTCCATCTTATATAAAGGGATTCTGATCATAACCAAACAGACACAGAGTCATATATCTGCAAGTATTTAATCATAAACATCTGACATCTTTTCTTCAAGAATAACATGTTGCATTTTACATTTGCATGTTATATATTTCCACAAGTACAAGTTGAAATAGTCTAAAAGAAAGAAAGAAAGAAAAAGAAAAAATTCCTGAAAACAACACGGATACATTGTGAATCTGGAGGTTTAATCCAGAACATCATTCTGTACAACATACTGCCATTTCACACGGTGCACATATTAACAACTGTTTAGAGTAGCATTTATGTGACTAATCTGCAAAAAAAAAATAATGTAGCCAACGTTTGTCCAATGATAGTCGATCTATCAAAGTCTCCAACAGGCAACTCTGGTCAAATGCTATACTTGTATTATGGTCATTTGTTTATTAACTTCACTGAAGTTGCAATAAAAGCGAGGAAAGAAGAGTGGATTGCATGCAAAACTCTTGCTTGCCCCTCGTTAAGTCTGAGGGGGACAAAAAAAAGAAATGGCATCTCCATTGGACTCTGTACAAAACATTGAGAAAAAGGACAGAATGACCAAGACATCATCATCTTTACAGAGTGATTTTTTTTCAAAACCATCTAGAATATCACTGTGGACCTTTTTAACAGCCCTCTAATGGCAATACATTTAAGTAATAGCGTATCTTCGTGATTCCACCTATCTATAATGCTTCGAAAATCCTGTTATGTACAATGCAATGGGCAGTTAATCAAATAATCTGTTCAATAGGGAATTTGCTATTATAAACAAAGACTGTTAAATAATATAATCTCAGGTTTGCTACAGGCAAACTGCACCTTTTTGCTCTCAGTGTTTCATTCAATAAATGACTTACCAGTTTGTGTTGTCTTACATGAATGAAATCACCAGCTGCAAAACTTGCTGTGCAGACAATATTAACATGAAAACCATAGAAGAAAAAAATTAAATGGCTGCATATATTCAGAATCATTCCATCAATTTAAAGGTACAAACTTCAAGTGCATTTACAACTTACATATAAATAAATAAAAAGAAAAAAAAACATAGCATAACTTAACTCTGAACACCTCTCCATGGTGTTTTTGCAATGCATGTAGCACCCTCTTGTGGCATAATTCTTACACTACATCTAATGCATTCAATGTTAGCGAGGCTTTGGATGCAGCAGTGCTAACACACTCAGAAAGGAAAATACTAAAGGGGTGGATGAAGGCCAAATGTTAGATTTTTAATTTGCAAGGCACTCGGCCCAATGATCGATATCAGAGCTTAGAAATCCTGTGAAATACAACACTGTGAAAAGTTTTAAAGTCAGTAGCAATCAATTGGTAGTTAATTCCCATTTTTTTAGATCAGAACACTGTACAAATTACAAAAGAAAACTTGATAAAATCATTATTTCCAGCTCTTGTTGAAGTTTTGTATTTAGACTTTTCAACTTAATGCCAATTGTCAAATTTGTAGCGGATACAGACTGCATCTGGACTGCATCTGGACTCATCAGTGACACTGAACTAAGCAGGAATCAGTGACCTCAGACAACAAACATTCAGTCCACTGAGGTAAACCTTGACATTTGGACCTCCAGTTGGATCATTTACCACACACTTGGCACTTTGTGGCAAAAAATTTTCTACTTTTCCCTTGAAACTGCTCTCAAAAGTTTCATTTGCATTTTTTTAAACAATGCTAATTGCACAGAGAAACATAGCTAGATTCAAAAATTTGCAGCTTGACGTTTTTTTTTTTCTGTATTTCAATCAAAGACAGAAGGAGACACATTTCGCCCAGAGTGTGCAACATGTCTGTTGATAACATACATTTAACCCTAAATGATCTCTTTAACACCAGCAGCCTTTGCCTTGGTCGCCCGCCGCACTGTCACAGAGTCCTTCCTCTTCCTCCAGTGCAGCAAGATTAATGTCATCATTAACAGACATCCGGAGGAGATCCAGGTCCTTTCTATTGGCTGCCAGCACTTGTTCAGCCAATCGTGTGAAAGTCTTGAAGGGAAACACAGCCAGAGGATAAAAACAAGAGCAGAGACATTAGATGCCTTGTCATTTTATCAAGTAATTTCCTCCCATTATATAAACATGACTGCATGTGTTGCTTTAATTCTGTTACTGTTCTGCGTGTAACATCAGGAGTTCCTCTTAGACCATCCGGATCAGCTCACCTCTGTTATGTTATGGTTAGTGAAGGCACTTGTCTCGAAGAAGTCCATCCCATAAGCCTTAGCCAGCTGCAAGACAGATAACGGCGACACCAAAATGAATTAAGAGAACAGACAAGTGACTGGTTATTTCCTCTCACACAGGTGCAGAGCCGTCTGCCAGCTGTCAGATGCAGCCGTGTGTCTGAGCGCAGCTTTTAATGGAAAATGTGAGGCGATGTGTGGCAACAAGAGGTGAAGCATTAGCCAGGATTTGTCTGCGGTTGGCTCGGCGCACCATGTCCTCTGGAGTTCGTTTATGGTTCAGACTCAAAAGCCAGACTGAAATCTGTATCAGTGCCAAGAGCAAAACCTTTTGGTAAGCATAAAGCCAAAGATTGTACCAGAACCAAGGAGGAATATTACATACAGCTGTAATTGCAACCTGCCAGAGTTTCAGAGTTTAAGTGATGATGCAGGCAAAAGTTGGAGAAAATAAAGATCTTAAATAACAAATTGACATTTTTACATTTGCGGATTAAATAAACAAGATCTGACATGTTAAGTGAGCTTCAAAGGTGATGGAAGGCATCTTTTTGAAGTGTCCTCCCCCTTCTGGTCTTTAAGCTAAGCTAAGCTAAGCTAACTGCCTCTGGGCTCCGACTCCATTATTAATACAAACATGAAAGGGGTGTCAATCTTCTTATCTAACAAGTAAAAAGTAAAGAGAATGAGAAGATTTAAGAAAAGTTTCAAAGTATTCTTTCAACATCACCCTTCAAAAGGTGGATGACTTGACAGCTTCTTAAAAGTGGAGCCAAAATGGCCAAAACTTATCAATCGCCCCCTGCTGGATGGCTGCAGTATAGGTCATACTTCCCACTCCTCCTTATAAGCAAACAGGGTATGAGGCAAACAAAATAATCAAAGAACATGTTAAATAAAGGTTTTTTTTGTCAGTTTTCGGTAATTTTAGAAAAAGTCATCACACTGAAGTATTTTTAACTGTTTATGTTTTTGAAAAGTTTGGTTTTACGATCATTTGATGCTGTTTAAAGGGAATGTAATGTCATGTTTGACAGCTGAGTTTCGAGTCAGCAGCATCATCCGCAGGCTGCAGCTCCAAATGACTTCAGCAGCACAGGATGTCAGTGTCTGTGTCTGGAATATGTTGGCTTCATTTTTGTACAGTGAGAGGAAGTGGAGATGTGGCGGCCATCTTTAATAACAGTCACCAGTTGAAACCAGCTAAAAAACAAATAAGTAGTATCCAAACACCTACAAGCTTGTGGTGACCAAATATAGCCAGGTAAGATAAACACCAGCATTGTAATGATGTATTTCATGTATTTTATTTGAACCCAAGGCCGTATAAACCTTCAGGTCTAGAGACTGACCCACCTTGACCCCTTGCTCTGTGGCCACCTGCCTCTTGTCCACCTCATCCGACTTGTTCCCCACGAGGATCTTCTGGACCTTGTCAGGAGCGTACTGCATGGAAACAACAGATATTTACAGATAAGAAAGAGAAATAACACACAAAATTAAAGAGATAGGAGGAGAGAGACTTCATGCAGAGGGGAGAAAACACAGGAGTGACAGCGCTCAGGAAATGAGACTTTGATTAAAAGTAAGTGGGAAACGTGCCAAGATCAATAGAGTGAATATTCGGACAGACCCATACAGGAAATTAGGTCCATAATGACCACATTAATAGAATAAAATCATCTGGGAAATGACAGGGGAAGCAGGGCAGACGAGATCGCTTTACGAAGACTCCAAGCTGACAGAAAAACGCAGCTGCAAAAGGGACCACACATTTTTAAAAAACACGATGACAGGTATTTGAAAATGAAGATGAAACATGATAAACAACAGCAGAGCTCGTCAAGCACAAGCATCTATTCTTTTTTTTTTTATCCCGCCACGTCTGACATCTGCTCTTTATCAACCTGGAGCCACCGCACAGCAAGTAGTTTTGTCAGTTTTGGTTTGTATGATGCAGAATTTAAGGCCTGTTTGCTCTTAAATCTCCGCGGCTCACCTCGTCCACGTCGCTGGCCCACTTCATGATGTGCTGGAAGGATCGCTCGCTCGTGATATCATACACCAGGAAGATTCCCTGAGGAGGAGGCATGTTCAAAAGATTTAAAAACCAGATGAGAGCATTTTTGAGGTCACGTTAAAAATATTCTCAAGGTCTCAATCCTTAAAAGCAGCATTTAAGAATTTAGAATTTAGAAAAAAAAACTGGAGGCTCTGATTTGAGTCTTTGTAAACAAAACCAGACAACCGCTTACAAAGTTGGCAGCTTCTGCCAACAATTCATTATACATTTTAAGCCACCGGCTAGATGGGAAATTTACAGAATTGATGTCCAGAAGAAAACAGGAAGAGGCCACTTTTCCTCCGATTTCATTGCCAACTTCTGGTACATGGACAATTCAATTACAGCCAGTTTAACCTCTTAAGCAGCCCAAAGCAAAAAAAAAATCCATGCACAACAATGTCAGGGTGGTCTTGGTTGTGTGTGGCCATGGAGACATCATCTCCGAACAAAGAAAAAGGGATATGTGGTCCTTTTAACATGAGAAACTTACGTGAGATTAAATCTTTTACAGTATTATGTTAACGCTTTGAAGCTGCCAGATGTTAAATCTTTGCCCTCAAATGGTTCATCTGAGAACCTGAAGTGTTGACAAGTCTGACAAATGAATTACTCTCGTAGCCGTGACAAATTTAATTTTATAAGTAAATTAGATTTAAATTCGTTATGCAGCTCTGGAGTCGTAATGTTACATTCAAATGTGGAAAATCAATTGCAGCAGCAGCAGGAAAGTCAGTGGAGAAGACTTGGAGTCAAATACCTGTGCTCTTCTGTAGTACTGCTTAGTGATGGTCTGGTATCTCTCCTGGCCTGCAGTGTCCCTGGAAAGAGAGCAAGCATATATGAACGTGAACATACACAGATACAGGAATTTACAGACATACTAAGATCTTGAACCCCTGTTACCTCAATACGTCCCACAGCTTGAAAATAATTTGTCAATAACACATAAAATCTTTAATTTTCTTGTATTTTACTCCAATGTAAACTGTGTATCTCCACAATATGAATTAATTCAGTGAGAAAAACAGCATTGTTTCAGCTGAAGTGGGCTGTTAAGCTATGTTTGCAGTGGGGCTTTAGGATGGTTTTGTTGGTCTAGACAAGCAGGAAATTGGATGGATTGCTCTGTATTTGCTACAGATACTCAAGTTTCCTAGAAATTAAGTCTAATAACTTTGATGATTCACTAAAACTACTGTAATTCAGCTTGCAAGACGTTAAAAAATGTGCAGGTTTGCCCTCATAAAACTCAAAATTTCCACCAAGTTGCTTAAAGTCTACATTTTCCCCAAAAGAAAAGCAGAGGATGTGACCTCAGTGTCGCCGCTGTCTCACCATATCTGTATCCGCACTTTGATACCATCTATTAGCAGTGTCTTCATTTTGAAGTCGACCCCTGCGAGACAGAAAAGAGATACGGTTGGGAAACATAATTTTACATTCAGAGAGGAGCTCTGCATGTGTTTGATATTCCTCTGAACCTGTGAGAGCGACTCAGTGTTTGCACTGTCCGTCCAACAAGTGACTGAAATCAATTAACCCAGCATGTCCTTCACAGACCGAGCTTTATCTGAGTCTGCTGCAGCTTTGTAACATCATAGAAAGGCACTGACGCGTCTTCCTTGTGTAATCCGCCTGTTAGAAGACTGGGCTAATGATCCGGTTGAGTCCTCATTTAGTTCAGTTCCCCCCGCATCGATCGCATAATAGGCGAAAAGAAGGGAGAAGGGCGAAACAATAGCTGAGCGCTGCATAAGACCACAGAGGAGCAGATGAGAGAGAAGAAGAAGAAGAAGAAGAAGAGATAAAATGGGGACGGGTCACTCACGCTTCAGTGATCTCTGATCTCTTTCAGATGACTGAGTGTGAAATTTGTCATAGAAAGAAAATCTGAGGCAAGAATATTTTTATGTTTTTGTTTCTATCAGGACTCGAGCTTTCTTCACTTTTTAAAGGCCAGAATAGAAGCTGATATTCTTGTATAAAAGCAAAGACGATGCTAAGTCGTTTTTATTCTCCCTCTTAGAAAATAAAAAAATTAAATTGATATATTGATCACTTCCTTGGAAATGCATTTGTAGAGAAAACATTTGACATTTTCAGGTCATTTTATGTATTTTAGAAGTATCAAGTCCAAATTCCCTTTGCACAACCCTGTTTTATTAAGAAATCTATCACATGACACTAACCAGCTACTTAACTTTCTCAGTTTTTAAAAATTTCCATTCACTTAATTAAATATTTATTTATCTTTCAAGGCCAAGTTTCAAAATACTTAGTTAAAAATGATCAGAATTGGAATCTAAAAAATTCGAGCATGTTTAGAGCATATGCAGCTTTTAATACTAAACTCCTCTTTAGTCTCAGGAATAATATCAATCTTGGATGAATTACTGCCTCAAAACACAAGTCTGTGTGAGGTGACTGTTTTTCACTTCTGATTCCAGTGACTAATTAATTGGTTAACTTTAGCTAAGCCCTTACAATACTTTGAAAACATAAATTCCACATTTCCTTCAATAATTTGCTATAATATTGTGGATAGTGTCCCATTGTTTGGCTAAATGCATGAATCTGATGTGCTAGAAAACAAACGGAGGATTTAGACTTTCTATCTGCAGCTTTAAGAACACACTTAAGTTCAGGAGAAGTTTTTTTTTTAACCAACAGCATCACTTTAAATAGTTGTATTTCACCTAAAAAGTGTTGCTGAAAATGATGGGAAATGATTGCAAGTAACAATGCTTTGCCTGCAGCAGGGGAATAACTGGCTATGACGTACAAAGGGCCCCTTTTTTCATTTGTTTGCCCTCGGGTCCACTGGATTACAGCCTGTGTCGAGAACATGACCCAGTTGTCCTCAATGGCTCAAACAGCCATGATGCCATATAACCAATACCACTATAACAAGAAGACGTTACAATCAAAAGGCCTGAGATTTATGACATTTAAATACACCCGTTACCATCGACTCTGTCTCTATTAAATTCTTATTATCCTGCCTCTTTTTCTCGATGACTGTCTCCTCACACTAATGCTCTCAAATCGATAAAAAGGGAAACCGACAGGCTTCTGTGGGCCACGCTAATCCCTGAGAAATCAATTAACAGTTCGTCCCAATTAACCCGACGCTCAGCACCAACGTGTCACAGTCGGCATCACGCTGGGAGCAAGAGATGCCGAGTCCAGTCGATCCACGAAACGGTGAGAACTGCTGTTTGTGGGTCTACAAGGATTATATTCCAAGTGACTGACACATGGAAAGAGCTGACAGATGAAGTGCAGCAGGACTGGACTGATTTCAGACTGTGTGTTTGCTTAAGAAAGAAGCCTGAGTAAAGTGGAGACTCCACAGAGGCCTGAGCTCACTATCTCCACTGTGTGAGGCCTCATTTAAATTGTGAGGCGGCCTTCGCTTTTGACTGGAGAGTATTCAGACCAAGACTAAGTGAAAGGTCAGCATAACAATCAGTGACTCGCCTTGCCCGAGGCATGAGAAGACAGAGAGGAGGTAATAAAAAAAAAAAAAAAAAGAGGCCGTCTCCCTGCGTCATTGTCCAGCTGTATTAGCGCTGCATTAAGCTCCAGTCACAACTCATCGGTGCAAACAGCGATGATTTCAATCAGAAATGCAGATATGAACTGATTGATTCTCCAGCTGTTTATGTCTAAAAGCAAAGATTTGGACCAAATCTGTGAAACTTGAGAATAAATCAAGATGACTGCACTGGTGAGTTATGAGATAATATGAAAAAATCACCAAGACTTCTCATATAAAAATACATATTAGTTACAAAATAAGTAAAACATGCTTCAACTGATGCTGATGGCTCCCTGCTGTTAAACTCATAAATTATATCAGCACATGTGATCGAACTGTGCTAAATAAAGCTGTATTCAAGAACCAGGTGCACTCCACCACAAAACTGTACAGACAATGAAGACCCAAGGCATTAAAAATCTCTGTTTAATAGAGGTTTAATATTCAAATTTGTCCTATGTGTGTCAGCCACCGAAGGTCCCACATGCTGCACAACTGCTAAATATATGTAAATGAAGTTGTGTTTAAAGTTCTAAACGTTTTGGAAGATTGGATAGAGTGCATGCACCTTTTAATTAACTGCATACATTAAAAGTGCATGCATGTGCTCTGCAGCCCAAATTTTTGTGTTGAAAAGCAATCTTCAGTACTATGGGGCCACTTTCTCCAATCAGTTAAAACAGGTCTGAAAAGGAAACTGCAGGCTTTTTAATTGTGAATTAACATCCTGGTGAAATAAATGAATTAAACTGAGTTACACATTTAACCTCACTGCACTTTTCCCCGAAAACCAAACTTGACATCTTAAACTGAACGAAGTAGAGTCTGCCAAGTTTATAGATAATTCAGCTGTTAAATCCTAAACCACGAAGAACATCTTGGGGGGGGGGAAATCTGTTCCTCAGATGTTCTTCCTTCCTGCCTGTGACAATGGCGACAAGCACAATCTGCGAGGAGAGACAGCCGTTAATTTAACATGGCAGAAGTGAACAATCAGCAGTGTGAAAGCCATGTTAAAAAAAAAAAAATGAATGAGTACAAACCCCAAAATTGACACGACTAATTACTGGGATGACTGTGTTCGACTATGCAAGACGGATTAGGCGCTGACACGTGTCAGTGCGCTGTAGGTGATGGTGGCAGTCTTGCTAATGGATGGATGGATGGAAGGATGGATGCTCTGGCACTGACACAAATCCACCGGGGAATGGGTCTGTCATCCGTGGTTATCATTACTAGCAGAGGACAGCCGACAATTGTCAAAAGCTGTTGTCTTTACCGCAGCTAAGCTAAGACAAGGGACAAACATTTTATTTTATTTTTTCCAATTATGAACTTGCTTTTAATCTGTACCGAACAGTTGAGCCTTGTGTTACCTTCCCACAGGAAGTGAAAGATGTATAATGACTTATGGTGATTATTTCATACCAGACCGGTGTAATACAGCATTTTATATTTAGAATGGGATTTTAGTCAAACCAATAACTAAAAAAAGTGAGAGGAAAAGCAAATTTTGGACAAAATTTAACCAGAAAATCACTTTCAGGATATACTTGACCCTTAATATGCCAAACTGATATATTAGCTAATTTTAGCTAATCAGATATATTGATATTTGTGTATATTAGGGCTGACAGTAACAAGAAATTAGTTCAAAAAGATTCATATGTCTGAGTTTGCAAAGGAAATTTCCATTAAGTAGCTCACAGAGAGCTCTGAAAGTTGATTTATAAGCTGTAAAACGTCTTGCTCTTCACATCAAATTTAAAGGATTCTTATAAAATAATTTGATGATAAAGGAACACTGAAAGATATAGAAGGGAGATGGCAGAAAATGAGGGAGGAGGAGAGATATCAAAAGTCTCCAGCCTCAAACAAACCACTGACGCCGTGATTTATAGTCTCCATGTGCACCCTTAGGCCAGCAGGGTGCCCCTGTTAAGCCACGATCTCCTTAGCAGAGACCCACACATTTAATGTTCCTGGAAAGTGAATAAAGAGCTAAAAAACACAATGACGACACCATTGATTTCTTTCATAACCTCTTTATGAGATGAGAACCATCTTTGGCGGCTGCAGCCCCCCCCCCGTGTTTGACCCTTTGGACTAATAATAAGCTCTTCAAACGGCTGCGGGCAGAGTTTTTGATCGGGGGCCGTGACCATGTGACCATAACCCCTAACACCACCGGGGCAATGAACAGCTGCTTATTGAGCTATGATATAAGGCAGGGCCGTCGCTCGTACTTTATACGTTCTGACAGTCGGGGGGGGGGGCTCTGAGGAGTCCGTTTGTGAGGCTGCAGAGGTAACGGTGAGGAAGATTAAACTCAGCAGTGTGACTGAATACCCCCACTAAATCATCTCTACAGCCGGAGAAATGTGCACTGGGGGGCCAGGATGAGAGTCTCATAACGGAACAGAGTGACCTGTTACATTATAAAATGAGATACCTGGAGGAGTGAGGGGATATTAGTCCCCCAGGTGAGATCCGAATTCCTGCTGCAGTGTCTTTTTGGACTAGTTTGATTTTTGCTGATAATAAGAGGGAGGAATAAAAAGTTGAACTTTTCATTTTTATGAGCTGTAACCAGGAAATTAAACCCTTTGACACTTTCACCGTCCACTTTTCTATTTACTGCATATGACATAATTGTCAAAAAGCCTTGACGGATCGAATCAAAGTCAAATATCTCGGCTGAAATTTGAACACAGGTCGTGCTTTGTGGTTTGTAGCTCTTTCTCTCTTTTGTGTGGGAATCTATTTTATTTTGTGAATGCAAAACCCAGACTGTCCTTCATTTTCTGAAGGATTGCAGAAATAATGTTGAGAATCACAAGGTTGAAATATGTTTTGAAAATCTTGTGCTGATAAAAGAGTGAGGGCGATAACGGTCGCACATAAATGTCCCCTTTTTTTTCAAATCCATCAAAAATCAAAAATGATAAACAGTTACGAGCAGGGCTGCACTTGAGGATTATTTTCCTGATTAATCGATCAATTGTAAGTCTTTAAAATATGAAGGAAAGAAAAATGCTCATCGCAGCTTCCCAAGCTAAAGGTGATGTTAGCAATTCCTCTTCTATTGACCAACAAATTGACCAAAAACCAACAGACTGTTAATTTGCTCTAATTATTTGGAAACAAAAGCAGCAAATCTTTATATTATGACTGAAATTGTTTAGCAATTATCAAAACAGCTGGCAATTACTGATCTTTCAATTGACTAATTGGTTCACCAACTACTCGTTACAGCTTTAATCACGAGTTATATTTGAGCATTCGTATATTCTGCATCTTCTCATGTTTACACTCCTCTCCGGGGCCTTCGGTGTTTGCATTTTGGAGGTTTATTCTGAAGCATAACTGCAGGAAAATATTGAACAAGATGCTCGTCAGCTTTTTTTTTATCCTCTGATGTTTATAAAAAAAACTTGTGAAGCTTTGTTGAAACAAACCCCTGTGAGGGAGAGATCCCAGCAGTTTTTTTTTTTTGAGATAATTAAGAGCAAAAACTGAACAAGTGGACTGTAACAGGAAGTGATGAATTATGGAGGGACCCATGAGGGGGACATGGGGGGAGAATTTATATCCCCTCTGTCACCATGAAGGTCAGGAAATTATTTATTGATCCTTTGCAGGAGAGCACTGATGGTGGTCACTCCTAATCTCTCTCTTTCTCTTTTTTCCTTTAAACTTCTTGGGGCTTGTTTTGTCTATGAAGAGGCGTTTGAATGATCGCAGGCCCATGAAAGACCTCCTAGCACGGCTTAGAGAAAACAGTCTGCTGCCCACAACTATTCAGGCCAATGTAATTATCTGGACTCTGTTGCCTGAACCAACACATGAGCCTGATTTCCAAGCATCCAGCTGTGGTTGTATACACTTGGTGCACTGCAACAAAAGCACAAAAAGATCAGTACAAACTGACAGACTGAACCTTTTCCTGTAAAAGAGATCAGAAGTCAACGCGATGTACGATATGAACTCGAGTCTACGGGGAGGAAGTTTCCTGTAGAGTGCTGTAGGTGTGCGACCTAAAATAGCACAGTGCAGCCTGTGTGATGTGAGCGTAGATCATTACCGGTTGGAGCACGTAAAGCATCAAAAAGCATTTAAAGTTCAGTGTTATGAGTCTAAAACTTGAGTTTGAGTCTTGTACTATGACTCTGAGGTGTTTGCAGGAGTTCCCATAGGACCCAAAAATCAAACAGGCTTTGAATCTACCACCAAAGCTTCTATTTAAACACTGCAGTGGTCCAAAAAATGTTAATAAACGATGATGAAGTTTTTAATTTTGGTACATTTTGTACGTCATTGTCTCTTCTGTGCAGCCACCAACTGTCTGTAAAACCTCACCTGATGACCAGTTTTATGATTTTATCATTTTTTCCTTACTCAAACAACATATTCTCAATTTTTTTTTTATCAAAAGGCAGCGACCCATCACAACCAGGAAGATCAATACCTGACTTTACTTTCAGAGTCAAGCCACAGGGACGTTTATCCTCTGTCCTCTCCATATTATCCTCCTATTACCTAACTACCTTTGGGGGCCTATTTTTAATAGCTAAATTGAAAAAGCTTTTAACAGAAAACTATTTGGCCAAAAAATGCATATATGCATGAATTTGTTAGTGGATAATTGAACAAATTAAAAAATGTCAAGCATGTTTTATAAAAGGCAAAAATTTATACACTTGAATCCTGACAAGTTGTGCTTAGACAACAGCTTCTGTGGTTTGCCAGTGATCCAATGGATGTGAACAAGTTATTGCCAATTATTGCAAACAATGTCAGAAAGTGTAGTTGCTTTCTCAAAAAAGAGAAGCTCACAGGGTGAAAATGTGTCTATTAGCAGAGCACAAGCTCAAAAATACACACAGAAATAACACAGAAGAGAAAAGAGAGACACACTGCAGCATGTGGAGAAATAACACTGCTTACTTTACGTCCTAATTTCCCATACATCAAAGTGTAGCATGGCAATGCTCCTGTTATGCTGCACCCTAAATCCCAACAATGGAGGTAAACATACTGCACAGCACGTATTAACTATTAGGAAGCTAGTTTAGTGTTTCAGAGTAAGTAGTCATCTTTTGGGATGTGAAGTCTTGGAAATCCAAGACCAAAAGGCAAAATTAGCTGTTAGTTTTCTCTATTTATTGAATTAAATCAAGTGATTTTTCTTTTAAACTTATAAATTTATTAACCATTAGATCCACACATCAGAAAATGGTCAAAAATGACAACAATAATCCACCAGATTCCATCCTTTTTAATAGCTTTTTCTGTTCATCCAGCAGCCAAAAACACAAAAATATGCAGCTCATTGTGACTGAAGGAAGAATCTGAAAGCATCAAATGTTCTGGCTGGAAACCAACTTAAACAACAACCAGTTATCAAAGTTTTGTTGAGTAATTTCTGTCAATCAACTCTGGTTGCTGTTTCACAATTATTCGCCAAGAAGGACTCAAGACTAGGTGACGGATTCTTTACAAAAGTAATTTTTTCGAGAAGATTTGGTCTTATTTCATATTATTATGCACAGAATAACACTTCTGAACATGGCAGGCATCCCTGTGCTCACTGCTGACTTATAAAACTCCGAAATAAAGCTATTCTTTTTGATCAGAAACCTGGAGACACATAACAGAATGTTGGAGTCCCAGAAGCCCAGTTTGGTTAGTAACACAACCTATTTCCACAAATAAAAGTATGCCTTTGCTGTTATGCTGAATGCCACTTGCTTCACTGTCAGTGCCAAATGCTGATAGTTGGCAAACTAATCTGCATGGCTGCCAAGTGTTGGATCTTCCCCCTCAGGGTTTCCCCAACCAATGCAATCACGTTGGTTTTTTTTATAGTCAAATCACTCCAAGTGAACACACAACTCTAATCAAATCAAAACAAAGCCTTTTCAAATTCCTGTTCGAATCCAATTTGAGGGATTTAAATGGAAAATTCAATGGCAACAAAGAGAGGCTGGCGTGCAAATGAAATAAGCACAAAACGAAACGCTGAATGACCAATCAAAAGAATGTGTGCGTTAATCTAAAGAAATGTTCAAATTAAATTGAAGAAATTACTCCGGGTGGCGGTGCAGAGTCTTACCGATGGTGGAGATGTGAGACGGATGAAATTCGTTGTCCGTGAATCTGCATAACAAGCATGTTTTCCCGACCCCAGAATCTCCGAGAAGCAGGAGTCGGAAGAGCACATCGTACTGCTTAGCCATAGTGTTGGATGTAGTTTTGAATTAAAAAAAGCCACAGTCAACTAACTCAACGACAGATGAGCAATCCCTCCCCACCCGCATGCCATGTCTGCTCAAATGGTCAACATAAGGCTTTGTCTTTGATTCTTTTTGCTCACTGATGCTGGGTCGGTGGTTAACAAAACAGGGATGCTCCAGCCTCCCAGGCAGCCTCCAGCCTCCAGTGGGTGCGGTGGACCATTGTCAAGTTAGACCCGATGAGAAAAGAAGGTTTCCGGTAGTTCTTACCAACATAAAAACCCTGGGTTCTTGAGATAATCTCGATTTCTGTGCTAAACAAAAGAATTATGTAGATATTTTGGTAGTAAATTCAGAAATATTAATAATGTTTTTTTCACAGGATATCTTTATAACTGGATTATCTTGATGCATAAAACATTTTAACTTTTGATTGTATTTTGAGGTTTTAATAGTAGCAGAGAAGCACCCACAGATACTGTCTGAACAATTTTATTTCCATATTTAAATTAAATATATATAACATATTGTTCATTTACACAGTATACATAGCTCACAGCATGTTACTGTTCTTAATTTGCATCTTCTAACATGATTGAACCAGATAACCTATAAAATACAAGTTGTACATTTATCTATTTCAATGCACAAAACAAGCACAATATGGTGACATAAACACGACTATAAACAGCCAGAGTTAATTTCAGATTTTAATCTCACATTCACACTCTCCCCAGTGTCAAATGTAAATTGATGTGCCTTTTTTTTCTTTTATAACAAGTGGCCGTTTATTTTAAAGGCTGCGTAACATCACTTCCGGTATGATTTTATTTTGTAAGTAGTTGACTTGACGCAGATCAAGCGAAGAATAACGCGCGCGGTGACACTTCTCGTCTCGACGTCAGTGGATATAAACCAATGAGAGAAATTTAGTGAAATAAAAACTTAGACAGATGCAGTATCACGCGTACTTAATCGTCGAGACGTATATCGATTTTAAACCGACATTAAACACTTTTACGAAAGACATTTGTGTCCGAGTGCCGTTTTTCGCACTCCGGTGAATGAACGAGTTTTGTTCCCTCGGAGACGCCGTAGCGGGTACGCGCGCAGTTTCCGCCCACTTCAACCTCAGCAGGAAGTGAGCGGAGTCCAGTGAAAGTGAGCGAACTACCAAAACAAACTAACAGCACCCACGGCGTCTCATCTTTTCCAGCATCACTGAAGCTAGCGGTTCATATCATCATCATGGACGGTGTACCGACGCCCTTGCGCTGCTTTAACGAGTACCATTCCGCTGAAATGTTCGCGGATGACGGGGTGGAAACGGTGACTTCAATAGAGCAGGTGAGCAGAGGCACAGATTAGCTTCTTTTGGTAATGTGGCTAATGTGGCTCTGCTGGAGCTCTCCACTCTGGATGGAGGCGCGTCTGTGAAGTGTGATAGAAATTCAACTGTCTCTCCCAATTCATTTTTTCCAGTAGCCCGAAAATTAGAGGAAAATTCGTTCGCCTTCATTAGCTCTCATCGCTTTAGCTAGCCTAAATTAGCAAACATGGGTATTTAGGTAGCTAGCATTGTACCTTAAAGAGATTAACTTAAGTATGCTTTAACTTAGAGTTAGCTGTTAGCTTAGTGACTGACAGATAAGCCAAGGTGCGGTGCACCTCATTTGAATTTAGTGTAAGACCATTACCGAGACTTAGACAAGAGCTCCATTTGTAATTATATATTAATTTTTAGTTTTGATTTATAGTAATTTAACGTAGTGTGGTAATCAGTATTGACGTGTTTAATAAGACAACAATGTATTTATGGTTGGGTTAGCTCAACAGCTAATTTGCATCCTTTAGATTATAAATTCACAAGAAATGGCAGCACAGAACCAGCAAAGACCAGTAATTCATGGATAGCGACAGCTGTTAGCTTATAAATAAACCATACATCTGCTCTCTGTGGCTAATAATAATCATTAGCTGATTAGAGGCTGAGTTTGTTAGTGGTATTATTCAGATCTGATGGCCGTTTTAATGAAATGTTTCCACTCTCCTCTTTCTTACCTCTTATTTAATAGAAAAAGGTGGAGCACAGCATTGAAGAAGTCCTCAGTGTTTACAAGCAAATGCACAGCCCACCACAGTAAGTACTGAAACTGTTCAAGTACTGTAGAAAAAAATTGTGCAGTTATATTTCATGAACGGCTTTGCTGTCAAAATGCACAGGTGATGGTTAAGTTTGTACAATTTTGCCATGGGCTTTTTTTTTCCTGAGGTTCCTCTTGTCCCATTACACACAACCATTTCTTTAAGCATATGTTATATTATAAAATTTCAAACCTAAAAAGGACACATGATGAATTATTATCATTATTTTACGAGGATATCTGGTTTAGAGTTGTTCCATAAGGTCTTAGTGTTTATTTTTTTAACACAAATGATTCTGATAATATCACTGTTTAGTGATTACTGTCATTTAATTAAATACTTTTTGCCCTACATACATTATTTTTTATTCCATCCAACTATTATAGCTTTCAAAAGCTGACAAAAGTCAGAATAGATAACACATTATAATATGATTAGGGAGAGACATTAACTAGGACTGGCAATATACTTTATGTATTCAAATGTTATCTATAACTAGGGTTCAGAAAACAAAGAAGCCTTTCTTTTCCTTCTGATATGTCAGTCGCTCTGCTGGATCAGATATAAAATCCTATAATTATATGAAATTAGGACACTAAATTGGCCTGAACGCAACTCAGTATATTAGAAAAGCCTTAATGCAGTAGAAAACATTTGCTGACCAATTCATTTGTCAGGTAATGTGTAACCATAGTAATGATTATAGTCCATTCATAGGACTCATAATGCCGAATACATTTACTGCCATTATGAGACGTAACGAGAGCAGTGCTCACTGGCTGCGGCTGCTTTTGATCTCAAACACCTGCTGTTTGCTCAGAGAGATGGCTGCGTGTTGATGTATGATGGCTCTTATATGAACGGTGTGTTGATCAGCCCACACACTTTGCCTCAGCTATCAGCTATCAGCTGTCATCAGTCCTGTCATAATGAGGTGACTCATTTCATTTCTTTGACATCTCTGAGCCTGAACGTCACCTACAATGCAGCCAATAAGAAAATGTATTTGGTTCTGTAACAGAATAAATGCTATTTATGCTTTCAGTAGTGATTATCTGTTTTCTGTCTAAGCTGTGGCTTTAACATGTGGGAAGGGATGTTAGTTTCCACTTTAAATGCTGATAAATTAACGTGTTAAAAGTTCAAATTAGACTACAATTATTGTGACCATCATTTAAGCAGTTTAATTAGAATTGCACCAATGTGTTTTTTTTCTGTTTTTGAAGTTGATGCTGAGTATTTTTCACCCCCAGCTGTCAAATACAGCTACAAAAAAACAGGTTACACTTTGCTACCTCATCTGTCGTAATTTAATTGGTTTTGAAACAAAACATCCTGTAAAAATGTTTTCAGATGGTAATTTGACAGAGATATAAAGTAGACAAAAGCAGTAACTGAAGCAACAAAGAGAGGCTCATTTCAGCCTTTGTAGTAAATTTCAAGGATTTAAAAAGTCAGGTATCCAATTTCAACTCCAGCCCTCTAACAAATATTTGATTAGACACCAAAACTGCCTTTTGCATATTATGTTATTCTTGTTCAGCTGTTTATATAGTTTTTCTGTAAATTCTTTCTCCATGCATAACAACTGATAAAAACAGACATAAACATCATTTTAGTGGATAAATCACCTCCATTTCACTTTTAATTTGACCTTTTTCAACCTTATCAAACCATTTGTTTGTGACTGTGGATCACCACCCTCCTCAGGTTGTTTAAATCCCCCCAAAACCACAATCCTGACTGAGGACATGACCTTGCTGTTGTCAGTATTAATTACAGAACATGTGTACTACACTACAAAAAGTAGTTGGATTAATATACCACAATGAACATGAGACTAAATAAAGAAATGATTTTTACATTATCACATTATTATGACAAAGGTTGAGATGCTGTCAGATCTGTTTATGATTTTAGTCTGAAACACCAGAGTATTTGCCATTGAGGTTTTTTTTTTTGTTTCGTTTTGTTTTTTGTTTTTTTCCCCCAGACATTCACTCTGCTCATTTACTTCCACAGTTATCTGTGGCCAAACGGCCCTTGCATTTTAACAACCGAGCGAACCCTCGTGTGACCACCTAAACTGTGGTGGGCCGACCGGCCGGCTTTTAACCGCTTAGCATCGGTCCTGTTCTCCCCTCTGACCGACGTTGCGTTGCAGAATTGCTGCTATGAAACCTTTGGCAGCGATCTGTGACTGACCCTGTGTAGGTGGAGTGTAATTACAAACATCCTTGTGAACACCGCATGAAAAGGGCAGGCAGTGAATGAGTCCGGGTGGGTGGTGAGGTAGGGAGGTGGTGTCAGCTGTGTTTGACTCACACACACACGCACTTACATGAGTCTCTGTTCGATGTGTGTGTGTTAGAAGCTACAGATGTTGATGAAAGTTGCACTGGTGTTCCTGTGGAGCACACTGACATTAAAATGATGGAGGGTAACAGTGTGGGACTTTTGCTGCTGTAATACCTAACCCCCCCTGGGGATCATTGAAGTATTATCTTATATTAATTTCATGCATATTTTTGCAGCGCATTGCATAGGTATAATAGACTTAAACCACAATGTTAATAGCCCAAGCCCGTTTCCAGTGCTTATCCTTGGATCGGCCTTTTTATGACTGCAACAAATTCACTCGCTGTAAACGCAGCGATGGCTCTGAGCTTGTTCAGGCTGTCAACTCGAGCTGCACTGCTGTACTCACATGACATGCCTCACGCTCCATAATCATCTACCAAACACACCCTCCTGAATTTGCAGGCTATTTACACTGCAAAATATTTCTCATCTCTCCTTCTTAGAAAGGTATTTGCTCATGATTCTCCAAATTCCCTTTGTAAACATATCTGTTTGAAACGTTTAGCTTGGAGCTGAGAAGCCCAATAAACACTTGTAATGTGAATCTTCTGGCTAATATGCAAAACAACACAATGCACAAAATAAGAAAGAAATAATATAATGTCTTTTCTGACTTGAGCTTTTTGTAGAATGTCACAAGAAAAACCTTGATACCTGAAAGGATTTAATTAAGACCAAAATACATACATGCTCAAATAAAATGAACAAAAACTGTGGACGGAAATTTAAAATAGACCCTAATTAGACTAATTAGACTGCATCAGAGCAGAAATAATAATTAATAAGTGATTTTCTTCAATCATAGAATTTATTTAAGTCAAAAACCTCATATGTGATATGATAGTTTTGAGCAGAAATGTTATTTGTTGGACAACTGATTGTTTGAAACCGTTTTTCTTTTTGGGGTTATGACAGATTACACATGAAATTCAAAATAATAAAGACCATGAGTTGCATTATTACAAAGGAACTGAACTAAGCCTCTTCTTTGAACCACCCTTCGGGTGTCTGTGTTGACGTTTTCTCTTACATTTAAGCTTCTACCTGTGTGTAATCGATCCCTCTGTCCTGTGTTTTGTCCTCAGGCCAACATTGTTGCGGGAACAACATTATCAATATCTCAAGAAGGGCTTACGTCATTTATCAGATGCTTATGATGTACAGTATCCCGCTTTCTGCAAGCAAAGAACACCACTGAAATCAACTGTAATGGCCATTTAAATGCATGTTAAATCTGAGGACACATACAGTTCAAGGTTATGTTAGTTCCTGTGTGTCAGTTATAACCAATGTGGACCCAAAAGATGGTAACATCCACCGCCTCTGGATGTGTGTCTGCTTTCCTCCGCTTGAAACAAAAATACCATTGTGTTCACTTTGCAAAAATTATGCTAGTCTGCTCAGGGGAAGGTCAGCCCTCTTTTTGTGTGTTAGCTGTTCATTATTCTGGCCATAAAACAGAGAAAAAGATTGTATTATTTGCCCAAACTCCAACTCCGAGTCCCACTGACTTGACTTCAGACTTCATTATTTCAGTGATTCCTTTGAAGCTGGATTGACAGCGAGTGTGTGTTGTATGAAAAGTTGCAATAATGTCGCACAGAATTTGTAATGGAAATTAGAAGCTGACTCACAATATTATATAATAACCTACACAAAAAATATCACACCACTGGATTTTTTTCCCTCTAACACCATCATATATTCATCAATCACTGAAATTAAGCGCTGTGAGTCTTTGTGTGTCTCTCTGTTTGTTCACTCTTTCATTTTCCTCTCCTCTGTCTATGTGGCAAACTGCTTTATTTTTACCTTTGAATGACCAGTTTACTGACGCACTAAGGCTGGGTGTGATGATACCAGCACCATCACAATTAAAGTGATACAAATACCAACAGAGTACTTCATTTGATACCTTTTTTTTCTACTTCATTCAGTACCTCTCATGTGGAAGGAAGCTTTCAGCTGATTAAAATGCCACAATATATTTTTTTTGGTCCATATCACCCAGCCCTTATCGAAACTGTGATAGTTTATAAAGTTGTCATAAAAAAATGTCATTATATATGTCATTTTACATTCATTAATTTGTACAAAAAGGAATGCAGCTTTTACTGGAGGACTTCAGATACTACGTGCTTTCGGTTTATTTCAGCTATAAGCAGCCCCAGATCTCACTAACGACTTTACTGCTCTAATTGGTCATCGGATTCCAAAGTGATCATGTGATGTGTTTCTGTGTGTGTCTGTATGTGTGTGTGTCTGTGTGTGTCTGTGTGTGTGTAGTGTCTGGATGCTAGCAGACCGTGGCTTTGCTTCTGGATTCTTCACAGTCTGGAGTTACTAGAGGAGCCCATTCCTGCTGCTGTCGCCTCAGAGTGAGTCACACACACTCACACACTCATTCACACACACACACACGCACACACACACACACACACACACACACACACACACACACACATACTCTACTACTATTCTGCTGCTAAGGGGCATAAATGGAGCCAAGTGTGTGCACTGCCAAACGCTTTTAAGCATTTATAATCATCGCACAGTTCTCATAATGACTGTAGTGGAGCAAATGCTGCTGATAGATTAATAACTGCAGCAGCAACACCAAAACGGTCTAATTACAACAAATATTTAAAGATATATTTGCCATTTATTGTGTTCTGCAGTACATAAATATTGCAAAAAAAAGCAAATGTCCTACCCACATGAACTTACATGACAAATAAACCAAAAAATGAATTGAACTTAACCATATTTTCTAAAAAAGCTCTGGTCCGACCACTAAAACTCCTCCCGCTTTTTGTACTTTTTTAATGGACAGTTCTGTTCATTAGTACACTGCTGATATAAAACAAAGAGCTTCTGGCTACATTATTTACTTGAGGCGCTACACTGCTCATGAACACACACGGGTCCCAGAAATCACAATTGCTACCTGCAAATAACATGTGCATTAGTCTCTTAATCCATCCTGAGTTTTGTCAGTTACTTGTCAATAAAGTTTGATTGAAAGATGGCCCATAGTTGTGATTGAAGAGTCTAAAGGCGTAAAGGGAAGAAATATTCAGCGGAACAGGCAGGTGTTAAATGTTTATACAGCTGTAACTTCAAACAGCGATGCTGTTACCACAGAAATGTCATTCGATTAAATTACCTCCAGTCCAAAGTAACATTGCAAACCCCGTTGCGATTAGCTATTCCAGGCTGCCAACCCACGCTCTCATTATTACTGCGAGGACGTGCCAACGCACCGGCTGGCACTGCCCAGCGCCAGTGTGACGTCCTCGTGCTCACACACAAACACACAGGCCCTGTTCAAGGATTTTTAACAATGCAACCTACAGCAGATTGCTCTCTCTGTCCCATGAAATGTACACTCACTGTTCTCAGGTCAGTGTTGGCACCGGGTTTTGGTCGGCCAAAGTTAATGTAGGTTTTCCATCCAACTCAGTTGGCTCGAAGCTCGCTCGAAGTTTTGTGATTTCGCTCCATGGCGGAGGATGGAGAGGGTGTAATGAGAGAAGCAGCTTTGTGCAGAGAGGCTGGAAGAGAAAGGAAACTGTGGTTGAGAAGGTCTGCGCTCGATGCCACATCAGCCGGAGGCGACCGAGCCAGTGGTGCTCTCTTTATAGTCTGCTGTGGTTCTGCAGGCCTGGCTGCAGATTTACAGCCCTGATGACTGAGTGGACTTTATCTGTTGTTTGTGTGTATAATAATATAATTTTATCAATAAAAATTCAACCTCAATAGATGTTCCGAAACTGTCAAACCTTATTTTATTGTATTTCTGCAACATCATAACATTAGAAGTACCGTGTTATCTCATGTGCTGCTGTTGAAATTTAGCAGTTAGCTACCTTACTAGCTTTTTTTACCATTATCTAAAATACATGATCCAGATCCCTGTCCTGCACTCTGTAAGGATCTTTTTTAGACGGACAGATCCTTTAACAGCAGCAGCCTGAAGCATGATATCAGTGACATGTGAGTTGAGCTGTGCCAGGCAGGATTTTCAATACAAACAAACCCACTTCACTTGTGATTGTACTGATAACAAAAAATGCTTTTTACACCACTGTGTAATAATTACATCTTCAGTCTGTAAGGCTGCGGTTGTTACGGTTACATAATCAATGCAGAAAACTCAAACTGCAAGAAAACAATCGAACATTCTTCTTTGTCTTTTGATATTTTAGCTTTTGTGTTGTAACATTCAGCTGTTCGTTGCGATGTCTGATCTGTTTTTGTAGCTCGTGAAACATAGTTTTGGTCGTAACTTGGTGATTTTTTTCTCTCCAGTGTGTGTCAGTTTCTGGCTCGCTGTCAGAGCCCGACGGGGGGTTTCGCCGGAGGACCAGGACAACACGCCCACCTCGCACCTACCTACGCTGCTGTCAACGCCCTCTGTATCATCGGCACAGAAGAGGCCTATAATGTTATAGACAGGTACAGTCATAGTCTTACAATACACAAAGCATAACCATGTTATAGAACAAAAGAAAATACTTAGAAATGTACTTCGAAAAGACTTAACCAGCTAATTGTTTTGTCATAATTTCTCCTTCATACTTGGAAGCTGGATGCTTCCCCTGTTTTATTGCTGTTCTCAAGATATTTCATTGTAAAAAAAAAAGCAGCCGAGTGTCGTCACAGTGGTGACAGAAGAAAAAAAGCGTTGACTGTCGGGGACTCAGACACTTTTTGTCTTTTTAAAAAGCTGAATTCAGCACATTCAGAGGAGGATAAGTATGTGCTTGTCTGACGTGCGCACAAATTTACTTACATCTTTGCCAGTGAATTCATGCTGATGAAACCTTTCAGTCTTTAGAAACATCCGAGCAGCTCAGCAGCTTTGATGCCGAGCGTACACTTTCGCTGTCAGCAACACTTTGCATCGACAAAACTCAAGCGTTAATGATATCATAAGAAATCGCAACAAATCACTTTAGATGCCAGGCAGCAGTTTGGTGTGGGGATTTTTTTTTTTTGGAGAAATGTAACTCAAAGAGATATAACTGATTTATTATAGAGAGTAAAATAAAATGACAATGTTCACTATTATTCTGATCACTTCAGGGTGTCACTGTGTTTTTATACTGAAGACTCATGCAGTTATCTTTAATATCACATCAGTGTGATGCTTTAAGTATAAATGATGACCATAATTACATTTCAGAGCTTTTAATCAGTGGCTGTGAAACGATGTGTGGAATTAATTTGATGTCTCAAATTCATTCATTAACTCATGCCTTTAAATCCCATTTGGTATCATTTATTTTTCTCTGATATACTTTCATAATAATTACAGCGTGGTTACAGTTGTATGAGAACATTACAGTCCGTGTTACCAGTGATACACAGTGTGTGGTCGCACACTCATTACATTACTTGCCCATTAATGCCGCCACGCTTTTCCTTTTTGATCAACACATCGCTGTTTGATTGGAACTACAGTTAAAAGTCTAATGTGGAGCATTTAGGGGGATCTGTTTGTGAAATATGGCAGAAATTTGATATAATATTTGTAAGTTTGTTTTCTGTTGTCACCTGAAAATCAGAAATGTTCCATTTTCGTTATCCTCGTTACACAAAAGACGGACTAAATCTCCTGTTTATTTCTTTGTGTTGATTTTATTTTCATTAGTGCCAATTTGCAAACCTACATTGTTCTCTTCCTCTGTCAATCTTCCTCTCACCTGATCTTCTCTTGTAATCACACATCTCCTCTTCTTTTCTCCAATCACTCCCCCTCTCTTCCTCCTGCGCTGTTGTTCTCCAGGGAGAAGCTGCTAGATTTCCTATGGTCAGTGAAGCAGCCAGATGGCTCCTTCGTCATGCACGTTGGAGGGGAGGTGGATGTCAGGTGAGAGTCCAGAAGATAACACTTCATGATCCACTTGTTTTTTTTTTTATTTTCTACCCTCTTTTTTTTAATCTCTTCTGTTTGGTGTCTTTTTATTGGCACCATAGAAGAAGATCCATAAATCACCAAAATGAAAAACAGGCACCAAAGTCTTAATTCCATAGTAGTCTCAGTGTTGTGGATGTGATTGTTGTGTATTTGTTGGATGACAGTCAGATACATTTGCACATTCGGTCCTCTCAGCAAATAAGTAGGACATTTTTTCAAAAATCAGTCTTTTCATCTCACTTCTCCTGTATTTTTTATGCTCTTTTGGTTTCCCTTTGGTGTTGGTAGAAAAGAAGAGAAATACCCACGTCCCTCTTGCATAAGAGTGGATTTATGTTACTTGAGTTGCTGTGCGTGTGTGAAAGTGCGTGCGTGTGTGTGTGAAAGTGTGTGTGTGTGTGTTGTGTTTTTTTTTTCTCTTTGAGCCTGCCATGTGGAGCAGTGGGGGTTTTAATAAGCAGCTTTGAGGTATCATCTTCTGTTTCAACAAAGAACCTCAAAAGTCAAAGTAACTTTTGCGGCTCTCAGAGGAGGCCGTTATCTGTTGCCAACCAATTAAGGTTCTGCTGTCGTTCTGTATTATTTAAACTCTCTTCCTCTTAGAAAGGGGGGGGTTTGCTTATCTGTCGACGTCCTGCGAAAACCATGTATCTCCAAAATGTCGACTTTTTTTCGTGAGCTCAGAGAAAAGCCGCCTTGTTTTAATTTTCTGGGGGTTTTTTTTCTGCTCTTGAAAAAGCAGAAGGATTCACTCAAACCTACTTTTCATTAAAGGATACGTCTGATGATGTTGAATCCTTTTCTTGTTGTCAACAAATTCCAACAAAAAGACAAAAAACCAACATGAAGTGATTCAAATAGCTCGTCCCTCTCTTCCACAGAGCTGTGGTATCCGAAGACACATTAAAAACACATGTTCTGTCATTAACATGAATGAGCCACTGTATTTGTTTTGAGTCAATAGCTCATAAACTGTCCCAAATGTGTATTAATCCAGCTGAAAAGCCCCAAACGACGCATTATTTATCCCTGTTTGAACAGTGTTTTGTTGTATTGCCCTCTGCTTTTTGTTATTATTGGTCCTGTTTGGTTTTGGGGGAGGTTTTTTCAGTCTTACAAAAGCAGTTTTCTTGTCACGTAACACGCTTGGAGTTGGTTTTCATGTTTAAACTGCTGAGAGGAAAAAACTCCACTGGTCATGTTCATTATAAATGCAGAATACGTGAATCCAACATGTCAGGTTTCAGAGATGATACTTGTTGGGGTGAGAAATTCACTGTTGTTTATGGCCACAAAGAGATCTGTCAATAGGAAAAATAGAAAGATAAATAAATCCCAGCTTTATTTAGGATTTGGCATAATTCAGGATTCAAAATGAATTCAGTTATCATTTTATATCACAAGGTTATACAGCTAAATGATAACTGAACGTCCCCTTATGCTACGACTTAAAAGAGAAAAATATACGGCTCTGAATAATTAACAAGTTCATAAAAATAAAACTGTGTTTTAAATTTGAGTGCAAAGGACAAGTCAAGATTTCTCGCAGCTTGAGAAAAATATTTTCCTGCAGACACTTAAATATTTCCTGCCAGACTGCAGCAGGGTGAAGCTCAGGTGGGTCCTGTCTTTAATATCTCTCCGGCTCTTTGCAGGCGTCTCACCTCATCGACATCACTGATGCTGGATAAACGGGCACCAGAAATGTTCTTTACAGTTTTAAATCACCTGCTGCAGAGCCGTCCTGTCGGTTCGTGATGTTTTCTATCGCTCCTCTGCAAAAGTTGACAAGAACTTGACAAGAAAATTTTGCCTCCTTAAGTTTCCTAAAGGAATAAAACTGTTTTGAGACCCTTTTTTTTTATTTTTAACCAGGCTGGAGATGAGTGACGTCCATGACTGTGATGTTTATTTTGAATTCTGAGTTTGAGGTTCAGAGCTTTGCCCCTGACACCAGAGTAAAACTGTACAGTATGACAGGCTGACACACACAAAAACAAACTGCATGTTTATATTTGGTGTGCTGGTTTTCTATAAAAAAAAAGCTTCAGAAGCAAACGTGTGAGTGTAGGTGGAGACTCGCTGCTCACCTACGCCTGTGTTTCTTCTTTTTTTTTCTTTTCCAGGAGCGCATACTGTGCAGCTTCTGTAGCATCACTCACAAACATCATCACACCAAAACTATTCGAAGACACGACCAACTGGATCCTCAGGTACGACCGCCTCCACCCACCACATGGTTGGATTTAGAGCCGTCGTGCTTTCATTTCTCCATAAATCAGCCGTGTTTAAGCGCCCATTTCCTGTCTCCAGCTGTCAGAACTGGGAGGGCGGTCTGAGCGGCGTGCCGGGTTTGGAGGCCCACGGCGGCTACACCTTCTGTGGCACGGCCGCCCTCGTCATCCTGGGCAAAGAACACATGCTGGATCTCAAGGCCCTGCTGGTGAGAAACTCCCCCATCGCTTGACATTTTCACAATCTTAGACACACTTCATGGTTTTTTACAAGGGAAAACCAAACAAGCAGGAGACTCACGTAAACATCCTCCGCTCGGCGTAACCTGTGTGCCATTTGGCTCGAGTCCGGGGACAGGGAAAAAAAAAAAAAAAAGATGCTATCAGCGTCGGTCACAGCAGATCCTTTGTGCTGCGGTAATATCCGTAAGATGCGCCGCTCACCGCCGTAAGAGGCGCGGCAGAAACATGGAGCTGTGATAAAAATAAAGAATAAAATGTTTCAGCCCAGAGCGAGATTTCATTAAGTCCAACCGCCGATAACATCTGCTCAAGATCCATTTCTGTACCAGATAAACACTTTTTCATGTTTTTTGCTTTCTCTGCTTGTTTTGTCGTGAATCTCAGGTCCTTTGCATGTGTGTTTTTTCTTAAAGATTCATGTTGCGATACCTTGAAATTGTCTCATTTCAGTCGTTCGCAGTGCCAGCAGGTTCTGTTCACATTAGAGGACAGAGTTTTCTATCAGTTTTGTGAGAGGTGCTTCACTGCTGGGGGGTTGTGTTGTTCCCAGTTGGGTAGTTTCTCTTGTCATTTTCCTGCTTCCAGCGAGGTCACAGCAGCAGCCGGGGAGCTTCGGATGTGCTTTAGAGATGTGTTCAGGGACCCTGCTGCGGGGCAGACGCTCGAGGTCGTTTGCAAAAAGAGAGAGATCCCGTGTGTCACCAGCAGGCCGGCCTGCAGCAGTTTCGAACATCGTTTATTTAGAGGAGAAACACAGATTTTGTTCAGAGTCAGTTTTTTTGTGCGCTTGGGTTTGTTCTGTTTAATGTTTGCAGTCACCGTTAAGGTAAAAAAATTGAAATGTCAAAGATGTTAAAAGCCTTTTTTCAGCGACTGCCATCAGAGTGTCGCTGACATTTTGCATTTATTCAAACTCAGCGTGGTCATAAAGTTAAATTTGCATGCGACTGGTCAGAAAAGTTCCTTCCTCTCGTGCTAAAACAGCCTCACAGCTCTGTTTGTAAAAGCCACTTATCAAGAAGCTAAAGTTTAAGGAAGCAACGCCCCCCTGAAGTGTCCCGTGTCGTCGTGTGTCCCCTGAAAAACCTCTGCGAGTGTGGATTTCTGTCTCACTGGTTCAACCTGAGTGTCAGTGGAGCTCAGTGACAACCAGCAGGGCAGAGATGATCTGTAGAGGGTCAGCAAAGGTCGAAGGTCGACGCCAGGTCAAGAATTTTTACAGCAGCACGACTCACCTGCAGTAAAATATGACATGAGGATGTCACCGGTCCACAGCAGATACGTGTCAGAGCAGGTGGATCACAGTCTCGTAATTATTTTCAGTGCGGTTGCTGGGTAGAAAATTCATCTTCAGATGTTTTTAACACCAAAACAACGACAGATTCCAGCTTATAAAGGTGGAGTTTTGCTGTCTTTCTCTGTTTTTGTAAATCAAACATTTGTTTTTTCTGACAAAGCAAGAAAATGACAGACATTAGCTTCAGTTTTGGATGGATTATGACTAATATATTTTACTTCATGACACATTATAGATCATATTTTCAGCCCCAATCTTCAAATCTGTGAATATCACAGCGGAGATTCTTTTCAGTCTGATCTGAGACGTCTAAAAACTTCTGTATTTTACAATGAATCTAATCTCTGAGTTACACAAGAGCAGTGATAATGGATTCTTCATGTTTTTTTAGATCCCATACTGAGTTTGTCTTGTTCTTTTCTTTTTTTTTTCCCCCAGCCGTTTTGTACCTTAACGTAATGCGGTATTTGAGTGGGTGTGAACAGAAAGGGCTTTTTATGAAGTTGCCCTTTATCGAGTGATGTAGGATGAGTCACACTCCATAAAACATCCCCAGTTTCATCCCTGAGAGAATGAATTAATCATTAACATTAAGAACAGACCCTTGTTAATAGCCCCTCTCAGATTTATGTTGCCTTGTTGTATCGTTCAGTTTAGCTTAAGCTCCTTCATCAGGGATGACAATTAACATTATAAGCAGGACCAGGACGTTTTTCGTGCTCAGGGATTCATACGGGGAGAACAAAGTTACAAAAATGTAAAAAAAAAAGTGAAGAAAAGTTTGATTCTGAGCGAGATTTCAAAATAATGAGATGCAAATGCGTAAATGTCATTAATAAATAAGTTGTGTATCAGCGCTTCATCTGAATATGAGAAATTTCACAGACTTTGCAGACGACGATATTCTCTTTTTATTAAAGAAAAAAAGAGAAGTGGCATAAATCCCACAGCGCAGAACGGCAAACGAGTGATCGGCCCGTCTGTTCTGAACCAAAACAGACTCAACTGAACTCAGCTGCATGACGCATGAAGCATTTATGAAGCAGTTTACTGATCAAAGATCCCTGTTCATGCTTTTTTTTTTCCTCGTGACTTCTTGAGGAAAAGGCTCTTGTCTTAAAAATATCTCAGATAACATCAGGATATTTACAGGCTGCAGCTAAATAACCGGAAATGTAGAAAGTCTCACTGTAAACTGGTCGTTCTCTCATTGACACTGTGCACAAACAATAAATACGCTGCATGTTTGTTAGTGCGTTTCCTCTGTTTCTCATTTGAGTTTGCAGCGACTCTGCGGAAAGTGCTGTTTGTAAAAAAAGGAGCACAGACGGCTGTGACTCAGCTGCAGCTGCTGTGAAACATCCTTGACATCCTCCGCCGTGTTAAACTCATCTTTCTTAACTGAAACACTGAGTTTTTCCTCTTTTTTATTTTTTTTTTTTTGCAGCTAAAATGAATTCCTGAATCACATTTAATAAGCCGAACGTCGTCGTCGTCGTCCTCCGTCTTCCTCACTGGGATTTAGACCCCAGCTGGTTTTAAACCCAGAATCCCACAACTATCCGATCCGGGCCGAGCCAGAGACGGGATGTGCACCAATTAGCGGTTTCCATAGCAACAATATTGCACAATTCCTTCCCATTTTGACAATATTAAGACCCCGCTTGCCTTCATCTCCTCGTCAGCGTGTCTTCCTCTGATCCTGGGGGGTTTAAGCTCTGCTCTCTTGCTGCCAGTGTTCATTACAGATGTGATTCCACCCGAACTGATCGGCCGAGCTGAAGACCCTCCCAGGAACGCAGACGTGTGAAAACATTCAGTGAGGGAGTGTGTAAAGTGTGTGTTTGTGTTTGTCGTGTGTGTCGTCCTCAGCGGTGGGTGGTCAGCAGGCAGATGCGTTTCGAAGGAGGCTTCCAGGGCCGCTGTAATAAACTGGTGGACGGCTGCTACTCCTTCTGGCAGGCCGGACTCCTGCCGTTACTCCACAGAGCCTTATTCAAAGAAGGTACGCTATCTCTGCTCGAAGCGAAGCCCTGCGGTGAGACATGCCGTGTCACAGGTCTGTCTTTAAGAGGAACGTGGACCGGCTGTAAGAAATACTCACAACCGCTGTCATTTTCATCCAATATTCCGTTTTTTAATTCATCAAAATTCTGATCATCGCTGCTGTTTTCCTTGAGAATGTCTAACATTTAGATAAAACCTCTGTGAATGTATGGAGAATTTTCCACATAGCCACCACAGAATTTCTTTCAAAAGGGAATTTCGCTCACAATAAACCAAGAAATAAACTCTTTTCAGGTCTCATACTTAAATATTGCAGTTTTCAGAGCCGTACTGGATTCACACAGTGGTTCAGTTATTGAAGATGCCTTCATGACATGTGATTTCCAGGTTTTGTTAAGTCTTTTGTTTTGTTTTGTTTTGTTTGTTTTCTGGTGAAATTAAAAGTTTTCTTTGCTGGTTTAATTTGTGCTTGACCTTATTAGTTTTACTAGTTTTTTAAACCAAAAACAGGAAGACTTTTTAATGAAATTTTAATGGATTTGTGCATGTTAAAGTTGTTTTTTTCCTGCTCATCACAGTTGGAAGTAAACAAGGTTTTCTTTTCTAGCAAACGCGGCTCAGAAAAAGCATCATGCGTAAAGTGTAAAGAGACAAATGAGTTGCTAGAAATGACCTTGTTTGAGTGAATGAAATTAACTTAGATTGTCTGCACTATAAATGCTTTTAGTTTTATCAGATTTTTAAAACAAATTACTGGATTTTGAAAACAAAAGTGAGCGTAGAGAGTGTGAAGTGAGGGTTCGGAGTTTGACCGGTCGGTCCGTGTCCGTGCAGGAGAGTCGGAGCTGAGTCGGCAGCGGTGGATGTTCGAGCAGCAGGCCCTGCAGGAGTACATCCTCCTGTGCTGTCAGAACCCGACAGGGGGGCTCCTGGATAAGCCTGGCAAGTCAGTCCCACACCATCTGGACACACACACACACACACACACACACACATTACGTCACACCACAACACACTGCAGCTGGCAGCAGCACACACACACTCCACTGTGATTCACATATTCATCCTCCTGCACGTCGTCGTCTTGTGTTTCAGATCCAGAGATTTCTACCACACGTGTTACTGCCTGAGCGGCCTCTCCATAGCACAGCACTTCGGAAACATGGACCTCCATCATGAGATGATCCTCGGCAGGGAGGAGAACAGATTGGTGAGGCTGGGAGGCAGAGACGAGTGAATGGGGGGGGGCGGATTAATCCAGAAATGGATCATTTGCCGATAGGAATAATTATGTTTTAGAGGGAAAAAAGCCCATAATAATTGCTTGGGATATCTCCAGTATTATAAGAAGTTGTGAGCAGTTCCTACAGGAAAAACCACTCAGTAGTTTGGAGTTTTTTAAATATAAAATGGCTGCTTCCAGCAGTCACATCTGTCTGCCCAAGTGGCGACAAACTGACTGGTTTGACTCATAAAGAATCATCTGAAAATTTCCCTGATTTCTGTCAGAAGTGGCTTAAAAAAGAGCAGCATCAGTCCTCATCGGGTTGTTTTATTTACTACCAAACAGCTCAACGTGATAAGTTTTAATGATTTCATGGTTTAAGTGACAGAATCAACATCAACATTTCTTTATCTGCAGATCCTTGAGAGTGAAAAGAAACATTTGTAAATGAAATTGATTGAACGCCTTTTAAAAGCTCTAATCAAGTGCTTATTTTGCCTCTGATGCACTTGAACTCTTTCATTTTTCCACCATGTGATAATTTTTTTTAATGATTAGCTTCTTTTTTTTTAATCTACCGGCTTTTTCAGATGCATTTGCATAAAATTTAGCTCCTGCGTCAGCAGTTAACGAAAGCATGACGCTGTGTTTTATTTGTGCGCCTGAAATATACCACATGCTTCCTATTATTGCACTGACCTTGTTACACTTTAACGCCGAAATAAAAGCAGAAGCGCCTGCAGTTTGCTTGAGTCAGTCAGTAAAGCATTCATATGTGGTTTTCACTTAAAGATGTTACATGCACCAGCAGCGCTGTTGGGTTTTTTTTTTCCTGTTTCCTGTCGCATTACTGGCACCCTCAGCTGGTTACAGAAAGTCTGCTCCCTTTGAATGAATGTGCAAATCACACATTCACCTTCCAGTGTTTCATCACATCTTCAGGAAAACTAGACATTATGCTTTCGGTCAAAACTTTTTGTCTTTTGCTGCTCATTTACTTACAGACATGCTGAGTGTGGACAGAACGTTCAGTCATGCATGAGCCCTGCGGCCAATGCTGTGGGCTATGTTTTGTTCTCTCTTTTATTTTGAAACGTCATCGGAGAAGTGTTGATTCAACTCTGGAAAGTTTTGAGGCTGCATTTGCGGCCGTGTTGCATTAGATTACTTGCTGAGAAACTGAGGCTGACAAAATACAGAAGAAGACGAAGGCGTGATATTTGCACAGCTACTGTGATGAATGTCACTATATTTCATGTGTTCTCTTGATTTTCTGTCCACTAACGTTTCCGTGTGAGTGATGTTTTTATTTAAGATTTCCAAATAGGTTTTTCATATTATTAAGTTTTAGACTGAACTACTTGATCATTGTGTGTTACTTTGACAGGTGCAGTTATTTGCATAATCGGTCCACACACAAGCAGATTGATGAAGAAAAAACATTTGACAGTTTTGGTTTCAGAAATATTGCCTCTTTAGGTCGAAAGTGCCATTCATGTACAATTTAAAAGAGTGCAGAAGTGTTTCAGGGAATCGATTCTTCTCTAGCAGAGCAGTTACACTCTGAAGAAATCAATGAAAAGCTTAGTGGAGGCAGTTTACACAGTATTACAGTCCTCAACACTGACACTGTCCACCCAGATTCACTTAATTCACTCAAGTAAATCAAGAATAGAAACAATTAGAGGCTCAATAGAAAACATGATGTTGTGTCAGTGTTTTATTTCTGTCTCGTTCTCTCTTTTAGGCTCCAACTCACCCAGTTTACAACATCTGTCCAGAGAAGGTGGCTCAGGCCCTTCAGCACTTCCTCCGGCTGCCTGTCCCCGAGGACAACAAGCAGCCGGGAGCCGGATCGGCTTCTGGATCGGGATCGGCTGACGATCAGTCTTAGATAAAATCCCCCACGGAGACGTCACTGTGCGTGAACCGGCCGACTCCGGGGAAATGGGACTCGAAACCAGCAAAACAGCGGTCAGGTCTGATGTAGACGAGCCCAGGAACCGGACGGCGTGACGGTGGACCCTCAGTAGAGACGAGGGCCGGAGTTTAGAAGCAGTTTGCCTGAATAAAAGGTTGTGTGTGGACAGCTTCGCACTCAGCTGAATTTTTTTGCTTGCATTGCCTATTGTTTTCATCCTCTGAATAAAAGTGAAACTTTCTAAGGTGTCAGTACGACCTAAGTTAATAAAACTTTATGGAGAACTTTTCATATCGGTGTTATTGAATGCTTTATAACTCTTGAATGTTTGGTAAAGACTTCAGACACATTTCAGTCACCACATTTATAAAACAGACCATCAGGTAAAAGAAATTACAAGCTTCTGAAAATGATCATAAAGTCCTAACAGCATGGTTGAGGAAACGCTGAGCAGCACCAGCAAGACTGTGACTAAGACTGAGAACAATGAGGTGAGCTCCTCTGTGTGTCTTCTGTTAATTTGTGTGAGATTTATCTGCCTTCGAGGGGAGTTTACAGTTTAGTTACATGTTACTTTTGTACTTACACATGGTGCATATTTCTAAACTTATTCCAGTATTTTTGGCCTCCACATGCTTACTTTTAATTATTTTCTTACAAAATAATAATAGAATAAAATATATCTCCTGCAGAATGTTTATTTTATGGTCCGTAATTTCCTGCAAAGAGCTGTAATGTGATGAGAAAATTACAAAGTCTTTAGCCGCTAATCTGACTTACATTAATTTCTGGCTTCTGTTGCCAATTGTTGACTTTTAAATAACCAGTTTGGCAAATAAAACGTCTCTTTTAGTTTCCTCAAACCAAAGATTTTCATTAAAATCAAGCCTTTTGTGTCAGAACAACAAACTGATTAGAATTTCCATTTTAAAAGCTTGAATTGGGAAAAATTCATAATTCTTGCATGAAATATAATTATCTGTCAATCAACTTAATGACTGTTGGTACTGAATCTCAAAATAATTATTTTTGTTTCCTTTCGGTTGCAGTTTGGTTCAGAAGCAGCTGTTTGTTTCGAGAACAATTTCTTTAAAAATAACCCCTTAATGAAGAAGTTAATCAACCAATTTATAAATAAATAAAACATGTAAATTATTATTAAAACATTTCTTTTTGGGGTCACAACAGACAAACTTTGTTTTTTTGACCTCACTTTTCTAGCTTTCAAGCTCTGTTCCTGCCTGCAGGTAAAAAATTAAGGGACATAGACAAAAATTTACCGTGTTCACATCTGTAAGTAGGTTAGCTGTTTTTTCCCATAAAAAAACATCAGCTGTCCCATTTTTCCCTGCAGTTAGAAAAGCACAGGGTGTTAATGGGGGGGATATTGTTACATCATCAGACATAAAAGTACATTATGTCCTCAGTCTTTATTCTTGACACCTGCCAGCATCAGTGGAAAACCAGAAAAACCTGAAGTTTTGTTTACCTGCTGCACCGCGACACAAGGCGCCCTGACGCTCCGACTGCAGGCGGAGACGAGGGAGGAAAGGTGATGGATTATACAAGTAACAAGACAAGAAACCCCTTCAAAAGGCTACGGGGGGTGCTGATAACACTTTAACACCTCGGCCCGTCGGCTTAATAAACCACAAAGAGCGTGTTAAAGGATAAAATAGTTTATTTTATAGTCTCATAGTAAAGGTAGGCCTCAACTTGCAAGACAATTGTTGGCAGTATGTACAACATACCTGTAATTTCCATGGAATGGAATCGGACAAACAAAGACCTATTACACTAATTATATCCTCCTAAATGGAAATAAAATGGAAACAATATACATACACACACGTTTCCTAGACACGCAAAAAAATGCTTCCTTTTTTTCCTTGGGGGATTCAGCAACATTGATTTTTTTACTGTGTAAAGCACAACACATCGACAAGGACTCATTTCGCTTCCTTGTACTGCAAAAAGACGGGAGCTACCTTTGACATTCAATACCTATTTCATACCCTTAAGGAAAACTACGTGACAAATTGGCATTTTCCCATAAATTGTGAGATTACTACAAAATGCATAACATACTTTTGAACTTGAAAACATCCAATCAATGCTTCTTTTTTTCTTTTTTCAATAATATATAAAACGAGATGCCTAGCGTATTCAGCCACCTAAAGTCATTCACTACTTCAAGCTAAAGGACAAAATACGATACAAGTTTAGGAATATTCTCCTTCAAAACATCAAATCAACAAAGGAGTCTTGTTTTCACTTCTTTTTTTTTTGTTCTTTTTAAATCTTGTGTTAACAAACGTGTCGGGCAGAAAACATCTGCAATCCAGTGGGCCTGAGGTGGGTATCACTTAACATTTGCTTCAAAGCGTCTTCACATTCTTTAGTGGAAAAAGTAAGCTACAAATGTTTGAATTTCTTTTATTTTTAAAAAGGTAAACTTTTCCAGGACAATTGATCTAGGTGTGTGTGTAAATTCTAAACAGGTTTTTTTTTTTTTAATAATCAAGAATAACAAAATAAACCCAAAAAAAAAAAAAAAAAGAGCAAAAAATATATAATATAGCAGTGCTTGGAGGAGTACGCCTGGCGCGCCCTTTCCCCCAAAAAAAACAACCCGGGGAGGAGGAGGGGCTTTATTGAGGGTACAAAAAAAGCATCAAGTCCTTAAGTAGCCAAGCTGCCTCTTTTTGGGATTTGGATTGTTGAAATACCGATGAGGGAGAACCAAAGAAAAGAGAAAGAGAGGGATGGGAAGGAGGGGGGGAAACCTGAAGCTCTCTCGATGGATTGAAGCAGTCATCTTCCACCCTGCTGACCTTCTCCCTCCTCTTCTTGGAGATCGGGTGGGAGGAGAGACGATTGTGGCGACGGTGCGTGGAAGTTTGAGGGGTCATGAGTCTCCAGTGCGAGCCCACCCAGAGATGGAGGAGAGAGAACGAGAAGGACGGTGAGGGAGGCCGGGGGTGGTGGTTGTTGTTGTTGTTGTTGTTGGCATGAAGAGGGGGAGGAGTCGATGAGCCTCGAGAGCTTTGAAGGCGGCGTTCCCTCTCGCCCTCCCGTGTGCCCCGCTGCCTCGACCATGGCCGGGTTTGACCGGCGGAGCTCTCTAGCTGGCCTCCACCCGCAGCTTCTTCCTGTTGGGCGGCTCCTCGGCCTCCGACTCGGAGCTGGAGTCGGAGCCTCCGTCGAACGCGGACACGGCGCTGCCTTTGGGGTTGGTGTAAAGGCTGCTGTCAGACGACGAGTAGTTGGTCTGAAGCTGGGTGGAGCCCTTCACCTTCTCCAGAGCGCGGACTGCAGGGACACGAGGTGAAACATAAACGGAGGAGAAGGATGAGGAAGATAAACAGGATTTCAAAATAATAATGTCAGTAAAATAAAATTACAGGTTGGGGACACACGACATGACTGAAGAATTATCGTTTAGAGAAATAAGATAAGCTGAGATATTTGCTTCGTTGCACCATCCATTAAAATTAAAACCTGTTTGGCCGGATGGGAACTTATTTTAACATTTCCTCTTAATATCTACTTTACCACAAACAAAGTTTCATTTTTACCAAAATCACCAAAACCCCTTCAGACGTGCAGCTTTCATATCTTTGCCAGTTTCCCCGGTTTTAAATGAACACATTGCTAACTAGCCTCTTTGAACTCATTTTGTTTTAATCAAAGAGGGTTTCTGTTATTATTTTTGCAAACAAACAAAAAAAATTGACTAATTTTGCTGCTTATTAATCAATTTTTTAGGCTAAACATAGTTAACCTGCTGCTGTAGTGGTTAATAAAATTTAAACACCATTTTATCCAAGAGCATCAAGTTTGAAATAGCAATCTAAATTAAGTAAAAATGTTTTCGTTTTTTAACTGGTCGTAATTATCTGCAGGCCAATAAAAAAAAAATCTTGCCTGCAGTCTTGCATAATTTTAAGCCATTTGCACACGATCAGTATCTTGTGGGAAAAGTAGTTTTAACACTTTAAGATAAGCATCATTATTTGCTGAAACAACAAGTGTTCAGTTTAACTGTCCATTTCAAAAGCAGTTTTGTTCTGGATTTGGAGAACTTTTTCAAGATAATAAACAAGTCCCATGAAAGAAAACATTTGAAAGAAACTCAACTAGAAGGTCAAACTTTGGAGAGGAGGCCAAACTTTGTCTGTGGCTGCAGGGGCACAAACACTTGATTTTGAGATTAGGAAAACACACTCCTTTATCTAACTACAACATCCAGCAAAACAAACATTCGTGTTTCCTCACCCTCCCCTCTTACACTCCACTCTCGCTGGCTGCAGCGAGTCAAAACTCACAAACACTACTGGCAGGGAGAATTTTTTTTAATCCTCACTGCCTTTAGCGCACTGGCACAGATGTAAATGAGAGTAAATGTCATGTCAAGTGTCCTCGACCTGCAGAACATCCTGATAGTGAGACTTGCTGAAGTACCTTGCTGCTCCAGCAGGGCGTTCTGCCTCTTCAGGTCGTCGATGTCCTGCTGGTGCGTGTGATTTTTCCGCCTCATGTACTGGATGTACTCTGTGGCTTTGTCTAGGATTTGAGCTCGAGACGCCTGTTTGGTAGACTGCTGTTAGTGACACATGCAGAAATTGAAGCAATGACGCCAGTATACAGAGTTTTTTTTTTCATTTGACATTTCTTGCACAATAAAAAAAAAATACACTTTTCTGCTCCTGTCATGATGCTACAGCAGCTGGCCCAGAGGCCGACACGCTGCAAACTCAAACAACTGCAGGGGGGCTACGGCAGGGGGGGGGAATCTGGGACAATGCTGTGTGTTTTCTGCGCAGCTTGCCTCCTCTTAACCTCTCAAAATCCTCCAGCACTTCAGTCTGACATCCACAGGCTGGGTCGCAACCCTGACACATTACTGTCAGAGTGTTCGCCTGGATTACAGTAAACAAAAGTACTGCGGCAGCCCCGTAGCTGACTGGCTGCTCCAAACTGCTCAGGCATCACAGACGCTTATCTGACAAATACATCGCTAATTAATACAGCTACGCGTAAAGACCATTACCTCACTTTATATCAGCAGCAAAAACAGTAAGGTCTTTTCTTATTAAGGCTGGGTACCACATTAAATTATCTCCACAGTAGGGTGGTTAAATGAAGAACAGGGTTTTTCTGCAGAGTTTACAGCTTAAAACAACAGTCCACCTCTTAATATGTCATGAAAAACATGTAAAACTTTACTGTCATGAAAAAGGGAAGAGACCTTGATACAAATTAATCTGCAAAATTGTTTTTCAATCACTGTTTTTAAGGCTGTGGATAAAAGTTTGAAGCTTAATTCACCACACTAATATTCAAATATTCTAACTAAGTGATCAACAATTGATTAAATACGCTGTTGGCACTTTGAGTGTTGTCTGAGTTGGACCGACAGAGCAGAGGGACAGACGCCAGCTGACAGCTGCTGCTAATAATAATAATGATGATGATGATGATGAATATGATGATGATGATAGCTCCTCAGAGAGAGTCTTGGGTAGCACAGACCCTCTGGAGGAATAAACAACTCGAGTCACACCAATTCTTCCCTGATCTGGAGCCCATTAACGGCTGAAGGAGAGCTTTTTTTTTCCTTTAACTGGATTACTTTATTGATCTCCATGTTCACATTCAAATTATCTAACAGTCAAACTCAAGTTAGTAAACCAGCAGCAAAAGTTTAATATCATTTAAATCTAAGAAAACTAGAAACAGGACCACTAAACGTAAATTTGGGCCATTTTTATTAAAAAAAAGTGACTTCAAAGATCAAAATGGCTGCTTAATTGTTTCAAAGGATCAACTACACGTTTCCTTTACTTGTTGTCTCAGCTCTGGTTATTATATGTGATGAATATGAAAACTATCAGGACAAACATCCAATAAAAGAGCTGATCACAAGGCGAGATGCCTCTGTCTTAAGGTAGCTTATCTCCTCAGCAAACAACCATTTCCTTCCAAAAACTCTGCAAAGCCATATTTTTATGATGCCTTTCTTTAAGAAATACAAACATTTTATTTCTTAAGTTCTAAAATAATAAGTTTTGCCGCAACACAAGCGCTGTTTAAGGATTTACTCTGAACACATTCACGTTTAACTGGCAAAATTTTGATTTTACTAGGAACAGTTGGACGAAAGAATAAAGACAACATTAGGAGTCTGACCAGATAGTCAATGCCAGCTTCTAGTACTTGGCAGTCATGTAAACTTAGTCTGTACAAATTTTTAAAAAAAGTATTGAGGTTTGGTACCCAGCCCTAATATTCTGCTTCCTCTGACAAGGGGAAAAAAAACCGAAAAAACACGGCATGTTGGCTCTTAAACAGAGCGATAATAGCAGCATGGTCCTCTGAGAGATGTGGGGGTGGAGCAGTGAGGCTGCTGCAACCAAACTCGTCTTACAAACGATCACCAAACGTCCCTTACATCATCTCATAAACCCCTGCCCTTCATGCTGCATCAGAGTCATGAACTGCTCCTTAAGGGGGGGAAACTAAACAGTGTGCCCAGTTACTGAACCAGCTCCAAATACTCTCAATGTCAAAGATGTCATAACAGGAAGAGAGCAACAAGATTTCCCCATAATAACTTCCTGACGCTGGTCCAAGTATTTAGACAGCATCACTGCCAATCTGCACTCTGCCCTCCTCCCAGTCCCCTCAGCTATTTCCCTAACACACACACACTCACACACACACACACACACACACACATTAAGCAAGCAAGCACATCTGCATCTCTTTATATTCACTAGAATTAAAATAACATCATGCTAAAATATGCCCTCATCCTTGACAATCTTTAGCAGTACAAATCACATGGACTTAATTAACTGAAAATATCATACTTAACCTTTTAGCAAACACATGGCAGCAAAACACAAGTTCACAAAGTTCTTACATGAGCCGTTTGTGCGCCTGGTGGACCTGCAGGCTGTGCTTTACCAACCTTTTCTCCCTGCAGGGCGGGTACCGAGTCCCGGAGGCTGTGAAAGCTGTCTTTGATGTGGTCCCTACGCTTGCGCTCCAGCGCATTGTGGTGTGCCCGTTTGTCTGCCTGCAATGAGAAGAGTCACAAGGCCTTCAGCCTGGCAGCAGAGCAGCGTGGGTAGAGGACAGCGGGGTGTCCGACCATCCCTGGTCAACCTACACAAACCGCTCTGCTGCCAAGTCCCACTCTGCCTTCTCAACAACAACAACACCAATTATTCAGCAGAACTTAAATGAAAACCAGAAAAAATTTAAAAAGTATTCATACATTTATTTTCAAATGTTTGTCTATTCATCATGTAAGATGAAGTGGGATTAGATGTTCTTTCCTAATCTATAATAAAAGACAGAGAACTGCACATCAATAACTTTTTAAGCCCCATAAAGTTCTTGTTCTGTGTGACCAACAATCCAAAAACCAGAAGTTACTCAGTTAAAAATCACATAAAACATAAAAATGCAAGTCGTGACAGCTGGCATTAGTGCCCCAGTTACGTGTTGATTAATTTTCTGTCCTTTAATCAAACAAATTTGTTCCAGCTGCAGATGAAGAGACCTCTCCCTTAATGTAAATATTAGTATTTGAAGACAACATCAAGCCTTAACATGCTAGCATGAGTTTTTGTGTTTGTGGCTCATATCTGATGCTTTTATCTGGTACAAACCCTGCTGTCAGTCACAGTCAGATACACATCAACTGAGGCATTAACCATCTTGCAGTATATTTTGGTACGATCTGGGTGTGGCTTTTATCTTAATGTTTGCATACATGTTGTTTGAAATATTGTGTTGCTGCTATTTTGGCTAAGACTGCTTTGAAAAACAGATTTTGTGATCTCATGTGGTTAAATAAGCCTTAATATATAAAATTTATTATAATAATACAAAGCAGAAAAAGAAGATAAAACTAAAACACTGGTTAAAAAAAACAACTTTGTTGCTGTACCAGTAGAATTGTCAATTTTATCCAAGACTTAGTTCAGATTATTGACCAATTTGTGTATATTCATATTTGAGTGCTACACTATTATTTGAATAAAGGCAAAAATATGTTAAAATGTGTGGTGGTGAAATTCTTAGATGACCCAGATTCACAATCAAATGTTCTTTGGTCTGTGTGTGCACCACATTTCACTAAAAGCCTACATATCGTTGTCAAACAGAACAAAGATGGCCACCTTAGCAGACATAAAGACAGATAATCAATAATCCAAGGTGACACTGATTAATTTTCTGTTGACTGATGGTTTCACTGTCAACACCACCTGATAATCTCCGGTAGCCAAGTCCAACAAACCGTGTGAAAAAGGTCATTTTAAGCTCCCAGCAGTCGAAGTAGCTGCATTCTGTGGCCTCTTTGCCTTTTGGCCTCCTCCTGAGCTTCCTTCCCCCTCCTCCAATCTGACCCTGGCTGACCCCCCCCACTGCATTTCTGTCCCTCCCTTCTCTGCAGGAGCCCACAGACATGGCCTTCAAATTCGTGACCGGGTCAAAGTCAAGAATCTCGAGTCATTCAGGATAAGAGATTGTACTGACTGAGTTACGGAGGATGAGTGTTACCATGAAATGCTGATTTATGAAGGAACTCCTATGAGGTTTCTAAGCAGAATTTAGTTTGATGATACGCAGGGCTGTTGTTTTAGTGTGGTGGAACGTTTGCCTTCATGTGTTTGCCCTGTTCTTTCAACATTACTAAGCTTTCTAATCATATTACCTCACTAAACTCAGCAATATTCATGGCTGACTTCGGGCTGCTGTGCGCCATCAAAACCACATTACTAACCTCTTCTGCCAAGTTTAACAACTGGCTTATTCATGATAACACTCACATCCTGAAATTAACACAAAGGCTCATGCAATCACCTCAAACGGGCTCCAAATTTCCAGCGCACATTTATATACAAAGTAGACTGTTAAATGCATAAGATGGCTGCCATAATCACATGACCAGATCCAGGGAGGAGATCAGTTTGCAGCCTGCAGTTCAACCTGTTTTTAGGCCAAACCATCACAGCCTCCAATCACATGTGATGCTGGTCTAATCCACACTGTCACCAGGCTGAGACATTAAGTCCAACACCCAATCAAAGCTTTCAGAGCTCAGCTGATCATCTCGCTTCATGCAACTCCAACAAAGCAAGGCCTCATTTAAATATGAGTAATGAAATAGCACCATGGTTCAGTTACAACATGGCCTTGGGCTTGGGAGACAAGGTAGGAGTCATGTGACCCGGTATCATCTGACTCATTTTGTCCACATATCACAACAAATACCAGAGTAGCCACAAGTGAGACAACACGCAGGTTAAGACAAGCTTTCAGCAGGTCACATGTTTGGTAATAGGAAGGACGTGCAAATTGTGACTCAGTGACCAACATCTGGGAACTAATACAAGCTAACAGTTAGCAATCTGATGCTAGGAAACAAGAAGTGCTCTGCAAGGTAGCCCGTCAGCTTTAACATCACACATACGCAACAAACAAGAAACGCTTTATTAAAATTCATTCGATATTAGTCACAATAACCGGCCTCGTGATTAGTCTGGCTGGCATGGTAACCAACAGCTGCTCCTGTGGCCTTTTGCACAAGAGCCACAAACCATCCAAGAGAGACAAATCCACCGATACCACGTGTCTCCTCGTATCATACACACAGCCAACGGGAGGCTTCCTATGTTAACCTTGGCATAAACAAACACGTGACTGGTAATGGGTGGCATGCGCGATTACAAGTCCGAGAGACGTTTCCATATGCATAGTTTCATTTCGAGTAGACAGGAGGGTTGGTTATTAAATGTGGCTGACTTCCTGTTTCTAACAAATACTGTAGACTCTAAATTACAATACTGAACATACTTCAGCCTTTGCTCCAATTATGAAAATATATGCTTACATAACTGTTTTTTTAATCTGTGCTCTGCTTACATTTTATATGCAACACCTTGTTTTGTAGTATACAGAATCAGCTCATTACTATGGCTTGTTTTAACTCTAAATGGACACACTTTCATAAATATTTCATATCATTGTTCTTTAATAGTTGATTAAGATCTGACATTGGTTTCATGTAGTCCACTCTAAAGTTGCTTCATGTAAAAATTCTTGGAAATTCTGCACATTCATTGCTGTGGCTGATTCAAATTAACACTTTGTGATCAGCTTTCTATTTTAAATTTGTGTTGACAAAGGTCAATTATTCTCCTTCTTCCAAACATTTAGCGTTAAATTAAACACTCTGATCCTATTACATGGTTTGCCACATTGTTTGATAGTGGAGGTTGGCCACAGTTGTATACTTTAATTAATTAGATTTATTATCAGGCAAGAGGGCAAACGTTCTACTGCGACTACAAGGATCACAAGAAGAGAAGAATCAGGATTTGGGTGCTTACAGCCTTAAGTTCATATGGATAATGGTATATGACCATATACTCAATTTTATACCCCACATTACCAGTGCATGTTGTGTTAAAGCTAATTTTCAGGCAGGGAAATTATTAATTCACACACTGTTGGATGGATTATATATCCTGACAGGAATGTCTGCTTGTAGCTAATCTGGCAAGTTAAATACCTGATTAATTACAGCACTTAGTCACTTTGATGAAAAAGCTTTTAAAAGCTACACATTACCATAAAGGAAACCTCATTTATTTGCAACACTGCCTACAATTGTTTAACACTTCCTGAAGTTATTTAGGTGATAGACATTGCAGCATGAAGCGTGCGGAAAAGTCGCTGATGGGTTTCACATTATGTTGTTTTATAGCACACAACCTTTATGCTAAATTCTGTACAAATTCCAAGCTAACTATGACCCATTAAGTTATGTTACATATATTCAGACACACAGCAAACTAATTTTAGGAGCCAATGACCAATCATTTTAAGGTTATCTAATAACAGAATGTTTTTATGATACAGCTAATTGTACTCTAACATGTTTTGGAGCCTCTTAGCTATATAACATAAGCTATCTGAGTTTATAAGCACATCATACACCACAAAAAAAAAAAAAAACAGGTATCAAATTACCTACGTGCAGCCATTATCAGTCCATCATAAAACTGATACCTTTGCTGGCTGCCCAAGAGGACGTGCTAGCTGAGCTGCTCCCTCCATTCTATTCATACCTGACTATGACACATTACATAACAGCTCCAGGTGCCGAGTGGAAGAGCTGGTAGGCCACTGATGGCCATCTCACATTCTCTGCATGAAAGCCAACACTTCTGTCAGGCTGGTGCAGTACGTGGAAAACCCTCCTCCACTAATAACAGTGGAAACACTAATAAACCAGTAGCTAAGGAAAGTAGCCTGTAAAATGTCTGCAAATGGTGAAAACCGTCCATCAGAAGTTCATGTCTAGCTTTGTTTAGCCAATAGTAAAAAAAACAGAAAATTTATTCATTATACAGTAATTAATTTTTTAATTTTCTCTCTATATTGATACCGACATTTTTTCCACCACTAGACAATTAGTTCAAGTTTCACGCATGACATAATGCACTAACATTAAATATCAAGTCTTTTGTGCTTATTTAGTGATCAGACAGTCAATCTTTTATCTCAAAAACCAGGAAATATCTACAGACAACGAACTATCTAGGTTAGAATTTCTAGGTTAAAAAAATCCTTTTTAAAGTCTGATTCCCAGCCACCGGTTAAAGATTTAACATTCATTTCTAAGCCTGTAGGGACTGAATAATACATTTCCTTGGAGTCAAAGTGGCAATTTGACAGAGTGAATTTTTGAAATCCCAAGAACCCTAATTTCAATTGTCAATTAAATAATTGACAGTGTTCTGAGGAGTCGCAGCAAGTGAAGATTAAAGCTGGCTGCTTTTGATTCAATGTGATATACCCTAATATTGTCCCTGTTTGTATATGTGCAGATTTCAAAGCTACATTTTCATTCATTTAGGACAAGATATGCACAAATGAAACTGTCTGATTCCGAGAAGCACAGACAGCTATCAGAACATATGTATTTATCTTTATGGCTTTGGTAATCAAATTAAGTAATTATTGAACTGAAATCCAGTTTGATTGTCTAATGTGGCTCTGCAACTGAGCTCATGACTGCATTAAGGCAGAAGTAACTTATCAGGAGAGGAAGGTCTGAGGTCTCTTGGAGGGCACTAGCTCATTATTGCAAATGCATTTCCTAAAATTTAACACTAATGTCTCCTCAATGCCTTTTTTTGCATTTTAAATTCTGGTTATCTGACTGGATGTCAGCCGTCGTGTTGTGCAGCCTGTGCATCAACCACGTCGTGCGGGGTGTTTTTCTTGTCGGTATGCGATGCAGCTATACGTCATTCATTTAGGCTGCCAGCCCTTTAGTGGCCTGTAGAGAGAAGATGGCTCTAATCACTGGCTGCAACACAGGAAAACATCCCGCAGCACCCCTTCCTGACACGAAGGCTCGTCCGAGGTGCAGGCGCGGCTGCCGCTCCTCCACACATGCAACAGCCTCTTTACGTTTCTTCATGTGCATCACCGTGAATGCGGTGCAAGTGTAAACGGTTTCTCTTTACCGAGGTGACCTAGATGTGTAATTTGCAGATCTGATCACGAGCGGAATCCCCGTGGTGTGAATTGAACCACCGGGGGAAAAACCAACTCGGAGCGACTGAGTGACCGCCACCGAGCAAAGAAAGCTTTGCATTTACCATAGAAATTATAATAAATATGCAACATCAAAAAAAACTGAAGCGGGATAAAGCTTTGGTCTAAATATAGATGTCGTGTCACCGTCTCCCTATGGCTGCGAAAACACAGGATGGGGGATACCCTGCAGTGCAAGCTACAAAAGCTGATGCCGATGTACAATCGCAGCACGAGAATAAGAAAATCACAACTGATCAATGCTATAGAAAACAACGGAAAACTGCTGTGCAGATTTATATTAGTTATAAACCTAAAAGTAGTAGTTCCACAAGGAGGAAAGCAGCACTTTCACATTCTCTTTGAAGTAACGTTAATAACAGCCTCTAGAGTATAACCATACCAATCGATTAAATACCAAAAAAATCAAGCAGAGTGTAATCAAATTAACTTTGCAACAACAGTGGAACATTTTTTCGACATTGGTCAAATCCCCCCCAGCATTACGCACCACAGAGTGATATCTCGGTGAGTCTTCCTGCAAAGAAACAGAACAAAAAGTACAATTGTAGCCATAATTGTTCGCCAAATCTTACTTTTTCGCTGAGGTCACTAGAAAGTAGATTAATTTAACATATTGTAGAAGCTCTTAAACAAGAAAGGCTAGTGTTGCTTATCAATAAACAAGAATCCCGTCAAGAAATACTTATCAGATAGAAAAGCAAAAACTAGCCAGCTTATTTGTAGCTAACGCTAGCTGAGCTGCTAGTTCAGCTAAATCGCCAGCTAGCAAAATAACATCGTTAAAAAGCGAGAAGTGGCCATACTCACGTCACTATCGACTTCGATATCATCGTTATCACTCATTCTTCGATAAAATAGTCTAGTTTAAAGGGACGGGTGGCTAAAAAAACAACATGAATCAGTCTAGCACCAAGCGGCGCTCCGACAGACAGACTGCTAAATGCTCTCGTTCTGTTTGGACAGAACCGAGGTGGACTCTACCGTCTCCACGTGACTACAGCGCCGCACATAGCTACCGCTGCGCAGCGCGCATGCGCAACAACCGCGGGGAACATGGGAATTGTAGTTGCTCATGTAGTTTAGTCGTTTGTGGTTGAAATTAATGACATTAATGAAGTATTCTGATGTAGATGGGGTTTAAAGAAGACATTTAGCAGGTGTTGAGCAGTGTAGACAGCAGTTCGTTGTTGAATATTATTAAAATGGAAATAATTTCTTTTTTAAAAACTACATTGCCCAGGAGTACTTTGGCTTTCTTGCGACGTCACAGAGTCTTTTCGCTTTATAGGTATTGTGGGAATTATAGTTCGAGTCATATTTGTATGTCAGAGGAGCTAAACAGGGCCATGGCTGAGACACGTGGATTTTTTAAGACACACTCAAGAAACACAAACTCACTCAAACACACACACACACACACTCGCGTTCACACACACAAACACAAACACCACACAAATACTGCCCCTTACACACACACTCACAAACACGTACACGTACACACACATTAAGCTCCAGTTAAAATGGCCCATAAACATTTACTGATGAGTTGATTCCTTCTTTTATCACTTTAATTGAACCCATATTAACTTTTGCATGTTTTCTTTTCCCCTTAATTTTTATTTATAACTTTCTGTTTTTACTCACAGTGTGAATTCTGTGCTCTTTATTAACTATATCATCTCCTGATCTTAAATAATTAATCAGTAATTGATAAGTTAATTTATTAATCATTAAAATAATATTTTCAAACAGAAAAGCAAAAAACATTATTTCCAGCTACTAAAATTTGACTATTTTGTGGGTTTTTTTAGTCTTCTGTAATATACATAGTCTAATAAACTAAATATCTGTAGGTTTAGACTGAAAGCTGGACAAAATAAGCATTCTACTTTTACATATCTTTTTTTATGACAGATGTTTATCTGACCAGACAGTTGATAAAGAAACTTATCACAGGCTTATTACTGATTGTAGTCATGAAAATCTAAAAAATCTAGCCAGTAAAATGCAGAACTCAAATAGCATTTCCCCTTTAGATGATTTTATACACATGTAAGAGTGGGTAAAAATGTGTTATATAGTGTGGATGCTTGTCGAGGGAAAAATTGCAAATAATCTCTGGTGCTTCCTTTTCCACAAAATTGTTCTGTAGATAAGGAGCTTACACTGTGGATTATTTTGCGCTGCAACAGTGGGTCAGTAAATGTGTAAAAACACAAGCTGGGAGCAGCTTCATCCATTCCCCCAGCGGCTCAGGAGTCCACAGCAGCTGCCGGCGACACTCTGACTTCTATCGCCTTCCCTGCAGACACGGAGCTTCGGACCCGCACTGACCTTGATCCCACCATCTTCTCCTCCACCTTCTTGCCAAACTGTATCATCCTCTTTCTGTCTTAACTCCAATCCTCCTGCAAATTTTTACCATCCATCTACTTTTTTTATGGAATTATACTGCATGTCTCGTAAAAAGCAGAGCCAAACAGGGTCACCCAGGAATATAGAGCATAACAGTATAGCACATAAAGGTTGACAACACAGTACGGCCGGGCTTTAATAATGCATCCGCTGCAGTGAAACCTCTCTGTCTTCATGGGTGATAGCAAGAAAGCATCACGCTATATTTATGCACTACAATCGCTTTCAAACTACCTCTAGGGATGGATAATGTTGAGGAAAAAAATATGATAATAAGGTGGAGCCTTAAAAATAAACAAGATTTTTCTCATCTGCTTTCTCGCCACACCCTTGATGCAAAACCCCCCCAGGGCCAGAGCTGAGTTATGAAGTGTTTTAGCAACAGTTCAGCCCATAATATTCAAGCTGCAGGGAGCGCAGACATTGATTAGCTGTGGCGAAGGAAGGAGGAGGAAGAAGTAGTAAAAATTCAGGTATGTGACAGGGCTGTAATTATAGCTGGAGCGGCTGATCAGTCCACCAGGCAGAGCCTCCCTCCCCTCCCCCAATGCCCTTACAGGGTCGGCCTGTTAAACCTTAAAATGCCCTCCTTTTGTCCCCTTGCAGCGTTTTTTTTTGCAGACTACATTGGAAAGGACCCAGTGTTCAGTCACCATGAGAGGTTTTTTGTGTGTGTGTGTGTGTGTTCTTGGCATTGTTGTCGTTGCCTGACTTATGAAAGGAAGAGGAGGGAGTGAACTGTCAAATACACCATCAGATTAAGAATAGATCGGTTTATCTCTCCACATTTATTTGCCTTGGATCAACATCGTGTCGTTCCAAATGCAGTTCGTGTAAATTTGCAAATAAAATGTGCAGTGTTAACATTTAAAAAACGCACGACATCTTGCATAAGCAGAATTTACAGCAATGTACAAATAATTTACATGTCAAGTGTTTTATGTTTTGTGGTCACATAAGCAGTTGTAGTGTAGGATTTAATGAGGTGTACTACAATGTACAGTAATATGTGTTTTCAGCATATAAAATGTCTGTTTTAAAAAGGACTTACTCTACATTATTTTGAATATATGCTTGTTTAAGTTACAGCCGCAGCATATTTGCTTCTTAAGGTAAATGATTGACAGAATTAATAGAGAGAAACCATTTCATTTTGAATGCAGCAGTGGGTGATAAAAGCATGAAATGCCATTTTGTGCTCTTTGAGATTCAGATTAACCCAAAATAAAAGGCCTGACTCATAAAAACACTTAAATTCTGTGGTGCAGCTTTGATGTTGGATGCTGATTTTAGATGTTAAAGAACCACACGCTTCAAGAACGTTGCTTAAGGTGTGTTAGTTAAACCCTAGTTAACTCCAACTGATCGTTATTCTGTTGTTGCAGTGAGGATGACGAACCTCGGGTTTATTGTCTCACTGGGTTAGAGACTTATTTCCATATTTATCTTTATGAGTCATCATGATTATTCACCAACAACTCGATCAGAATGCAGTCGGTGTAGTATTTCCACTACAGATCCTTTCATGAGATGAACTGAAAGTGGTGCAGACACGTTTCGCAGATCTCCGTCTCTTGTCCACGTCCTTCACTCCCTCACAACAGTCTCTCCTGCCGCCTACGTCCTGTCTGTCTCTTTTCATGGATACTTGCTCTTTTCCAAACCACCACACTTCCAAACCCTTCAGTAATGTCAGCTCTGAGCGTTCTGTGTGTTTTGGAGGTTTCACAGCACAGTTTATTTGTTTTTCTCATGTCCCATTAATAAAATTTCATACTTGCTTAATGTACATATGTTCTGTGACCACTTATAAGGGCAGAAAGTGTATTTTTTACCACTAATCCATGTCTTTTAGCAACCTATTTAGACGTTTCTGTTGAATTTCTAACTACTTTTCACACACTCCTATTGATGTGCAGGGTTTGGCCCATTATAGCTGATTGTCTATTGGTTATTAAGTCAATGAATATATGAAAGATCAGCCTTTCACCATTTTATAACTTTATTTTAACCAAGCAGCTCTATAGTCTTAATTTTAATGGGCTACATTTATTATAAATATGCCCAACATGAGTGCCTTAAGTTGGAGCTTCTCTTCGGCTCACACACATTTACATTCATGAGGAGTTTCTCCCACAGGAGGTTTCGAAACTTGTCAGCACCAGTCGACTCTCCCGGCAAATGAAAGCTATCAGAAATCTTGGCATCAGCTTTAGAGTAACAGTCTGTGAACTGTACGTAGTTTGTGATCATGTGCAGAGTTTCTGCTTGGCAAAAGTCACCGTGCTCGCTTTCCAGAGTGCTGACTGCCAACAAGCCTGATGAAAACATCACAAGTTCACCCGGCAGTAAGGAAACGCTGTGCATTCAGCGAGCAGATCGTCCATTTGTGTTTTTAAATGTGTCCTTCTTGAACTTCTGAGGTCGCTCTTGGCAGAAAGTGGCCACTTTGAGAGGAGGATCTTTCTGAAAATAGAAACCCAAAACTGGCATGTTAGTCCTTCTATTGTTTAGGCACCAGAAAAAAAAAACACATTTGCTGCATGTTTGTTCCATCCAGCAATCTTCAAATGTGAAAATGCAATAAACATTTCAGCCTCTTGGGGATGCTAGCAGGCCTTAAGACTTGGATTTTGCTGTGTTTACCTGAGCAAAGTCTAATTCTTTTTACCTTCACCTTACAAACATTTTATTTTTTTGGATGTGTATAGCATCAGTTATAATTTGACAAGACAGAGATTATAATTTACATGCTCTTGTCTTCCACTGTCTGACTTATTGTGGAAAATTTTAACAAAAAGCCTCCATGAAATTTCCTCAGAAGTTTCTTGCTGATATAATAATTGAGTTAAATTTGTTTTAGACACAAATTTAACTAAGAGAGAATTTTATGACCAAAAATACTGACTTTACACTGACTAATTATATTGCAATTTTTGTTTGAACTGTATAAAATCTCCAGGCTAGAAATTTTTACATTATGTTGTTGAACTTTCCATACATCACATCATACCATGTGTGTATTATAATATTGGGCAAAATTATGTAGTGCAATTGTCCATAAATGTCATATTTGAATGTGTGAAAAATTGTAGATCATGTCTGTAATTATTATTATGATATTTTTAATGTCTGTCATCTTCTCCTGCTTTTATATTTAATTTATTTTATCTATCTATCAACTCTTGAGGTGCTGTAACAAGCCGATTTCCCCAGTTACTTATCAATGAAGTCTTAACTTATCTTAGAAAATGAATCTGAATCTAAAGAGACTGGGTTTAGAAATAACAGACTAAAACAGATGCATCTACGAAGGAGATAGTTTGTTCTGTTTTTATTTTACTGAAGTTACATCATATCTGGGGATCTTCTCTGCTGTCGACTCCCTCACGTGTCTCCAATGCTGCAGGAGTTAATTGTTCACTAGATGGCACCTCTGTGCAGCCGGAGTCATTTGTGACTGACGATAAATAGAGTGAAAACCCACCGGGAGTGGATTTCGTTTCAGAGAGAAGAGGAGAGAAGAAGAGTGGAGGAAGCTCTACCTCAACAGGTAACACAGTATATAACATAAAGCTGCAAGAAAAATAGTCAATTTTACACTTTCAAGCAGGAATAAGTGTTTGTTTCTGAGGGATTTACTAGGAGAGAAGATAGGGGGGTATTTTTACTATTTTTTTCCTAACAGACCTCCATGAATAGGTGTGCAATTCTCACCTTCAGTCAGAGTAGTTGACAAATTTATAAAGCTCTCTTGTGTTTTTTTTTTTGTATTTGTTTTTTATTTTTCATGCCAGTTTTCTAGTTATGGGTGCAAAATAGATGTGAGAATTCCTGTGAAGGTAATTTGTCTGCACACAGCATGTGAGCAGAGCCAGCAGGGAGGATGTGGTTGTCAACTCTTGGAGATGGAGGTTCAGGTTCAGATGGCATCAGAGCACAAAGGAGAGCGAGGTCTGAAACGAGCGAGCGCTGCTGGTTTTTTTTTTTTTATCTCAGTGTCGAACAGATTAGCCAGATTAAGATAACACTTCACGCCTTAAACGTGTCTTTACGGTCTGAATCACTAAAATTAGAAATATCAAAGAAAACTAAGAATAAGCGGGTTGAGAAATGTTTGTGACTCTTATTTCACTTTCATGTATTTATTTAGACACCGACGGCAGGATGTACATTGTTTATATCATATAACTTATCTCACTGTTATATCATATGACTTATCTCTCTCACAATTGCTGAAATAATTGTATTAGTTGTTTTTTTTTAAACACACTCGAAAAAATAATTGTACCAAAAAGTTGACTTTAAGTATTTTAATTACATGAAGTTTTTCCATGTAATTTTATTAGGCAAGTTTAATTTAAGGGTCCCATTTAATTCAATGTGTTTCTACCATGCTGAATCAGTGTGAATAAATAAAATAAAGGATATGCAAACGTATACATAAACTT
>JAPZDV010000010.1:17040481-17089233 GCA_029814665.1 Acanthurus lineatus
CGGGCGGTATTTGTTAAACACCTACCGTTCCCAACCCCTAATTTACTTTTGTCACATTGTTTGTGGTTCGCGCCCTGCCCCCCCCCCCCCCCCCCCCAGCATTGTGATGACCAGCTTCTCCACGGTGCTGGCTCTGGGCATGATGCCTCTGCTGCTCTACCTCTACTGCCAGGGCTTCCCCAACGTGCAGAACGCCGTGCCCTTCACCAAAATCATAATATCGCTGGTCATGATCCTCATTCCCTGCAGCATCGGCATCGCCATCAACCACTATTGGCCGAAGTACTCCAAGTTTATCACAAAGGTCGGTGCAAACACACAGGGGTCAGAGGGGGTTCGATAAAAGTCACTGTAGAGCAGAAACAACACCGATCATGTTTTTTAAAAATTAAAAAAAGAACATAACAAGCAACAGTTTTGATGACTGATTTACTGTTCAGTCCTTAACAAGAATAAATGACAAAAACTTTGACGTTCCAGCTTATCAAATGTGACATTAGTCTCAGTGGATTGTTATTGTAAAATTACTATAATAAAGCTGTTTATAAAAAAAAAGAAAAAGAAAGAAAAGAGGCAAAAACAAGACAGTGATTTGGACTTTGTCATTTTAATATTTTGGAAGTTTTCTGGGTAAAATGTAACCAAATAGTCTCTGGATGTGACTATAAACAGTTGTAATATTAAGTTTTGTTCTTCAATTACAAGTTGACAGTGTTTTTTCTGGAATACTGGCTTAGTAAGGCACCTTTGTCCCTCTTGTCTCATTATGTGAGTAAAGGAACATGTTACCCATTACAAACAGTGCAGCCCAGCAGACAAATATACGGGAAGCACACTGAGCCTGGAAATTTAATATATCACTAGACTAAAATAATAATACAAGAACTGAATGAAATGCTCATGAATTAGCAGTCCTGTCCTCCTGCTGTTCCTCAGGTGGGTGTCACTTTACTGCTGATTACCATCGTGGTGGTCAGCGTCCTCAGCAGCGTTGGAATCGGTGCCTCCATCCTGTCGGTGCTGTCTCCGTCCCTCATGGCCATCGCCACCATCATGCCTCTCGTGGGCTACACCTTCGGATACATCATCTCCATGCTCTTCAAACTCAGCCCCGCGTAAGTCAGGCAGAGCGTTATATCAGCTGTGATTGACAAATGTGACAGAACAAAGAGCGGCGAGCCATCACGTGTCAATGACTTTATGAGTTTGCCCATCCCCTTTTTTTACCCCCCACCCCAACCCACCCCCTCAGGGAGTGCAGGACTGTTGCTATGGAAACAGGCTGTCAGAACATCCAGCTGTGCATCACCATTCTGAAGATAGCCTTCCCCGCGGAGGTGATCGGCCCTCTGTTCCTGTTCCCCATGGTCTTCGCCTCCATCCAGCTGATGGAGGCGGCGCTGCTCATCATTCTGTTCAGAGGTTATCAGATATACATGCTCAAAAAGACAGGTGAGACCGCAGGCAAATACAGACCTTTTTTTTTAAAGATATCAGACCTTTAAACGATTAGGCCTTCCACCAAAAGGCTTAGTTTCATAAAATGGTTTTCCTTTGCTTGCTTGTTTCCTTTCCAGGTGCCCTTTCTACAGAAATATACAAGCCGGCAAACACTGAGGAGATGTTTAAAGAGCCTCTCAAGGAGAAAATATGATTCACGGATCTTAAACGCTACACAATCTGTTTTTAATTAACACGATCCCTCGCTGATCAGACACAAAACAACTGTGTCATGTGATATTTGAGATTAGTTTCTTTGAAGTGCATTACAAAGTGTTTGTTAATGATTTGTAAACTTATTTGCATGTTTTCTTATAAAAACTGTCAAACACAAAATTCATGATTTAGTTAAAACTGCTTTATTTTTTTTAGTCTACTGTCTTCCTACACCATACAAACGTCCATCGTATTTTTTTTGTTACACTGAAAATAAAATCCTATGTACAAAAAATGTTGCATTTTCCAAACTTTTTGTCTACGCGTTCATTTGAACCACAGTTAACGTCAGTCACAGTACCAACAAGTATTCGTGGAATTACTTTACACACCTGTGTAAAACAAAGGTCTGCAATGCTGTACACAAAAAAAAAACCTACACACACACACACACTGAAGATAAAATAAACAAAGCTAGAATTAACTGCATTCTGTAAATTACACCATTTCAAAGTGTTGAACTTAAAGTGTTGACTTGAATCTCCCAAAAACATTTGAATTAACAGTCAACTGCAAGAAAAAAGGTAGAATCCGTGTTAATTTGCTGTACAGCTGTTCAAATCCCCAAACAATGTGCACATCTGTACAGTGTTCCTGATACTAAAGCTGCCAGTGTCAAATTATGTTGGTTTGTTTTTTTGTTTTTTTGAGCTTCCAGCAGAAATGAAATCTTTTCAAGAATAATTTTAAGAGACTAAACTTTGATCAAACAAAAGAACATGCAAGCATTCTAAGGTATAGATATTACATTAGATATTACAGCTGCGGTACTGGAGGTCAGAAAAGTACCGGAAAAAGAGTTCAAAGGACTTGGAAACTGTGAGGGACGACAGAAAAAGTAAAAAATTAAACTCCAAATCCCTCCACTAACCAGAAAACCAGCCAAAAAAAAAAAAAAAAAGTATCCCAAAAAAAGTGGAGGAAATGGTCACATGACTTATCAAAGGTATCCAAGACTGCAGAAAAACACATAATCCCTCTTTAAATTGATAACTAAACTTTACAGGACCAGTAACAGCGAGACTTGACCTGGGAAGTTCAGTGATACTGTGACGACGAGTGATGATGAATCTCAAAGGATCTGCGGTCTAGTTAGATGAATCAATTCAACGATGAGGAGTGACTCAGTGTTAACATACATGTATGTAGAGCCAATGAGGGGGGTGACACACCCACACACAGCATCAACTGTCTAGCAAGTGTCTTCTGTGTGATGTACAAGGAGCTTTTAATCAGGTTTGAAATGGTCTCAAACCAATAATGACGCTTTTGTTTGCTCTACACAAGCAAATGAGAGCATCAGCAAAAAGGATTGGTTATTATTCTCTATATTAATTCTAATTCTAGCCTATGAGGTAAAAGTTAATGTTGACCTTGCTACTGATCTGATATGATGCTGTTAGCTCATTATGAAGATGTAACATAACATGGGAATGTTAATAACTTTGGACTAACAAAGTTATATTTAGCTTACAAATGATTCTGTTAGCTGTAGGTTTACATGCAACACAGGTGTGGCTGCTCACCCACTGCCATGTTAGGATTTATAATTTTACATAGCTGCAAATAGATACCTGATTGCAATGTGTCATACAAACAGCTGTTTGAAAAAGAGAAACTTTATCAAAAAACACTATGCATCTTTTTGTTTTTTGTCATTTTTAAACCAAATCTGCGGGCTAGCATGATAAAGATCATAACAGCAGGAGGAGTGGAAACACTTTTATCCACAGGGGGTCGCAAGAATCAACCAAGAAAAAAAAAAAAGAAAAAGAAAAAGAAAAAGTTCCTTGTAGATGCTCTATCATGACAATATATGACTTGCTATCACTTTTCTGGGCTGGAAATGTTTTTGTTTTTTTTGTGAAAAACTTGGGGACAGTCGTAACAACGATTTCAGACAAAAGAAAACAAACTTTGCTCGAGGAAAACGCCTGTCTCAGCTTTCAGAAGGGGTCATAGGAGCTCCAGTGTGCCATCTCATCCAAGCTGACTCTACCGCTGAAACAAGCTGTTCCTGCTGAGGATTGGCTGAACAGCCTTTAGCGCTGGCTGTCGGTAGAAGGAGATCGAGAGCGGGAATGGGAGCGGGAACGAGAGCGTGATCGGGATCGGGAACGGGACATGGAGGCTCTCTGAGCCTGCTGAGGGGAGGGAGGAGTGGCAGACTTGCTCGTCTTGGATGATCGTTTCGCAGGCTCCTTGGATTTGGGGGTTGGGGAGGAGGTACCACCGGCAGGAGAGCCATCACGTGACCGTGAACGGTTGTGGGCCTTAGCGGGACTGCGGGAACGTCTGGGGGAGCGAGATGGAGAGCGACCACGAGAACGGGACCGTGAGCGAGAGGAGCTCTCAGACCGCGAACGACTTCTTGACCTGGGAAAGAGAAAGAGGGAAAGAACACATCAGGAAAAGACTCAAGTATATAAATACTGATGTAGTACTGTATTACAAATGCATGCTGTTTTATTCTTCTGTTGTTGTTGTTTTCCTAGCTTGATTTTTATTGTCCTTTTCTGATTTCTATCAGTCTCTTATGTGCTGCTTGTACATGATTCTAACTTCCAGTGTCAGTAAAGTCTAAAAAAGATAAAAAAGACAAAGATTTGTTTAATCTAAATTCTAATAAGAGTTTTGCTGATCTGGGTTCAAAATGTGTGATTTCAAATTAAAAAACATATGATTACCAATTTTTTTGTTTTATTATCATCTATATCTCTCTTTTTTTTATCTTGGGTCATTTTATACTCATATCTTCGTTTTTCAAAGCTAACAAAGTCATCGTTAGCCATCCAAAAAGAGTTTGTCTCTACTCATCCTACAGACTGAGTTGTTTAAATGAAGCAGAACACTGATTTGTCAGAAGTGGACGGAGTTATTTTGGATACAAGCGCTACATTATTGTGAATTAAAATGAATCATGAGGCCATCATTTGTGCACAGCCAATCGGGTGAAGAGAACGCATCAGTCACATTCAGCTGTCTCTTTTAATATGTATTGGTGTTTTTTTTTTAACTGAGTGGAGGTTCCAGCAGATATCTCACCTCTTCTTGGCTGCCTCAATGAGCTTGATTTTCCTGCCATTCATTTCCTTTCCAGACAGTTTCTCAAGGGCGTTTTTCAGATCGCTGTAAGAAGCAAACTCAACAACCCTGCAAAAATGACATGAGGCAGTGTGAGAAATGCTTAAATATCCTCAAATGACAAAAGTTAAACTGATATTGTCAAAGTATGTGAAGGGAAAAAAACGCAAACAGATTCAAGACTTGCACATACACAGTCCTAAGCTAGTTCATGCTAACAGATAATGCTCTTACCCCTCGTTGACTTTAGGGCGATGTGCATCTGCAAATGTCACCTCCCCAGCTTGTCTCATGAAATCTTTCAGGTCCTACACAGTTAAACATCAGTCAACTTATGGAGAGATTCGGGACACAAGCACAGCCTGAGACACAAAACAGGACTGATTTACCCAAAAAGAGAGATGGTTAGATTCTTTGAGAGGACTACACAGGCTACTGCAGAAAAAGGAGGCGGAGTCCAAGAACCTCAGATACTCTTTCATCAGCCAGACCTTCAACAAAGTGTGTTTTATGAAATGTGTGTAAAAGTATGATGTGAGCTAATTTCAAGATCAACCAATTTTTGATAAATGTTACTGGACAGGCTGAGTATCTGCACCAACTTTTGAGATTCTTGGACCCACAGCTCATTACAGCTAAAGAGACATGAACACCATCTGCATGAACTGAACTGCAGTGGCGCCGCTTGGGCAGCATTTGGCACTAAGAGCCCCATTTTCCCTGGCAAGGAGGGCACAGGGCTCCGCGCCGGGACCGCCCCCGTCTCGGCACCCCGCCTCAGTAAAGAGAGTGAACAGGGTGGAAGAGAGGAAACTACTACCTGAGAGCGGAGCCCACCATAACCTCGGGATAACAGCAGATTATATCCATGGGCACCTGGGAGGAATTCACACTCTCTCTCGCTCGCGATGTGCGGGAACACCAGAGGGGGGAGGGGAGGGGGGGATATCGATCGATCGAAGCCCCTCAAATTAATGAACCATCGATCAATACGCCACCACCATCACCATCGACTCTCTCGCTCTTTCCTCTCCTTTCTTTCTGCCAACTCTCTGTTTTCCTCTCTCTCGCTCTCAGCCTCACATCAGGCGCCCCACTGCCTTCGACAGGGGGTGTTGCAAGCGAGCGAAGAGGCCGCCAGCGCCTCTAGTGTGGAGCGTGCGCTCACATGACCGGCAGGCATCAACTAGGAGTAGGACAGAATGGCTGACACCACAGGCTCAACCCAGACAGAAGGACCCAGAAGGGGTTAACTCCACCATAAGCGAGCTCTTCCATATGACACAACAGTCAGGCTGGCAAATAAAGGGGTGAAGAATTGGTTAAAATTTGAAAAAAGGAAAAAATTAAGTGTTTTGTTGTTACTGCTCTTTGGCTCATTACTTTACTGCATGAGATGCAGATTCATAGGAGCGTTGCTTTTTATAAGAACAATTTGGGCCTTATCACAGTAAAGTAGTTTATTTATATGCGTATAATATATTAGCAGCTGATTTGATTCTAGAGTTTCTATGTTTTTTAGCAGCATATAAGTTCTACAATTGTATGTATATATATTGTTGGAAGCTGACTCTTGGAGGTGATAACATTGTGGTGTAGCAGCTTTTAGAGGCTTGCTTTGCAAAAACAAAAAACATAAAAAACATGTTACAAAACTAACCTGCCAGCTGACACGAGAGGACAAGTTCTCCACAATCAGGCGGTTCTCAGTGCGCATTGGAGGAGGGTTACGGCTGAAAAAACAAAAGAAACAACACAAAAAAGACACATCAACTGAAAGATAACACTGTGTGGCTGAGAAACAGACTTTGGCCCAAAGCCTAAGAGCTCTCATTAGCTACTTGTCAATAGAAAGGCTAAATTATGTCAAGGATCTTTAAAATGCAGTGAGCTCAGGGGTCGTGTTGCATTTTAAATAAGCTGTTAAACATTTCCAGTCTGTTAGCGCTTTATTAAATTCCACGTAAGGGCTGAAAAAAAAAAGTCACAGCCACAGTAGCTAAGATGATCAAGGACTATATTAATTAAATCATTGCCTTCTCATCAATTTCTGGCAATGTATTCCTAATTTTAACGCCATCAAGTAAAACTTCACTGCTGTCAGTTGGCATGTGAACAGCATTATTGAATAGTATTGGTGGGCTGAAAATTTTTACCTCCGACTACTCTGGGAGCCTCGGCCATAGCGGTCAGAGAAACGTCCTCCACCTCCGCCGCCTCCTCTGCCACGGCCACCACGCAGACGAACACGGGCGTGCTCGATGGTCACCCTGAAATTAATAAAAAGGATGATTATGTTATAAGTTACCATAACCACTGAGACAAAGAGAAAGTAAAAAAGGGAAAATGCATACAAACTCAGTTGTTTCACTTGTTTTTGTACCAAACTTAACATAGCAGAAACCCATACCTTTCATTGCACAACTCTTTGCCATCAAGCTCATAAACAGCATCTTCAGCATCTCTGGGGTCATCAAACTCCTACAGTTAACAGAACAAACAACATTTACAACAACAATTTTTAATATTTTTGCCTTTTCAACCACTTTCATGTATTACTCTCACAGTAGAACAGCACCAAACTGTTTTCAATATGGCTGCAGAGCTCTTCTTCCCTGAGTTTCAAATATGCAAACATCAAGCAGAAAATGGCTGTGATGCAGTTCAATATGGCACCTGGAGTTGTTCACCCACCATTTACAATTCAAATTTTCTTCTAAGCTCTAAATGTCTTCTTTGGGTTTTTTGTGCATTATAATGTTTGGCACAATATTATAACAAGGCCCACACATATGCTAATAGTTCTGCAGATTTCTCCAGAAACTTGACACATATAGGATGCACTTAAGCTAAATTTGAGCGACAGCCAGAGGAAATAAATATTTGTAGATATTTATGAAAGTGAGAAATTTCTTCAAGTATTTGATCACTTATTCAGTCCTATTTTCAAATTGCCATTACTGATTAGTACGGTTAATTGAAGGAGTAAGGCAAATTTTGATTTAAATTCAATGACTTGGTCAAAAAAAGGGGAGAGGATTTGAGTGTTTTTATCTGCAGGAATTTAGTATGAAAGTGAACACAGCTCTCAGAGCCTTATGGCAAGATTTAAAATATTAATTAGTTTGGTGTACTAAAACCCCCACAAAGCAGCACTTGAACACCTCCAGATTTAAAAATTGTTCACATGTATTATCTGTTATGCTCTTTCAGTTTCACAATTGATTCAAATGATTCAACTGTGGATACACACTTATACAAATAAACTAATGAGGATATATGACAGATTCTGCTGCAGGAAAGCAAAATACAATTTACAATGTGTATAATCGAATGCAAATTTTTTATTTCAGCTATTCAGCATGTTGAAGAAAACTCGGTCTTTGTGTCAGTGAACTCACCACAAAGCCAAAACCTTTCTTGAGGTCAATATCTCGGATGCGGCCGTATCCTTTGAAGAACCTCTCCACATCCTTCTCCCTGGCAGATGGGCTCAACCGGCCGATGAAAATACGACACCCGTTCATGTTGTTGACGATGCTGACGTTATATTATCTGCGAACAAAGGTAAATAAACTATGGTAATTTTGAAAAAATTAAGCTAACACAGCCTCTAAGGATTTACAGCAACCCAAATACGTTAAATTCTCAAATGCTATAAATAGTATTAGCATGCTAGCCGGTCGACCGTTGGGCCTTGCTAACGTTTTCGAATTTTACCAAACCATGTCGCGAGCTAACTGGAGCTAACGGTTACTAGACGACAGATGACGTCAAGCTACTTTAGCAAAACGCGAGCTGCATGTAACGATATGCTAATCGCTGTAATATTATCGTTGTACTTCACGTTACCTATCAGTAGTGTTGTGGGTGTTGCCTTGCTGGTTGTCGACGGTAACCGCAAACTCCAGAAATCAAACAAAATGGAGCCTCAGCTGTTCGGGGAGGGGGCACAGTGACCTGTGACAGAAGCGAAACGATCTAAGGAAAAGAGGCTGCTTCTTTACTGCGTTACTGCCACCTGCTGGAGGTGAACTCACACAGCGTGAAGGAGCTCAAATAACCCAAGTTTATTTTTTTTTATTTTTTTTATTTGCCCTGTAAATCAACGCTGTTTGTCTTAATGTTTGTAAAGCAAAAAAAAAAAAAAAATCCACACTGCACTGGCGCCATAAAAAAGTATTAATGATAACGTAAAAACCCGAAGGGAAGCCGCACAGTTTCCGAACATGACGTCACATCACCGCCGAATACTTTTTTTCTATTGGTGCAGTTCCGAAATCGAACCACTAGGCGTCAGTCAGACATAAGGAAACAAACACAGATAGGTAGTACGGCTTTACGGGACTCACTGGCCATAACAGTGTAAGAACAGGTTCGAAGGACATAAACCTAAAGTTAAGCCACCAAGATAATTTTTTTCATTACTGCAAGCAAAGAAAAATGGGTTGAAGGGTAATATATAAAAAAAATACCTCAGACAAGCTACTCAAGCAGGTCACTTTGCAGTCTAATCAAACACTGCAGCATAATTCAGGAAGCTGTTATGATAGAATAATAAACCATGACAGCCTCTGACCTAGAATACATATAACTTTAGACTAGTAAATGATAACCTTGAATTTAAATTAATGGGGCAGACGGTGTACCAACCATATATTACATATTACCGAGTCCAGTTGCCTTCGATTTATTTGCCCATAACAACCAACCTATAAAGAAGTTTTGAAGTAACCTCATAACTAGAAAGACTATTATGAGAAACTGTTATGTGACAAATGCACTTCCATATATCTTAGGTAGAAATGGATTTAGAAAAAGTACACTGTTTACTGGCTACACCCCCACAAGAGAGAGGTAGTGCAACCATTCAAGCTGATATTTAACTGGAGCAGGATTTCCATATGCAAACAAGTTTCAGATCCTTTAGAATATTATCTAATGGGAAATGGAGTCATTATTTTGACTGATATACATCTATGCACACAGCCATGTTTTACAATACTACAAATGTCTCAACATTTGACATCTCTTGGTCTATATAGCTGTATTTTACATAAGTAAAATCAACATTTTTCAGGAATTACAAAGTAATGTGTACAGCAATTTGAAATCTACTTAAAGAAAGACACATCATCTTCCACATTCAAAAGAAAGCTTTAATTAGAAAGTTATATACACACTGTAAAATTAAATTAAACTTTATACAAATATTAAATTACTATCTTCACACCCACTGCCATGTACAGAGGAAAACCCAAAGCTGAAAGCATTGAAACTAAAAATCAAGATGTGTACTTTTTTTAACCTGTTATTTTTAGGGAAGCAACACCGTACAACAGTGCTTCTGAACACAAAGTTAACTTCTGTTTTTTTTTTCATGTCAATCCCATAGTATTTTAATGCCTTGTCGCAAAAAAAAGAAGCAAAGGAATAGTGAAATATAGGTGCTTATAGGTTCATCATCATCCTCATCAACATCATCATCATCATCATCATTATCATCACAGTAGCTGGAAAAGCTAGGGGAGGACAGACAAAGATGGACATTCGTTAAGTCGTGTCCACAACAAAGTAAACTCATTGATAAATACACAAAGACAGTTTTATGCATAGAATAGAAAAGAACAGAGTAAGGCCATTGGGAAAACAGAACACGTTGCAGTACTGTAGAGCAACCAATGCGGAGGCTTAAGATAATACATCAAAAAAAAAAGAAAGAAAAGAAAATGTACAAGTCTAAGGCAACACTCTGTTTGCATTAATAATGTAGCCGTGGACACTGAAAGACAGCCACAAATGCCAAATAAAATCAGAACAGAAATCTGGGTTGTTCTGCTTTTGTTTGTTTTGTTTTTTTTTTTTTCCCTGTGAGCAGTTAAGCTTGAAAAGTAATTCTGGAGATCCTTCGAAGTCATGCTGTTTCCAGGGTGACCAGCTTAACCGCCAAAGCTTTTCAAGTGGCAATGAAAACAGAGGATGATTCCTAACAAAATAACACGATTCTCTCTTAAATTTGCACTTGGCATTAGGAGGGTCAGTGAGTGTATGTGGTGGGGGTGGGGTGCTATATAACACAAAAATTTTATCATTTCACTGCAACCAGTTGCAGCTGTGTCAATAATGCACAAAAGTGGAAAGTCTTCGGTACAGTGTGAAGGTGGGCGAGAGCCAGATCCTCTAAGGAGACTTGTGTTTTCCAGCCATTCAGCAGAAAATGATAAATATTCTAGCTTGAGAGTAGATGAATAATACACACATTGTGTTGTGGACTCATTGCCTGAAGTGACACTGGTTTGTTCATGTGACTTATTCAGTGCTGGGAGGGATGTTTTTCTGTAGGTAAGAGACATGGACGTTGTGCAGCCGGCCTCTGATCTGAAGAGAAGCAAATCAGGCAATGGCTGTGTCGAGGCCTACCATATGAGGACAAGTTTTCTCCTATTCAACGGACACACAAACATGCACACACACACACATACGCACACACACACACTCAAGATTCAGCAACTCGAAGCTAACCGAGCCACACGCAAAACAATAAATACAGTGGGGAGATATTTAACAACCCAATCAGCGTGTTGAAACATCCCTCTCCTCAGCTTTGAGACAAAATTGACATAATGTCTCCCTCTCCTTACACAACTAAGATGTAATGCACAGTCCAGTAACCAAAAACACCAATCAATCCCACTCATGCAACAGAAGCAGCACCTTTCAGGTACTTGGTGCAGCTGGCAATAGAAAAAAAAAGGAACAAGAAAGCTCTTTTTTTATAGTTGTGATATGGTGCTTCGTAAAACATTGCACCCTGCTTTTAGCTCTGGTTAAGTGGTTCTAAATCCCACTAAATACACATGCTTGACGCCACCCAGATACACACATAGCTAGACCGAGAGAAAGAGAGAGAGCGAGAGAGTGACAGAGAGAGAGGGGCAGAGGGACAGAGAGAGAGGGACAGAGGGACAGAGAGAGAGAGAGAGAGAGGAGGCTTCATGCTTCATTCAGAGTGGGCCACTGTGCTGTGACAGCAATAACTAAAAACAACATGCAACATTCACAAAGCGGGCTGCAAAAACCCAGCCGCCACTCACAACTTTTCAAGTACAGCGGGAAGACAATTCTGATTCTGAGCGCCACAGCGTCAGGAGCAAACATCAAAAGTTATTTTATTCTTTTTTTTTTATCTAAAGAAATCCCAGACAGAGTAGACGTGCCTCGGTTGCTATAGCCTTCTCCGATGAAGCCTCTGTGAGCCACAATAATATATAGAACTACACCTGGGAGGAGGCAAGTATATAGTAATACATAGCCTATAGTACACAACCTTGACTCAGTATTTTATGTTTTACTCATATACATAGGATCTACAGGATTTATGTTGAGCTGGCACCACTTTGTTTGCCTGACTTGTCTTTAGTTTGATCCAGTAGCTGGGTCCAGTGATGCTCCATCATTGCTTATGATGCAGTGAGTATTGGTTGTTGGCTTTGCTCTGCATGGGTAGCAATGGCAGAAGAGGTTGCATGGGGAATGGGCGCAGTTCTAGTCATTTCTCTGCTGGCTGCTGAGGGGAGTCGGGGGGAAGTGGGTTGACAGCCAAAGTCAGTCCTGGTCAGCAGTGAGAGATAGGGAAATAGAGGCTCTGCTGCTGATGCTGATAGCAGGCTGGCAGGCTTCATGCTTCCTTCAACAGTGGAATATCTGCAGAGGAACAGAGCAGATATATCAGAATTGAGCAATGGCTCTTGAGTCAGCTGTTAAACCACCATACAGTCATGCAATCCATTACATCACCAAAAACTTTTTCGTGTAAACGGATTTCACGCATCCTTTAGGTAACGAGAACCCTTTCCTTTGGCCTATTCTGAAATTCTGACCCTGTTGTCTACTGCAAAACATTCTCTGAAAACAAAAAATAACCTGTATTAAACAGGCTTCTAACTGACTTTTTCTCATGCTATTCTCTATAAAAACCAGTGGCATCTGAAAATTTCCCTCTATTTACCACTGCATAAATGGAAAGTTAGAATGTTTATGTAAATTATTCATGTGTTAAAACACTTTTGGATTAATTACAGAAATAATCCAAACTGACAAATCATGCTTTATATTACACCTACTCTCGGGTTAGAAAGTATTGATTATATTGGTCAATGAAATTGCTCTTGGCAGTGTTTTTTGTCTTAACCAGGCCTTTGCAACACAAAAAGTTGCATTTCATGTGAATATCTTGGTGTCCATTTATTTGAGCAAGACGGATGTATCTGTAGGGGTTTGCTAACTGCATTCTGTATATGTCAGCAAGATGAGTAATAGGACATCACAGTGCAGAAAAGTGTGAAAAGATGTGTTTGAGATAATTTTGTCCACCTAAGCTTATTCTACAGCTGTTAACAGTCTGTTTAGTATATATTACGGTTATAACTTTTAAGATTAAGATTCCGCTATAAAGAAATGTGTGAAATAAAACAGACTTACCATCAGAAAACTCATCTGTAGAGGTGACGGAAAGTAGACTGTGCTGGTCGCTACTTTCAGAGTCTCTACGCAGCGGTAGGGGGCCTGCACAGGCACCCCCAGGGTGCTCTCTAGCCCAGGATGATGAAGAAGAGGAGGAGGAAGAGGGGGCCTGATGAACCAGCACCGTCTCTGCATGACGGTGGGAGGAGAAGGATGATGAGGAGGATGTTGATGGGAGACAGAAGTCTAAGTCTCTGTGGTGGCGGGTTCTGCTGGAGCCTTGGCCTCCTGTTGCTCCCTGAGGAAGCCCCTCAGACAGCACGATTGGAACCCGAGACTCCGGAGGAGCCGGAGGAGGTGGTGGAGAAGGAGGAGGACCTGAAGCACCACAGGGTCCACTGTTACCATATACAGCCTCTTCATAGGAGGGCAATGTCACCTGGACGCCCTCCACCATGATGGAGCTGGGCTGGCCTGAGACTCCCTGCTCCCTCCTGATGGACAGAGAGACAAAGACAAGAGTGAGACAGACCAACAGGACAAGTGTGGACAAGGTGGATCATGCCAACAGGCTCAGGTTGTTGCAGTCATGTGTGCTGCATGCCACATCAGCACCAGAAGAGGTGATTGGCGTTGACTGTACAAAACCTTTTACAGCAGGCTGCACTAAGCCCTCAGGCCCAAAACGCAATCAACTAGAGTGCCAATGAGCATTAGATCAAATCATTCAGGCTTTTTTATCACAGAGCCACAACATAGGCATTTGGGCTATGATGGGATTATCTCTGTTTTTTAAGGTTACTTTCGTTTCTGAAGTATTTAAGAAATTCAAACCTGTAAAACTAGCTGCCTAGTATCATGTATCTTACATAGACAACTTGTTCATGTAACTAGTTCAACAAACATTTATGAATAACAGGTGTGTCCATGGGAAGGACTGACAGCACAATCTTTTTCATTTTTTTATTTACTGGCAGTTAATTTTACAGCACAGAAAAGGGGCAAAGTTCTGACAAAGCTATCAGAGCTTAACTTTCAAGAGTTTCTGCAAACCACAGGTTGTATAAGACGCAAAAGGCTGACCAAAAAACAAACAAAAAACAAAAACAAAAAAACATTTTAATATGTTTCCAATAAGATCAGCCAAAAAGAAGTAAAAGGATCATCAAATAATCAGAGCATCTCATTAAGAATCAAATGTACTTTGAACAGTGTAATTGTGCAGACTGATCATTAAAAAAATCCATGATTTAAACACAGAACCTAAACTCAAAGCTTACACTTCAAATCTGTTACTGACACACATTGTGAACATGATTGTGTAAAGGTATGCTGTGTCATATGCTATTTGTTATGCAAGTTGTTGTTATGCCCAAATCAAAAGGTGAATTGACATCATTAGTGATAACAGAACTGATTAGCCAAAACAACCAAACCAAGTCTCTTTGTGTGTGCTCGTATTTTACCTGTTGTGATGGAAGGACTTGAGCTTGGGCTGTACAAGAACAAACAGCACCACTAAAAGCAGGATAAGTGCCACTGAACTAGCTGTGGATGCCACAATTGACAGCGCTGGTATACCTAGCGGAGAGCTTGGTTCCTTGTCTGAGGGGAAGTAGGAGAGAAATGAAGTGAAAATGTGGTTCACAGACTTTGATTTACATTTACTTTCCATGCATGATAGATTAAATACAAGTGAAAGTTAGCTGAGATGACTGACCTTGTGTGAGGCGGCAGCTAATCTGCATGGGACCGTCCCACTCGCCATTCTGGCAGGTGAGGAACTTGTAGTCGCCCTTCAGCGCGTAGCCCTCGTCACAGAAGTACTCGATGACGGTCTTCTGAGTGAGGCGGTGGCAGGGAGACGGGTGACAGCGGTAGCCTCCGTTCTCTGGTTCAGTGGGGGGCGAACACACTGGGAAGGGGCAGAGATTTTAGCAATCGTGGCTGCTGTTGTGTACTTAAAATGTGTTTGGTATGCTTTCTACCTGTGGTCAGGTTTGATTCCTGTGGTTTAAATGCTCAAATTCTAGATGAAATTTCCCAGTGTTCCCTGCTGGCTTTCAAGGACAATCCTCACTATTGCTGTTGTGATACTGTGTGCTTTTCAGCTGATGTGATTTTTTTCAGTTTTGATGCAGTCATGCATGTTAAGTACACAAGCTCAGCTGCAGAAGTGTGTTAAAAACCCAGTCTTTTCAGGAAGTGAGAAAAAAAATCATTAAGTTCACCATTCCATGAGCATGTCTCTGAAATGCTTTTACTGATGAAAAGCAATGAAAAATCATTCCAGTAATGATAAAGGCTTTTTATAGGCTGGATTCATTTCTGCTCAGACAGTCATATAAGGTCTGCTTTGTAACCAAGAAAGTAAATCTGCAAAACACTACTTTTAATTGTACCATTTTTTGAAGTTTTCAGATTACCCTTAATATTCTCCTTTGGTGCTTTATCACGTGTATGTATTGTTTTCTTTCGTTTTGTTTTGGAGCCTTGCTCACCATTGCTTCTGATGCAGTGTGGAGGTTGATGGGACCAGGTTCCAGTACTGGTGCAGATGATGCTGGTGGGTGAATTAGCAGTGTAGCCAGGCTCACAGACATAAGTCAGCAGGGTGCCCGGGGGAAAAGAGCCCCTGTTAGCTTCGGTCTGATTCAGCAGGTATCCGTGCTGCACGCCAGGTGGCCGCGCACAACCTAAAGACACAGAAACAAGTAAGGGAATAAGAGTTATTAGGTTGTGTGAAGGCTTTAATGATAGAAGCCTTTCAGGTTTTGCTTTCGAAAAAGGGACAAATGTAAGATACGAAGCTTTTTCCCTTACATTTGGGTTGGATTTATGACCAAGGAGGTTCATGTATGGAACTACCAGCTTTAGGGCAGTAGCCAAATTGGGATCCTAAAGCATACACTGACAATATAAGGTAACCAGGTAATAATAAGGTATGTGAGTAGACTTAGTAGAGTTAAGAAACAGCCATTAGACATGATTTGTGAATCTTAACTTTCAATTTATGAAGTGGTTCTGATGTGTTACAACTCTGCTGGGAAAATAAAGAAATTTTTTCTCATGTGCCCCTTCTTTAAAGAATAATGTACCAATAACATGTCAAATGAACAAATTATTTCAATAAATATATTACTTATTGTGCTTGTTATGGCTGACACTATCGCAGTCTAATACAGAACCTTGATAATAGTTTCCTAGTGACTCAATTACATAAACGTGGTGCTGCTGGTATATTGAGCTGTTCTATCATTAGGACGACATAAACTGTCTCCTCTGCAGGCAGCTGCCATTGGGTCAAACAACTTTTCACAGGGAAACTCTGTCAAGTTGACAGGTTGAGCTGATAATTAAAGCTCAGAGGTATTGTTACCAGGAACTAGGCTGCACTTTACACAGGCAAGGGAGAAGCACTAAATCAACATGACAAGTTAGGAAGAGAAAACCATACAGTGCAGTAAAGAGGATACCTGAAGTATCTACAGTGGACTAAAATGTCACAAGGAACTTCATATAGATCTAATTTCTCTCGATTATCTCCCGCTCATTAAATGGTCTTCATCTTATGCCAGCATTGGGTCTATCAGTCCTGTGGTGAGACAGGATATTTAGTAAGGCTCATTTACTTGGCTTTAATGACAGACTTGAAGCTCTAAGCCAGCCAATAAAGACAGGATGAGGCAGAAGACCCAGAGTTAATTGTGTTTTGATCCACCTTCCCATGCTCCATCTATGATGTTGCAGTACCAAGCCAGCTCCTTGTGTCTGAGTGTGTGTTTCATTGCAGCATGAGAGTAAATTATCTGAATTTGTACTGCACTCCCACAGCTCCAAACACACACACACTTGGAGCTGCAATCTGGCGAGAACAGGGCATCTAAATCCAGCAGGTCTGACGTAACATTGCAACACCTGTGTAAACTGAGACACGACAACAGGAAGTTGACTTTACTTTCAGCATTATTGATCTTCAAGAACAGGCAAAGTACTTTGGAAACCATGGGTACAGACATACCGATTTTATTACTACTAATCTGGCTCATCTGTGAACCAATTACGCAAGAATTTGGACTTTGAATCAGTGGAAATTTTTCAATACCAATCCTGAATACTTAAAATTGACCTGGACCATGATATGTAGTCACAAAAAGTAAAACATTTTCAGTCTTTTACCTTTCTACCTTATTATCTTTTTGAATTATTAAATGGAAATATACAAGGCACAGTGATTATTCCCAGGAAAAACACATCAGTAAATTTAAAACATCCCAGCAACAGACTACATCAAAAACACCATCGACTCTAATGGCCATATGGCTCATTATTTGATCCTTGGTCTGAGTATTTATAAAACATATTAGCCACGGTCTATTGCAGGGACTTATCTCAGGCTTGACATAAACAAACGCACCAACATTGCAAACAGCCACTTTGTCTTGCCTCTGCTCGTGTTCAGAGATTGAAAGAGAGACTATTTCCACAGCAGTGCCTCCCTAACATCCTCTAATCTCCGGAGAGAAACGTCGCTCTAAACTGGCAGCACAAGATTAAATACAAACACTCAAATGTGCAAGCGCCTACTCAGCACCACACACACAAGAACAAAGTCAACACCCACGAACAAAGACACTCTCAGGACTAAATCGAGTGATACCAAAGGGTGTGTTAATGAATTCAGCTGGGTACACATTTAGTGTGACCAAGAAGTGCTAACACTGCTTACCACAGGTATATACCACTGATGAATTGTAACTGTAAACCACAGTTACGACACATCTACTACTGAAGAAGCCGGAATTGGTTTGACTCTGCTCGATCACAGTGGTCTTCATTAAAGGACTACAACCAGTTGTTTCTGTTACTAATTAATCTGTGATTATGTTCTGGATTAATCCATGTTTTGTTTCATCTTAAAATGACACTAAGTAGTGAAAAAACTGCCAGGAGCTGTGGTGACATTTTCAAATTGTTTATTTTTTTTGGCTAACAGACCAAAACCAAACTACCATTTAAGAAAAGCAGAAAATACTCCTATTTAAAATGCTGTAATATAAGAGGGTTTGCCACTGTTGCCCCTGTTTCTATAAAGAATCAAATTATATATTAAACTAGCTGTCAGATATATTTTATGTTTATCAACTACCTTTAAGTTGATTAACATTTCAGCTCAATTTTGCTGCTGTAAAATCTCTTACTAACCAATGTGTGATGGTACAATTTTCTGTTTAAAGATATTAAATTACTGTTCTTTAAAGGTTTGTGTGTTAACGTAATATTAATCTTTGACACTCAAACACACCTGTGCTCTTCCTACCAAATGCAAAAAAATATTTGCTGTACATGCATTTATCAGGATGCCATTTGACACCATGACCTGAGAAGTGGTTCACTTAGCTGCTTCAGGGCGGGTAAAAACTCTCTGAGGAGGAGATGGTGCTAATGGAGGTGCTAAGGGTGATAAATTGATGACCCCAAGGCTGTGTGGCAGCAGGGGACAAAAAGGCCGTAGGGGGCATTTAAGGACAATAGCCTGTAGCCGACAGTGATTGTTATCTTTCATGGAGCGCTGCAAAGCAGTCAATTCTACTGCAAAAGACAGATGGATGCTAATGGTATTCGTCTTCTTTTGATTTCCATGCAATGTATTAAAACCCTCGACCTTGCTGTTAGCCAGAACATGTCAGTAACAAAAGGCTTCTTTCACACAGAAGTCTTCACTGCTCAGATCAGAGTACACAAGAATATAAACTGAGCGAAAACCTTTTTGATAAAAATAATGAGGAAAACACTGAGGAGGCCAGAAACCGAGCTCAAATGGGAAGAAAACACAATATAACCAGTCAGTTTCAGTTCTTCCAAATCTCATTTGCATCTAAAGCACTTATACAAGTACTAAGTTCGACACTGTGGTTAAACGGCATTAAGATCTGCTACAAGCCCTTACCTGCCATAAAACACTCATAGCCATGAACTTTGTTACAGAGTGCGAAAGAACAAAATGTACCCACACAGCAATGTTGCTAATTGAACTGAATTACCTGAGACACAAGAACATATCATAACATGTCTATTTTACACTCATAATACATGATAATAACACCCACAACATCAACAACAACACAGGACTGACACCAATATTACTTTTAAAAGATGGCAGTAGCTGATAGATAAGGCTCATCAGTGCATTAAATAATATTTAGTTACAGTCCTTTACTATACCTATACTATTATTAATACTATTATACTGTTGTAACATTGGCCTTTATGAAGAGTTTCGTCTCTGAATTAAATTACATGTTTTGACACAATCTGGCATATTAGACATGTCAATTTATAGAAGCCAAAGCCTTTAGCTGCTAAGTCTATAGATAAAACACAATCACAAAAGTCAAAAAAGCAGACTGTTATTTTTATATAGCTATGCTACTTCAGTGCATGGTGTGGCAGGTCGACCAATAGCTCTGTGTGTGAGAGAGAGAGGCTCTGTACAGCAACAATGGGAAGAGGAGGCAGCCACAGCACATACCACACTGTGGGTTGGGCTTGCACAAATGGAGAGGCTCTGTTAATGGAAAGAATGAGTACTGCTTTAGTATCCAGAGATGGTAGACTGGTTAAGATATATATAAAACCTTGCTGTCTTTCCCTTTTCCATCGCCCTTTCAGCCTTGATTGAATATTGGCTTTAGAAACACACACACACAGGGAAAAAAAAAACTGATTTAAGCAGCAAGCATTGCCAGAGTGGATTTCAGCGCGCCATGTTTTGTGCTTATGAGGAAGGGAATGAGTCACAGTAAAACACAAGCTGTTCTCCCACTGGTCTGATGTTAAGAGCTTGCTCAAGAGAGAATTGGCTTTTCAGAAATGTCGAAAAAAATAATGACTAACACAGTGTCAAAAGTGCATTGTGAAAGCTACTGGAAAGAGCATCACAAAATTATAGAAATATCCAGTAAAATTGTGTATTAAAACAAAAGAAAACAAACATTTTCTTACTTTCAATATACACAGAGAACTTTTATAGTGTTAAGACTATAGCATCTACTATATTGAGTTAAATGAAACATATATATAGAACGTTAAACAATTCTAAATCCTCTGCTCACACAACTGTAAGCTGATCAAAGAGCTTAATTGCTAAAAGGTTGAAGACTCATGTAGTGGGAGGACTGGGCCAGGACAGAGTGCCCATGGGGCTGATTGCTAATCCCAACATCCAGAGCCTTAAGGCAGTGCCGGAGGAGACTCAGGCCATGGGGGGCGTTAAAATCCCCAGCCTTGCTCTGAAGTGCCTGCCTGCCTGGCTGTGAATATCTCCCTTTCTCCATCTGTTACCGATGGCACTAAACCGCTAAGAGCTGGTAGGTGGATTGGGGAAAACAAGGGTAGGGGAAAGACGAGGGTTTTAGCCCTCTTTGCCCAGGCAAATTAAAATTCTAATTATCCTCTATTACAAGCTGAAAGTGCTCTAAAGCAGATCAGATACTGATGACTTCTGCAACCAGCTGTTTGGTTGCTTTATAGGACAATAGGACATAAAAGAGGGTGTGATTTCCAGTGTGTATGTGTGTGTGCATGCTCAAGTGTGTCCAGAATCAGGGTTATCTGTGTGCGTCGATGTATGCTGAGGGGGGTTGGTTGTGTGTTGGATTAGGCTAAAGACCATGGGGATGATGATGCTCTCTTCGGCCTGGTAAATATGTTTTTGTTCCTTTGTTAGCCTCTGCCTGTGTTGTTTTTGATGATGTTGCTGTCATTTTTTGAGCTGAGGGTGTTTTGTTTTTTTTGCCACGTTCCCATCTCTCCCGCTAATCCGTGGGATTTTTAGACAAGCTGTTGTTATTAGAGTGCAGTACAGTGCAGCAGAGCCCACAGTGGGGTAGTACTGAAAAGAATAGAAGGGCTCGCAAATCATCTCCACCGTTGGGGGTGGATGCTTAAAACTATGTTTTTCCTGAGATTTTTGGGGGAATTTTCTCCTTTATTGAACCACTGACAATGCCGTTGAAGACAGGGAACACTGGGAGATAGGAAATAACACGCAGAAAAGGTCCCAAGACAGTCTTAAAGCCACAAGACACTGGCAAAGATATCTATTTAAATTTATCGTTGCTACAAAACCATGAAAATCTTAAAAGGAGGTTAAGTAGAATTGAAACGATAAGTTGAGTTTTGATATGCATTGTGGCATGATTAGTGAACTAGTCATTTTAACTCTGATTATTTTAACAAACAGTCTGTTAGTAAGGTAAAAACGACACACCTGTGGTAAGAGAGTCTCTGAAGTCCATAAAAATTCTAAGTGATTAGACTAGTGTATAGTGTAACAGAAGATAAAATGATATTTAAGTTAAGTCAGACATTTTCACTAATAACACAATACTCTTGCTTTAAATCCAGTGAGAGTTCAACTCTTCAGACAATATTTTGTTGCGGACACTGTAAAAGAGAAAACATTAGCCAGTCATAGCAAGACTTCAGCATGCAATATCCTGTGGTTACTTTCGTTCTTTCACAACATTACAACATTACAGATGAGCTTTCAGTGGAACACATGTCACATAGTGTAAGGTGACGCGACTCTGTAGTCTGATCTGGGTAGGTGACATGGGATAGTAAAATTAGAAGCTTAAAGTCTGGGTCAGCGATACTAACAGTGTCATGTTCTGCTTCGAACAGGTGAGAGGTTTTTATGCTTTGATACTGAAACACAGACACATGCAGTCCAAATTTTCTGCTTTCATATCCTGTCCCCTTTTAACAGCTGGGCTCTGACGCAAAGAGAACTAATACAGTGTTTGTTAAACAGGTGCAAATGTTATGAGAAAGAAAGTGTGAAAAAACAGCTTCTAAAGGTGCACTTGTACTACTATAGGGCAGAAATGATGCCTACAGAGCTGAAACCTTGAAGCATGAAACCTGTCTTCTTCAAAAATGGCTGCTGTTCCATCTCCACAGCCTCTGGGGAAAGGTGGTGGGACCTCACTGAGGATAAAGGGGGGAGGAGAGGGAGGATGAAGGAAAGAGGTTCCAGCACATTTATACAAAGCCTGACTACACACAGACACAGGTGGATAGTTTACTCAAAAGTGTAGGTTGTAAGTGTCCCAGGAGGCCTTTGTAAAAAACAGGTTTGTGATTTTCACTGGCATCCTATCAGTGTTGTGAATGTGTGAGTGAATGGTTAGGGGCATGTGCCCGCATTTTATCACCATACACTTCTAAAAAAGACCAACCAGTGTCAGTACTGCACACTGATGCCAAAGCAAACGGGGTAATTTCTGTAGTAAACAAGAAATTTACTTGTAAAGGTGAGTCAAGGGCTTCTAGAAGAGCACTGTCGGAGAACACAGCGATCCAAACATAACATCTCTTCCTGCAGCTGCAAACCACAGTAACAAACACACTTGCAGAATACACCCAGGGTGAAGGAAGTCTCTTAACAGACAGATACATCCTCCATCTCCCCACCCATTCCTCTCATGCTGCTGCAAAGCATTTAGCAAGCCACGTGTGCTGCCATGACACCCCTTTGTCCCCGCTCACTAAGGGATGGGGCACGGTGACAGATTTAAGCAGCGTGCCTCAGAAAAAGGACAACAGACAACTTTGCATTTGAAGGGTTTAATATGCATGAGAGGCCAAAGTGGGTGAGGGCAAGGGGGGAACACCATTGTACGACCCTTCTTTCACCCCCCCAGATACAATCACAGACACATACATGCACACTCTGCCCCCGAGTAACAGATGGGTGGATGTTAGCGAATGCGAACAGTAAGCTCCCCCCTCTCTCCCTTCTATCACCCTCGCTGCTGAGGACAGCTGGGAGGCAGGCATTCCTTCTTCTCAGCTTTCAGAGGAAAACAAAAGAGTGTGTGGGACCCCTCCCACACACACGTGCATGTGTTCAGACGTACACTCACAACGCCCCCCCCCTTATCCCTACAAGCTCAAAAAACTGTCATTGTGGGCAACTGGAGATCATATTTCAGCCGCCTGGGCCTGCCAGCCTGCAGAGGTATGAGTGCTGAGCCTGGGACATTTGTTGAAGGTGAAAGTCAGGGAGATAATCCCAACCCTGCTTACCAGGGCTGGCAGCCTGATACGTTGTTAGTACCAGCGAGGTGATTTTATTTTAAACTGTAAGCTCTTTCTGCAGCTGCTTGTTCTTTTCTTTTCCTTTTTTTTTGAAGCAGCACATTTAAGTTGTGCAGTGAACACGTTCGCTGCAATAGCACAGCATGTACTGTGCTTCAGGCGACAGACACTAACTTCTACTAGTTTGTTTTTCTTTTACCTATTGTTACAATACACATGGCATCCATACTACTTCTGTGATTTAGAACCCCTGAAAAGACGACTTGTGGAAACACTTCTGATGCCAATTTAGTTTAAAAACTCTGGAATTGCACTCTTATCTGGACACAGGCAGGAATGGATACTTTTAGAAATGATGACACAGAAACTCAGCACGACTCTCTTATTGGATCCTTTATCACAATGTGTCTTTCCCTGTGTTACTTCAAATCTGTTTATTCTTCTTCACTCTTTTCTGCAACCTAGTATCAACCCTGCTGCTTCCTGTTTACACCGGCACATTCACGCTCAGTGCACTTGAATGGCAATGCTATATGCATTTTCAGGCGTGTTAGTTCAGACAAAGATTATTTCTGAAGCAGTGCGAACACACTCATTTGGACGGAGATCATTTTAGATTAAAAATGCTGCTTAAAACGAAAATACTATTGTGTGGACATAGCCTCAGACAACACAGCAGCTATGAGGAACGCAAATTTGAAATGAGGCAGTCATATTGCAGAGAGCAGGAAGACAAAAAACAAAAAACAATTCTTCATTTATGCAATCTGGGGTGCATTGTTATGGTGATGTATTACTGTAAGAAAGAAAGACAAATAAAGAAAGAGGCTGGGGAAAAACATTCAAGACTGAAACATTGTACCACACTTTGCATTAAATCTCCCGTTAATTCAACAATGCTGTCACTGTTACAGCACAAGCACTTTGTCACTCTAAGACCAACTGAATTTTGATAGAGCAACTGCACGAGCAAGTCACCAAGTGGGTGATCAAATGGCACCAAGTGTATAATCCTCTCAACAAATGCTCCGCTGAGTGAAGTGGTATGCTGTTTGTTGTCAGTGTGTGTCCAGTATTTTTCACAACAGTGGGCTCTTGCATGCTAACATACCATGTGTTTGTAGACAGGCTTGTAGTACAGGCTTTCGCAGATTTCTGTCACCTCATATTACCAGACAGAACAATAAAAATGGGAAGTGTTAGCAATCACCTAATCACATGAGGAAGCTAATCAGAGGACCAAAAGTAAGTACAGACACTGTAAGATTGCTTACACCGTGCTAACTATTGAACACCACTATGAGCACATGAATATTTGAGCAAAAAATTACCAGTAATTGACAATTTAAATGCATACATTAGTTGCAAGGGATAAACCATTTCATGTGTTGACTGCTAAATAGCCAAATAAGAACTTGGATCTGGATCAGGGGCAAAAAACTTGATCAGGACATCCCCACCCACTGGTATCAGTATGTCAGTACCACTGAAAAGAGTAGATAAGCTGGGATTATCTGCCTACCTGTATTTTGTGGAGACAAAACAATATTTTTAAAGAAAAAATATTACATTTCTGGGCAACCATCCATTGGCCCCAGGTAACAGCCAAGCAAACCACATAAAGGCACATTGGAGATAGCTTCAATTCTAGACAACTTAAACTTGTATGTAGTTTCTTTGAAGGCACAATATAGGAGACTCTAAGTTTCAAATATAAGAAAGAAATATTAAGAAAAACAGTTTTTATGACCTGTCAAAGTTGTCTGTGTGATAAAAAGACATCTACTAAAGTTAGCATGCTAGGTGGCCATCCCCAACTAGTACTGTGTATTCACACCATTTGGTAGTTCAAGAGGCCATCACTCCTACAATGGTTTTCATGTCAGGTTTAGCTCCAAGCACCACTCAGCAGACCCCTGCATAACCCCAACTTAAGGTTTAGGAAGTCAATGCATATTGATATCAAACCTCTCTTTCACATCTTTGTTGCTCCATGCCTTCCTGTCCCTGTATAAACCCGTTGCATGTTTTTCATCCTCAGGGTCAGAGGCCTGGTCTTTGCTCTAAATCCGGCACTGTATTCTTAATAATAAAACTGGCCTTTGTCCGTCTTATCAATGTTATCAATGTTCTTTCCTGTTAAGACTCTTAAAATAAGATCAGTCAAGTTGAGGAAGTTCAACAATCCTAGTAGATAATTTTAACTTAGGAAATTTCATGGTGATTAAGAAGGTTGGTGACAGAGTTGCTGACAAACTACTGTTTATTACAATGAAAAATACATTAAGTGCTGTTTCTATTGCTGGCTAGACCTCCAAAACAGCAACAGTTGGTAGATGCAAACATAGATATGAAACTCATCCAAAACCTGGACAGCCCTGCTGACAGCATCAAGAGCATGGTTACCTCACCTACAGTCCTCAGCGACATGTAGCTGTGTGAGCGACTGAGAGTGTCAAGGAAGCACAGCAAAATAAACAGCAGACAACATAGTACTTACACATAAAAATGTTGTAACTGACAATCCTTTAGTCATCACATACGTCACAAAAATGTCACACGCATAACTTTTTCAAACATGCTTCACGCAAATTATAAATAATCAAGTCTGTGACTCAAGCCCAGTTGACATCAACATTTAATGACGACGGCATCAGCCCACATATGTAAACAACAGTTTTTAAATAGAAAATAATATAAAAAACTCTACTTATAATGCTAATAGAATTTGTCAATCAAAAGAGGTAATCAAATTTGTTTTTAATAACTGTAATATTAAATTCTTTGTCAGAAATACCACATATTTGAAGGCTCAATATTTAAAAAAGCTAAGTGTTTCTCACATCCTCCATTGTAAACTGATTATTTGTGCCTTCTGGCTGTCTGACAGCCTAAACTCGCAATTTAAAGATGGCTTGGAATCAGACAGTGTGTGAAGGCGATTTGTCATTATTTTTCTATTGAATATATATAAAACAAAATATTAATTTATTAATGTGTGTGTATAAATAGATACAGATAAGACATATAGAGACATGCATGCTTTCCATAAGTCCTTATGCAATTATCTAAATGGATTCAATTGTATACAAAGCCTATACAAAGGCCTTCACCATTTGCTTGTTGTTTAATACAGAAAGCTGTTTACAGATGATGTAATAAGGACAGAGGGCATTAGTGGAGCTAAGCCAACCAGCCACTGAACATCTCAACACTCCATCTAATGGACTGGTTACAGTTTGAGAGGTGGGACTAGACAGAACAAAACAAAACAAAAAATCATGAAACAATGAGAGGGCAGAATGGACATACTGAATGTTAATTAGATAATCCTGCTGGCAAAAAAGGGACCAAGACATGTACCATTTAGTTACAGTAAAAGTCCAATTCTAGCTGTGTCAAAATGGTGATTTAGAAAGCACGTAGGGCATGCTTCAAGTGAGGACCAGGCACTAGTCCTACATAGCAACTATGCATAAACTGAAGAGTGTTGCAGGTTATATATCCAATAATAATTGTCACTAGTACTTGCACTTGAGCACAAGCTTCTTAGGGTCAAAATACATGCATGTGATGTTTACTTAATGAAGTTAAAAGAAGTGTTCATGGGCACATAATGCACTCACATTGCTCTGGCTTCACTTTGCATGGAGATCAGCTTACAATTCTGAACTGTGGAGTGTTATATCCTCTCTGTCCCTTTTTTTGATCTCATTTGAACATTTACTGCAGAAGAAATGGCCTAAAAATAAGACAACAATGACGGATCCCTCTCTGCTGATATGCAGTCAGTTAAAGAAAAGCAGCTGTGCACCACCTCCACCCAGTACAACAAGCAACACAAACGGAGCAGGATAGCACATGTATAGCCCAGCCCTTCCCCTCGGCTCAAATATCAGCCAGTCTGTCAGATCAAGTGGATTACTTTATTTTTCCTCCCTGAGAATGACTGTGTTTGAATAGCCTCTATGCTCTTTGGATAATTTATTTAGCAAGTAAACTAGCAGAGAGCTTCTGACAAAACTTATCTTGGACTTAAACTAAAAGCTATATCAACAGATCAAGGGCTCGTGCCTGAGTAGTAGAGCACCACTCTATTTCCACTGTTTCGCTACAGCTGTGGCATGTTGAGACATGGCCGTGAGCATTTCAACTGTGGATTCCCAGCACATGATAACTACACTGACCACTGATATTATGCTTCAAACGTGACAGGCGCTGTTCTCTACTTAGCTGTTGTACTAAGCTGATGATCATGCTGCCTGCTAAAGAGAGACCACTGTTCGAAAAAAAGACTTGCTATATCCAGCTGTCTGTAATTTCGTAGCTGCTGTTTAAGCTAAGAATTTCTGTTGCTTGGAGTTGTAATTGCTGTTTTAGATAGACTTAATACAAGCCAAACATTTACTGCTGCTGCTTGTACTTTACACTGTCTAGAAATTCTAAGAGAGCTATATTTTGACAATGACAATATAGGTAAATGGGCCACAGAGAGGTCACAGGAAACTGGTGAGATGAATAAACCTTAAGCCTTCAACTAGTCATCAAGACAATATCTTCCAACCTTCCACTTCCACTAATGTGTGACAAACCACTCATACTATACCCACGTCAAGAGCTCTGACATGGTTGCTCATAGTCTGGCGCAGCCTTGATGTCTCAACCATTGGCAACTTCAGCATATGTGCGTAGGATGCTTGGTGCATTATGTGTAATCTGATGAACTTGCTTGAAAAAGATGCTGGTGTTGACCAACTGTGTAATGAAAAAGCCCACACTGTTTCAGTGGACTTGAAACGATGAAACACACATCAAAGAGAAGGTGAAAGAGGAAGGAAAAAAGACAAAACAGTCAAAAAAATGGGAGTTAGATCAAAGATTTAGAAAAAATGTTTGTGAATATGAACTATGTACTGCAGTTTGACGATAGAAACACAAAAAAACAAAAGGACACAAAAAGTACCATGATGATTGAAAATGCAGAATAAAAGAAAGGAAAAAGAATGAATAAAAGAACGAAAGAAACAACAGAAGCAGAAGCAACAGAAGACAGGAGAGACTTGGGGGATATATTTAGCAGCTCATTAGTCAGAGATGTCCTCTACTCAGCAGGCTGGTCCCTCAGATGAGGCCCTTTGGAAATCATTATGACTGCCTGCTGCTTTAGACAACCACACACATTTCACTGGAAAACAATTAACAAACTGCCTCATTTCTCCCAAGCCTTAATGTAGCTTCAAAATAATCCCCAAATTCTGGAGAAAGGCCCAAAAGCAAAGCTTTAAACAACCCAAAGTTACAGTGATTTTAATAGCAACTGTGTGGGTTTTAACATTATATCCATATCATTAGCATGAAAATAACAACAGGAACTTTGTTATAAATGCAGCTTCATAAATCTTAACTTAATTTGTACATGATCAGATTTTAACCATTTTTGTACCCGGAGCTGCAATTCCAACCACTCCCTTATTTTGGTATTCATTAACCTTTATTACACAGTGCATGTCACCAGTGGAGATGTAAGATGGTGATCAGCAAACTGTGAACACAACACTGAAACCAAACATATATGCATGGAGAGAAAAAGTGAAAGGACACACAGTCACCCCCAACAGCAAAAAACTACTTAAAAAAAAAAACAAAAATTACTTCCTGCGGTGAGCCTAGTGTTAGCAGGTGTAGTGGCAAAGAGCGCTGTGTTGCTAACAATAATCCTGGCCATCTGGGATTCTCACCAAGTAATGGAACTGTCCAGTCAACTGTTTAAAGTGAATGAAATGCTCCTGCGTTGCTTGTCTGCGGTGTGGAATCTGTTTCTTAAGATTTTTTTTTTTCTGTCCAGTGAGGCGTTTTAAGTTCCCCTTTAGGGCTTGATTGGGTGAGAGAGCTGTTAAATGACACAGGGTGAGAGCAGAGAGTGATGGCTCAAGTGATAAACACACAGGTAATGAAAGAGAGAGGCTGACGGATTCGACCAGACTGCCTCTAATGGGCTCTGGTCTCACCTGGGTAATGGCTGTAGCCTTAAAAAGAGGGAAGAGAGGGAGAGAGAGAGAGAAAGAAGAAGAGAGACATCACAGAAAGGGGTCTGTGTTTTGTTCAATAAACTCAGTCACACATACACATATAAACTCTCTGGGTGCAAAACTGCTTTTTTTTATTGTTTCATTTTATCTATCATTTGACCATTTTTTTGCCCTCTGTTTCTGATTATTGAACTGTTGTAACAAGTGAATTACCTCAATAAGGAATCAAATCCCTTTTAAACTTTTTTGTCTATCCCCTAAAAGGTTCGTAACTTCTCTAATTGTTCCGGAAACTGAACAGATTACCCTTTTTTTCCATGGCTGGTAAGTAAAACAAACCTTCCGGAAACTTGCTTATTTTACCAGCATTTGCCTTGTGGCTGGAGCTAATTTTGTGCTTTGCACACACACAGTGACTTAGCAGTCCTTACTGCAGACTGTTTCAGAAGTGGGGCAGCAGCTTGCTGTTTGGCTTCCAACACCCCCCTAAAGTCCTCTTTGTTCTCACAGTTCAGAGAAAAGCCAGCAGCCAGCGTATTGGTTGACTCCTGCATGGCTGAAAAGTAACTTGCTAACAGGACTACAGGGGACTATTTTGAACAGTTAATTGCACAGGACCAATTGTTTCCCCCTCCCCTCGGGCTGGACTGTTTGTAAACCCAGCCTATATAACAAACTCTTGGCATGAAGAAACCAATAGTGTGTAGAGACTCACGCATTGTTGGTTTTTGTACACAAACACACAAACAAATGCACACACAATTTTTTTTTGGCCAGAGAGAGCAGCAACAAGTTTCAAAGACTACAGCTGTTTGAAGACGCCTGAAGTAGGGCTTGGCTCATTCACATATTTGACTCTGTGGTGGGAGCAATGACGCTATGCTAGCCGCTGCAGTCTACTCTGTTATTAAAGAGAAAAAGGGAGTTGTCAAATCCCTTTTCCTTGGGTAAGTCGGCTTTCCAGAAAACATCCTTATATCCTTGGGAATGTCCGACACCCTTTGGCAAAACCTATCAAAACAAAGGAATGCGTCTGCATAATAGATCTTCATCAGGTCGAGAACAATGTATTCAACTCAGGCCAAGAATGGCCAACAATTTAGTGTCAAAAACACAAACAAACCCCAGAGGAAATTACACAGGCAGCTTTTTCTTCTTCTCCTGCTCTCCTCCCCTTTCACCTTGTTTCTTTTTTTTTTTTTTTTTTACCCTATGACTCCACTTTTCTTCCAGGCCAGAGGAAAGCCATTTCCCGTTCTCACACATGAACATACATGAGCGTCACCACCAAACAGAGAACACAGCAGGCTTGTTTGTGGGAGACTTGTGGCCCTTGCTGGCACTTTCCTGTACAGCTTTAACTCAACTTGAGAAGACAGCGAGTTTTTAGAGGGCATCGTTTATCTATTTAAGTGGACCCACAAGGATAGTCCAACTCTTTTCACCTCCTGGCATACAGTATAACAGTGTTGGAGCAGAAAAATACAGCATGTGATCATGTGAATAGACCCTTTGGAGCTCCAATTTCCCATCTTTACTTCTCAGTTCTGACTCACTGTCTAGATTCACTCCCTCTGAAGCAAACCACAAAGGCTCAATGTTAGGAACTGACACCATATTAGGAACTAAGGTCTATGCAGCCTATATTCGTGGGATGTCAGGTACACTCAAAAATTACATGAAACAAACGATATTTGTACTGGCGTCAGTCTGTAAGATTTTCAGGGCCACTTTATCCACTTTATCCATGCACAAAACCCAAAATGGCAGTTTATTGCTGTGTTTGTTTACTAGCACCAAGCCTGAATGCAGAGGATGTTTTGTTTAGCATGTTTCTACTTTTGGAAAAATGCCATGATTCAGAAACACAAGTGTAATCTTGCGCTAATCACAAACGCAAATTTTCAGGGAGCCATTAACACTGACTTTACTGATACTCTGCTGCTAATCTTCTTTACATTGAACAGCTGAGCTACAGATAAAAAAGTCATGACTTGGGCCACTCTGACTCTAAAAATACCTAAGCCTAAAAAAGGTATTAACGGATACAGCTACAGAAACAAAAACAAGAAATTATTGTTCTGATCTTTCCACACAGATCATTGAGCCACCAAAGCTTGAAGCTTTTCCTCTCTTTGTTTAAGTGGAAGCTCAGATTTCCTCAACCTTTAATGTCAATCCTCACGTCTCTCCATCTTTTTTTCCATCACATAAAGGCCAGATTTCCTAAAAAGAGTAAAAATTCACAAAAGGAAAAAAAGTGACACATAAACCTCTGTAGACCAAAAATAGAAGTTTGTTGCAGCACTGTGCTGTATGCCTGTCTCAGGCATTTAGAGCTTGTGCAGTAGAATGCAAATGTGTACAGTATATTTTTGTAGCATCTATTTCTATTTGTATAGCATACTGCTATTTGTATGAGTTTGGATTAAGCCTGTCAGCAATGATGAAATTTTATATTCATGAAAATTTCCAGAGCAATCTCCATCCCTGGAACACGTCAAGGGATTACCTATGTGAATTATGCATGGTGAGCATGAGAGAGAGGGAGGCCAGTGCACAGAGAAACTCATAATGACTCCAGCTTTAAATCGAGCGTCTCACGTAGCATGCATTGTACATGCTTACATACACCCTATTTGTGCTGTTTTGATATGCATTCACTTCACGTGTTTGGTAGTTGGTACATATATAAAACAGTCTGCCTATGAACTGTGAATTAGCCCTACCCTAGTATTAATATCATATTCTAGAATACATTCATTTAATTCAAGAAAGCAAATGTCAGTGTTCAACACTATTTTCAAGAGCTATTAGTCTTGAACAGTGAGTCAGCATAATTGCAAATACTGCCTTTTGTACTACAAGGAAGTAAATACGCTAGAAATACAAAGCTATGAAAACGCCTAGAAATAACCAGTCAGTTCACTGGGAGCACCATCCAGAATTTTCCATTACGTGTTTAAAAGTTACACTAATTACTGCACAAAATAATACCAGTGGCAAAATGAAAACAACAGAATCTAGGTAAACAATATTTAAGGTAGTTATGCAATTTGGGTATACTGTTTATGCAGATTCCTTTCAGGAGCTGAGCAGATAGTGGGTCTAGAAGGTTTAGACCAAACAGTTCGTAGACCACACTGTTTTATAAAAGAACTATCTGTTCTTTTTCATTAGTTCACTGACAGTCTTAGAGGTGCAGGTGCATCATGGGTACTTCAAAGAAATTTTAAAGAGTACATTTGTCTCTTTATAATGCACCAGCTGTCAGGAATATGGTTAATGCCGGGTCTGTCCTTAAATACACTGACTAACAGAATTTTTGGGCACACACATTCAAATATATTACACAGAGCACGTGGACGGGGATTTGAGGACACATTTCCTTGGTATTGGTAGGCAGTGTGTGAGTGTGCTGGATGCAGAACGTGAGCGTGATACCAGCCCTTCTGGGCTCTACATGAATCATGTGTATTACATAAGACAGAGAGAGAGAGAGAGAGAGAGAGAGAGAGAGAGATGATACACTTGGGATCAACAGTGCCCTCCCCCTGCACATCCACCCATCCCTCTCTCTCTTGATTTCCTATGTTGCCAATTCTCACATTGATATACACAGTCATTTATTTAAGACATTTAAGAAAAAAAAATTAAAATGATGCTTTAAAAACATTCCAGATCCTTAACTAACCCTCACACACATTTGCTTATTCACACACAGGCCGCCTCCTCTCAGTGGCAAGGACATCTGGCACATTTCACAAGCTGGCTATGAGTGGAGTGTGTGTGTGCGTGTGTGTTTGTCTGTGGGGGTGGTGCATGTGTGTAGGTAGTGTGTGTTTGTTTGGGGGGGAGGGGACTGGAACATTGGACAGCCAAAGGGAAAGGAAAGCTGGCACAAGTGAGGGGACTCAGTGATTGCATGCCATCAGCAGTGTTACCCGTTTTAAGTGACAAGGGACGCAAGCTCTTCAGGTCCTGTTGAGCTTAAAGTAACAGTATTACCTATGTTTATATACCTATGCTCACAAGTGTCCCACAACTACACAACAATCTGTTCGATTAGATAACCAGATACTCCACATTTCAAAGATTATAATGTAATATCTCAGGCTGAAAGACAAAATCTGATCTGAAGGTTGTTATGGAGTAATAACAGGAGCTGTCTCCTGTGTGTGCTAAAAGCTCTCAGAGGACGATAAATGTCATGGCTGATTAAAACCTTATGACAGCAATGTGACCGCAGACAACATCATCTCTCTGTTTCACTCAATAGTGGAGGAAAACTGTTGTGACTCATTAGGGCAGTGAATGAATTCACAGAGTGTGTGGGACTGAGCTTTCAGCCGATGCTCGGAGGCAGAGCAACCTTACCGAGCCAAGGGTAAAGGAAGCCAATTTAATCTAACTGACCTGGAAGACAAGGGGAAAATAACCTCAATCAATTCACAAGAGATGGATGGAGATGGCGGTTTAGTTGATGTGTATCATGTAGGAGCCGAAACTTAAAGGAAAAAAAAAATGTGTGTAGGTGTGTGTGTCTGCATCTTACCTGATGCGTGACCATGAGGGAGCAGTGTGAAGAGGAGGAGAAGCACGGAGGCAGCCAGCCTGTGAGCTAGAGAGGAGGAGGTGAAAGAAGAGGAGGAGGACAGGACTCTCGTCTGAAACGCTACCATTCCATCGCACATCTTTTCCTCCGGCAACCAGCAAGAGTCCTCTATGGCTTAACCTGTCAAGGCCACGTAGAGAGGAAGGAAAAGAAGGGAAGGGGAGGGAGGAGGTGGATTACTATCAACATTCAGTGAGGATTATGTAACGAAAAGCAACACAGAGAAACAGGAGGGAATAGAGTGACAGAGCTATTAATGCTGTGAGAGACAGAGTGACAGAGACAAGGCCTCTGCACATCATCAAGTAACAGTTGGCTTACTGATAATAACAACTGCATGAATGACTTTATGTGTATGTACTTCCTCTTCTCACGTGTTAGTTCCTAAATCGGCATCCTGCTATTTTAACCACCCCTCAGACAAGGAGACAACAAATTCACGCTCTTCTTTTTAAAAACCACCAGTGGCAGCGGCAGCAGCAGGAGACTTCCTCTAATCTCCCCTCGATCCCTACATTTGGCTCTGCCACAAGATCTAACTAAACAAACCGTCCATTACACTGTGTCTGCTGTAGATGATGTAACAAGCAAACGGATCCCTGCTGCTGATGAGGTAGCAGCATTAGGACGAGAGAGGCTTAAAATGTGTGAGTGAGAGAGCAAGAGAGAGAGAGAGAGAGAAAGAGAGAGATGTCGCTAAACCAAACAGTGGTTATGTGTGCAACTTCTGCAAGTCCTGACGGAAGAGATGAGCTTGCCCAAGGAGCTGTTTTTTAATGTGGCTTCATCATAAAATAAGCAAAATCTCAATGGATTACTATCTCTGACTGCTCCAAGGTGATTGTGCAGCATTGTTTATGAGCCAAAGATACATTTATTTGTTCAATGTTAGTCTGTCTGTGCACTTATTAAAGGACACAAACAAAACTTGTAGCAAAGATTTCTCAATTATGGCTATAATAAAAGTGGCTACAGTACTTTACAGTTGACTGATAAACAGATGCCATACCATCATCAGCTCAGCTGTGATGCTACTCTGCCATATGCTGCAGACTGTCACAAGTTATTGAGTTTGATGGCTTAATAATGTAAACATCATCATGTGCTAATTTTTGAAATATCTCCCATATTCTAAAACCACTCATATGGTCAATACATGGTATAACATGCTACCTATGTCAGCCTAATAAGCAACTGTTTTGTTCCCTGCACCGCTTTTAACTGACCACAAAAAAACTGGTGTTTCGAATGTACTTCAATTGGCATTTGTTGTACAGTGAGTGTCTGAAATGAAACACTGCATTCCCCAAACAGCTGGGTGACAGAAGAGAAAAGCCAAGAGAAGATGAGAAGTTACTATGAGACACCTTAAAATGGCATCACTGGGAGGGAAAACACAGTCATATGCACACAGACAATAACACTCTCATCCTCTCTTCATAAATCTCTCTTCATGATACCAACTTAACTAACTTCCTAAAAGCATTTGCTGGTTGATTGGGGGATACAATAAGACGAACACTGTCATTAAATAAATGAGATGCAGGTGCACACAGTCTGGGCTATGTTGCAACAGAGAGAGTGGGATGAAGTAGCAGTAGTTGCATTTTGTTGGAAACTAGCTTACTGGCAGGCAGCATATCCTCAAGAGAGGGCAGAGGGCCCATTACAGTTACACAATGCTGCTGAGCTAATGGCTACATGGCATGGCTGCACTTAGAGAACCAGGAATTTGATTGCAGATCTGCTGCGTGGCTACTGGCACTACCACAGACGACCAAGAACTGCTGCGATGAGGGAAATAACTGTAGACCGACATGCACATATCTGGTAAGTTGCTCAGCATCAACTAATCATTTTGTTATTGTTTCAGTTCTATCAACACTGATGGATCATGATAAAGCACGTAAAGGGCGGGCTTGTGCTGCTTGTCACCTTTTTGATGTCCACAATGATAGGATGTAGTAGCATACCTGCATGCGGCGCAAGCCAGTGGGAGACAGTGACGTAAGTCTGTTTTGGCAGGACAGTTTGGATACTGTATTGAGCCAAAGGGCAGACAGTCAAAATGCACGCAGGGGACCTGTGCCAGCCATTTGATCCATAGACAGAGGCTTTCTCATTTGGCCATGACATATTGGGATCAAAGCACTTCTGCTGAGGAAGTGAGGTCCTAAGTTAACTCAGATGATGTTCTTACCAGATGACATCTTAGAAAAATCACTGGCAAATAAAAGTCGAAGGTAGGACAAAAAAGAAAAATGTTTTTAAAAGGTACTTGTTGGGATGTAAATAACCACTTGAGATGGTATTCATAATGCAGAACTGACCTACAGAGAGAGCAAAGGGCAGAGTATCGACTGGCCCATACGTTTGCAAAATGAAAACTTAAGCAGAATTAGCTTAATTGCTTTTACACAAGAGTGTCCATGAGAGAGGAAAGTCATTAATGCTGTACTAACATCCCATAAAATACAGCTTTCCAATTATCTAGAACAGATAGCTCAGAGCCTTAAAGGAATATTCACATATTTTTCAATGCACTGACTTCATGTTAATGCATTTCATTGATTACTTAAATAGCGGACAGTTTAACAACAAAAGAACAGAAATACTTTCATTATTATATGTCAACTTTCTAACCTGGAACTGTGTGTTTCCTGTCAGACATCACCACAGATGTTGATCTTCACACCTCATTTCAAAAACTGTGTTGCTATCTTAGTCATCAAGATTTTTAGATTCAGTTTCCTGGAACACAATGTTGCTTCAAACCACATAAATAAACACTTCACGCTATAAGCTGTTTGTACCAAGTTAACATTAGCATATCTAAATCACAGTTTTGGGCCTTTAATTACATTGGTGTGCGTACAATCATACAGTGCATGTTTAAATAGGCATCAGTTAATTTAATTTTGTCATAGTAAATTGCTGAAATTCAAGCCATTTTTGCCGTATCACTACATTTAATTACATTAGCTTCACTAAATTGGGATAATTAAGAGAATATGATATATCTTATGAAACCTGAAGCATTCAAGGCTCCTAAAAGAATCAGTAAATATGTAATGGTGTGAAACACTTCAGCCCACAGCACACACATGATCCAAGCAAGGCAAACACTACCTGGTGACAAAAGAAGAAGAGAACTTCAGTCCAGAGGTTAGGACTAAGCTGAATAATTAGAGTTAGTTTTAGAAAATAGACATGGCTTTGTATAAATTACACAAAGATTTATTCCAAAAGTAAGTGGCAGGGTGCTTAATTGTCACCATAATCAAGGTGATCATCTGGATCAACCTAATAAAAGAAGCAGCATCCTGTGACACAGTCACAAAAAGAGACAAGACTACCAATCCAATGAAACTGGTGTCACCAGTTCTAGTTTACCACTATGTTAAGATGGAGGGGTAGGGCATATTGTACAAAATCCGAAGCTCACCATCAGGTTAACAGGAAAGGAAAGTCAAAGAAGGAAACATTATTGCAATCAGAACAGTGCTGCACAGAAACTGTTCTTATCAAAAAGCCAATAAAATGACATACTTTGTAAGTTACAAATTTACAAACTTCACATTTTTCAAGTATAATTCTAGACCAATTTTTGGACATTTTAATGATAAATGGAAAAACTTAATGCCTAATGTTTTAGCAAGACAGTATCAACAATGTGATTTAAATAAAACTAGAGTTAAAATGATTTATCAATTACTCATCTATTTTCTGTTGCTTATCTGTGACTGGGTTGCGCGCCACTTTGGTCATAATGATAACAGTTATTCCTTTTCCTAGCAAAAGTGCTCAACATGTTAATTTCAGTTCTTCCTCTTTAAGTGTTGACTTTTTTCTCGATTTTCCACTAGTTTTGTATATTTAATAACTAAATGTTGGCTGGAAAAACATATAATCTCCAATTAAAATAACAGTTAGTAGACACCCTATATTACATTTGTTAGAATAGCGATGCCATTTGTCAATGATGAAACTCATACTTGAACCCACTGAGAAAGTGGGGGTTTTTATAGCATAAGTACTTGTCTGTCCACTTGGGGAAAAAACTATGCAACCCTCCACTTCAGACACCAGTGAGACAACCATCCAGCCAGCAGCCTGCTACTGCAGTTTTTCAGCTGCCAGGGGCTCCTGGAATGCAAAGGGAGCCAAGGAGAGCAGCAGCACAGGCATGAGGTCTGGGAACAGAGAGCACTCAGTGTGCCAAAGAAACAGCCGGGAGGAGATTTCCACCCGATAGGCCCCAGTGTTACTGCTGCTGGTAGAGAGCCCGCTTGGGCTTGCGGAGGGAGCCCAGAGATGGGGCTCTGCATGGCAGCACAGAAAGGCCCCTTTGTTATGAAGCATTATGTCGTGTTAAGCCCCACAGCACCCGAAGATCCTTCTGTGCTACGGCAAGGAAGGGGACAGACAGAAAGATTGAGAAGAGAAATAAAGAGAGTGGAAAGAAAGATCATAAGAAGGGAGAAAAAAGATGAAACAGCAGAATAAAAGGGGGAAACTCTAAAAATGAGAGAAACACTGTCGTATGTTATGTTGACAGTGGTGAAAGTACAGAAAAGCAAGAATAGGATTGAAACCAAATGCAGTGTTCTTATCTTTCCTCACAAGATGTTTTCTCTAAGCTATGTTGTCAAACAGAAAAGCCCTCTGAATGTTGGACTGGGAGTTATAAAAATCTCACTGCAGCTACACAATGGGTTTTAAATTGACAACCATTAAAGCTGCACATTGTGTAAATGCTACTTCCAGTGTGAAAGCCAGTGTGTACTGTGCGTCAAAACAAAACATGTCAGTCTGAATGATGGGAATCGAATGAGGAATTGATTCTTCATAAAGAAACTCTAATCAGCTCTTAAAAGAAAAACACCTTTGGGTTAGAACTTAAGCCATAAAAAGTACAGCTCACTCCCTTCAGCAAAAAAAAAAAGCCGCCTCTAAATATTTACACAAAGATTGAGTTGTGCTAAACCTTTAAAATAATGTATCAACAACCAAAAGGTGGGCAAGAACTACATATAATACAACATAAAATCATTAAATTAGGGAATAATGGAATCAGGTACACTGACACACTGACTTTAATACACAAAAAATAACAGTTGCCATCAAAAGTCTTACTGGTTGAATTTCAAGGGGCAAACATAGTAGTGACTAATTGTAAACAAGATACTGATTGGTCAGTTTAGCTTAGGTCAGTGAACACTATAATGTGGGCAAAGGTAGCCCACTGAGAGGACAATATTTACAATAAGTTTTATACTTATGGGGAGGAATTATACAGCAGACACAGCTATAACATGTTTATGTGGTGTGGCAAAATCTGAATCATGACAATATACTGTCCCACATGGTACATTAAATACATGTCTTCTCCAACTCTCACAACAACATGTGGAGCATCAGGATTTCATCAAAACACTGGTCAGGCAAAAATTTGACACTGCACACCAAAATCGTTCAGGAATACAGGTCCTCCATATCTTCCTCTTCTTGACTTAATAACCCCCCTCGAAATGTTTGATCTTTGTTCCCATTATAAAGATATGCAACAGCTCACATTAGACCTCCCTGCCCTTGGCTTAGGCTACACTACCCAGCAAACAGGAAATGTCTCAAAACTTTTACTGGAACACAATCGGGGAGGAGGTGGAGGAGAGGGGGATGCAGAGTTATGACTATCTAAACAGACAGACCCTTAAAACATTGATACATCCCTGCAAATAATACACCCCTGCAACTGCATGAAACGTGGTCAACTGCCTTCTTGGCAGCTCTAAAAGCAGAGTCACACGCTTGGACACGTGCAACTGTACTGCGAGCTATTTAAACAAAGAGTGTGGTGGGCTGCCAGGACTACACACACACACACATACACACATACACACACACACACAATAACAAAGACAAAAACAAAAGCAACCCCATTCTGACAATAAGGACAACAACACATTCAATTGTTAGATCTTTGTTTGAGGTAGTATGATGTTAAAACACCACACAAGCAGCTTTTTTCCCACATACTATTCAACAACGTTTTCAACTATGACACTGCGACGTATTGTTCACATGACCATAATGTAACAAAATAGAGAGCTACAGCTGGTTACAGTTAACTAGCCACTCGAGCCGGTTTTTCGATATAATTATGTCTCCAAGCAATTTGAAAAGCAAACGTTTGATAGCTGATAAATAACTACAGTCACATGATTGTGGCAGAACTGTCGTTTGAAGGTAACGTTACTTAGTCGGATTGGTAACGCTAACGTTAAGAAATGTTAACGGTTATAGCCGGACACGACTAGCTTAATTAACAGCACACTTCGTTAGGTTAATTAAGCTATCGTTAGTTGACAAACACAAAACTGACAACTCATAATTCTTATGAATACATTATTAAACGCTGCCCTAGACCGGGTAACTTGTTTCCTGTTTTCAATTATGTGGTGAACAATTTCTGATGAGACGGACGGAAAGAAAGACAGAGCAAGAGACCTCACAGTGGCCTATCTGTGCTTAGCTTGCGAAAAAACAGACAAGACTCACCAACGAACGGTTACTAGCGGCGAGCCCTCCTCTCAAGGCTTCACAGTCGAGGCATTAACGGCTGTAAAATTGTTACACCCAAACCAGACTGTAGCAAAATAAAACAAAAACACAGTGTTTTCGTCGTCTAGTTCCGCCGTGCTGTTGTTCCTTGTCCTAGGCTCGTCTGTTCTTTATTCTAGGTGTGCGGAAACACTCGCTGTGGTGAGAACTCTACCAGCTGCCTCGCTCTCGCGCGGTCTCCATGGCTACCTCATAAAAGGGCGGATCCTAATCTGTCATGCCAACCACAAAGCTTGGCAGCTTCAAAATAAAAGCACAGAATCTGCTAGGAAGACAAAAGAATCGACAAAAAAGAAAGAAAAAAATATTCAGAGGAATAAATAGAGTAATGGCGTTGAAAAATACGGAAATAACATATATTTTTGTGCATTTTCCATAAGCACCAGGCATTTCTCTATATGCATATATTCATATATATGTATATTGTGTGGTTATCTGCAGTTCTTGCCTGCTGAATAGCTGAGAAGCCAGGCTATAACATTGATAAACAGGTGAACGTCCTATACACAAATCTCTAAAAAGGTAAAACAATTCATGTAGGCCTGAGTTAGATAATTTCCGAAGGTCAAGAATTGCAATAAAGTAATGACTTAATACAATTTTATTGCATTTCCGGATTCTATTTATTTTAATTAATCTCTCACGACTCTCATTAAATTTCATGGATTTACTGTCGATGTACAAAAAGGTGATCAAACTTTTCTTTTTTTAAATTAATGTTGTAGTAAAACTGGATGGAAGAATTTAAATTCAGCAATACAGAATATTAGCCCAAAGTAGATTGTGGATATCTTGTAATGCTATGTGTCTTATATTTTTTAATGCACTCATCCTTGCATCCTGAGCTATATATTACATCTGTTATTCTATAGAAGGTGTCGTTGTCTGCCTCCTAATAGTAATCGTTTGTTCATGTGAATCGAATTTCTAGTTTTATGGCCTGCTTTTATAAATAATTTAAGGTTCCACAATGAATGCCTGTCTCCATCCTGATAGGAGTTGATGGCCTGTGTGAACACCAGGGACAAAGATGGAAATAAAATCCAGACTTTACTGACAATCAAGCCGTCTAAATTTGGCCTATTTATTGGTCCACATAACTATCTGAAAGATTCATATTATAATAACAATATTTCTTCAATTTCTAACAGTCCAAACAGAGTCAAGGCTGCTGCATCTGCCAGGATGCTTCAGTGTATCCTCTGACATTTTTTTTCTTTGTGTCTATTGCTACTGGAGCTTGAGTATATCATCACAGCTAGTGCATGATTACAGTACATGTGCATATATATTAATTATACTTTTTTAGATGTGTAAATGTTAAACCCCAAAACAACTATAAATAATAAATTTATAGACATATGATATTAATGCGCTTACAGTACAGCTATATTTTATTATATGAAATACAGTACTGCACTGTGTTTACACAATGTACTTGCAGATGATAAAAAGAATGCAGAAGGAAGAAGAAAACAAGTGGGTAGAGATGTTGTTTCAATTCAAAGGAAATACAGTGATGTCATACCTAACCGCAGTTTAAGCTGCTCTGCACCTGCGATGTGCAAAACATTATGCATCAATACAAGGAAACATCAGAAGAAGCAGGCACAGATTTGAAATCTCTATCTTAGTAATATACCAAGAGAGAGCTGATGAAGTGTTTGCAAACATTTCTGACCAAAAGCGAAACATCAGGAAACATTTGATCAGTCATATCATCCACATATATGACGTGGTGAAAAGTAAATGGCTCACAGTGCCTTCAGAAAACTACAGAGGTATTTCTATGGTTTGATTTTTTAATGACTCACAGTATTTTGGCAAGTTATTCTTGGTATTTGTTTGAATATTTAATTTTTATATCACAGTTTGTCTATGCTTCCATTTTAGGTTTAAAATATTTATATCCATTAAAGACTGGTCTAAATAATCTTTTCTCTGTGCACTTTATGATGTTATTGCACTTACCAAATGGTGCAAAGGTCGTATTGTCAGACCTCAGTGTCCCAAAATACATCGCTTAAAGGCAAAACCTTAGCATTTATTTGGCATAAACGCTACTATTAGATATTTAGCTTATGGATTCTATATAAAGCTGTTACTGAATAAACTTTTACTTTCTCTTTCTCCATTTCTGGTCAAAGGTGGCTCCCTCCCTTATCTCTACTTACATCCCTCTCCTGTTTCAACCCTGATTAATAGCTGATGAACATAGCCTTATAAATAGCACCAGACCTCTGCTAAACACATTGACGTGTTATTGAGGTTTATAAAGAACCACTGACAGGACACCCACAGGTCGTCTCCGGTCGTAAACAAGAAACAGCTGAGCCCCTACCATTTTGTTTAATAATATGAAAATATATGCAGCAAGGTTGCCCAACATCTGATCAGTTTTTCCATTCTATAGAGAGAGCATGTGGTGTAAATGAGTTTTCTGTCCTGTTCTGTTCTTGTCTTACTGTGTGCATGACAATAACACAAAGATATACTCCAAGTGCCATATATCCGTCAAAAAAGTTAAAAAATTAGATGTTGCCCCTATGCAGACTGGGCCTCTTAACCTTTGAAGCGTTCCTCGGTGTTCTAATGCTGACATCTAGTGGTTGCTTCACGTTCCTACAAATATATAGCCTCTCGACAAATAATTATTAAAATAATATTTAATTTAATATCAGCTTACATTTTAAGGCAGGTAACTCCAAATATTATTAATTTACCCCCGGATGTCGTTGTTTAAAGGTATTGACATACATATACAAAGAGGCCCACTCACTAAATAAACATCATTATTCAAAATCTGCCCCCCTCCCCCCTCCTTGGCAAGATTTTGCGCCTATTTATGTCTTACTTTGGGTATTGTTTCTAAAAACCAGACGACTGGGTTTGTTAATGGAAAATGTTGTAAATGGGACCCTTGTGAATGTACACTTCATATAGGGGTTAAGGTAAAACTCTAAAGGTCCAGTAGGTGGCGATATGACTAAAACACGACGTAAAACTTCACAGAAGAAGAAGAAGAAGCCAGTAGGTAGACACCAAACACTTGAGGGTTTTCATTCCAGTGCATCGCATTTTGTCGGGTATGCATTGTTATTTTTTTAGGCTGGTGGAAGATAATATTATGTAAGACCTTCATTGTATGTTCTCAGGTAGTTTTCTTTAGTCAGATTGTTCAAAATAAAGGCGTGATAAACTAAAACTAAAACCACAACCACACTTTTGTCTGCAGAGGTATTTTCTTGTTAACTAGCTAGCTTTTAAAAATATCGTTAAGTAAGCTAATGTTATATCCACAGGGTAAATTAATCCACGGTGTATAGTTAAACTTTCGTTTTTGGTTGTCAAACACTTATTCTCGAGTCTTTTTCTTCCTGAGAATGGGGAACTGTGCTGATTGACCTTTCATCCAGTTAGACCCGACCGTGTCCCCAAATGACCCCTCTCTTCATCCATTTCAGACCCTCACAGGAAAATTAGATTAGCTGAAGAAAGATCTCGATTATGTTTTTAATGACAGAACTTTTCGTGCCAAATATTGTTTATTTAATTGCAGCTGTCGTTCTCCAATTATTCTGACAAACTGAAAAAAACGAGCTGCTGCTCATGTGACTGTCTCTTAAGAAATTTAATGATCTGTGTCAAAGGTGATGAAGCAATGTTTTCCTCAATGTCTGTGCAGGGAAATGCTAGTGCCCTCATTGTTGCTAAACACAATAAACTACATATGATTGTGGCATATAAAGTTTTAATTTGGTGCTCCTGTTGAAGGCATGCATTGATATTCATAATTCACAACTGCATCTTGGGTTTAAAAAACGTCTAATATCATGGTGCATCAACAAATATTTGTTCAATTAAGCCAATTATAAAAAATATTACTGAAGAGAAGCAGAAATCCACAGAAAAAATTCTCAGTAATTCCCTTGGTACTTTGATGTTCCTTTGGAATTTTTTAAAATAAACAGGACAGAGTTGAGACACAAGGGGTGGGTTTTTTTTTGAGTGCTGTGGTCACAATGTTGATTTCTTTGACAGATGTTTCTGTTTCGAAGTTGAAGAACTGAAATGGCCTCCTCACAGATCCGCCTAAAAATTCTTCCCAGCATTCGCTGTCTCTTTAGTAAAACAGTCCAGCTGAGAGTGGAGGGACTTGCTCCACACAAATCAGTTGAACTGAGGTCCAAACTAGTTGATGACAGAGGTGTGACTTTCAAGGCTTCAGCCCTCTACAAAGCAGATGAAACCGGCCTGGTGGATGTCTGTCGTGCACCCTCTCTGGGAGGAAGTTACACCGGAGTGGAGCCCATGGGTCTGTTTTGGGCCTTGGCACCAGAAACTCCACATAGTAAACTCACAAAGAAGAACGTGCTCAGTCCAGTGCTGGTGGACATAGATGCACTGAATGCAGAGACTGGTGAGCTCTTAGCATCTGAAACCAATGAGAGAGGATTCATGGTAGAGGGGATGAGGAGAATACCTGTGAAGGAGGGAAGAATTCGAGGAGTCCTCTTTGTACCACCAGGCGAGTTCTGTACTGTTGAGTCGGAAAATGAGAACTGGGAAAGATATTTAAAAAAAACTTTAAAAAATAGCATTCTACTCAAAAATCTCTCTTATTTTTATTATTTCCTATAGGAAAGGGTCCATTCCCAGGAATAGTGGATATGTACACCTTTGGTGGAGGTCTTACTGAACCCAGAGCCAGTCTGCTGGCAAACAAAGGTTTTGTTGTTCTGGCATTGGCCTATTTTGGCTACCAGGACTTACCGAAAAACCCTAAAAAGCTTGACTTGGAGTACTTTGAAGAGGCTGTAGCTTACCTGAGGGGACAACCAGAGGTTAGTAGTAAAGAATAGTAGAGATAATCATGTTTAGAATACCCATGTTAATCCCCATATGATATCATTTACTTTGCTTTTGTACCTACTGTGAACATTATGAAAGCTATGTCTACTGAATTATTTACCTAAATGGAAATGTATCAGAGTAAAAGGCCCATATTTATATTTTCTGTGCCAGTGATGCCATCTACTGGCTACTTTCTTTTTTTTTAAGGTATTCTTAAATTATAAATGACTAAGATAATTCAAAAGCTAAAAGGATGAGTTAGTCTATTAGTCTATTAATAGACAGATAATTGATCTGCAAACATTTTGATCAGTGAAAACATTCTCCAGCATTATCATTAATTTGCTGGTTTCATTTGTCTTATGGAAATGAACTGATTATATTTGGGTTATGGACTGTTTGTCAGACAAAGCAAGAAATTTGAAGATGATACCTTTAAGAATTTTTGATTGATAATTTTTTTCTGAGTTTTCTGACAATTTAAAGTGAAATAATTAAACACTTTCAACTAGCACTTTCAACTAAAAGCACGCCCCAGTTTACTTGAGCTCTGCTTTTAGTTGAAAGTGGTACATGGTGTTTTTTTTATTGATCAACTGTATATTTTATCCCATCTTATGATATAGGACATATCAGCTGCTGTAAACATGATTATTTACACTGTACTCCCTGATGCAGGTTTCAGGTCCTGGGATTGGCATCATATCAATCTCTCACAGTGGCACCATGGCTTTGACGATGGCATCCTTTCTGTCAGGGATTTCAGCAGTCGTCTGTATTAATGGCCACATTGGAAACAACGTGCTTCCCTTACACTACAAAGACATTGTCTTTCCACCACTTCCCTATGACGCAGAGAATGTTAAAATCACAGATTCTGGGCTTATAGATGTACGTGATATCTTACCAGACCCATCTTTGGAAAAGTGCAAAACGTCATTTATTCCAATTGAACGTGCCAGCTGCCAGTTTCTGTTCGCTGTTTCTGAAGATGACCACAACTGGAACAGTCCGCTGTCTGCCCAGAGGGCTATCGAAAGGCTGAGAAATCATGGCAAAGAGTCTTTTCAGCTGGTGACATACCCTAAAGCTGGACACTTTTTGGAAGTCCCTCACATGCCTTATTGTCCATCCGTGATTCATGGAGCAGTAGGAAGAGAAGTGTTTTTTGGTGGGGAGGCGAAAGCCAACAGTGCAGCTCAGCTGGACCTGTGGGGGAGGGTCCAGGAGTTCTTCAAGACACACTTAAAGAGCTAGAGTTCTTGTTAGCAAGCAATGCTGAATTAAGTGCATCAAGCACTCCAGAACAGATGACGTCAACAATGCTTATTATTCTTTTTGTTTTTTCACTAATGAAATGTTCAAAGTTGCATTTAAATGATGCTGTATTAACTTTCTGCTGTTAAAGCTTTGGTTTAAATGTGTCATATGTAACATTTTTGCACCGATAACACAATAACCCCTAAAATAAGAACAGTTAAAGTCGCACATGTTCGTTTGAGTGTGGCTTAAAATGTAGGCAAATTCACTGTAAACCATTTGAGCTAAAACGACTGTTTTTGACATTCAGTATGCTGCTATTGACTCTTGTGCTTCAATGACTGTAGTGTGACTGTGGTGTGCTTGTACCTGAGACAAATTCAGGGTGCCGTGGTTCCTTGTGATTTTTTTTTCGTTAGCTTTGGTGGGCCATGAATCACACAACACAAAAGTATTAATTCAGATGTTCTTCTTTTTCACGAGAAATATTTTGCTTTGTCAGAGCTGAATGATCAAAGGTGGAGCTAATACAACAAAATAACTTATTTTACAATCACTGTGGTTTAATATATTTAAGTACAGCAGTAAAATTGATCATTCCACCAGAATAAACTTCCATGCAAATTTTCATTTGTGTATATGCTGACATCTAGTGGCAGCTAAGCAATCCTACATTTATTTTTGATGTTTCCGACACAAAAACTTGAGCTAAGCTTTGTGACATACAACATAATAGGAAAGATGGTGGAACAAACTTTGGCTCGCTTCATTTCTTCAAAACCTTAAGAATTTTACATGGAGGCTGTTGTCTTTTTCAGAGGGAGGTGGATTTACTTTGATGACGTGTTTTCTCTCAGGGATTTTATGCATCAAGGACAGGAGACCAACTCTGAGACAAAGATGATAACATCTCTCACTACATCCATCCTTATGAAGACATGTCATATCTTTCTAAAGCACATAATGCAGAAAAATGTAAAGTCACATTGTTGCACATATCTGTTGTGTGCTGATTAAACACATAAATGCTCAACCTTTTTGTTTTAATTACAATTATTATATAACAGAAGTTATGAGTTGAGGATCTCTGCTTTATTTTGTTTTTAGAAGAATTTGATTGTTTCTAAACACATTCTACTGAAATTTACAGTATTGAAATGTTCATATAGTTTCAAAACAATAATTCCTTGGAATAAGTAATTCTCTCACTCTGATTTAATGCATTGATCATTTGCTGTTTCTCTCCACTGAGTCCATATGAACGTCTCCTCAGGGGATCACTTGCAAAGGAGACAACAGTGGATTCATTGTTAATGACTAAAACACAATAAACCATAAAGTAATTTATTAAAAAAAGCAGTGTTTTGCTTCACTGAGTTATGTCCTTTCCTATTTTGGCATTTTCAGCAAACCGAAGAGGAATGTCACAAGCTCCTGTGAGAGGACAGACCGAGCAACACAACAGAGGAGCTGCTGCCTTTGCAGTAATGATAGCTTGCCTCAGTATGTCTGAAATCACCTTCTGGAGTTGATTTAAAACAAGCTGATACTTTTCCTCCTTGTCCTAAAAAATCTAGGGGTAACACTTTATTATGAGGGGCACACATTGTTAATTTCTGCAGATGAGGAACTAAGTTGTTAAATATTAAATAATGAGTAATTAGTTAGAAAGGAGCCAGAAAGGAATCGAGGCAGGCTTGATAATTAATGACTCGTTAATTGGTTGCCTACATTCCCAATAAATCCTAATGGAGATTAATTACAAAAACACACTGCTGGATCCTTTATTAATAGTGATAACTGTATGATTATTAGTTAATAAATCTCAACGAATCTATCATACAAAAGAGACTTGAGCAAATTGTCCAACTGGATATTTTTTTGGAAGTAGAGAAGTTTTTTTGTGTGTGTTTGTGTGATATTAAGTGGGCCCATCCAGTTTATTCTCGGTAATTTGGCCCACCGCGGGGGGGGGGGGGGGGGGGGGGGGGGGGGGGGGG
>JAPZDV010000010.1:17089333-17105492 GCA_029814665.1 Acanthurus lineatus
GTAACAGCCTGACACACACACACGCGCACACACACTCACACTAACACACACACAGGCTTTTTTTTTTTATCCGGACGGCGAGAGGTGATGGTAGTGTGTTTTCGGTCCTTGGAGCTTCGTTTCCCGGAACGGACACTTCGCAGCCCGGTGCGGCTTGAGGCGCGCTGGGTGTCAGAGAGACGCGTCCGGCCAAGCTCACTGCGCACGGATTTCAGCGCGCTGCCATGCGTCTGCATCGGTGAATAACGGGGCATGCAGTCTGAGCTGGTCGTTTCCTTATGCTTTGATGTAAGATTTGATTATCACTCCATGTTTTTTGTGTGTTTTTTATCTGACATATTTGCTGACATAAGATCCTCTCATGGCTGACAGATGCGAGCAATCCCTACCTGCGTCCGTCTGACATCCTCTTTCACATCCCTGCATCTCATTTTTGCAGATTTTTCCCCGTTTGCAAGTCATCACCACCATCCCCACCATCCCCACAAGTAGCACGGCAGAGATCAGAGATGCCTCTTCAATGCTGGCTGCTGACATCCCGCCAGCCTTCTTAGACAAAACCCGTCAGGATCGTGGAGGAGGTGAACCGACATGGATGGGAGCTTGGCTGCGACCGTCGGGGACGGTGCAGCCAATTTGACAGCAGCCCACCTCAGGCTGGATCTCCTGAACGCTTCGAGCTCGCCGACCCGGTGGGACAGCAGCCCACCCGCCGGGGGGATCGGGCTGGACGAGCAGCCTCGCTTCATCCGAGAACAAGCCTACCGGGACTTCACGACCACCATCCAGGTTTTAATCCTCATAAGTTCGCTGCTCGGTAAGTCTCCTTATGTAAATAAACATATTATGCATGACTATAAGGCCTCAGAAATAATCTACAATCCTGCAGAAATCTGGAAAACACGAGGAAAAAAAAGGATTTTATAAGGAATTGCTTGATGGAAACGTTGATGTTTTCCAGCTGTTTGATTCCTGGAACTGGGTCAGGGTGAGCTTCCTACGGGGACACCCTTTATGGCAGAAAAATGGCAATATCAGAGGAAATTTGCCACGACAAACAAGTCTTACAAAAGCAGCATAATTACCAAAGCCTGAGAGAATTTGGGTGAAAAGGAAGCGGCATGTTATGTTCAAAAACAGGCCTAAAATTGGGTTGTATAAGATACAGTTAATCTTTCTTATCTTTATGGCTCACTGCCTGGAGGTTCAACATATAAACTGAAATCATTCATGAATGTCTGTTTTAAATATCGAATATCATGGCAGAAGATTTCAGTTTTAAAGATTAAAAAGATATGAAGGTTTAGCCAGTCATAAAAACTAAAAACAATCTGTAATTTCACATTAATTACCCATTTAAACTCTTTCTCAGGACCTTTTTGTAAACCATATTCTTGCTTCATACTGTTACAAAATGTTCCCCTACTATTGTGAAATTTCAAAAATTGTAACATACCACCCACTTTAACTTGAAAAATTCTTGGGCACCCTCTCTCTAAACTCTTAAAATGTCAGCGTTGATCATCTCTTGTGTCTTCATTGCACATGACAGTGTGGGTTATAAGCATTTTTCCTGTAGGGCATGCATGCTCATTTTTTACCTGACTTCGCTCACCACAGGTGGTAACACTCCATTTATTCAGCCTTTACCAGAGCAGACTCACTGTACACGTCCTCCATATTTGCATCCTATTCAGCTCTACTTCACTATGTCATTTTAAACTATAGAGAAATGAAAACAGGCTCTTTTAGTGATTTTAAAATGTTTCTATCAGCAGCCTCGTCCCTACAGTTGCTCTCCATAGAGATGCACTATGGGATAAATCAGGTTCTGTTTGAGATACAAAACTAGTAACCAAGAAGTCTTCTTGCCCATGTGTTTACTAGTTGTATGGCTGTTCATGTGCTTTGCATTCATATGTTAATTTAAAGCAAACCTGAATTTAGGATGACAATCATATAGTCATTAATGAAACGCATAAAACATAGAGCAAACCGGGATTTAATCTAAACTAAAACTGTCCATCTGGTGTCTTCTTTCATTAAAGTGAATTTTTAGGTTGGCACCCCAAGGAGAAGTTGGCATGTCAGTGGCAAACCTGACAGGTGTTAACTGTATATTCCACCATAAGACTGGCAAACAGTGGTAGCAATAATCTTCCATGCACATTTTGAGCTTCTCTCAAGCTGAATCTGCAGATAATGACTCCGTGACAAATGTCTGTGCAAACACCAACACAAGCACAGGTTGCTGATGGTGGATGGAAAGTGAGGAAGGACTCATGTGAATTGATGAACCACACTAGCACATCAGTTTCACACAGTACTGGCTTTGACATCCCTTCCAACTTATTGGCTGCCAGATACACAGCCTCTCCTGCCTGATAGGGACGTGTTATTTGTCACAAATGGTGCCGTAACATCCAACCATCCTTCTCCTCACTGAACAAAGCACAAGCAGCCCAGATTGATAGTGCCGTTTGGGAAAAGTACGAACCCAGTTAGAGGTTGGACTTTGTACAACTTGCACAAGTAATTCGACATGATGAAACGCAGTGAAACTGGCAACCATAACTTGCAAAAACTGATCTGGTTGCTTTGAGTCGATGCCTCCGTCTGCTGTGCTGTGCAGCGTGGCAGGGTCAGGCTAACTTGACATGGATGGCTGCAAAAACTGTCTTTTGCTAGCATGGTTCAAAATGTCTGCTCTTTGCTGCCTGTTTACACAGCTCGAAAAACTTAAAATACATCTATTTTCCCTCTCAAACAGCCCTATTTATATAAACCCCCAAAATTAAATAAGAAAGTATGAAAGTAAATAAGAAATCCATCACATGATGCTTTAAAAAAGGCTGCTGTCTTAAAAATAGCTTTTCCCACTGCACATGAACAAAATGGGACCCAAACAACAGCATAAATAGACCCATAATTCTCTCACCATGAGAAAAGGCTCTGTGTTAAAAATCCCAAAATATTTGACCTCTTTTCCCCCCCAGTGTTAATATAAAAATGAAACTGTGGCAGACAGCCATACAGACTGATTTAACCCAAACAACAATCATAATAAACAGAAATAATGGAAATAATAATTAATGTTGCCCTTTGCTGATTTAAAAAAAAAAAAAATTCTCAGGAGATTAAACTGACACAGAGTGTTTTTTTTTATGAAAGGCTTTATTTGTGTCACTGAATTCAATAAAGATTCATCAAATGTCGGAATAAGTTCTCAGGAACAGAAACAAAATTCTCATTACAAGGCTGGTTGGAGTCTGCAGCTTTTTTATTCCCTGGATACAGAAAAAAAAGTGATTTTATTAGCAGGCAACTCTCATGCTGACTATGAATACTTAAATAACCAACAGAATAAAAACAATGGATGATAAAAGTGATGTTAGTTCAGAGAATTGTCTTTGAAGGTTAAATAAAAAAAACAACAGTGTGTTCTCGAGTATCAAGCCACTTTATATGACATCAAAAAGGTTTTTTTGTAGAATGATGAAAGCCAGAAAACAAAGCACAAACTAAAAGAGCACTTACTACCAAGTGAAAGGTTTTATAACCTTTTGCACAGTTATTCTATAAACTTTATGGAAACTTTCTGGAGTTTTGTCACTAATAGGTTGCCAGATGTGATCACATCTTGCCTGCACAGATACCAGTGTTAATACTTGTTTATACGGACCTCACCTGGCAACCTGTGAAGCAGCTGAATAACTGCACAGAAGCAATGAATGAATATATATATTATTTGTTTATCAAGAAATAGCCATAACACTCAACTCCCTCCTTTAACCTTTATGGATGTTATGATGAAACAAACAATAAAATTATGAATAAATAAGCTTCAGAGGTGCTAACAGGTTGATTTTTTACATTAAAGAGATTCAGGTAGACTGTTCACCTCTGCTTTACGTCCCAATGCTAAGCTAAGCTAACATTTTCCTCTGTATAGATATGATCTTGTCATCTAAATCTCAGCAAGAAAGCACAATATACAAGTGTATTTCCTGAAATGCTCAACTGTTCTTTAAGTTTATAATGTTCCAAGTAATTAGCAGAAACTATTAACAAATATAAATGTGATTAATTTGCTACACTGTGCACAAAAACATTTATATTACTGATCATAATCAGGTCTATGAGGATTAACAGAACGTAGACTACGTGGACACGACTCTGTTTTACCATTCATAAAGTCTTTCATTGAGGCTCAAGTATTTATAACACCACAGGGATGCATGTTAAAGGTGTTAAGCGTGCTAATGATGTTTCATGCTTTGATTTTTAATAGCACAGGCGACTATATTTATACTCCTGGATGCATCTTACTTCTGAAAGCCTTCACTGATAACAGCAGCTCATTAGCTCCAATCCAGAGGCGACACAGTGTACTTTTTCATCCACACGAGGCAGACAATGAAGCCTTCTCGATGCGTTGGGATTTTTTTTCTTGTCGCTACCTGTAGCTGCCATTTATAAAGTGGAAAAGCAATCATGTTTAGTGTTTGCTCTTTGTCCCCATTTGCTGCTGAGAGCGTGGTTGCCAAGGTGTTCCTCGAGTGTCATGTGAGTAGTTCAGGCACAAAATGACACAGTGTTTTTACGGACAATTATCATAATTGCATGAAGGATAATTTAAAAAAAAAACACAAAAATGTCATAATGTATAACGTTTATATTGGATATTATAGAGAATGTCATGCACAAAGATAATTTCTAATCAGTATTTTTGAAAAAATCACACGCTCTCTCTCTTTAGTACTGCATTTACTATTATATTCTGTTTTGGTGGAATTATCTTTCAAATGTGGGTAACAGATTATGTTTTTTTAAGCCTGATACCACATATGTCACTTGTAATGCAAACATAAGGAGGGTGTGACATCACACCATTGCAGCTGTACCGAAGTGAGACTCCTGTCAGCAGCCCTCCATGGACTAATGTTGCCTCCAGTAATGTGCAAACAGAAAATAAATGAAAAGGGATTGAATTCTGCACGATTTTCCTGTATCTAAATGAAATTTATATCTTAATTAAGACACATTTTTCTTTGTCTCTTCTTCTCTTATTTATTTTCTGTCTTGGTTTCATTTCATGGTGCATCTTGTCTCTCTCCCTCCCCAGAGATCAAACAACAGCATTGGCTTTTTGTTGAAACCAGTAATATTCTCCGTCTGGTTCAGTCAGGTTATTAAACATGACATAAATCCAAATACCTACAAAATTAGTGAAGTCACTATTAGTTGCGGCTGAAAGCCACTTTGTTTTGCGCACATTAACAGATGTTAGCATGCTAACACAGCAAGCTAAGATGGTGAACGCTGTACTAGCATCAACATGTTAGCACAACAATACATTGAATTACATTTTATGACATTAAGAGGAAGGATTGCACTATCTCTACAGCCACAGTCACTCAAATATCTCAGAATATAATAGTAAGTGTCCAGTGTGTAAGATTTAGTGGCAGCTAGTGGTGAATGTGCAGATTGCACCTCACTGAATATCCCTCTGTTCACCCTCACCTTCCTAGCGTGTAAGTGGCTGTAAAACTTGCAAAAAAAGCAAAATAATCCTATTTGGAGCCAGTGTTTGTCTGTTCTGGGCTTCTGTAGAAACATGTTGGTTAAACATAGCAGACTCTTTGGAAGAGGACCTGCTCACTCAATATATATGAAAGGCTCACTCTGACAAATTAAGACACAGCCATTCTTATTTTTAGTCGATTATACTCTAATGAAAACATACTTACGCATTTGTGTTCCATTTATAACATATTGCACATAAAGATCCATCTAAATCTAACAGAGCCAGAGCCTTTAATCATTTACCACAATAAACAGAAATAACAATATCGATACGGTTAAATCTGCAGCCTCTTGTATGAGACTTAATTCATCTTTGCTGAAGTATCTTGTTTTTTGTATTGTTGCTTTCTAAATAATGAGTATTTGGTGCTAATTTGATTGAGCCAGCTTCACAGAATGCAGAGGCCGATCATTGATCCCTGCTACATTAAGGTTTCCTCGAAATACTACATCTGTGTGCTGCTCCATAACACGGTGTGTTCCTGAAACCTTGCACTGTTAGAAACTAGCAGTAAAGCACACCGTGTTCCCCTGAAAACAGCATCACTCAGCTCCATCAAAAAAAAACCCTCAACGACCTTCCACGGTAACCGATCTTTGTATCCAATCTTGATTTAGCAGTGCAGTGCATTGATGAGGAGTGTTTATTTGTGCCTGTTTCTTTTAACGTTAACAGACATCAGGCGCAAATAACCTTAGGAAAAAAGAAAATATTTTTTTATCTTCAACAGAGAACATCTTGCTCTGTTTCTGTCAATGAGAGCGCAGCTATAACACTCTGTGGGTAATTACATTTGGAGAGGCGTCTATCCCGTCTGTCCCTGTGCGACCTGACATCAGTCGGTGCACCGCAGGGAGTGTGAAGTTCACCTTTTTAAACCTAATTAACAATCATTACCATCTCTACAAATTATGGAGGGATCTTAGCATGAAAATGCCACAGTCTCCCAGCTCTTGCACCTGATTTTGTGCTGTCAAACCCAGTTTAAGTCTGATTGATTTCTTTACCCTGCAAAAAGCTTTTTTAGGATTTAAATCTGCACTAGTTTAAAGCTAATAATGAAAAACTGAAGTGTATTTAAAAACATTATTTGAGACAGAACAATCTGTATTTGTCTTTAAAACATGTTTTTATAGGATTTGGTTTTGCAGAGTGGAAAGCTTTTTCCAAAAAGAGATATCTTGGAGCGTCCTGCCATCATTGCACATGCTGTCCTCGTGTAAAATTTGCAGCTTTTTAACTAAAAAAAAATCTAATATTTCAAAGGAGCAGTCTGTTAAAACTGACTGTGACCCGGATTTTATATAACCAGGAGTTTAAAGATGCTAATGCATGTTAACAACATCCTCTGGCATCAAGCAGAGAAAAATGAGTGTTTGCACCTGCAGATAACAGCCTCCAAATGTGACTTTAATACTGAAATTTTGCTTAACGTATCACTATTGAGTCCGAGTTTTAAATCACACTCAACATGCATTCTTTTGGTTGTCTTTGTTGCTGGCCAGAAATGAAATCAATTAAATCAGTTGGCAGTTTTGGCATTAAATATGTAACGGCTATTCAAAGCAAAGAGCTTTCAATCAGTGAATCTTTAAAGCTTTACTTCTTACTCTTTAGTCCATGCAATCATTTTATTCCTTAATTCGCACCATCACAGTCTCTGTGCTTGATGGATGTGAGAAAGATATGGCAGATAAATGATCCTCACATCTGTGCTCATACACAGATTAGACAGACTATTATCCTTCTTACATACTAACGCACATTTTTGAGTCTATAGGCAACCCAGCTATTTTCTTCAGGACTGTAGGAGGAAAGAAAAGTGTCCGAAGTAAACCTAAACAAGCATGAGAGGAGGAAACAGGAAGACTCAGCGTCTATAAATATTTCAGTTGTTGAAGGATGCATTCACTCCAGTGTTTAAACTGGTTTTCTCCAACTCTGAAGGATTTCTTCCTGTAGTTGCATCCAGTTGGGCAGGTGACAATCAAATTCAGGCCAAAATAAAAGTATTTGATCTCCTTCTTAAAGCTCTGCACCTCTTTCCCTTTTCCTCACAGGAAATGCCACGGTGTTGTGGTGCACCTGCTGCACCAATGTCTTTAAATCAGTGACCAACCGATTCATCAAGAACCTGGCGTGCTCGGGCATCTGTGCCGGCCTGGTCTGCGTTCCCTTCGACGTCGCGCTCGGAGCCAGCCCTCGCTGCTGCTGGTGGCTTCACACTCTGGTGCTGTGCAAGGTCATCAAGTTCCTCCACAAACTCTTCTGCTCCGTCACCGTGCTGAGTTTCAGCGCCATCGCGCTCGACAGGTCAGTGGGTGATAGTTGAGACTTGACACGACAGGTTAAAAAAAAAACTAAAACGGCACCTTGTCGCTGAGAAGGACAAGAGTGATGTTTTTGTTTTCTGCTCATCTGAACTCTGCAGTAAGAACAACTTTGAAACACTTGTTTGAAAGAGGCCGGCATGTACCTGCCACTCACTTAACTTCACTGGAATTGAAAGTAGAACTTCAGGTGAGAGGTAGACGGTTTAAATCGATTCCCTGATCAGTTTTATCAACATGCCGCTCGGCTGAGTCAGCTGGAGTGAACTGAAGATAAAAATAGAGACTTTGAAGTACAAACATCCACTCGGCACAAGCTCTGACAGATTAGTTATGTAGGGGAAAGAGTTTTTTTTCTTTTTTTTTCAGTCTCCATCTACACCCTGTGGATGAGAGGGGAGTTGGGGGTGGGGGGGCTGCGATCAATAGAGCATGTGTACGCCGTGCTGAGCTGCCTCCCTGCAGCGCCAAAAGCTGCAGCTAAAAGCAGCTTGAGATGGCTGCTGCATATGAACTAACACACACAAACACACACAATAATACACACTTCTTAAAAAAAACAGCAAAAACTTCAGTGTAATAAATGCATAAAGGCCCAGAAGAATAATGTCTTCTGGTCCTGATGTGACCAAACTGATTTGTAGTCATCACTTTGCTACAATATTCAGCCTCATTCGCCAAAATTTGAATAAACATGCAGGACTTCAGCGTACTGAGCACAACCATAACACAGCAGAACAAATGTAAGTGTTGGTTTCATTTATTTCACGTGATGATTGCAGTTCACTTTTGCAGTCTCAGCATCCAAACCTTGGTTCCTGCTCCTGCTCCGGAGCTTATATTGCCTCCATAGCAACTAATACAGTCAGAATTGCTTTCAAAGCAATGAATAATTTATGGTCAGTGAAGGCAGTCGGTGCTGTGGATGTACAGGCAGGCTGAGGATGTAATTCCTTCCTGAGAATTTTTATTTTTTGCTTATTGTTAAGGGGCAACAGAGTAACAATAAACATAATATTATCTGTGATGCAGAAAAGGAAGAGAGCTAATTATGTTTTTTATTGTGTACATTAAAAAACACCCACACAGTTTTAATTTTAACGTCTGCATAAGGTGGGACACTGTTAATAAAATGAGTGAAAATCATTTATTCCGTTTAAATAGATTCATGGGTGTTGAACTGTCAGTTTTTTGTTTGTTTGTTGGTTTTCATGTAGCAAGGTAAAGGGATCATGACTTAGTTTTAGTTCAAGTCGTTTCTTTCAGTGATAGTAAAATTCCTCTTTAATCTCCATTTTGACGTCAGTTTTACGGTAAACTGTTTGCACTGTTAAGTTTAATCAGCTGTTTTGTTCAGTGTGCCGATGGGCAGCTAGATTTAAAACACACTCTATAACATCTGCCAACATTCAAATGTTCCCCTCAGAGAACTTCTCATGGAGAGAATCAGCTTGACTGTGTTCAAGCAACACTAAAAATAAAGATGCCCCTTTAAGCAGCGGAGACTTTGACTTGTCACAGAAAGAAAAGCACAGATGTTGCTAATAATATAAACAATTCTTCTTTTCAATTCAAGTGTCCCATTAGGCCTTGACAGTGTGATGGTGAACCAGCATGAACAACAGCAGGACCCTGAAACTGAAGCTGCTAAATGGAAACCAGACATCATGAATTTCAGTCCTCTGCTGTCAAATGTATAAATTTCCTCTTAAAAAAGGCCTAAATTTACAAAATTAATGTGTGTTTTCGTCTATAGATACTACTCTGTGCTGTACCCGTTGGAGAGGAAGATCTCAGATTCAAGATCCAGAGATCTGGTCATCTACATCTGGGTCCACGCCGCCGTGGTGAGCCTCCCCGTGTTCGCTGTGACCAATGTGACGGACGTGTACGTCACCTCATCCTGCTCGGACGACCACGCCCGCTCCCTGGGCCACATGGTGTACGTGTTGATCTACAACGTCACCACGGTGATCCTTCCTCTCGCTCTGGTCTTCCTCTTCATGCTGCTGATCCGCAGAGCGCTCAGCGCCAGCCAGAAGAAGAAGGTGATCATCGCGGCGCTGCGGACCCCCCAGAACAGCATCTCCATCCCTTATGTGTCGCAGAGAGAGGCTGAGCTACACGCCACCCTGCTGGCTGTGGTTCTGGCTTTTTCAGCCTGCAGCGCCCCCTATGGAGCCTTGGTGGTTTATCGCACCATTCTGGCAGACACTAAAGAGTTACCCATCTCGCTGTATCTGACAGCCCTCTGGTTGTCCAAGGTGTCACTGCTCACCAATCCGCTTTTGTTTCTGACTGTTAACCGCTCGGCACGTCACAGCTGGCTGGACCTGCTGGCCAGGATTCACAGACGTTACAGCCGCCGCAACGTGGTCAGCACCGGGGGTCTGGCCTCTTTGGGAGCCGAGGGAGCGATCGGGGAGCCCATAGGACTGGAGACGGCCGGACGCTCCGGGAGCCAGCTTTTGGAGATGTTTAACATCGGCCAACAGCAGATCTTCAGGCCGTCTGAGGAGGAAGAAGAAGAAGAGGATGTGGAGAACGACATCCCATCTCAAGGATCGGGAGGCGGCTCTGGACCTAAAGAGGACCTCAAGGCTGATTCAAGAGGGGGGAGCCTCAGAGGAGAGGTGGTTACCAAAAAAGACAGTGTACAAGGGGTAGTGGGAGCGCTGGTCATCACTAAGGACGCCCCTCCTCCAATCACAGCGCCCCGAGCCTCTCCGGTCCACACATGTGCATACGCTTCCTCATCTCAGGTGGCGCCAGCTACACCAACGGAGGCCGAGGACTCCACCCAGTTTGGTTTTGGACCCTTCGAGCTGCCGCCTCAGTGGTTACCAGAGACCAGAAACAGCAAAAAGAGGCTGCTGCCTCCGTTGGGTAACACACCCGAGGAGCTGATCCAGACCAAACTGCCCAGGCCGAGGCCCGAACGCAGGATCAGCAGGAACAACAAGGTCAGCACCATCCCCGCCGTGGACCCGTGAGCCGTGCCCACTGCCGAACGATCTGCAACACTGGACGCAACTCATTTACAAGGTAGGTCTTCTGGGCTGACGAGGCCTTGGCAGGATATTGATTCGTCAAGCTGCTTTTGCGAGACGGTTTTTCGGTTCATTTAAACCTTTTCACTTGTTCTCCCCCTTTTTTTTCCCCCCTTCAGATGCAGTAGAAGCTCCAACATTCAGGTTTTCCACTTTACTGCACAAAAACTAGACACCTGAGACACTGCTGTTTTCTTACTGGATAAGAATCAATTTGATATTAAATATTTACGATGCTGTAAAGAAACACACACCTGCCCGGTCCAACTGCACTCAGACGGATCCAACTCCATGATTAAAGACTCTCATAACAGCCACATGATTGAGAGAACAGACACCTTTTTGAATGTCTCTTTTTTTTTTTTTTTATTATTAGAGCTGCCATCATTAGTTGAATGGAGACACTGCACCAATCCAATTATCCTGAGAGATGCACTGATATGGAGTTATATATTTCTAAAGCAAATAATCAGGCGAGAATATTGAAGCTCCTAACAAAACATTTTGTAAAACGGTGATTGCACTCTGTAAATGAACACATGAACTCAGTGTCAGTCCTGTCATTTAACCCTTTGTAGGGACTGTTTTGTTTTTTTGTAACCACGTTTGACTTTAAAATTTGGGATTAACTCACTTTTTCCTGGCCTTGTTCTCTCAGTTTTGGAATATTCACGTTTTTTTTCTGATGTGGTTGATGTTGTTGTCATTTGTTTATTAAATGTAAAGTGGACTTAAGAGATGGAAGATGCAGAGATACAGTATGCAAATATGTTATAAAAATGTGACATTTTTCAGTTTTTAACTGTTTCGACTCGTTTGTGGAACACAAAGTGCATCGAACAGAGAGATTAGTGGAAGAATATGACCTGTGTGTTTTGATAAAAAGTAGAAAAAAACAGCAGTCATCCATGTTGAAGCTCTTGAGTCAATTTTATTGATTCCTCCCAGGTTTCCTAAAAAAAAATCAATCCATCATTTTAAATGATTGTAAAATAAAGTGAATGAGAGCCAGAAACAATTTTATATCAACTGAAGCTCTGTGAAATGTTTTTTTTTTGTATTATTTTAAATTTTTGACTCTGAAATCGTCTGCTTTGTCTTCTTTTTCATGCATATTTTAATAGTAGCAGCTTCAACCTGAGGCAAACAAAGCCGGGCAGGACTTCAAATATTTGTCGAGCTGTAACTCCCATTGGGAGCCGTCCACAATCCCCCTGCTATGTCCACAAAGGACCCGAGTCTATCCTGCATCCTACCCACGCTGTTATCAGGCTTAATCCTGCAGCCACGCCTGAGTGGAAACACTATCCAGTGCTGTTACTATAAAGAGTGATGCATTTTCTTATACGTCTGCTTTGGTAATGAGTGCATTAAGCTGCTATGGTTGATATACAGCCATTGATGAATACTGAGCCCAAAGTGGTGCTGGTGATGTAAAGCATCACATGAATCAGTAAGATCATTAGTGTCTCTGGTGCGAGTGTTCAAGAATATTCAGGCCTTGCATCATATTTTCCACCTGATTTGACTCGAGGCTTATGCAAACAACACTTTTCTTCTTCTGCAGCCATTGAGAGCCTGACAACAGAGGACACGTGAGTTTAAAAATCTTTAGACATCCATTTGCACAGAGCATGGCTTCAGGAAACTGCTGTAAAATGTAAAAGTTTATGTACTTGAAGGGTAAAGTTTAAAAAAAATCCCTCAGTTCAGAGTGACTTGGAATCACTGGAGTCAAAGGAGCTAAAACTTATTTTCTAAATCGTCTGTTTTTCTATGACTGATGGGATCAAACTTCAAAAGACTGCAAGGTTTATTTAGTTGCTGCTCTAGAGATTTTGGTCTTATTGCATGATCTTCACCGGCATCTCATTTAAAGGCCAAGAATCAAAATTGAATCTGAGATTTTAAGACAAAAAATGGAAATTTGAACATCAATATGACAACTGGACAAAATCTATTTGCTGAGGAAGATCATGTGATATGTCTGAGAGCTCAGTATTACTAAATTGACTTTGTGACAATAATTATTTAAACATACTTTGATGCAAATATCATATTCATTGTAAATCGCTGCATTGAACATGTTGCCACTTTCACACCATGACTATAAAAGACTATAGGTCCTTAACCAGCCTTTCTACACGGGTGGTACAACACTGAAAGGTACATTTTTTTTCCTCTAGTGACTTTTCAGAGAAAACAGTATTTTTTGACATGTTTTCCTGGATTTATCTTAAGTTACTGATGGGGTGGTGAACGTCTAGACATACAGGAGATCAGGGACTCACTGCCTACACAAAAGCTTTAATGTATTCTGTCAGCAGCACAACCACTGGATCCAGACATGCAGCAGCATTTACGCAATAAAACTAAAACACCAGGTTGTCTAAAAATGTTTCATTAGCTTTTTATTAACAGCATCAACTCATCGAATTCACTCACTCAAACAGCAGGAGAAATCACTGTTGCAGCTTTAAATGATGGCAAATTACAGCAGCTGCAAGCCAGACTGTACAAGTATGCAAAAGCAGAGTTTAATCCTCTTTGCAGTCGGCGTAAGAAGGAGCACATGAGGAGCTTTTGAGCAGCAGAAGCAGGAGAACAAAGTCTCTGTTTGTTATCAGCTTTGGTGAACTGTAATCTTTGCAGAAATTGTCGTCACTGGTATTATACGTCACCGGTATCGTCACTGTGTCACAGTCTTGATTTACAAAGTCCTCAATGGAAAACGGTGTTGTAATACTGTTATATAGTCAGAGTCAATAGACACAATCGATTTCGTGGAGTTACTGAGGAACGGGAGTAGTCACCTCACTGCACTGTGAGGAGAAACTGAAAATTCATCAACATCAACATCAACAACAACAAACATCTTTTATTTTTGAGCTGCTAATTAGATAAAAGTTGTTGCATGTTCAAATATTCCATTTTGTCCGGGCCATCTCAGGCTAACTCGTGGAAATGCATCACGCTAAATGATCTCCTAATTGTTTTTCTATGCTAAAACGAAATTACGCAGATCCGTCTAGTCTGCAGTCGGACTGGAATGACTTCACTCGGTAAGTATGTTGATTTGATTTTCATTTTAATTTGAAGAGATGCTTTTCTCGGTCATTCAGGGTCCGTTATTGTGACGGCAGCTTGATGCACAAACCACTTCATTTAAAGCTAAATGAGTTTCAAAATGGAATGAAGTCCATTTTTCTTACTCAGAACAATTACACTTAAATCAGACACAGTAAAATTAAGATTCACATTGACTGCTGGGAAAGAGGAAGGTGTGCTGGAGGAGGAGGGACAAACAGGCCTGCTGAAAAGAAACACTATAAAGATATATAGCAGGTAAGCCGATTTAAAGGGTCATTCCACCCATTCTGCAATAGAATAATAGTAACTGGCTTACCACTAATTGTATCAATTAAGGCAGATAATTTATTTTTTGTTTTTTGGAGGTACCAATGACTAATGCAACAGACGTAAAATGAGTTTTCTTTTCAACTACAAATTAGCTTTTTACCTTACGCCTAGGAGAAGCTTGATTATAACCAATAGGCTTTAATTTCATAGTAACTGTGAGGCAGAGACCCAGTTTGATGAGAGCATTTGAACAATAATTGCCGTCTTTTTGAACTTAATGTGAAAAACCACAAAACTATCTGAGAAGTCATCCAAGGAAACAGAGAGGCGCTTTCAAAAAAAAAAATACTTGGATAATACTTATTGGATAATTCATGTTCCTATCACCATCTATCACATGTTAACTTCAACCAGTCTGATTATAACAAACATTATGAGAAACAGAAATTCTGAGAAAATCAGTCAAAAAAAGAGGGAAAACAACCTTATGTACTGACAAAAAGTCTCCAGTGCTTCTTTTTGCTTCCATCATGTTGTGACATAATTATTACTATAGCAGAATTAGTTAAATAATCACCATTGTTGTTTTGACATCACACCTAAAGTACGCCCACCTGTTGCCATAATTAATTCTTTAAAGAACACTGATTGGTCAGATGACTGCAGTTCAGCCACAAGTAAATAAGCCTGGCATCATCTTGTGTGATCTTGCAGGATCTCGTGTGATCTTGTGATCTTGCAACCTCACATATCAAGTTTCCTAGCAAAGTTAGCTTAAGCTCATGCTAAAGACGAGCCTTTAGGACCAAGGACCTTCTCTTAAGTTGTTTAACCAAAACAACTGTATTAGTGTGTCCCACAGCTTTAGTGCTTATCATTTAATTTCTGTTATATTCATTAAAATGAATTGAAATGTTGCTAAAAGCTGCAGCTGCTGAAGACTCTCAGCTAATCGTAAATCATAAAAAAATGACTGTGCAGCATTACATGTGACCGGTTCATTCAAATGCACAACAATAATGATAATTTAACATGCACCCTCTTATTATGCAGTAGACAAAGCTTAATTTCATTTAGGAAAATCAATCAGCAAACGGTTGACGGAGCCGTTATCGGTGCCTCGGATGCATTCATTAATAACAAGTCCACTTATTGGACTTACAAATAGATGCTGCATGAAAGAGCTCTTAACAACTTGATTTTTTTTTTTTTTTGTGTTAACCATTATTTGCAACAACTGGAAGAAAAGACTGATTTAATTAGCTTCGTCGCTTGGCAACGGGCAACCCAGATGCTTCCCAGCAGCCACGGTGTCGTCCTTAAACACAAGGCAGAGGCCAGGACAAAGTAATGTGGACGCCTCGGTGAACAGCGGTTGTGGCAGATGGCGGCAAAGTCCTCTTAATTTATTTGAAGAGGACCCCAGAGGAGAGGAAAATTACAAAGATGTCGCTCTATCCCATTGTATTTCTCTGTGATGTAGCGAAGCTCCTTTAGAAATCAATGTGACTCTCTGTCTGTTTTATTGAACTTACTGAGTGAAAATGAACATGTCTTGTCTTGTACCTCGGCTTGCTGAGTAAGCCACCAAATAAATAACACTAATGCTAACAAGTTAGCCAGTTAGCACGTCAAACAGGTCAAAGATGTCAAATGTCATTACAGTTAATTTAAATGTTGATAAAGCTTTTAGTCTTGTGTCAAAGGAGTTTGGGAAAACTTCAGGCCAACTGTTTCTTTCTACTTCCTGTCTTTATGCTAAGCTATGCTAATCACTTCCTGTTTCTAGCTCCATATTTAGCACAGAGTAAATTTGAGCATATCATTTA
>JAPZDV010000010.1:17130714-17149861 GCA_029814665.1 Acanthurus lineatus
GCCAAAGTTGCGGAAAAGTTGCGGTGATTGGACAAAATTGCAAGGTCGCGCAGAATTCACGGAGATTGGTTGAATTCACGTGAATTGTTGCGATCACAACATCGCGAATTCCTGGAGGGACTGATTATTATTTGCTTCACAGTGAGTTAGATATTAGGCTAAGGTTATATCCCTTTCTTGTCTGACCTTTTGCCTTGTGGGGTCTGTTATGATTAAAAGGAAATGAATAAAGACACATGCTTGTATCACATGCATATTGCTCAACAAAGTGGCAACATAAAACACAATAATAATTATAAAAAGGACTGCTGAAGACGAGCTGCTTGGATCACTGCTTAACACTTAGCAGGTTTCATATGTGGCTTTATGTGAAATTGATGATTTAGTAATGTGAGGCCTTTGCGTGTTCGTGAGATCCACATCCCCACCCCAACCCCAACCCCAACCCCTGACCTCCACTCTGACTTTCTAATCCAGCTCTTGTAATCCGGCCAGCTGCGGCTTGGCTGACGAAACGACAGGCGGCTCTTCACTTCCACTCGTTCCTTCATCCCTCGCTCGCATTCCCCTCAGCTGCGTTCGAACATCACAGTGACCCACACAGACGGCAGGCCTGTGATTCACCCGGCTCACACTGACTCCAAACACCATCAAAGTGTTGGTTACGGTCTTTAATGATAAGCAGCGGGCTCGTCATTCGGCTCAGCTGGGGTTTAGAATCAACTCAGACTTTCGCAAGCAATATGTTTTTGTGATTAAATTTAAACTAAATAATTTATGTCTACCTCCGTCGGTGGTCTGGTCTGTTTTGTAACAGTTTGAGCAGGACTGTTAACATAACTTCACAAAAAAAAAGAAGAACAGCTATCATGATTGGGACTGCAACCAGGGATTATTTTTTATCATTGATTAAGGGACGATTATTGTCTCAAATGAGTCATTTTGTTAATAAAATGTATGAAAATAATGAATTATGTCCATTCTCACTTCTCATAAACCAAAGTAATTGCAGTCCATCATTAAAGATGTTCATTTTAATTTTATATATATGGCTTAAAAAGTAAATCATTACATGTGACAAGCTTTAACCAGCAAATTTTGCCCATTTTTGCTTGAAACTTTGTGAAAAAGATCAATTGATTATCAAAATACCAAGAAAGCTGCCACTCAAAACTGGTTGACAGTCTAATAAATTGATTAGTTTCCGCTCTGATTTTAACAGAGGATGATTTAAATCTTCTTGTACAAAAATTGTTTCTCTGTGTTCTGCTTCTCAAATGAAATGATTTATTTCCTTTTCCCGTTTATGTCTTCAGAAATTTATTGTGTTTGGGATTTGAACTGACAAAATAGTTATGTAAATAATTAATGAAAGATATTTTTTGTTTCAGCTTAACTTCCCAAATCCCTCTCCACCCTTAAGCTACAGCACGGGGGCCTTTATTTGAGACAAAACTTTTGACAATAAAGAAAGGCAACTAGAGATACATGCATTTTGCTTTTTGGGCTGCAAAGTTAAGCCTTTTTCTGAAACCTTTGAATATTTTGAATCATAAATGAATGAAATGAATGCACTGTTTTCGACCTCGGTATTTACGAGCGGATGCTGTGATTGTTTTTTTTTCGTTGACACGATATCTGAATCCATCTGCTTTCACTATGAATTTTGAAATACCCTGGCAGATTTCAAAGGGTCCCTGGCTGTTTGTGTTTGTGTGGTCTTCTGTGAACAAAGTTTATGTGAGTCACCGGCAGCTGCGACACCAGAGACCACTGCAGACCACCGAGAGCTGTTTTAAATCATCTGTGGTTCGGATAAAATATGATCCAAATGGTTATGTGCTGTGTAATAATAATTGGTACAGGGCTCATCAGAAACCTGAGCACCATATGATTTCATAGACATCATATGATAATGGCCGGTTGGTTTTGTCTGAAATAGAAGTGGGGAGTGAATGACAACATCCGTGTCTGGTGCAGCTCCGAAACCTTTTTTTGGGGAACGCAAACGTCTCTTTATGAAGTGGCGTGACATGACTGAAGTCAAATTACAACTTCTTAAAGTGTTAATTTACTTTTTTTTATATACTCTCACTTTTTCCTATTGATGTACATTTTTATTTGAAGCAAGGACGAGGTTAGCAGCCTGTTTGGAATATTAGTTTGTCGATGGGAATGACTTTATAATCAGTAGGTTTTTAACAACATTATGTTCCGCTGGTGCTTAAGGTGGAAATGCAGCTTTTTCATTCTAGAGCATTTATTCTGGAGTCACATAAGGTGATGTTTGTTTAGTTTATGAGCTTAGGAATTACCATGGTACCAGAGATATTAAAAGAGAGGAGATATAGCTCTTCAAGTTGTAATTTTTTATTAGAGAAGTCTATAAATGCCAAAGATGATGCTTTTATGACACGTATCTCGATCCTTTTACCCCCAAAAAGCCAATTGTTTGCTTTATAGCAGCCAAGCCTGGAAACATTTCCAGCCCCTCATGTCGGCACTTTGGATTGAAGCCTTTAAAAAAACCTGCTATTGTTCAGCCTTTTGCATGCTTAATAGAAGTAAAACTTGTAGCAAAGGAGCTTTTATAAAACGTATTTTAGTGCAGAGTCATATAACTTTTAAAGCTCCAGACTAAATGTTGTCGCCATAAACACAGAAGTGATGTCATCATCACTTTATCCCCCCCGCTGCTTGGTTGAGAGAGCAGAGCCATCTCACCGCTCTCCTTCCTAAGCCTGTTCACATTTCATTTAGCTCTGGCTTGTTTCAGCAGCAAAGAGGAAGTGTGACATTATTTTTCACTGTAGGCCAGGATCTTAAATGTGGGACAATTTCAACGATCAAATCCATGTTAGTTCTTGCAAGAAGTTGGCTGCATGGCATTAATATTGAGTGTGACCTTGGGCACACTTCTGTGCTTTGGACAAACATGAAAAAGTCAATTTCGAAGCTCTTTTTTTCTTGAGCCAGAGTTCGTCACTTCCTGGCAGATCTTTTTGTTATTCGGAGCCAGCTAGTATAGAAATTATCCAAATATCGCTAATCCTTGTAGCTTTTGCACTTGTTGTTTTCTGCCAGAATACATTTTTTTAATGAATGGATATGGGTTTTTTTTGGAATCTTTGCTAGTTAGATGCAAAATGCAGACTTCTCATAACTAAAAGTTTCAATATCTGAGAATTGGCCATGTTTTTTTAAGCCACTTCATATAATTAGAGGGCATTTATTGACTGATTTGTATCATGCTCTGACCCAACTCAGATCTGACACCTCTAATACAACACAAACAGTTCTGTCTCCTTAAATTTCATACATTTTGTTGTAGTGAAAAACATCAGAAAACATCACAATATAATTGGGTTTTTATGGAGCATGGATTCAATTAAAATGCTTTGACACATTCTGTCTAAGAAACACTTAATACAAAAGGTGCTCCTTATCAAAAGCCTACAGAATGGCTGCTTAATCTACCAATAAATAACACTGAGCTAAGGTATAAAGTGACTGTTATGCTTCATAAAGACAATTGCAAATGGCTGGAGGGCAACTTTGCATCTAAATCAGTGTGAATACATGAAAGAAATATATATTTTTAATGTCATCTCTGTTTATTGGCTATCCATTGTTATATTGATATGTGGTATGAATTCTCATTAGTATGTAAATAATTTATTGGCCTGATGTGTACATCCCTTTTTTCTTACTCTCTAGTGACCCAAATTTCAGATAATCAGGCAAGACATTTAATTAGTTTTATTCCTTTGTTCAATAGCTGTAAATGTCCAAAGGTTCTGGCCACCAATGCAACTGCATCATCTAACATGTTTCGTTATTAAAATCAACGTTCGGAAAAGTGATAGGCTAAATAAACAGTGTGTCAAGTGATATGGACGAGCTGTTAAGAGCGATAAAACAACCTCTGTTTTCTCTTGATTGAAGAGTATTCTTTCTCCGACACTTTAAAGTACCACAGCCCATTAACAAGAGGGCAGAAAGCATGTCTGGCATCTCTGAGGCAGTCAGTGACTGCAGAGATGTGGTATTGATGTTGCATACCCTGCAGTGCAGCCTCCTTCGCCGTCTGTCTGGCTTCCTGCACACACACGACTCTTTGTGAGGCCGGGTGGCTGAACGGGCACCCTCGCCGCGTCCGTTTCCTCGTCTCCTTTTGCAGCCCTGAGGTAAGATCTCAGAGCAGAGCAGAGCGTCGAGGATCATCCAAGGACAGGCACATCTGGAAAGTAAGCTAAGCTGGCTGCACTTGCCAGTATGCAAGCTGGTGCTAATGAAAAGCAGGACTCTGCCTACCGCCCGCGCTGTCTGGTTAGCATTAGTTAAGCCAATCATCTGTACTTTTTAATGTCCTTCCACACTCGCCCATTTCTGAGCAGGTTTCAAAACATATAAATCTCTTTTCCACCTTCAGTATTTGTGATATGTTATGATAATCTTCAAGGCGAGGTTTCAAACCAAACACCCGAGACAGCAGGGCAACATTTACAAGAGAATTACGTATGAGTTTGGACTGAAGGAAACTCCAGAATTAGATTTTGCGTGCTTGATATCGTCTGCAGAGCTGCTTTCTTGCTAATGTTAGACATGCTGTGGCTACTTCAGCACGTTCTGTATGCATATAGCTGCGCAGGAAAAAAAAAGACAGATTGTTAGTGGTTTTAAGAATGAGTACGTACACAAAGCACTATTTTTTCTTCTTTGCCTTTAAAGTCATAGAAAGAGTCACATGGCAGTGCGTTTAGAAAAAGCACCCTGCAAGGTCGCTTGAGACTATATTGTGTTTTCTTTTTTAGCTTTTGCAAAGTGCAAGATGTGTGGCTTTCTGTTTGTAGTTCGCCAGCAGTCAATCATTTGAAATACACAGGTCATGAATCTTTTCTTACACTGCCCTCGCACATGACTGAAAAGCCCCACCAGCGTTTTTTTTTATTTCCCCGAAGTACTGGTTCAAACATTACCATGACTTCCTGGGGTATGCAGGGTCATCGCCCCTTTCCAAGACGTCCAAAAGCTATCCCCCTTCTCTCTTATCTAAGCCCATGTCATAGGGCTGCAGGCAGGCTGGGAGAGGTGAGCAGGTGTGGCTGGAGCACAGAACCCCCATTCAGAGAAGAAGGCCACAGGGCAACGAGGTTTGGAAGATTTACACCGTGAGCTCTTTACTGTATGTCAAGATTTACAGCCCGACCCAATGCAAAGCAGATTTAGAGCCGAAGACTCCTCAACTTTTAACAGGACAGTCAGATGTTTACAGAGCAGAGCGGTATTTTGAGAGGATGGTCGTACCTGAATGACCAGCAGGCAATTACTTGCGTTAGTCCCTGCAGGAATTTATGATCATGACTGTAATTTCAAGAGTTATTGCATTGATCAACTTAAAAATAACCAGAAACAGTCATATGGAACCTGAAGCAGATTTGCAGCGACTTAGATGTAAGTTTTCCACAATTTCCTCGCATGTAAAAACAAAAAATAGTCAGAGAATAGCTTTTTCGCATACTGTTTGGTTTGATTTTCAATCTCATCAACTGTGTTTCTGTTTTAGCTCCATCATCACAGTGAGGCCGCAGTGAAAAGAAACGATTCAACACACGAACAAAAGCACCAAGTTTATGGACGTGAGCCAAAAAAACAAAACCAACACATTTGCAAATATATCTTTTTAATGTAAACTAGCTTGTGAATACAGTAAGCGTCTACAGCCTAAACAAAAGACTTTGAAAAGTAGCGCTCGCGTCAGCTGTGCAGGACTTGAAGAAACCAACATGGCCTGTTCTCAAGTTTCTGAAAGCAATGTTTACGTGCCACGACTCTGTGTTTGCTTGAGCCCTGAGAATGGTTAAACATATTTCCCCTGGCAAGTCTTTGGTTTTTCATTTGTTTAATTTAACAGCTTTATGTTAATCTCTCTTTGTTAAAACTCTGGACTAAATTGTTTTGACCCACGTGGCTGATTAAAGCACATGCTTAAGTTAATATGTCAGGAATTCCCCTTAAAGATAACCAGGTTACACAGTTATACCTTTGTAGAATTTTATTATGGCTTTTCACTTAAAAAGAAATCATTACATACTTTTTTAGTTTAAATTTTATAGTTTAACAATGTTGAAACTCTGGAGGATATTTAAGATTTAGCAATTTAACTGATTTGTCAGAATATGCTGGAATATGCTCAGTACTTAGAGAGATTATGAGTCATTACAAGTCAATATCAATGAATTGCACATGAACAGATTTTGAGCATTAATCAAAGCTTATGTTTATCCTTTTTTCTCAAAAAAAGTATTTTTTTGTCATCTGATACTATTCAAAACCTGACAGTTTATTCTCTCTCTGTAATAACAACCCTGCAATAACAATACTTCCAATTACAATACTTCCCCATCTGTCATTTGTCAATGCTTTCCTACATCCAAAATTAAAGAAAACAACAATTAGAAGCTCTGTGCCAAGCATTAAGCAAATAACAAAAGGATTTGGTAAATGGCCATCTTACTGATTGTTGTTTTCAAATGAACAGTTTCATCTCTCATTGGTTCTCAGGCCTGTTAGTTGCCAGTAATCCTGATAGGACACTGACTGGTCTGAACTACTGTGGGTGAGACATAAGCTCTTAGTCTGAAGTCTGGCAAGATGGATTCAGGAGATAACATGATTTCTCAAACCAAGCTGATCACCAGAGCAAGGTAACCCACCTGAGATCAGCAGTTTTTCCGGTTTTCCAGCAAACTGAGGATAGAAAATATTATTAATGTCTCAAAGGGAGCAAAAGGCAAAAGGAAATACCTGAAGTCTTCTTTAAAAGCCAAGCCTGACTGTTCTCATTCATATTCAGATGGGCAGCGGAGATCTGCATCCTGTTAAATGCCTCGTGTGCCCTTTGTAGTTGTGTATGAGTGAGATGCAGCACTGGATCTGTTCTCGATTTCATTTGGAAATTAAAAAACGCTGAGTCGAACATCATCCATGCTGATATGAATTTGTCTTCTGTATCTTAATGCCATAACTATGAACAGATTTTTGTCTTTCCTACAGAAAATAAAAGCAAGAATGGTTTTTTCTTATCAAATCTTCCCTGATGCCTCTGTATTCTCGTTTATTTAGAGATATTTTTTAAAGAGTGAAAACATAGGATGCTGCAAAAATGCCTTAGTGGTGCCATGCAGCCTGGGAAACTTGTAAACCTAAGGGCCAGGAGTGTATAGGAAAGAATGCAGTTTAAAAAAAGAGCCTTTTTAACAGGCAAGAGGTACGTTGAATGAAGGCCAAACTGATGCAGGGAGGATACAGAGCCAGACATGAAGACTCAAGGCTACTAAACAGCATGAGCTACATACACATCAGGCTGGGGTTTCCAGAAGGCCAAACGCTCCGGAAAAAAACATGCTTCACAGAGGAAAAATAACCCGACTGGTTCAGTCAAACTTCAGAAAGAAGAGTCAAAGCACCTCACTTTTTTGGGTGCAAAATTAGTTAGTTAAAAGCATAAAAAATTATCAAAATAACTTTTTTTTTCATAGTGGAAAGTCAACCTGTTAAATACCTTAAGTGCATACTAAACACTTACAGGTTAGTCTTTTAAAGCAGCACTATGTACGAATCCGTTCCTGTGTGATTTAGCGCCCCCACAACATTACATGCACTTTTCCTCATGTGTCAAAGTTTGAACAAACCCTGCAACACTGCTCAGAACAGCAATAGTATTTCGGTGTGAGCGCAGCTCAGCAAGCTAAGCTAACGAAACCTTAGCTAGAGAGACGCCCAGTAATAACATGTTACCAGCTAAACCTCTGTCAAAACAGGCAGATTTGGCTTCAAAACAACCAGATTTGGCTTTAAAAACTGGCAAGCAGCCTTCGTTTCTGACGCAGTCAAACATTGTGTCAATCCGCAGCCTTTTCTTTAGCGTAGCTGTTGCCAACAACTACATGCTGGTCTGAGAAAACAGCAACGATGCTGCATAACGTAGCTGCAGCTACGGTACACAGCAGGAAGCTTTGATGCTTTCAGGAACCTTCATAAATCATAAAAATGAAGGCAAAAGACATCAGAAGGAAAACCAGAGGGCATTTTTCTCCAGAAAATATGACCTGGTTTTGCCAAAAATACTGTTTTTTGAGATATAGTAACGTTCATTGTCAAGTTTTGGTTTCGAAACCACGGCTCAAGGTTACGTAGTGCAGTAACAAGCTACAGGGGGGCCGAGTGGCTGAGGCAGAGAGCCCAGTCAACCTGTTAGACCACACCTGAACATTAAAATGATCTTAAAACTATTATTTTAAAGTGAAAAATTCACATATTGTTGCTCAAAGTTCAAACTTCGAGATAGTCTGGTAGCTAACTGAGATAAAAAACCTATGATTTGGTTTTCAGTAATGGATAAACAATGGTAACAATCTGTCACAATTTGGACTTCCTTTGGAGATCCTAATTTGTGACAGCAAATAGTAAAAAAAAGTACTACATTTGCAGTAACATACACCACGTGGCTACATGACTACATGATGTTCTGTTCTCGTTTTGCCTGGTTTAACTAAATCCAATCCACAGACAGCATTCTTTCGTAGCCAGTGCATCATTTTGGTGAAAACTGGTTGGATTACTTCAAGTATAAAATGCAGAATTGAAGCCACAAGCTTGTATTTGCAACATGTCTAGACTTCAGTAATGATAGGTTGTCACTTTTTAATGTGAATCGTGTTTTTAATATGACCGTAGCTTTGTTACGGTGTTAAATTTACAGTGATATTCATGACTGTGGAGCCTTCACTTTTAACTCTAAAATAAGGGAAACAGAATATCTTTAATCTCCACTTGAATAATCTCAGTATTTTCGATGCGGAGACATAACGTCAGCATTTAGGATCTTAGCATACATTAATGTTTAATGTTTAATGCATGTTACATTATATCACGCAAAGTTCCAATGTAGTTTTCATTCAAATATACAGCAGAAGATATATTTTCTGCAGAATAACTCCTTATTAAACAATGAAATATATCCTTAAAAAAATGCAATTAACAAGTCATAAAGTCATCTCATTCTTGTATTCTCTTAATTGCATTGACAGTGTGATGACATTTGAGTATCCAGGTGTGTCATGTTACTAAATTGTGCAAAATTGTGCACATATTTTGATTTAAAAATCCTAAAAACCTCTTAGAGTTGTTTTATGAATTATTCTGCTGACATCCCTTTTCCTCTTTCATAAAATACAGTTCATTCAGACCTCCCTGGGTTTATGCACTGTGGCACAGTAAATCCACAACCACGCCACAACAGACAGCACCAGGTCTCCACCATCATATTGTCTGGAGTTACAATCCAGGAATGCCTGCCGGCCTTTGTGGTCGAACATTTTTCTTCTCTGTTTCGTTTCCACGATAAGCTGACAGAGTCGACCTGACATAATTAGTTGTCTGGGGTTTGTTTGGGTTGTGAAATTGCTGTTATGGTGTAAATCAGTACGGAGCTGGCAGCCAATGGGATGGGAGGCCACATTAAAGAGGACAGGAGCTGCTTCCCCGCCGCTGACCACATTCACTGCTCAGCTGCTTCCTATTGTTTTTTTTTTCTCCAGGACCTGGCAACCGCAGCTATACACACTTGGATCTAACAGCTGCAGCCACACGTTGTTTTGGTCATATTTCCTCTCGTATTTTTTTCCCCCTTTTACACCATTTAAAGTTGGATTATTTTCTTAGAGTGTTTTTTTAAAACGTGTCAAGATTCAAGTCAGGACTGCAATCGAAGTCATATGTTGCGAAAACGCTTATTTATATCGAATTTGTGTCAGAATAAAAAGGTTGACGTTAATACTAACTGTGCGCATATGTGAACACAAACTACAAATTTGCTTTACAGCGTCATGTAAGCGTATAAGTGGCAGTGCAAGAGAGTGTGCTTAAGGGTAACACTCAGTTAGAAGAGTAAATATAGTTGCTTTGCTTTTAAAATTATGAGGCCGAGGTGCAGACAGGGAGCCAGGCTGTCTGAGAAGACCTACTTGTAGTTGCAGGGGAAAACTGTACGGCACGTGCAGGAACAGTTCACCTTACAGGTCAACAAGGCTGAGGGAGGAAAGTTGTTGGAGGCACGCTAAATAGAAACAAGGAAGAGAAACTGTGGCTGTGAGGACGTCCCTCCCTCCCAAATGCTTATATTTTTACAACACACACCCAAGGCTATAATCGCGGTCTCTCAAGTATGTCTTCGGGATTGTTGAATGGAAGTGTTTATCTGAACCCTGCGGAGAAGTTACAGAAATAGCCAAAGGCAGTATAACATGAAACAGCCCTCTGCTGGCCAGAGAGTAGCCGGAGTTAGACTTAGTTATTTTAAGGTCAGGAACCTTTGCTCATTTTTAGAGCCTTTTTCAACTGGCCGTGTCTTTAATCAAAGGATCAAAACCACTTTACTCTGAAAATAGGCAATTACAGTACAAACGGCATAAAAATGGCACTAAAAACCCCAGGAGCCTCGCTCTTGCTGAGTTGTTGATATAGTAGGGGTTTTTTTTCAGCACAGCTGCTTAGGTTTTTAAGGAAAACATGCTGACAAGATTTTTCATATTTGGTCAAGTGGCAGGGTTAATATTTCACTTTATGTGACTATAGAAGCTCTATTCTTGGAGTGTATTTATTATGAGCTGACATGCCCACCAAGATTTAAACGCCTTTTTTTCTCTTGATTTTCAGTTTCATGTATTTTATTTGAAGACTTTAGAAGACAGAACTAATCAAGTGAGGAATAAATCATGTTGTAATCTTGTGGCACTAACCCGTAAATATGACTTTCGGCTGTTAACATTGGCTTAAAGTGGATAAAAAGACTCGTTACCTTGTTTTGAAGTTCAGCAGAATTACCATTTTTGAGTCCTTGTCTGAACTACATTGTGTTGGGATATGAGCACAACCCAGCCTTCCCCCCCTCTTCACCCCAAAAAAACAGTCCATGGGGGTCCCCCATGAGAGGCGGTCAGCCCCACCCTGAGAAGCACTAAGCTTGGTGACACGGCTGTCAAACAAAATCTCTGTGCTTCCCTAAGTCCTGGTTGCCAGGGGTAAACATCAGGAATGTCGCCGGATGACAAAGGACGATTAGCAGCCTGATTTCTCCATATGCTGACATTTGTGAGTTTTCATGTGTTGTATGGGAATTCGTGGTATTGAGGTTGGTTTGGATACCAGAAAGGGGTCCTGAGGTTCCTCTTTCAGACTCTCCACACAAAGGATGTTGTTGAAAAACACGTGATTTTTGTCTCAATCTTACAAACAATTAGCGTCTTTGCTGTCAGTCACATCAACAAGTTACTGCACAAAGTTTCACAAAGTTTTGCATCATTTGCCTGCTGTGGCAAGAGTTTGTGCCTCTAAATGCAGGGTTTTCTGCAGCGTCCATAACAGAGTCGGTCTGCCTCGTCTGAACCAAAGATAATCGTTTACATCACTGCTTTAAAATGCAATGCTCTCTTTTTTATTGTAGTAAGCCAATCTGAACCATATCAAGCAGACTTTGACTGGAACATGCAGAACACTTGACATGCAGCCATGTTCAGAAAAGATGCCATTTTTTCTTACACTTTCAGTTCACCCTGCCTGGCATGATTACCATGGTTTAATACGTCATCACAGCTGATAAAAAGTCCACCTGCATCCATTTTGGTACTCAATATATTGACACACAAACAGACCACAGACCTTGGGCTTTGCAGTAGGACTCAACCTGACCTGGTAAAGTTGAACCCAAAGCCCTTACAAGTGATTGAGTTTTTGTTTTAATAGTAACTTTGAACGCAACAGAATCTTTGCTAAACTTCTCTTCTCTTACCGCCGATCAGCAGCAGCGGTCATACGTAGAAAATGCATGTCAAGCTCCGAACAGATGATCGCTTTATATAACAGGACTGAAATGCCAGAAAAGTTATGAAAATCTTTACCCCAGAAGGCACTCCCGTTCCTTCCGTAAAAGACATAAGGTCCTTGTTTATAGGATAAATACTTGTAGGTATAACGAATCTGTTTGCATGCTCCAAAGACCCAATCTGATTTACTTTGTGTTTTTGCAGTAGCTAATCGTGTTAATCACGTAGTTAATCTTCACAGTGTTCGCAGCAGACTGTAATGACCTCACTAAACTGGGGGTTGCGAGAGTCGTACCGTGAAGCGATTTAAACCACTTTTTTGGTCAACTCTTCCCTAAATTTGATCCTTTGATATTACTTGCAAGTAGAAATAAGGTGTTTGCTTCTTTCTTCTCTCAGAATGAAACGAGTTTGTGAGTGCAGCCTGAAACAAAAGGCCTTAATCTGCTTATAAAGAGGGGTTGTTTTTTCAGACAAACAAAACCCCCCTTTATATCCCGCTGCAGATCGGGGGTTTGGATCCATGCTCGGAAAACCTTTTTCCTTTGGCACTTGTGGCTGCGCCAAGTCAAAGTATGCCTATGCCCTGATTTGTGTTTGTAGTAGCTGTTTAAATGCAAGAAAATGTACCAACTGAGCCCCAAATGAACCATGTCAGAAATAAACCAAAGCACCCCAGATACGCCTTTAAGCTGGTTTCTACATATGAAGACAGTTGAAATACTTTATGTTGCTTTTATATTCATTTCCATGAGTTGAAGCTCAGTTTATCGTAGATATCTGCTGTATTTAACTGTTTCATTATAGATGCTTTCACTGTATTGGAGCTGTGTTAAGTTACTGTTGATGCAAACCCATCGTTTCTTGATTTACTCTACTTCTGCTTTCTGCTTCTTGATGATTGGTAAATATAGATTATTGTTATTTGACTATGGGCCTTTTACTGCACCTCTTCAAACAGTTCACTTACATGAGGACACGTCTTTTACCTGCCTTGCTGTGTTTTGTGGAAAGACAACTCGCAGCAAAACAACAATCAACTCAAGAAAAGCTGGTCATCAGTTAAAGACACTGAGAGGTTTTCCTCTCAAGTATAGAGTCCAAACTGTCAAAAGATAGTTAAAAGTGATCAGACAAGTCAAAAGTGAAACTGAATACATTAATTCATAATTCAAGTAGTTAAATAACTTGGATACGTGTAAAAATAGAAGTAAGCTTCAATAGTTGTGTTTCATAACTGTGTAATATATTGAGTTATATTTTGAACTTGTCTAAAACCTTTTATCACACCTTTTTTTTAAAATAGACTGTCTAAAATTTGCTAAATTATCATTGAAGCTAAGGAGTATCTGAACACAGAGTACACAAGACTATAAAACTTGACCAGAAACTTTGCCACTTTCTGCGATAAACACTGTCAAAACCAAACAGAGAAATACTCAGACTTAATACCTATCCCTGGTGTTTCCACAGTTTTATAAGCAATATTATAACAAGTTATATTTATACCAAACTTTCACCTTAGTGTTGTAAAAATTGTTTTTGTATTTAAGTGTGCAAAACCAATCGGGTTAACCTTCCCTCGGGGAGGGAGCGTGGTCTCTGGGATTTCTATTAGCACCCATTTACCGCCTAGAACACCCTGGACCTGTGGCATTTAATCCCATTAATAGCCGACTGGTTTGTGCCAGAGCCGGAGTTGGCCGAGCTGGATCACATCTGGCCACATCCAGCCACAGACTGGTTATACCGGGCACGTCTGACATGACTGCCTGTCTCTCTCTCTCTCTCTCTCTCATATTGGACTTTAATTGCATCCAGGCCTTCCAGTAGCCGACGTAGAGGGGTTTCCTCAGGGGCGTCCAGGGAGTCGGTCTGGCAACGGCGCTTCTAATGTGAATGGCACAGGGAAAAAGACAGATGCTATTATACGCCGAGTACTGAGGCTCAAACAAGCGCAGACACTCACAACACACACGCAGAGATTTACTCGTGCTTGCACAGATTTTTATGGCTTACAGTAAAAAATAATTATTGCTGTCTGAATACATCCAGCATGAAGCAGAGGAGGTCTTTGGGGGGAAATTTCTATTTAACAGCTGTCAGCTCTGATCTTATTTTTCATTTAAAATGCAGAACCATTGTTTGGTGAACCTGCAGGACTTCTCAGGCAAATGCATTTAATGTAACAATTGTAGAACAACTAGATGTTTTACCTTAAAACTCTTGAAAAATCGACTTGTTTGGGTCAAGATTTACAATTTTTTGTTTTCATATGTCTGCTATTACTTTTACTAGTTATTGTGTTCTCATTTTTCTTCTCTCTTATTTATTGACCTTGATTTCCTCTTCTCCTATTCTTTTCTTCCTTTATTGCCTTTCTTACTTCCCCTTTGCCTCATGCACTTGTCCTGTTGCCTTCTGTACCTTTATTCGATCATCTGTCATTTTCTGTTTCTTTCATCTGCATTTTCTAAATTATCAATCTTCCACCAATTTCCACTTCTCTACCCCCCTTTCATTTTATTTCTCTCTCTTTCAAACCCTCTTTTTATACACAACTTGCACTGATTCTTCACATATTGTGCCCCACAAAAAAAGGCCAGTGACACTTAATGACAGCGTTGGCACCTGAGGGCCGTTTCTTTTTAGGATGAAAGACGTAAACTTGGGTCATCCACTGGATGGCCATTGTCTCTGTCCACTGGAGCCTGCGGAGATTTGACAACAGAGCATGTCAGTGGAAGTTGAGATAAGTAGAAGCTGATGTAGCGTGGTGACCCCGCTCAGAGGCCAGTGTTGACTGACGCACTGCGGTGTCGTGTGCAGACACAAACGTGTCAAACAAGTGGACTGTCTCCTTAACTCTTTCCAGGGGTATTAAGGAAGATAAACCCACCGATGGCTAGTTTTTAACCTTTTGTGATTCAATTATAAAGAACCAAAAATTAGCTTTAAAACAGCTACTGTAGGGTTTCTGGGATTACAATAGAGTACATTGTGGTTCACACACAGTTATCATCCTGCATTGTAGCGCTAATTAAATTTCTTTTAAATGAGGAGTTGAAAGAAAAGTTAGAGAAGGAATTTTGTACTTTTGTACTTACTTTTGCAAAAGGGTCTGCAACTGAAAATAAAGAAGATATACCTTTTACACTACAGATTTTTTTGTAGTTTGTTAATTTGTGAGTAATTAAACCAAGAATTGATGTATTTCTGAAGATATATTGTGTTGGCATGATGATCTGCTGGGTACACAGAGTGAATTTAAAAGCTATATATTTATGTTTGAAGACTTATAAATTTTAGTCAAAGGTGCAACTTGTTATACAAACTCAGTTTTGATGATGTGGACTGTTAAATTTAGCTAAAATTCTATAAAAAGCAGAACCTGAATCAACATATTTTTGTCAAACTACTGCTTTGCAATTGCCTCTGCAAAAAAAAAAAAAGAAGACACTTTTTCCCACTTTTTAAAATTGACATTATCTCTCACTTAGCAGGCTTAATTTCTGCTGTGGTATTAAATGTTATAGTATTATGGCTCCTGTAGTGATATCAGTGTGAGCATGTAATACAAATAATTAAGAATCACACAGACTAAAGAGGAAGTGGTGGTAATTATTTTATTTAGTCTGCGTTCAGTTTTTCTAGTGTTTTTAGAGGCTTGGACTTAAACCTCTGACCGACTGCAGTTTTATTTTAAGCTCTCAGAAACCATATCAAGCTCATTTGCGGTTTAGTGAAACCACCCACTCCCCCTCAGCATCGCCAAATTAACCGGCTACAGATTTAAATGGATCATTTCCACACTCATTATCACAAACCAAGATCTCTGCGGTAGATTCGATCTAATTCCTTGGTCTCTTTAAGGACTGGAGACACATTTCTAAATATCTTTAGACAAGGTAACAGACATGTTGGTTACACCGGGCTTAACGTCCATCAGCTTTATTGCTTTACGTGGCTTCACTAGTGAGGATGCTGACTAGCCAGCACATTAAAGGCCACCATGTACTCTTTAGTCGCTGTATTAAAGCAAAGGCCTCACAAATGCTTTGAGGTTATGGAAAAAATGAGAGCAATTCACTGCCTTTTTGTGGCTGACATCCTAAAGGTCTTTAATTCCTAAATTGCCATGTAGATAACACCATAACTACATGGTTGCTAAGTGAGCAGAACGCTTTAAATGTTAAACGACGTAATTACAGGGACTTAATGGATTAAAAATAGCAAATATCCGAGTGTTTTGGTGCTGTCATTACAATGAATGCAGAATTATTATGCAAAAGCATGAGTAACACGAAAATCTATGGTTTTTAAAGTGTACACTATTTATTCCTTTAACTTAATTCTAAATTAGGCACTTAGTATTTTTTTCTTCCCTTTATGTCTTAGTGAAATTCATAGTAGAGACATATAAATGCTTCGGTAGACCACTAAATTTAACAATCAGTGTTTAGGATTTAGTGGAAACACAAAGTCCAGAGAAGGAATCTCTTGGCATTTTTTCCTCTTTTAAATTAATTGCATTATTTGATAAATTTCTTTTAAATTGCTGAAATCATCCACAGCCACATCCTCATACATGCAAGCATCCATCCACCTATCAGCTATCAGTCTATGTATTAATTTATTTACCTGCCCGAGGGGAGTTTTCTGATTGATTCATTGTTTTGGACATCAGATCCAGAATATGTGTCAAAAGCTGGATTCTCACCAAATATCATTTATATTAAGGTGGAATTTCCAAAAGTGGGTCCTCACGTCCCAGCAGACATACCTGGTCTCTGTCACGTGGCCATAAACTCTCGGAGCCTCCGTGTAATTATGAGGGTTGTCCTGCTCCGGCAGATGTCAGCTGAAACAGTTTAGTGGCTCCTTAAAATAGAGGTCAGAGATTTTTTTTTCTTTCTTTCTTTCTACTACTGAGCTTTTTGATGACACCAACACCAAAGTGTACAGTAGATGAAAGACGCCGGTCAGGATTAACATTACAACCAATCGTGTGTTTGCAGTGATGATACCCTGTCATTTTCAGGGGTCTCCCAACCAAACACTAGTGAATTAGGTCACAGTGTCTGTTGCCTGTGAACAGGAAGCAGCCAGTGTTAAGTTTTAGACTGCAGAGGGCTTTTTTTGTTGTTGTTGTTGTTTTTGTCTCTTTACCACAAACCAAAATCACATATGTGAAACAGCAAAAGTCTCACGAGCAGGAAATCAAATGACTGAATGTACACAATGTACACAAATGGGTAATGACTTTACAGTAAGGTCATTTTATTTTATTAATTTTTCAAATATATGGGTTTAATGGCTAAGTTTTGAGTCTGAGTCATTAGTGGTGTAATTTTATCCAGAAAACTCTGATGGTCGATGTCAACTGTTGAAATTTTACTAGCAGCTTGTTTTAGATATCATGAGTAATCAAAAGCAATATCCTGCCAATGAAAGAAGTGCTGTGTAATCTTATTGCAATAATGAATTTAGGAATGGTGATTACAATGTTATGAATAATGTTTATAGCGTATTTTTCCTACCTAAACTGTCTAAATTGTGCTTTTCTAAGCCAATGGCTGGGACTTAAAAAATAATATTGCTAGCCCTATTAGAAAAATATGTAGCTGCCCCAAATAGCTTGACTGTCTACAGTAAGAGTTTATACATTTTGCACTTAAATACTTATGAAACATGTAATATTATGTAGCTAATTTCCACAAATCATTACCCAACATATCTGTGATGCTTTGTATCAAACATTTGTACCAATGTGCATCTTCTAATGAATTAAGAGAGCTGGATATGGTGCAGGAAATTTAGCCTTTCTGCTCATTTGTTTCAGCCACTGGGACAAACATTAGAAACAAGGCACAACAGTATGTTTATATGTATTGATGTAGCCATATTTCTAACTTTTCTACTGTTTTTTCGATGTATATCTGTTCATGTTTACAATTTTAACTCAAAGATATTCAGTAAGCACACACTGGCAACAGGCCATTGAGGAAAGGACGACATTTTTCTTATTCAACTTCATGCTGTAATTCATGTTATAACAGGTGTAACTTTCCATAAAAATCTTGTTTTATGCAACTTTTAAAGTGTATAGCACTTTTGGTACCCTTGAAAAAAAGTTTCTGTCTGCTGCATTATTTCTTTTAAAAAACCACAAATGGTTCATTATGGGATATCTTATAAGCCAGAACAGCGTATTGTCTGTGTGCATGTCTGGCTACGGCGGTGCATAAGGAGCCCACTGTTCTTGTAAGCTGCCACGTTCTGAGCTGTAGCCTGTAAGTTCTCCAAGGAATGTCAGTAATTAGCTCAGTAAACACAAGCTTTAGGAAATCTGCAGGAAAACAGACTTTATCGCTGTGTGAAAGTCCTCTGTCTGCATCGGTTTGGTTTTCTTAAAAGCTGTTTTTATTGTGATGTTAAAGTTAGCAACATATTAGCGGTGCAGTATGGATTGGTCCTGTATGGTCCAGTCTAAGAGGTTTTACAGCAGAGCTGAATAAAAGATTCATGCTGCTCACTTCTTGATTCATTTTTTAAACTTCCAAACAATATACATGTTGATTTTAGACAGTTTTTGCTGCAAAAAGAACACATTTAATGCAAATTTTGCAAATTGGATCCAAGCCACGTTTTGAGGATTTTAAAAATATGGTTCATATTTGGTTCCAATTTAAGAGACTCAAACGACCAATCACTAATAGAATTTGTTGCTGATTAAGTTTCTCATCATTGATTAAGTGAGCCATTCAGCAGGTGATACCAAACAAATAACAAGTGACCCCTAGATGGTCAGATAAGAACTCCATTGTTCCTTACTTGAGCCTTCTTTCAACAGGTAGACATAAATCTAGCTTGATATTGGAGCATTCCTCACATTCCCAGTTACGTAAGCAGTTTACTTGTGCCTTACATATGGATGTCCTGATCCCTGCAATCCTTCGCCTCCCATGTCTTTCATATTTAGGGAGACAGAAACAGGAATGTGGGCAGGTATGTCTGATTAAAAATGTAAAATCTTACGACAGTCTTGATAGACGAGGCACTGAGAAATGTCTTTCAACCCCTTTTTCATGTCTCTGATAATCTTAAGCCAACCATAGTGTGGGACCAGCAGTAATGTTATGCAGAATTATGGACACCCCCCCATTTTCATTTAATATTATTTTTTATATAATTGTTATTTTGTATATTTTAATGTTGACATACATGTTCTCATGCAGAAATCACTTCAGTATGTTGCAACA
>JAPZDV010000010.1:17154182-17172846 GCA_029814665.1 Acanthurus lineatus
AAAATGCACACCAGACAAAAGCTCGGGTCTCAGGAGGTTAAGCATGGATGAGGATAAGTATCAGAGCCTGAGTTTCAATTTATATGCAAGTATAATTTCTGTAAAAAAGCTACTTACAGAAAATGAAGAGGCAGTTAATCTCAAGAAACCACAGAAAGGGGTCCATAGCATCATGGATTTAGACATTATTTTTAAAAAAAAGCAAGAATGTTTGACACAAGTTAAAACACACTTGTTTTCCTACAAAATTCTGCAGTGCTAACCTTATATTAGTTTGATGTTTAAGTAAAATGCAGAAGAATATACAAGGAGTTCAGAGTTTCTTGCTGTCATAAAAAGCCTGGAGTCTTGAAGAAATAAACACCTAAAAGCAATGAAAAGTGCATAACAAAAAGTGGGTTAGTGGGTTATTCCTCTCATTATCTACCTGATGTATAAGCTAGTGGGCTTCAGCAGACTTGCACCATCATAACATATGTCAATTCAAATGTGTCTTAACTTATATCAGACTTCATGCTCGCTGCGACACATAAACGAAACACAGGTGTCTCTATCTCAACTGTTTACATGTGTCTCTCACGCAACGCCGGCCTGTAGGGAAGTCTAGTGTCTGTGTGGAAACCCGTCGGCCACAGCTATCTCTAATATTTCACACCTCTGTGTGGAGAGTGGAGGCGGATGATTTGTGGTCAACGACACAGAGAATACTTGACTTCCTGGTCATTCATTGCCTTGAGTGTTAAGACAGAAGACATAAAGTCATTTTTCAGGGCAAGTTCTGTGTTCTGAGGCCGACTTCAGAGCTGTTTCTGTTCAAAGCTCGAGCCTGGGTGATTAGTTTTAAAAAAACTGCTCATATCATGTTTGCAGAGGAGCAGTTGTAGTTATAAAAAGCACTTTGTGTCCATATGAATGAGGCAAAAGGGCAAAAGATGAGCTATAGAGACAAAAGCCGTGCTCAGCAGCAGTTGAGGGTGATGGGATTGTTGTTAATTTCACAGATTCTGATGCAGTGAAGTGTAGTTTCTTGAGAACTGTTAATCCAAACAAAATATTCAATAGTTCTGAGGAACACCTCCCGTTACAGAGTTGCATCCCTTTGCAGAATATGCATGCTATTTTGGTGCAAAAGCTGACCTCAATATTTTATAGCCTCACTGAAGTCAAAGCGCCATTCTGTGTCTATGGATGAACTCTCAGTCACACTTGAAATGTTTGAGTTTCCCAAAATAAAACTGCAAACCTACAAAATTTTACTACAATGTAACAGTGTTTCTAGTCTCTCTTTTTTTATTGTTTTGTACTATATTGAGAAATTAAGAGTGACTTGTACCCACCAGAATCCAAGAACACACAGTAAGTCTTGACTTGAAGACAAAATCGTGAGTTAAAGCCGGGTCGCCAGGGTGAAAACCAGGAATCCCAACCGCTAAACCATCTGGGCCCTATACATCACATATACTGTCCTTTACATCGTAACCCATTAATTAAAACTTGGTCAGATAATTTAAAGAGGAGATGACCACAGTTTTGAGTCAAACTCAAACCAAGCCGTGAGAGTAAAAGTAAGAAAATGTCACATGTAGTGCCTTAAATGATGATCCATCCAACGTTTATGTAGAAATTACTAGAATAAAAATCAAGGAATCATCAAAGTCACTTACAGGATTATGATTTACGATAGTTGTTGAGATATTTGGGACCAGACTGAAGTGAAAGACTGACTGGGTTTTTAGTGTAGCTAAGGATTAATTTTGGTCTTAAACATGTTTTTAAGGTTGATCAGACTCTCTGGATTGTAATCTCTACATGTGTTTTGTGGTCGCTGTGCTGTCGCTCTACAACTGATCCTGTGGTTATTACAGTCATTAGAGCCTGTGATTCTACAGCGACGTTAATGTGCAGCTGCTACTGATGGCAGAGGATACACACTGATACACACTGCCTTTGCAGCGGCAGGGATGCTGCGTGTTCGGAGCCTGTAACCCGACACGAGGCCGAGGTCAGGAGGAATTACAGGCTGTCAGATAAACAGAGGCTGTAGAGGAGTAGCAGGGCGTGCTCCCTTCAGGAAATTAAAAGCCATCGCTTCTTCCTTCAGTCTCTCTATCCTCTCTCATCTGCTGCCAGTCTGGTTAACGAATAGCACACTAACAGTGTCTGAGGTCTTTATTTTTCTGCCGTTGTCTGTACAGAACATTCACCCTCGTACTTTCAATGTAACATGAGCACAGTAATGTTTGATGTAGCGCGTTGACAAACCTTAAAGTGAGATGTTGATATTGGAAACACAGCTGTCTAATATCATAGTGTTTATAGCATGATGAGGTGGTTCTCTTTGAAAGGAGCGACAAAAATACTTGTTAAGTTAAAAAAATCTTCTAGTACTCTAACAGCTCTTCATAGGTTAGCAACAGTCATTTTCCATGAAATTAAGTTGCAATTTCTGGTGTTGAAATCATGATACATTTAATTTTTTAAAAACCTAAGTGTCAAATAATACATTAAAGTCAGGGTGAAACTGCAGGTTAGAGCCTCTTTATTCAACAAAATAGATGTTAGCAGACAATTTACCAGATGGTTTCAAAAGCAGATCCCTCAGTTTTGACTTATAGGAGTTGGAGAACTAACCCGTGATGTTCAATCAAAAGGAAGAGGAGAATAGAGAGATGATTAAACCCAAACCACATTTTTTGGTAATGTAAACATAGTTTTTTTGGAATAATATCACTTTGCAGGCAACTATCCTATTAGAAAGTGTGTTTTATTTACTGAGATAAGTTAGTTAGGTGCTGCTATTGGATGTATGCATATTTAGAAGAAGACATCAAAACTATTGTAACATTTTAAAGGACAAAAAAGAAAGATTTTATTGCACTTTTTTAAAAATATATTTTACATACAACAGATAATTGAACAAATTATGCTGAGTCACAAGCTTAATTTGAAAAATGTTTTTAACCAATATATATTCTAAAATAAGGTAAAAACATTTCTGATTTTGGAAACTTGGAAAACTTTTGACATAACACGGCATATTAGGAAAGAATTTTTTAGGTAATTACTTTGAATAATGAGTTCAAGAGACCTGGATGGTGGAAGACTTATATACTAAGATCAAAGAAGGCACGTGCTTAATGTTTCCACACTTTAGACTCAGAGCAAAAACAGGCTTTTGGCATTCATCTCCACTCAGTAAACTCGGGCACAAGAACAAACTTCGCTGGAACTCAGGTCACACACACCCGACACTGCAAGTATGTCCTCTTCGGGTTGTTATGGAACATCCATCTTTTCGCTATTCAAACACTTTCTCTGCTTCACTTATATTCTGAAGAAGACGGAGGACAAAAAAAATGCACAAAGGACAGACGTGCAGACGTGACAAGGTTCAAAAGAGGAGCAGACATGTATGAAGCTTCTCAGACAAAACCTCAAAAATGTGTTTCTGCTTTGATTTCAATGGATGGTTCTCATTCCAGACACTTAAAAACTATCAGCAATTTTTTACCTCATTGCTATGAAAATGTGATCATGCTTCTCATCATCGTCCATGTGTTTCACCAGTCTGATGGCAAAGATTTATGACATCCTTAAAATAATCTTTCGAGATATATGTACATTTTTTTTTTACATATAGTCATGTGTTAAAGGTGATTAAGGTCAACTTTTTCCATCAAAATATTGACTGACTGACTGAGTTTGCCAGGTGCAGCTAGCTCAGGGGTCAGAGGTCACAGCACATCCTCGTCAGGAATCTCATCTGCCAACAATCACAGGAACCATATTGTTCTCAAAAGGGAATTATTTTATGACAGCTTATGAAAAGAGATACAGAGAAGTAGCCAGGATGTGGATGTGATTATCATACAGTTATGTCACTAAGTCTGACATATGGAAAGAACTTAGCTCTATTGATGCAATGATTGTTGTAAAACCCATTAAACTGGCTGTCTATGGGGCCTTTAGTATAAAAACAGTATGTTCAGAAAGTCCCCAAGTGTGTCATTATATACTAATTACTGAAAACATAGGAACAACATCAAGCTGAGGAAAGTGGAAAAACCAATTCAGTGTGACAACGTGAAGTAATGGCAAGGCTTCTAAGCTCTAGACATATCAATCACACATAATTAAACTGATCAATAAATAGCTTTCTACAGATTCAAGAGGCACCTACAATACAGTTGTTATCAGCTCAAATCACACAGTAGTGCAAAATATGGAGAGATATCTTGTAAGTCTAACCATGTGTGGAACCAGAAAACTCAGACGATTCAAGATGTTGCGTAATTGTTAGGTCGACAACAGTTCTGGTCTTTGCAGCTGTTATTTCTTAAAAAAGTGCAGGTGTCGTTTAAATTTCATTTGACCCCACAAAATGTAACCAACTGGTTTTATAAAAGCACGAAAATGTCCTGACTGTACCACATTCCAGACTTAGTCGATATTGTTCAAGAAAATGTTATTTCATTCTTATTTGAGACTCAAATACTGTGTGTGCAGCTGCTGTTCTACAGCTGCTACGCTTGCAAATGTGCATGGTGGGTTCATGCCGCAGTATTCAGTGGGGGGTCCTACATCTTAACATAACACCTCAACACCTCAATACACAGCAGCTTGAAGCACTAATGTGTTGAATGACAGACTAGAGTAAGAAGGAGGCGAGATCAAATTTAGGGATTTATGTTTGAAGTTTGAGGTTTTAAAGCAAATTGTGGTGGTGGGTTCTGCAAATGTGACGCCCTCTCTCTCCACCTCCCTGGGTGGACTAAAGGGACTAAATAAAGCTGTTGTAACTCCAGGGTGGATGTCCTTTTGTTCCGTTCATCAGCACTTTGCATTAGTCATGACACTTCAAGGCTAATGTACTATCCTTTTAGCAAAAGGCTGCTTTTTGCAGACCCATTAAAATGTACTGGAGGTAATAGGGTGGGTCATTTTCAGCTTTGGTCTGTCATTATTTAAGGAGTGTGTGGTATGTAATAATAGTCCTAAATTGCGACCGGAAGACTGCCCGTTTGAAGTCGTGGTCTTGCTGGGAAAATCTAAGAGTGGACACATGACATACAGTGGTTTCTATAAAAATAACACCAACATGTCTTATGGCAAGGCCTCTCATTCAAATAATGATACATTTTACAACTGCTATGCATTGTTAAAATCCATAATAACTAAAGCCATACTGTCATTAAGAGTAAGTTCATAAATGAGTTCCTTTTTTTCCCCAGACAGTGTGTTTGGTAGGTCTCTTTTCATTTAAAAATAAACTGAAGAAGAACTTGGTTTTGTGAAGAGAGGAGATGAAGCCACCATGACTCAACAGACAAAGGAAGTCACAAAAACTCACAGTTTCTAGTCCTTCTGTGTTACGTTCCTGCTGTTTTTTGTCCACCAGTGTATTCAGCCTCTGTGTCCTGAAGCCGGCCAGCCAATGTCAAGGTTTGTGTCGGCCTAATATTTGCTCTGTGTGTTGTTTAACCTTCTGCAGAGGTCAGTGCAGATCAGAGAGGTCAGGCAGATCAAACCGAGGAGCAGACATCTGTGTCACATTCCTCATGTGGCCTTCATCACAGAGGCAGTGAGCGCCTGCGTGCAGAAAGGAAGGACTATGTCTTTGGGAAACCTGGCAATCATTTTCACTTTGAGTATATGCAAGTGCTGAGCTTTAGGATGACAGTGAACCTTTTCAAACCCTGTTGTTTATGTGATGGGTTCTGGTTAAAGGAGCCTAACAGACAAAGGCAAATGTTGCTGCAAAAACATCAGTCCTATTCAGTTTAAAAGCTGATAATAATCTAGGCATGCAGAACTACATTGTGGCAAAAAAAAACCAAACAAACACAAAAGGCAGCAACCCTGTGAAAAGTTGAAACTTCGTAAAATATAAAGGAAGTGCAACCAGAAACCAGTTGTGGTTGTCAAGCAGCTAATTAGCTGATCTGACTGATCAGAGCTAAAAAACTTGCCATGAAGAAGTACAAAGATATTAATTTGCATTTGCAAATGGGCTGCTTTATCTCACACAGCCAGAAAAAACTACTCTAATCACTACAACACATGATATTTGGTTGTAAACAAATCCAGCATTGTTACAATAGACTTAAACCTGTTGGAAACACTGCGAAACAGCTCCAGTCAGGAAAAAAAACCCACAAACACAGACATACTTGAGAATTTTAACAACTATTTATTGTCTTGAAGTATGTACCAAAATAATTGCTATGAATAAAAACAGCATTTTTGCTTTGTACAACTAAATAAAATGTTTACAGACAAGCAGATCTAATTGTACAAAAATAATGGTAACAATGATACACATAACAAAGAAGGTAAAAACAAATAAAAGAACAGAACATCCTCATGTCAGTGTGCAAACTGTTTATACAGATGGACATGTGGCCTTTGGTAAGGCAACAAATCCTGATAAATTATTTAAATAGCATTTATCTACAAACACTCACACTCACACACACTCACACACACTCAAATCAACCTCTCACAAACAGCTAAGACAAGACAGAACAATAATTTATCTGCTAAAACCAGCATTGGACACACATGATAAAGCAAAATTATTTATATATATATAAAAAAAAAGAAGTCTCCCATGTTACTGTCATTTTCACCGGGTTTGATCACGGGATTGGGAGCTTGTTGTGTTTATAGATATGAAACGTCATACTATTTACAGCTCATGCTACAGTACAACTAAGATGTCCATCATTTCAAAAGAATTATGACAAAGTATTTAGGTTGCGTTTTTCTTTTCGATCAAATTATACAACAGCAATGAGGTAATATTTGTACATCAAAGATTTCCTTTGTTTTTCATCTCTCTCAGAAGAAAAGGCACATAAACTTCATGCTAAAGTAGCCCTATTTTAAGAAAACCTAATTCACTTTATACAAAGGGAGATGATAGACACTGACAAGAGCGAACATCCTGCGCGTGACACCTGGCTATTATCTGATTTTGTGTCTCTTATTATTGTGATATTGGATGGATTTTTAAAAAAATTTTTTTTTTTACTTTTTTCAAAGCATTTTAAATTTCCTTTGCTGCCTACACTGTAGGCAAGAGTCAATAAATTACATGTATTTACATAATTTCAAATTGAAATCCTCAAAAGCTGAGGGAGATAAATCTCTTCATTGACCAACATTGGAATATTTTGGAGTTGATACTGGCTTTAAAATCAATGGCTCTATCAATGTTACGTAAAATATAACCGTAATTTTTTTTTCTTGGTTTGAAATGGGAAGGTCATCACTTCCATCTCACCCTGAGTGATGTATAATTACCCAGACAACATCAAAAAAGCCCATTATACTTGTAAGCTAAAAAGATAGCTAACCTAATATTATTTTTGTTTTTCTCTTCTCCGTAGCTCTTCTCCGTAACTCTTCTCTACAGAGGTTCTTAGGTAGATGTGTAAAAGCAATTTTTGTTTTGTTTTGATTCATGGCCAGTCTTCCACACACAATACATGCATGAATAACCCACATCATCATGTTCCCCTTAATTCTAACTCGTTCAACTCCCGAACTGTTTAGATTCCTAAATAAATTTTACTGCTGTCTTCATCCTTTGAGTCCTCATAAGTTGTATTATTTAAAACCTATTTCCAGGCAGATCTAGTAAAGCAAAGGGAATTTTTTCTATCAGTTTTTTTTCTTTGGGATGTCCATCCGGAAGGTAATGTAAAAAGGCACACAGGCTGAAGAAGTTAGATAAAAAAAAAAGAGAGAGAGAGATGTAAAGGCTTGGAAGTGCATACTTGTCTATGGGGAGCCGTTCCCGCACAGAGATGAATGAGGTCTTTCAGAGAGTGAAAAAGCAGGCAGAGCAGGGATAGAGAGGTGTTTGTGTCCTACTGGCAAAGCTAGAGGGTTTGTTTTCTTTTTTTTCCCCCCTCCCAGCTCTCCCTGCTCTCGTGGATACTAAAGGTGGGAGGAGAAGGGACTCTCTGATCCTCGACTGGCAGTCAACAGGTTGGTGCTCTGCCCGAAACCAGCTTCAAGCTACCCTGAGGCCGACCACATGCCCTTCGCCACGTCCGAGTGTGCGTGCCACAGAAGAAAGAGTTACAGAGATAAATCGGTCCCTGGACTTTGCTTCAGAATATATAAGTTCATACTTTATACAAAAAAAAAGGTGCATTCCTCAGAGCTTCCTGCGCCGTGCATTTAGGCATCTGTTCAAAGATAAAGAAATAAAAGGGGTTGAATATGGCTTTCTCAGAACCAAAAATTCGGAAAAATCAAACACGAATTCTTTCTGGGAAGCTACTTTTAAAATCATGTTATTTGATTCTTACCTCTGCATTCATACTTGAGGTCTGAGAAGTATACCATCTCTTGTGAGAAGACAAAAAGACCTAGTCTGCCACCGGCATAGGTCTTGTCATAGATGCTACCAGAGTCTGCCATTATCTTCTTGCCCTCGTACATAACAACTCTGTGGGAATAAAAGAAAAATTAAGGTCGGTGAGATCCAAAGCTTGGGAGCCAGATGTCAAACCCATGTGAAAAGAAGTATGTGGACTGACTAATATCCTCTACTTACCTAATAAGTCCTGTTCGTGGTCTGTGGATCAGATGCCATCTGTAGGCAGTAAAGTCTTTCCATCCAACATTCTTAGGGTCATGCCAGAGAGTGCGGACCTAATATATGGGGAAATTAACAGCCGCAAGTTAATTTTTTACACATTTCTATATTAAAAAGATCCATTCAGTGGTGAAATCTCTAGAAGTCCACTCAGTTTCTTACCTGTCCTTGGGTATTTCCTGTGTGCCAAAGGGCATTCCTGAGGTGCTCTCCTGGGCCAGTGGTGGAGTTGACCACTTTGATGGATAGGCCAGAGTAGCCCTGGGCCTTTGTGGGTTTATTTGACCAGTACGTCTGTGTAATCTGCTTCCACATCACGACGTAGAACCTGGAACTGGACTGGTAGCCAAACACAAAGCCAGCGTAATCATCATCCCTCTCTGTGTTGATGAAGAAAGTCCCGCTGAAGTCCACTGAGTTGAACTCGTGATAACCTGAAGGAAACATACAGAACTCAGAATTTCAACTGAATTATAACTTCAAAACTCAAATTAAAAATGTATGCTCTCTGGGTAGAATAGGGTGCATATTGTAGATAATTACAACAGATTCTTTTGACTTACCGACAGCAATGCCGGGGTCGCAGTTGACAGTCTGAACCAGCTCTTTGCCTTGATGCCGAACAACCCAGTTAGGATCGATCTGTGAAGTGCCTTTGGGATCCAGAGGAACCATCTGGAACTTACGGAAGTCTGTCTCACTAATGTCAAAGTTCTCCGGACACACGTCGTAGATATCGGGCACATTGTCTTGGTCAAAGTCATCTTTGCAAGCATCACCACGACCATCACCTGAAAAAATATACATATTCATTAATGGCTGTGAAACCTGAGATGTTTTAAAGATCCATTGACATGCTATGAGTGTTCAACTTATTGTTATTTGAGAAATACTGTGGACAACTAATTTTAGAGGTAAACATGGACCATTTTGCTCACCATCTGAATCCAGTTGGTCAGGATTGAAAGCCAGTCTGCAGTTGTCCTTATCATCAGGGATACCATCATTGTCGTCATCATGGTCACAAGCATCTCCCTTGCCATCCTTGTCATGGTCGGCCTGGTTGGCGTTGGGGATGTATGGACAGTTGTCCAGGTTGTTCTGGTGTCCATCTTCATCTATGTCCTGGTTGCTGTCACACTTGTCTCCCACACGGTCATCATCTGAATCCACCTACAATGGCAAAATGTTTTGGTGTCAGAGTTATGCCCTGTATTAGCATGCTAACATAGGTGATTATACTCAAGCTTGTTTATTTCATTGTACTGAAATATTTCCTGCTGCCATCATTCTTATCTGCTCCTTCTCTTGTTCCTCAATTTTTTTTAATTAAAGACTCTCCTGAGGCTGAAATCACTCCGCCTCTGTAAAGCTGCCAAGCACATTTTGTCCAGGATCTGTCAGCAGGCTTCAGCTGCTGAAAATCAAATATCACTTCACAATACTGTTGCTCTTCCTACTCCATCTTAATTGTTTAGCACTTTTAGCAACTGCTGCAGAAGGAGAAGCCATGCTAGCCCTATCTGGCGGGACTAGACACACTGCTGCAGTAAGACAGAATAGGCAAAGGGTTTGAATGGAAGGAGATTGAGGACTGATGCAGAGATGGAATGTGAAAATTTGGATAACAGTAGAGCCTCAAATCTCCTGTTTTAAATACAACCATAACTTTCAAAGAGGGCATTTTTGGACAGTTTTGTAGTCACTGGAACAGCAAGTAACAATTGTCCATGTCTGAACTTAACTTTTTTGGCTCTCATGGTAGTTTCCTTTTATTTTAAGGGTCCAGTGAGTAATATTTAGGTGGATCTTTAGCAAAATATGGCAAAAATTATATGTAGTATGTGTAAGTAAATTTTCACGAGTGTAATATCAGCTGAAAATAATGATTGTTAGGTTTCATTTCCTTAGAATGAGCCCTTTGTTACTGTTGTCTCCTACAAGCTTGAAAGGTGAAGGTCACCAATTTGGTTTCAGTCTCCAACTTCACTGCTAAAAGCTACTAAACCCTACACACCGAACCTTAGTGGATCAGTTTAGATTTACACTCCTCCCTTCTTCTCCTATTTTTTTTTCCTAAGTCCAGTTGTTCAACACATTCCTATTTCTCAGTGTAGCATGGCCCAGGTGAACTGAGCATGCACATAGCCCATTGCCCCAGAAATCTCCAGCCTGGGGGCCTCAGATTGGCTTGCTAACGTCAATGGAAGAAAGAATGGATGAAAGGAACACTAGCCCCCCACCATGCCTTATTGAACTAATGTGCCCTTCAGCTGCATACAGGATTTACTCCCCCTTTTAAATGGCATGATAAAGCTTAGACAGCTACACAAGGCTAACCTCTGAAGCTCTTAACTCAATTGAAAGACAGATATATGCTGAGCTATAGAAAAAGGCAGAGAGATGAATGTGGATTATAGTTGATGACTGAGGTGGAAGGAAATGTGGGGGTTGGAGGGTGGTGGTGTATGTGTTTGTGTCAACACACCTGATCAGGATTATGTTCCAGAGGGCAATTATCGCACATGTCTCCCACTCCGTCCAGATCTGTGTCTCTCTGGTCAACATTGTACACATAGGGGCAGTTGTCCTTCTCATTCAGTATGCCTGAGAAATGAATAGATAAACTTGAGCACAGACATAAAGATGTAGATTTCCCAGGGATCACTCTTATTCAAATTTCTGGTCCTTACCATCCCCATCAATGTCAACAGCACAGGCATCTCCTTCTCCATTGTTGTCTGTGTCAGTTTGGTCTGGGTTACTGTTGTAGGGGCAGTTGTCACAGCGGTCGCCCACATCATCGCGGTCGTAGTCATACTGCCTGGGGTTGTACACGAATGGACAGTTGTCCTTTTTTAAAAAAAAAAGAAAAAAGAAGAAGACAAAGGGAAAGAAAAAAGTAAAAGGTTAGGTTTTTCTGGTGCAGCCCTTGTTATTTGCCACCTGAGCCTGAGTGGATATATTTACAGGGAGGGTGTGATGCAGCATGAATAGGTGCTTTCTTTTTTTGGGTCTTGTCCCAAAATCTAACGTTAGGATTAGCAAACACACAGTGCTTCAGTGTTGGAATTTGAGGTTTTGGCTCAGGCTCGGGAGAAACATTTGCTTTCCTGCTGAGCCTCCACTCCCCTTCCCCCCTCTCCACCTGCCCTCTTATTAAACACCATGAATGATGAATGCAAAAAAATCTCCATCAAAGAACACACACACTCCCCTTGTGTTCACTATTTGGGCCACATCTTAGAGGGTTTCACTCACCCTATCATCAGGAATGCCATCATTGTCATCATCATTGTCACAAGCATCTCCAATACCGTCCTTATCGTAATCCTCCTGCCCAGAGTTCGGGAGGTTCGGACAGTTGTCCTGAACAACAAATAACACAGTTGGAATGTCAGAGATTCTCATTAATAGGCAAGTAATTTGACTATAACTCTGCAAAAACTTTGATCTAAAACATTAGGGCCATGCTGTTTTATCAGTACGTACTTTTTTGCAGTGATAGGTGGCGTTCTCCACACAAACCAGGTCAGCGTTGGGCCATCCGTCCAGATCTGTGTCCTCTCCGCAGATATGGCCATTGCCAGCATAACCAGGCTTGCACTCGCAGCGGTACATAGGATCGGCAAAGTGTCCCAGGTAGTTACAGCGGGCGTTTTTGTTGCAGTCATGACTTCCATCCAGGCAGGGATTACGAGGTGTGCACACCTAGAGAGTTAGGAAGATATGCATAAATATAAATTAGTGATAAGCATTTGTTTTTGTTTTGCTTTTTTTAACCTGATACTGCTGCATGACATAAATCCAAGACTGTACTTGCCTGTTTCTTAGCAGTAGCCTGCTCTACACCTTTGCCAAATGGCTGGGGTCCTGAGTATCGAGGAGGGCAGGGCAGACAGTTGTAGCCAGGATCCGTGTTCTCACAACGGTGCACACCGTTAAACTCAAAGCAAGCATCTGGGACCTCTTTACACTGTTTTCAGGGACAAAAAGAAAAAACTGTGTTAAACTGGAGTCTTGGTAAATGTTTTGGAATCAAATCATGTTTGTGGCTGATAGAATTGATTCTTACCTCATCTATATCTTTACACTTGATACCGTTGCCAGTGTAGCCAGCAGGACACTTTCCACACTTCCAGGAACCATCAGGAAAACTGGTGCACTTGGCTCCAGCAAAGCAGGGGTTGGACAGACAACCATCTGCAAACAGCAATGTTGGCTCGTCATCAAGACATAAACTGCACGATCAAGGGTATCATTCAGACTAAACCCTCTTTTAATCAGGTAAATTCCATTCCAGTAATTATCTCAGTGTGAGGAGGGATCTCAGTATCATGGTAAAAAATAATACAGATGCATGGAACTCATTTGTAGAAGATCTGTAAGTGATTAAAATGCCTCACCGATAGGACAGGCTTTCTTGTTGCATGTCTGAGAGTCTTCGGCATCACCAACGCACTCTTTTCCACCGTATTTTGGTGCGGGGTCATTGCACAGACGTTTACGGGTCTGCACACCACCTCCACAGGTAAGACTGCAGGTGTTCCATGGTGACCAGGGTCCCCAGTTGCCGTTGACTTGGAGAGAAAAGAAGAAAACATGATTGATTTCAGTCCATGCTGTTTTTTTTTCACACAACTACAACTAAAAGGTGAATATTAGATATTGAGATTTACTCGGGCATGGAGACTTCTGACACTTCTCAGTTTGCCGGCCCTCTCCCTCACAGTCTTTGCCACCAAGCTGAGGGGTGGGGGAGTTGCAGAGGCGGATACGGGTGATGACACCAGCACCACAGGTGACGGAGCAGGATGACCAGGGTGACCAATGGCTCCAGCTGCCATCCTGCTTGACTGAAAGAAAAGAGGCAAATAAAGGTCAAAGGTCACTTATCAGGAAGCAAAGTGTTTAACCATTGTGACACTCTGTCGTATGTTATGGCAAACAGATGTTAACAGAGCTAGCATAACTCAAAGTGTGGCATGTAAATCAAGCTAGCTCTGTAGGGTCCACTTATTCCTTTATGTTTGATGGGTGAGATTATGTTGCGTTAACTCACAGCGCTTGTCACACTCCTGGAGGTAGCAGTCACGGGTCTGAACGGAGGTGCCCTCGCAGTTGTTATTGATACGGTCGCAGGAGCGCCCACGCTGCTGGATGCCCCGCCCACATGACACAGAACAATGGGTCCATTCAGACCACGGCGACCAGCCGTCCTCTGCATAGTCACTCGCTGAGCAGGAGGGAGAAGGAGAGAATATGAGAGAGAGGGGAAAAGGGGAAACAATAAAAGAGCTATTTCAGCGAAGCAGCACCCCCTTGCAAACACCCCCTATCCCAAATGAGGAGGGAAAGCTCTTAAAGTGAGGGGCTAATAGTGTGGATTTAGCTGGGACTTAGACAGAAAGGAGGCCATCTGTTTGGAGGGAGGACACAGACTAACACACTTAAAAAGGCTGGAGAAACAGAAAGGGCCAGTGTCCTCGGATACGAAGGGATGCCCTGTTGGCTTATGTTTTGGAAAGAGTTTTTGCCAGCATGGCCTTGGGTGTGTAATGACTTCAACAAGTGGCTGAGGTCTGGATGAAATGTTTATTTAGATTTTTAGGAAACATTGCTGCCAAGCTTGTTTAAGTATGAAGAGCATTTCACTTCTTCCTCATAACAAAGATGGCTTCACTAAACATGCAACCAATTTTCCCATTTCGCTTTAACCAATTTGGCAAATTACAGCCATTTCAACTTAAAGATTCAAAGATGTTTTCGAGCACAAAAGCACCAATGTTCCAAAGTCATAAGCACCCTTTCATTTCCTCGGATGTTATTGCAGTTAAATCATGTTTAAAATTAACATACTTTCTCTTAAACAGAAACCTTTACATCTGAGGGAATATTTGTGGCTTTTTTTGTTTTATATGGCAAATAACACAGAAATGCTTCTTTCAGTGGGGCAGTGTATAAATGCTGTCTGTCAGTTGAAAGAATTTACATTTTGGCACACAGGAGCCATTTATACAGTTACTTAAGTTTACATTACTGTAATTATGGTATACTTTCCTATAGGTATGAGGTGCTAACAATGAGTTGGGCCTTAGAAAACAGAAATACTTACGTGTTCCACAGCGTGGGCAGCACTCCCCATCAGGAACAGTAGCATTAGCGCAGGGGATCAGGGGGCAGGAGATCTTGCGGCACACAGTAGCAGAATTCTGCAAAAGCACACAGGCAAATATATGAATAAATACACTCTAAAAACCAAATGTAATTGCCTTTTTTTTCAAAATAGGCATAGGTTTTGAATTGAACCTCTGTTTTCATATGAACTTGACAAAACTGTTTAAGATATGTAGAGCTGATTCTTGTGCATGTTGCAGAATATATTTCTTAATCCAAGTCTTAGTCCATGTTCGTGCAACAAGCTCATTAAATTCTCTTCTCAACATCTGAGTCTGCACAGGTTTACCATGCTGGCAAAAATAAAGAGCAGAATTCTGGCTGAGAACGGAGACCCCTGCAGACAACCACCTGCCCACTGGGTCAGCCTGGAGTGGGAATGAAGCCCAAGTGCTAATGATGAAAGTCAGTTTGACTGTGGAGCTGAACTGGGCACTGAGCCCCAAACAACTAAAGCCAGCCTGCCAGTGCAACCTTTGTGGGTGCTCTGTGAATGACTCAGGGATAACAACTCTCTGTAACTATGCAGGCTAATGCTCTCTCTCTCTCTCCTGGATCTGATCACTGACAGGGAAGAAAAGGAGAAATAGGGATTATAAGTTTGGGTTTTCAGTAGAGGAGGAAATAAGAAAATGCAGCCCATTTGTGAAATGCAGGAGTCTTTTCTAACTCTTCCCACCTCTCAGAGCAAAAGACTTCTTAATTACAACAGCGAGTGCATCACTTATAGTCTGGTCAAGTCCCTTTAGGCCGCACTCGAGTTGAACTTCTGACAGCAGGCTTCTCTTTACAACAGTAAAGCCTGTTGGCCCTCTGCCAGGCCTTCACACCACTAATTACTGACCAGATCAGTTAAGTGGTGGTAATGTGTGTGCATGTGTGTGTGTGTGTGTGTGTGTGAATGAGTTAAAACAAGTTTGATCATAGAGTGCATGCCCTCAAACGTGTTTGAGCTCTCGAGTTCTCACCTGACAAGTGCACTCGGTGCAGTCGTCCACAGTCCATTCATCTCTGTTCTTGTGCACAATGCCATTGTGGATGCAGACGCCGCTGTGAATACCAATGCGGTTCTTAATCAGCTTGTTTTCATCCGTCTGGAAGGAAGGGAGGTGTAGGAGAAACAAACAAAACACAGATATTGTTTATTGATTACTTGGGTTACATTTTTTTTTATATATTCCTTAGCAAAAACTTATTTTCCTAAAGTTTGTACTGCAAAACAAAGGTCCATTTAGCAGTTTAATATATGCAGAATTCAGTGTTAGTCCAGGCCAAAACTGAATTTAAGACAGTATATCAAGCTATTTACTACAAAATGCATAGTTACTCATAAGATCCTCTCATTTTTTAAGCATTTACTCACTTGTGATTAACAACAAATATGTGTTTTGGGTAAAACTTGACTAATAGAATCATCATGTACTGAATAGCTGGGTATACATTGTGAGTCTAGTATTATTTACTGAACTGTTCACAGGTGGTGATTTTAACTAAGACCAGACAACATACAAACACACACACACACACACACAAAGGCAGACAGGCAGCCAGACAGGCAGATGTCTCTCACATGGGGTTTCCTCCTTACCAGCCTGCGAAGTTCATTGGACAGCTCCTTGACCACCACACCGAGACCCTTAAGCTCCTTGAACATGCTGACCAGGTCTTCACAGGAGAAGCCACAGACCATCTGAAGATCTACAGAAAGAAAGGGTCATTAATCGGTGGAGAAGGTTGCAAAAAATCATAAACAATCTTAGTCTAGTCTGGTCAGTCGGTCTTAATAACAGGGTTTGAATGGAAATTCACAACATGCAGTAATCACATGCAGTAGTTACCTTTAGTCTTATGTCCAGTGTACTCTGTTCTGATGGCAGAGGAGCCATTAAGGTTCTCCAGGATCATGGTGTCAGTCATGATGGCTGAAAGAAGATCAGATCATTATCAGATCTCATATCTGCACACATGTCAACAGGGTCGGTTTGTTAATGGGGTTGGTATCAAATGTTGCACATCCCACACAGCTATAAATTATCATAAAAAGAGGTAAGTTAATACAGTAAAGTCCATCAAACATGATTTAAGATCACAGTTCCCTGAGACATTCCTTTGCAACAAGCGGTAAACCACATCACAGAGAGTTTTATTGAAGAAATATCTAATTTTCTTGTTGATTCCTGTGTAATTGCGAGGACTTGGCAGTACACAGATCAGATGAGTAACAAGTAATTATACAATGTTTTGAAATTACTCACAGTTTTGGCATCCTTTGTTGCGAAGGATGGCATCGAGTGTTGTTCCAAACACAAACCGCACGTTTTGCAGGACTCCCTGCAAGGATCAAGGTTTAGTTTATGCCAAGCAAACCCCCCAAAATCTATATCTAAATCAATAAAATATCTGATTATCATTCAGTTGCACTGCAGTGTTAACAGATACTGATCTAGCTGTCCAAATGAAAAAAGTAATGACCCGTGCTCTCACCATGAACCTGTCCTTCACGGCTCCCTTTCCGATCCTGAGCTGCGCGCTGGTGGGGGTCTCCTGCGTCAGGATGCTCTGGATGGGCGCATCCAGCTCGGCGGTGTTCACGTCGTCGCATCCTGCGTACAGCTGTGCCCGGTCCTCCTGCACGAACAACGTGATGTTCTTCCAGTGTCCCGTCGCCAGATCAACATCTTCAATGGAAACCACCTGCTGCTTGTTCTCGGTGGAGAAAACTATGTCCAAGGTGTTGGCTTTGCCATTGGAGACGATCTCAAAGACAGGTCCGGAGCCGTCCTTCTTCTCCACGGTCAGGAGGCTGCCCCTGGTCAGTTTGAACTGCCTGAAGTTGAGCAGGAGGAGGAATCCCCTCTCGGCATGGATGGAATCGATCAGGTCCCTAAAGGCGCTCTCGGGGACCGGGGGGATCAGGTTCGGGTTGAGGATCTTGTAGGCGGGGCTGTACGGGTCGTCTCCTTTCACCATGGTGACCCCGTGGTTCTTCTTGGGGACTTGGACGAGCTCAAACAAGTCAAACACGCTATTGTCGTCTCGACTCTCTGCGGATGAATAATAAGAATAATAATAATGCGTCAGTCTTTGTCATTGCACTGATTTATTTTCACTTTCAATACTATGCAAACTTTATTTAAAAAAAAACCCACATCATCTCTCATTATTAATAAATAAACGTGTTTCCTTTATATTGAAAACAAAGAAAATATTCTATAAAGTTTCTCATTTTCAGTTTGAATCACTTGAATCAGCTCAACTCACCTGCGACTCTCGCGCTTTCGCAGGTCCAAAGCATCAATAGCAAAAATATCCCTGTCAACTTCATGGTGAAACACCGAAGCTGCTGCCTGCGACAATCCAACCATTTATGACATTAATATCAACAAAGTCACCGTGCAACGTTTGCAAACACAAATAAATATGAAAGTTCACCACAAATTGATCATTTTTTCAATAAGAACAGTTGTCGAAATAATCACATTCCTCAAATAATTTGTCACTCACCTGCTTCACGTTAACAGCAGACAAAATAATACAATAAAATCCCTCAAAATACGTAGAAGTCCAACAATAATCCTCAAGATTGCATCTATTGCTAAGTGTTTAAAAGAAAAAGAAGTTCCAGCGTGAAAAAGAAAGAAAATAAAAGTCTTGCGTGTCTTTTTTCTTTTCTTGAATGAAAACTTGTCCTTGCTGATATCGGTCGCTAAAAAACTCCCTTTTAAGCCGAGGGGGACAAAGTGCTATTTAAATAGTTTGATGCCATTCCTTAAGAAGTAGCCTCGTCCAATCACGGTGAGGGGGGAAAAGGGACGAGCTTATCAGAGAGAGAGAGAGAGAGAGAGAGAGAGAGAAAGAGAGAGCGTGAGAGAGAGA
>JAPZDV010000010.1:17176038-17198503 GCA_029814665.1 Acanthurus lineatus
CCCCCCCACCAACCGTTCTTTCCTCCATCTGTCCTCTCGTTGCTGAACTTCTGCATCATAACACGTTCAGACCAAAGCCTCCTCTCAGCCTCTGTGTTGAATCATCCACAATTTTTCTCGTAATGTAGCATCGCACAGCTGATGATTCAAAGGTCGGGGATGAAAGGGGAGGTTTTACTGTCGTGGTTGACAGAAAGATGCCCTAATAAACTCCCCCAAAGTCAGATTTCCTGTCATCTGCTGGGCTTTGGCATGCACTTAAAGTTTATTATATCTCCTCGGAAAAGCACAAATGATTCAGCTGGATGCAGTTTGGTTGTTTTACATTCATACGTTCATGACGACAGGCTCAGCTTTAGCTTAATGTTGCTACGCTAACCTAACCTGGGATAAATCCTAAATCTAGGACTGTCAAATCAGTTACCCAATGACTTCCGAACAGTATTGTAATTAACATAAAAAAGTGACCTAATCTTCATGGGCTTAGCTTATCTTGAGAATTTATTGTGTTTGTATAAAAATCATTCAGTTTCTGTGTCTTGCTTCACTTGGACCTACTTTATCTGACCAGCCAAACCTTCTCAACCTCCCTTATTAGCCGCATTCGTTGCTCCAAAGAGGAAATTTAAAGATGTTATTTTAAAAAAACTGATTTTTTATAGGACAAATTATAGAAGCCACTTGACTTACTTTGTGTCATCCACTTACAGAGGTGTGGGTCCACTCACAACCCAGAGTTTATGACTGAAAAATAGAGAAGATGTCCATTTATGCTGACATGTTCACTTTTTTATCTTTGTATCTTGTGGTTTTAGACTTGGTAAAGAAAAAAAAAGGTAGTGGGAGGACACACCTTAGACACAGTGTAATTTTTAATGGTTATCTTTTGTTTTTTTTCCCCTGACATTTTCATAGACATAACAGTTAATCAGCTTCTCAAAATAATGAAAAAAAAAAGCTGATAAATTGCTAACGACGAATACTTGTTATTTGCAGGCATTCGGTCGAGTGAACACAGGTGCTGAAAAGTGTTTGTTGTTCAGCTGGGTGAGACACTGCCTGAGGCCACACACTCCCATGGGAGATTACTGGTTTTTATTGCTCCACACACACACACACACACACACGACAACAAGACAGACAGACAGACACTCTCACACACACACGCACACACACTACACCAACCCCCTCTGCTTCTTCATGGTAATTAACCAACACAAAGCACACAAACACAGAGTTTCAATGGCCAAATTATGCTTATGTACATTCACTTGTCAGCATTGGTAGATTTTAATGCAAAAAAAAAAAAAAAAACTTGCAAGGAAATTTTTAAAAGCATGCTACTTCTTGGTTTAAAAAAAAAAAAAAACACTGAATTTTTTGGTTCATAATTCCGAACAATGAAGTGACCGTTTGCACTTTCGGTCCATGTTGGGCAAATGCAATTAGATCTGATGAATTCTTGAGCCCCAAATTAATTGTCCGGCGAAGCAGAGCCACAGACGGCCACCTGAGCGTCTCTTTCATTGTTACCCCCGCCTGCACTCACTAATTCCTAATAAACTACTCAATGGAGTGTTCACCCATGACATTACTGTGCCTGAGCCAGGACCATTAGTCGGGTCGTGCACACGGGAAAAGACATTTGGTTGCCACAGGCTCATCCTCTCTGTGATTTTCTAAATATCTAATAGTGTCTAGGAATGTACATTTGATCCCGTTCCATCTCCAGCCTATTAGGAGGTCACGGTGTGCCAGCTTCTTTTCATAGGCTTCCATGGACAATGTAATTTGCATTCCTGAGCTCAGCGGGTTGGAAAAAATAAAAAAAAAAAAAGAGGAAGATTTGGGTGTTCTGAATCATCTGATATAACCGCTGCTGAGAGCGTAACTCCTTTTAATTCCATCAGGATCTCCGGTAAAATGTCCCCCCCCCCTCCTCTAAAATTTAGCAAAATAAGCACAGACGCCTGTCCTCAACCATTAGCAAGTGTTGCAACTGCTAACCCAGCCGTTTACTGCTAAACAAGGTACTCATAACAGCTGAGTTATGACGGCTTGAAAGTATTTTAATTAGCCTCCTGGACATTTTGTTTTAACACCGCATTGATTTGTGTTAAACAGTTTCCAGAAAGAGTTTTAAAGTTTCATGCACATTTTGTAAATATTAACTGGTGACTCTTTCCTCTGTATTCATTTTTTTTTAAATAAACATGACACATATTCAGTTAAATGAGGTTCAGGTCTAGTGAGAGCCGGTGGTCTTTTCCTAACCGAGTAGTTTTGTAGTTTTTTAAACCTTCTTAAATAATTGTGGTGCTTTAATCTAAAGACTCGTAACCACATGTACAGAACAGTGATGATACCTTTGTGCGTCACACACAGATGCTAAAGGGTCACATGGTGATTTTAAAAGTGATGCCAAGGTTCAATATGTGATGAGATGATAGTAAGGATGTATTTCAACAACAGACAGATTAATATTTAGAGCCATGGTGCACAGGGAGCTACAAATAAGTCTGGCTAAAATCTAAAATATCAGGTCAACAAACAAGGATTTCCTTTAACAATATAAAGGCCAGTTTACACCAAAGATTTGTGATGCAACTAAAGGATTGCAGGTAAAGTTGCAGCAGTGTAGACTGGTCCGTCTCAGCTCAACTTAGGTTAGCTGACAGTGTCGCTTGCAACTCAGTTTGGCAGTTTGGAGCTGGAACGTCACTTATTTCAACAGCCAATCAGCTTGCGGGGATGTAAGCGACGTTTTATCTGAAGGTATAACGTTAACTTAAAGTAGGAAAAAGCTAGACTTTAAAGTATAATTGTGAAAAGAATGAATTGGTGCTTTTAGTGTCACTTTTAAAGTTTGTGTTACACCACAAAGTTTGTTATATGCAAGGCATACGAAATTAACCCTGAAAGCCGGCAAAAGTGGAGTCATCTCTAAGTATAAACTGTCTCATGTAGTCGCAGCAGTGTGAACTGACGGGTTTTACAATGTTGCACACTGGCACATTGCAAGCAGTTGCAAGTGTCAAGTCATCTCGTCACAAATCTTTGGTGTAAACTGGCTTCAAACAAACTTATAACATTCATTTTAAAACATTAAAATACATATAATAAAACTTACAAAAATGAAACAAAACACCTCATGGTGCTACAATAGTTCCTGACAGTAACTATGACGGCTTTTTCAGACACAACAGGATTTGAGCTTTGCACGCAATATCAGTGTTTGGGAAAGTCACAGAGGGTACGGCAACAAAGGCGAGTTTTCAAAACTTATAGCAGGGCTGGGGCAAAAAACTTCTATAGGAGGGGGCACACAATATACACAGTATAACAGATCTAAGCTGTCTATCATATAGCCGAGAGGCCGAGACGCTACCTGTCAAAACACACCTATTGTGCCCATCTTTTTCAAAGATACAGGGTTTTCTCTGCACTTGTTTGCACATCCTCAGACTCAGCCTTTTGTCCATAAAATACACCACCGACCCCCCCACCCCTTACAGACACAACACAACCGTCTCATGTTTAGCAGTCGAAAAAACACATATTTTCCATAGACATAATTTTGGAGGCATTTCAAGCCGTGGTCATCGTTTACTGCTCCATACACATTCCTCCGGTAAACACACACAAACTGTGGTGACCCCGGCCAAAAGCAGCAATAAACAATCGTCGGCCAGCCTTATTTGGGGAGATAGAGGGGTCACCTGCCACGTCCACATTCCTGACATACCTCTTTTAGCGTACATAAATATCCTGGGAGTCCTGTTCCATATGCTGTGCTTGTTAATCTGTCTGAGAGCCGGACAGAAATCACTCCGATTGTCTTTCAGGCCACTCAACACACCAAGAAGCAGCACAATGGGCCTCCTTGTCCTGCAGCATCAGTGAAAGCAACAAAGATGTTTTTTATCACAAAACTGATTCTAAAGGACCGTCACATTTAGAAGAAACATGCACAGTAACATGTTTTTTTTTTTTTTTGGAACAACTTTTCATTTTTTTATTTACATTTTGGAACCGTGTAAATGTTGTTACATCCCTGAAGCTCTTTTCCAAAGAAAGTTCAGAAAAAAAGAAAAGAGAAAAGAGAAAAGAAAGGCAGTGTTGAAATAGAGACACAGTGGGCATGGACAAAAGGGAGGAATCAGTCCAGACCTGCACAGCCCAAAATCAAGAAACACACAATTAGATGAGTGTCTCGGATGCCAGCAGTTATGGGGAACGGGCGTGGATCAGGACCTGGCAGCGACATGCAAAGACAAAAAAAAATCCTCTCAGTGAGGGCTTGTTTGCACATCGCTTGCAGGTACGGGCACTCCACACCTGGCCGGGTTACTATCTTCTTATCCCGACATCCTCGGATTGTTTACATCAGGTGTAATGGTTTTACTGAAGGATGTGCACCACACTTCAATAGTTTCACAGTTGTATCTTCTGCTTTAGGCCTTGTAAGTGAGCAGTTGTGCCTAGCTGACTGAGATCATCCAGGCCCTTTGATTAAAGTCTCAATTTGGCAATTTTTAATTATTTGAGAGTTTTTTCTTTGCTTTTTATACTATTTTAATTCAATTTCATGTAGTGCTTTTAATTGATCTTTATAGAAAAAGCAAAAGACTAACAACTAATATGGTTTTAACTCAAAGATGTGCTTTTTATGCTTTCAGGAGTGTTTTTCTGAATGGTTTATATGTGCATAATTTTTTCCCCCTCAATTTCTGTCTTTTTTCTTCTAACAAACATTTCTTTGACCCTTATATGACCTCCTGGCAAAGTAACAAGCACCAGTTAAGAAGCTCTGAGTGAGACATCCTTCAACAACTATTTAGTGCACGAGTGAACAGCTAATGGTTCAATGAATCCTCCTGCCACCTGCTCGCTCAGGAGCCACTTCATGGAGACATTAGAGTCCCAGCAGTTACTCAAACAAATCCTCCAAAGTAAAGTATTTACTTGTCTGCATTTGGCCCAGAAAGTACTCGGTTAAGTTAAGGAAAGATTTGGGTTAGTTGGGGTAAAAGAGTGATTTATGGCAATGTGCAAAGAGAGATTAAAGTCAAAATTTTGTTCCTTCCAAACAAGCGTTACATGATAATTACACAGTGTGACATGCAAAAATAACAAAAAAAGGTGTAAATCCATGCTTATATCAAAATAATTTCTTAAAGTAAATTCCATAATAACACTTTGTCTCAACTTTATTGTCTCAAGGTTGCTTTTTTGTCAACATACGTGCAAACTGCACCCCCCCCCCACCTCCATTCAAAACCATGATGTTTGCTGGCTGCAGGCCACATCCAGACTTTCGTGTTACTTCATGTTATCAGTGGGATTGGAGATTCATGGTACATTAGAAGTTATGTGTACATGTTCTGCAGTCTGATGTTCTTACTGGGGGCTTATGTGTGGGTGTGTGTGTGTGTGTGTTTGGGGAGAGGGGGGGTTCTGACGCTGAGAACCTCTCAGTGTGTTTGGTCTCAGAGGGAGAAATCCTTTGTTTACTAAATCCCACAACAAAACAGATGTTAAAATGTCCGTCACGCAGTCATTCATTGAAGTGTTTACTTACAGCTTCCTCATTTGTAGTTTCCACATTTGATATTTTATCCTCAGGCTTTAGCATTAAAACTGTGCTCCATATAGGCGACCTTTTTTCTTTTCTTTTTTTTCCCTGAGATGTTGTTTTTGTCCTTACCAGACCTTTTCAGATACAAAAAGGAAAAGCGGTGCTCTGTTAAGTCCGTGTTAAATATTTTTACAGACATTGGAAGCAGCTATTCTTTTTCACATCTGTGACTGCCAGATAGCACTGAACATCAAATAAAAGCTGTTACGTTGGCTCATGTTCCGGCTTAAGGTAAAAGGATTCATCTGAGGGCTCTTAACATTTAGAGAAACCTTGCGCTGGCTTATTTCATTAATGGCTTGTAAGTTTATTAAATTTATCAAAATTGCCTATGAATGATGGTGGTTAGGTTGATGTCATGTAAAAATGCTTAACTCAAGAGGAAATAAAGTTTTTCCTTTCGTTAGTGAGTCAGTTTTTGGGATCAGTACTCTCCATGACTTCCAGAGCTACTGCTCAAGGTCTCCATAAACTCACCATGGTCCACTGACTCGGGTACTGCTTCAGGTTATTCGCTGCCAGAACTAAATGATCAATGCTAAGTGACTATTCAGATTCAACCTACTACCTCCTTTTCTGTTTTTCTACAAGTGGATGGGCTTTTTTTGCCATATGTGAATGGCTCTGCAGTCACTAAAAGGATTAACACTCTTCTGTATTTTTGCTGTTGATTGATTTTGATAAAACCAAATGAAAATAACTAGAAAACATAAGGAAAATGTACTATATAGAATAGGCATGAGGCAACAACACAATTATGAATCCGTATATTAAAACCTTTTTTTAAAAATATCAATCTTAAACAACAAAATAACTCTTGTTTTATTTTTACAAACAGTCCTGACTCACAGTCTGTGTACTATTTTTAAGCTTTCAACCACATCACACCTCACTTATTTTTAGATCAGTTCAGACTGACATAACATCTTCAAGGAAGACAAAAATCCTACAAAAAATATTTAACTGATATATAAACTGTGTACGTGAGCATCCATATACTTTATCAACACTGATAAAATAGAAATATCTCTTAAAACCTTTTGTCCAAGCAGCTGTTTTCTTGATGAAGTGCAACATTTGTCCTTCATAATAGCCTAAATATCCTGAGGAAATGCTATAAATAAGTCCCAAAATATCTTATTATGCTCGACCTCTTGAGACAAAGTTGATACAAACTGGGCTCGTATCAGTGTCTCTGTTGTTAAAGTTACCAAGGATACAAGGATACAAGGAGGGAGTGGGACGGACCGCAGGGTAACACAGGGAGCTGTTTCAGGGTTATGACCCTGAAAAAAAGGACACTAACCCACAGAGATGTTGAAATGTGCATAATCCTTGCCAGTTAATGTCTGATCAAAATCCTTATTATTTCTCTAATACTGTTGGTTTTCAAAGTTCATCAATAACAAAGTTTAGACATGAATGCTGTGCAGGTCTGGTATGTGTCAGTGTTTATGATCAGTTTTACTTGAATTTTCCTTGCAAACAAACATATAAATTAATTTACAAACTTTAACATTTCCTTCTCTGGAAAACAAAATGAAAGCATAACCTTTTAAACAATTTGCACTCTTGACATCAATATTCGTTTTTGTGCACGTGAGTGAACTTTGACGAATTTCTGAGTTGTTGTCAGTTGCATAGTTTTAAGCTCCTTAACGTATCTGGGTCACTGAGAACATGTCAGGCGAGTTGACATTTTACTTTCATCTTCTCCAACCCCTCCTGAGGATATGCTGTGACACCAAAATAGATGTTTCTGTTGACATTTTGTTTTTACATGTACTTACCTGACCGTGAAGACCTAAAATGTGACCACGCTTCATGTTTTTAGAACAAAATGAGTCTTCAAAATCCATTTTAAAGGCCAAACGTCTCTTAAATGACTTGATTCTTTTCAGAAAAACATTAAAAATAAAGAATCCCCTTTTGGTTCTCATCCACATTCATGGTCAGTCAGTCTTTACACAGCCAGAGGCGATGCTCTGACCTCTCGTGTGAAACACAAACACCCCCACCTGTCATGGTTGCATTCCCTGTATTTCAACCCATCTTAACATTTCTGCAGGCAGGCCTCACCTTCTCTGAGGTCACGAGTTCAGTGTGTCAGACTCGGCACCATGACATGAGGAGACCAGCAAAGGTTGTTTCATGTCATTTTTGAGTTCCTTCACCACGTCGAGAACGCGGCTGTGTGCCCAGCTGCTGAGCGAAGAGCTGCCCCCCCATACAAAACACAGGGTGAAGAGGGGAAAAAGTGATCGGTAGTCCTTTTGGAATTTGTACAACAACAAAAAAGTGAAAGTATCAAGACAAAAAAGGCTCAATACAGCCAAATACAAAGATCAGGAAGCAAGTGTTCTTACTCTACACATAAAACTTCATACAGTCCTACAAAAACAAAACCATCACAGACCAACAGCACCAAAAAATAAATAATACAAATTGTAAACATTTATTCGACGGCAGCTGTTTCTGCAGAAAATTAGATGATTTTTCTTCGTAAATAAGAATAAGGCTGTGTCATATTAAAATTAGTGTCATCCCACTCCTCTCCAGTCATCTAAATAAAAAACACTTCAATTGAATTAATACTGACCTAGAAACGGTGCTGTTGAGCACTTGGGTTACGCCCAATAACACAAGTGCAATTCAACGTCATTCATAACTACACTTTATTAGCCTAATACATGCACGTGAGCCTTCCTGGTAGAGTGCTTGAAAAACACGTCTGTGATGTTTACTTTAAAGTCTTAGACAGAGGAAAACTTCATAAGTTCCAAGTGTTTTTCAAAGTTAAAAAATCTGGCTCACCCTGATGTCATAAACTCATAAATTACTCGAATTAGACCCTCTGAAACTTATCTGTCCTCCAGTTTACCCTAAACTAGTCTTTCCTTGGAAAAATCCTTTACTGAACAGGATGCATCTTTCCTTTTTTGTTATTTTTCAGTAGATCATAGTGAAATCAGTAATTTTTCAAGCAGTTTTATGTTATAAAAACAGGAGATACCAAAGTAAGTTACTTATGTTTACAGCCTCTATGCATGACAGTTTGGTAATTAAATAATTTTGTAATTTATTTTAAATAAAAAATGTAACTCTGGTGTGTTTATGCCACAAGTGTAATTAAATTGTTAACAATCAAATGCCATTTTAACCCCATACATTACATATGAACTCAGTTGGGGTTAATTAAAACTAAGTGTTGTTGTTCAAGAGAAACATTAAACTACGTAAACATCTTTGTCTCTTGGCCATTAAGTTGTCAACATGTACTTTCGCCTTGTTTGTTTCCTCTGCATCACATTCTTGAGGAAAGTCATTAGTTAATATGGATGGGTGGAGTGTCACTAATACGACTTTGAACTTTCTTCTAGAAACAAATAGAACTAATCAGAAACTCATTCAGTTCTGCTCCCATGGATGTGATTTTCAGCAACACATTTTAGAGCTTTCGAAACAAAGTGCTTGGATGATCTCTAAAATATTTCAACAAAAACACTTCAACATAATGCACTTAACAAGTTTTTATTATTTTTAGCTTTTTCTTAAAAGTATTTTGCCTGTTTTTAGACTCAGACTTTGCAAATCATCCTCGCTTGACTCACTTAGAAGCCATCCAGTCAAATGTCTGTACACAACGCTGAAATCCTGGTTAATTATTATTTACATTAGTTTATTTTTTGTCACAGAAATAAGCCTCAGAAGGCAATGCTACTTTTGCTACTTGGCGGTAGCTAAGCAGCAGAAAATAACTGATTGCTGCTCAGTCACATGTGTAAAATACTGTACACCAACAGTGACTCATTCAGTATCTTGTTACAAGACATGTTGGGATTTAACCATTAAGCCTTTTTTATGTTGACATGGGACTTTTTAACACTGACAGTGTGATCAGGCTTAAACTTGAAGTTTGGAATTTAACTGAGGGTTCAAAACAAAACTTCTAATTATGTTTGTTTTTGAAATATTCTGTTCCCACCTTGTTTGTTTATTGTAAAAACAGAATGGTTACGGTTTGGAAAACGTTAACTTTAGTTATTTTTAACTGAAGATCTGCGCCACAAACAAAACAAAACACTGCAGGCTTGAAAGTCAAAAATGTACATGACCATTCACAAAACACAAAGAGGATTTGGCAGACATGAGATAATTGTGTTCTGTTTATTTTTGCACGCACTTCCACATTATAATGCACCAAGTTAGATATATTTGTAGTTTCAGACAAGATTCATGTTTAATTACAAATTTAATGTACACATCATAAATCTTATCAATACTAGACAGAACACTGTGTGTGTGTATTTGTGACAGCCTATATGTGTGTGAAAATGTATGTTTGTGTATAGGGACTGTTTTTTAAAATGTAAAGCACTTTGTGCTACATTTTATTGTGTGGAAAGTGCTTTGTAAATAAAGTTTTGATTGATTTTGATGGTTGAATTTGGGGGAGTAGATGAATGATTCCAGTAGTCATCAATTATTTGTTCAAATTAACTGATTAACCATGTTATTTATATTGTTCACATAATGGGAAACAAAAAGTTTAGCACATTATTTCCTTTTTGAACAACTCCAGGGAAGCAAATAGAAAGCAGATGTTTATTTTATAATTTTTTTTACTTGAATGACCTAAAAACTGACCCAAACAAAACAAAGAAAAAGACAGCACCATTCTTTTCCACCTCTTTGCTTTCTAACCAATCCCACCATCTCTGTAGGGGTTCTCCACAAAAGTCACTGCAAAATAATCAGTCTTCACGGTGCTCTGGCTCGGCCCCAGCAGCAGCAGCAGAGTCCTGAATGGAAACGTCTGCAGGGAGATTTAGGCATCGCCTCTCTGCCGTTTGAGACGGAGGGGTCATGTTTGTGTGGATATCAACAGGATTTATGGCACAATAGCAGTCAAGTCGTCCGCTTTGATCCAAAGGGTGTGACACAGGGCGCATGTTGAATTTGTTTCTGTCAGACTCCCCGCTGCTTTTTGTCAAGCCTCCTTAACAGGGCAGGAAGTTATTTTTAGTCGTGCTGCAAATGACATTTTTTTGGTGTTTGTTATTTTTCATCACAGGAGACTCATCTGTCAAGGGCAACATACATAATTCTTAGGGGAGTTTTAGTAGAGGAAGTATTTTTGATATATGTGCACTTTAATGATAAATATATTTGAAATAAAAGGTTTTAGCCCTCTTTGCAATATTTTGCAGCCGTTTACTGTAACTTTACACCTTTTCAGAATGAAAACCAATGCAAATAAGGTAAACAGTTATGCAACATAAGATGGTTGTTTTTGAATTGCTGTGTGGTTATAAAGTCATCTGATTAAATGTTCCGGGACATTATCAGTTTGAGCTTTTGACAGCTCCTGACACGACCTGACTCGCAACAAACATATTTGTGTATTCAAAACATTGATATGAAACTCACCAAACAAAAATAAAAGAAAAAGAAAGACACTCATGTGCCGACAAGACACTGATTTTGATTTATTTCAAAAATACATGTCAAAATATTTTATCAACAGTCTTAATTTTTCTCATGTATGTAATTTAGATAAGTTAAATTTGGGAATAAGACATTCAAAGTAAACATCTTTGTCCCTGACTTTGGTGAAAACACTTGAGGCTGAAATGTTCCTCGATGTGAGTACTATTTGAGTTCCTCTTATCTTTGTCCGTTTGTGGTTCTCCATGGAAATGTCAAAATAAACAAACTGCAATCTAACCCCGAGGAGAAAAACAATGGAGTTGGAATGGCTTGACCTTGCATGGATGCAGAGGCAGTCTGAGCCGAAACAGAGGAGGCTGATTAACTCTGCTGGCTGCACTGAAAACAGTCTGTTGATTGCACATGAAAAACAGTTCAATTTTTAGTAACCCTGCAAATTACAGGCCAAACATTTGACACATTTCTAACAGCTGTGACGATAAAAAAATACTTTTCTTGAATTAGTTTATTAGGGATCTTGTGATAAGTGAGTTTTTTCTTTTTTCCATCTTTTACTTGTGATATCTGAGAGGCTTTATTCCAATTCATTAACTGCAGGGGATTTTTTTTAATTTCACTTTATCAGATGCATAAACTCTGAATCTTGACAAGGACAATAATGTTGGAAATTCACGCCAGAATCATATCATTATTATGTACCTTTGATTACAAATTCCTAGCAGTTTGATAAGACAAGCACCAAGATGTCATTGACGTTGGCAGAGTCCTAATTTAAACTTTCATGCTTTGCTATCAGAGTGCAGCACGTTGGCGTTTGCTTCCAGTTCTAGCTTTGATCCGGTCTAACACATGGAGACACAATCTGAATCCAGATCTTAAATCGTTTGTCCTTGTCTGAAGTGTTCTTGATGCTCACCACTTGACTGAAAAATCCCTTGTCAGTCCTCCTTTTCCTCTAAAAGCCCCCCCCCAAAAAAGTCCAACTCAACTCAGGAGTGGAAAACTTCAGTGAGATTAGGTCACCGCGACCTTTGCTCACACTTGAAGTCACCTCAGTCCACCTCCTTTCACCCCGAATCTGCTCTGTCAGGTCGGATGAACACCAATTGAATCCCAGGATCACACTCACTGCAGGTGTTTTAGGCTGTTTTGATTCACCTGGGATAAGACCCTTATCACATCCTCGGCTCCGTATCTGCTTTCCTGCATCAGTTAATGCCATCATTTGTTTAAGGATGGGACTGTGGGGAGCGAGATGCGCCTCAGCCTTGGAGCTCTTCTGCTGTCTGTGAAAATCTGTCACGGTCACAGCTAAGGAATGCTTGTTGACTCTGACGATAAGAAAAAAACCTACTGAGATGTGATTATTAACACAGTCCTGGGTATTATATCAGGTTACAGCAGCACCGGCAGAAAAGATAACAAATCTAACACTACATGGTTAAAAGTGTCTTGTTTTTCACCAGCAACTCTGGAGGGATTTAACTTATATGAGGCTCTACGTAAAGGATTGAATGTCCACCTCTAATAACTGCAGATAGACATCTGACTTCAGCTTTAAATTTCCCCCATTTTGTGGATGTTTTACATTGGTATATTTTTGGTACAGTGAGCCCCTAAGAAAACATACAAAAACACTTTCAAAACAAAGGAATTTCTCATTAAGGACCCACCGCAGTGAAAAATACAACGTTACACCTTACCGTTTATCTTTAAATTACCGTGAATATACATTAACAGACTTGGATAGAAGAAAAATATCGACAGCAAATGATTTTTTGTGCTGCCAAACCTAAATACTAGGAGGCATTTGGGATTGCATGATACCCAAATGGCCGTCCGCACAAGTCCAAGAGGAAGATGTAATCAGTTCGTGTAATCAACAAAATGCCAACGTTTGTTATCCAAAGGAAACGTTAGACGCTTGTGTTTAGGCTACCATCTGTCTAACACATTTAACACTGTGTTGTGGACAAAAGTTTAAGTGTGTAAAACCATCAAGTTGTCATCTTAAGCTCCAGTTTCACTCAGTTGATGTTTTCTGATAATGAAAGCAAAGTGAATTTTGTCATTTTTTTGACCATTCTTTATTTTGTGTTTGAAATTTTTGGTCTTAACAAAGATTTTGATTTATTGATGTTCACTTATTCCCTTTATACTGCATAGTATTTCCATTGTTACTGGGGTTTCCCATCATTGAACAAGCTTCCAACCGTCCTCACATGCAGAAGGAATTCATTGAAATTGGCATGTGTGTGCTTTCCCGTTGCTTTTTGTAATTTTATCTTATTTTTAGAGCTCTGGTAGGTTAAAAATACATCTCTACAACTTTATCAGAGCTGTGTTAAGCCTGAAAAAGTTGTTTTTGATTCGGCAGACTTGTCAGCAGGCAGTTACTTGCAACACATCCAGCTGTGAACTCTATTATCATGCATCTGGAACATGTTTTACTAGCAAATGTAAGTCCAGTATTCACTCTTTCTTAAGCTTTGTTTTGATGTCCACCAACTATCAGCTGTTGGTGAGCTGCTCAGCCGGTTGTACACAGTTGGATTTCAGAGCTTTAGCACTGAAGCTTGCTGCAGCCAAACCCAGTGGTATGAGAGTGGTGACACTGAACCAAACCAGTAAAGCTGCAGCTGGACAGATAAACAATGAGACAGAAACTTGCTATAAAACTCAGTAGTTTTTCTCACATTGTTTTTTTTTTTGTATCCCACTATAAACTACAAGCAAACCAAAAGTGTCCTTTTTGTAATTCATTTCAAAATCAATCAAGTGGTGAACCACAGGACTGATGGCTAATTGGTCACTAAACATGCAGCTTTTGGCTCTGGTGGAAATTTTTGTGCACAGATCAGTTTTAAGTTTTGCACAGAGGAAATAAAAGCATCTTTGTAAGTGTCCTCACATCAAAAAAGCTCCTTTAACTGCTGCGTGGAAAAACCACTCGTGCTCTTCACTCAGCATTAAATTAGATACTTTTTCCTCACACTATAATTGTACAGGCAAAGTTTTTTCTACTTAAAAACAATCTGATGATAGAGGAGATAAGGCTCACGGTTTGTTTGGCTGCTCCGTAAACAAACAAGTTGCTTTCATTTTGTTGCATTTGGGGGTAAAAGCTTGAGTGGCTGCATAAGTGGTTGCTTAGTTGCTTCACTCAGTGATGGACATGTGTGGGTAGATATAAGTAGATATTTGTAAGGTTAAAGGCATTTTTAAGACAAAAAAATGAAGAAATTTATAAATAAACCTTATTCTCTCATTTATTTTTTCCTCCTCTGAATGGTTTTACTTTCTCATCCATTTGTTTTTACACGAGCCTGCCACATGGCAACAATATAATAAGAGTTCAGTTTCTCCTTGTCTCTTCCTTTATTGGATCATCTAAAGAAAAACTGACTCCATGTGCAGTCTGCCAGGTCATGTCCTCAGTCACAGGTCCAGTGTCGTTTGGCTCGAACGCTGTCCTCCACCCACGTCCAACATCTTGAATGAGCATCTCTTTTGCACCACTCGGCTTTGATACGCACACACCAGCAATACCTTTACTGATAGATGTCTTATTGCATAACCAACACACATGTGCCACACAGCTGTCCAGCTTGTTTTTAATGATAATGCAGAGTTTTTTTTCAATAATGTCTCTTGTTTATACTATTTTATTATTCAGGACCAATGTTTTTTATTTGAGCACCTGAAGATACCAAAAACCCTGTCATACATTATGTCTATTATATGTTAAAACCTATTATTTATATATAACACAACCTATGAGCAAGAAAATAGATTACAAGCAGATGTGGATTGCATTCTATTTTTGACTAAAAACTTAATATTTTTCGCAAATTTAAGTGAAGTTATTCAAAATTTGACCTCGGCCCTAGAATTTTCTGCCTTAAAATGTGTTTCCACATGCACATGATTGCAATCTTTGGTGTAAATGTTGGTGCGTTGGGCAATAAACTAAGTTTAAATTGAATGATTTATGATACCATCAGCACAGAAATGTAATTCCTTTAAATCAGTTAAGCATCAAGTAGCATCAAAGAAAATATCCAGTCAAGGACACGAGTGAATCCTGAAGTGATCCTGAGCGGTTGCACTCGAGGTTTTCCCAGGATCCTTTGGTTTGACAGACTCAAAACCCATGAAACAGGTTCGGGACTTCATGCAGTTAAACAAAAGCAGCATCTGCATGTGACCCAACATGACAGTTTGACCATGTAAGAGCTGTGATTAGGTCGACCAAAGAGAGACTTTTCTCTTCAGTAATTACCCTGAGATATTTTTTATAGACCTGAAAAGTTAAATATAGACAGTAAATTACAACAAGACATTTTTAGGATATCATATCTAAACAGGGTTATGTGGCTGATTTGTTTATTTTTTCTGTTTTCCCATCCTGTTAAAGATCTATAAATAAATATGCTGTAATTTTAACCAAGTGATAAGATGAGTTTTATATGTAACTATAAAAACCCAGGTTGCTTTAACTTACTCAGATGTTTTAGTTTTCTTCCCATTTGATGAGCTTCCTGTTGAAATTTCTTGATCCAAGTCCTTTAATATATGTTATCTACCAACACTGAGTCAAATCCGATACTCATATTTACACAATTTTTGATTAAACATGTCTCTGCCACATTTAAATAACATTAGAAGCCTATTCAAATTGCCATATTAGAGTTGTTCTTCTTTTAGCACAACTTCGCGTCCAAACAGCAGCCATCAAGTTACACACAGAATCGACATTTATTGGCTAAAACGAGAAGCTGTTCGTTGCTGTAACCAGGGATGTTGTGCTAAACCTCAGAGATTTACCACAATGCCTCGGATCCCATTATTGCATTTGCAGGTAAGCTTTTTTCTACTCCAACCTGCCGTTTACACCCCAGGTGGATAAGCCCCCAGAGGTATGCAGGATATTTGTCACAGTGATGGAGCATGTAAAGACTCAATTTTGAGGAATGTGCAGACGTTGAATGACTTACATGGTGTCCGTGTTCTGAAGAATGCTGGGTATAAATTACTGTGTGTAGGTGTAATACGTGTAAAAGAACCACTACACGGTGAAAAGCAAATATTTGGGAAACTCCAGAGGTTTTTTTTTTCTCTCCACCATAAGTGATTACCTAGAACGATTGAAAAACTGTAATCAGAAAACAGCCCAAAAGAAGAAAAAAAAAGAAGTGGAAGGTAGAGCGAGAGAGAATGAAATTCAGAGCACATGTGGCTCACATGTGTCTCCCGGCTCCTGCCTTGTTGTCTGTGTGGATTTGCATACAAAGCAGCACATGAAAGACACAGCAGCCTCAGACAAACAGTGGACAGATGACTCATTAGATGCGTGAGGCTGCTGTTAGAGAGAGAGAGAGAGTCAGAGTCAGAGAATCAAACGCCACTTTGAACACCCAACTGGTGTTTACTGGAAAGGGAGGAAGGAATGCGGAGAATGTCTGCCGTCTGAGTTTGTCCCTGAGTGAAAGGTGCTCATAAAACGTGTCCAAGGCAACTATTGAAGCTGTCTTTATTTCAAAAGGACAGACGCTGGGAATCCCCATCTGTCTATATACTCTTACGGATTAAATGAAATCAAGTATCCGTTGCATATTTGAGATGGGAATCAAGACGTCCCTAACTGACAGCTTTGCTCTTGTGTTTGTGCAAACACCTGCAGCTGAGGTGCTGCTGCAGCCAGAAGTTAGAGATAAAACCATGTGAGCTGTTTGATGGATTGTCTTATAATGAATCCTGATAAATGCAGTTATACTCTGATTTCTCTAATGCCACAAAATATCTTCAAGTCAATTTTAAAAACGTGCAAAAACCAGTCATGAGATGCTATCACTGTAAAGTCTGTGGAGAGACTTGCAAAGTATACGTGCAGCAATCCACCCCCGCCGCTTTCGATGGGACATCCCTCAAACCGTCATACGTAGATGAACTCAGTGAACCCGAACGTGGACTGACTGTCCTTGTTTGTTCAGAGTCGAACTCCCTGAAATACCTGGTGCTGGGAGCGCACAGTGATGCCCTCTGATCTTCGCCAAGACTCCGTGGTCCTCGCTTTCCAAAATAAAATTGGCCCCATTCACCTCCTTTCATAGTTTAGCAGCTTGCATGAATGGTTCGAATTAAAATGTGCCCTGAAGAAAGTCACAGTTATAGTTGGACGATGAATCAGCAGGATGCTGATGCGAACAGAGCCTCGAACTTAAAACAGCGTCTCAATGTTTCAAGGCTTTTTCCATTGTCTCCTCAGTACAATGAACCATAAAAAGTACATTTTACCTTCAGACTATGAGAATTTCAGCCAGTGCAAACAATAATCTAACACATATTTATGGAATTAATTGTCTATCTTGTTCTTCTACTTTCCAATTTTTACATCCAGAGATCTGAAAAGCCGATCTGGGACCTCTGTCGTGCAGGAAGTGATGCTTTTTTAATGCATCCAGTAGCAGCAGTGATGATGTGAAATAAACAGGACAAGAAGTACAATGAACAGAAGCAGCCGGTAGCCACAGTGGCTGAAAAAATAAAGGCACCTCCTCCCACAAAAACTCACACTTAATCAAACTAAACAATCTAAGAAAAGAAGACATAACAGCGCTGGACTCGCTGTTTGAGCTTGAACGTTTACAGAGAGAGAATAAAAGAGTGAGAAGTTCTTGTTTTTCATTCTTGTGGGCCAGAGGAAAATAATTGTTTCAAACAGCTGTGCAATGAATGGATTACAGAGCTTTTATACATCTGAGTCACATCCTTCTTGCCCACCTATTTTATCATTTACATCTCTTATTCATGCTGTTGATAAAAAGTGACTAATTGAAAATGCAGATGCCATTTAAATACTCACCTTGTTTAAATTGGTTGAGATCCTCATAACATTCTTTTTTTTTTTTTTTTTTAAGGCATGATCCATTCACCCTGCCCATACAAGCACAGCGATCACGTTGCTTTCCTTGTGACTACACGTTTTACTCCACATCGGAGCCTTTTTTTTTTTTTTTACAGTCAATTTAGCAGGAGTTGAGACACAAATGACTCTGTGCCCACTTTATTCAAATGACTCATGTCGGTTCTCAGGCTTCGTTGATTGGGAACTGCGTTAAAATTCCTGAGAAAGTTAGCTAGCTAGCTGAAGATGTCCTCACAGATGCTGCCCAAAAATTACATCGCTGACAAGAGCTTGTTAGCTGGATGAAGTGAGAAAGACTGAGAGGGAGGAAGCTTATGGATGCAGAGGGAGGAAGAAGTGAGTGAAGTACAGCTCACTGGTGATGACTCCTGTTTGTGGTATGTGTTTGTACTGTGAACAGACAGGAGACCAGAGCTTCACTCCTGCTTTTACCTGCTGGGAATGACTCTGTTGCTCCTTTTTGGAGGGAATTCTGAAGGTTAACATAGAGGAGGGAGATTTAAGTGTTTGCAATAGTGAATCCACAAAAACAGGCTAATGTTTACACGCAGTTTCATTTTCAACAACTTCTGGTCCTTTCAAAGTTTAATATGTCGAATGTGTTGGACTGTCTTTGATCCACATGCCTGAGGTATTTTTTCCAACCAAATATTTTGATTCAAAGATCTTGGTTCGTGAACTTTAAGCAGAAACTGATTGAATGTCACAATATCTGAAATCACTAATAATTGATTCCACTGCAAAGCATTTTGATGTTCCCATTAAGTCCAAATAACATGTGCCTGGTGCCTGAGATGCAGATGCACTTTGGAAACATGGTTCACATCTGGTCTTCATCTTTCATAATAAACCAGATTTAAAGCAAAATGGACTCACAGTGAAACAGTTTTTCCACCTGTTCTGGCTGAAGCAGCTGAGGTGTTTTCAACACTGGTTGCTTCTTCCCAGTTATATTTAAACACTCTATAGCTGTACTCTGTGCTCCAATATATTTCCTCCGCAGCTCCCATCCCACAAAAAAGTGATGATAGATTGATAAGTACCCAGTGGGGAAGACTGGATCTCTTAGTTTAAGGATGAAAAGTGATGATAAGTGATGTTTTTTATAAATTTGAGACTGTAGATATAAAAGGGAAGTTGGAAATCAATGATTACAAACATGTCTGTGACCCGCAAGTCTAAATGTCTGAGTGCTCTGAGCAATAACCTGCTGTCTTTTTTTTGGAAAAGGGAAAATGCCCAGTGCCAAAGGCAGCAAAGACCTGATGGAAAACAAAGCGCTACAGAAATTTAAAGGTGCACTTTGTAAGTTTGCATGCTCAAAACAATATTACCATTCTAAAAAAAAGTCCTTCAAATTGCCAAATAGCACACATCATGTTTACCAAACTGACCCAGATACTTTTAGTTTCTGTCCTGTGGAAAATATTTAGCATTTTATCATCTGATGTTATTACATGGGATTAAGTGTAATTACAAATGTGGTTTCGGCGGTGTCTGTACCTGCCATGAACCTGCAGCCTCAACGAGAAATGGATCACTGGGATCTTTGTTTTCTGTTGTCAGAGCACAAAAAAATGCAATAAATCAAAACTTTTTGCGCCAAAAACTAATCAAATCTGTGAGATGATCAAAAGCTGACTGTACCAATACACCTTGTTTTCTTAACTTGGTTTGGTTCTGAGGCCTTATTTCATTTGGCTCGTCTTGGATTTCAAATTCGTCTTGGATTTTAAATTTGTCTTGCATTTTTCTTAGATTTTTTGTGCTCATTCTTTCTTTAACCTCAAAGATTTTGGGGATGACTGACTTACTAAACTATAGCAGGTCCACATGATTTGCAAATCTCCAATGAGACAAATCTCCAGCTACATCTCTGAAGCGATATAATGTCATTCAGTGCTGCTCTGCCGCCATATTTCAGACTCTCACCACTAATGATAGTGGAGGATCCCACTTTCATTACTGTGTTTGCATTTAAATTACGGCTTGCGTGCCGCTATAGCATTGGATCATCATTTCGAACTGGCTCCAGGGAGCAGAGGGAAACCACACGTTGAGACAATCACACAAAAACATATCAATCTGGTATGAAATATTATATTTGGATATGCCTTTTCCTTTTTGTACAGAATCTATCGTTTCCAGCAAAGATGTCTGACACAGATTAGCAGTCAGTAAATGTTTGATTTTAAATTCATTTTGGTTGAATTGTTTGGAGTTCAGTATCACTCCATTGTACTGTTATTTCTATTAGCATGAGATTTCTTTAATGTGTTGCATAAAAGCTCTGTGACCCAGCATTTCATAAAAACTAAACATCAAAACTCAGAGTGTTTAAGATCAACATCTCACTGTTCAGTTGTAGTTTTATAACTGTAGAGATTAAGAAATTCTCATTGAGTAAAATCCATTTTTAAGTGATTTATCAAATAAAGCAGAGCTAGCTGTGCTTTCACACCTTGATTTAAGTCTCAATGCTAAGCTAAAGTGACTGTTTCCTAACTGTAGCTTCAAATTTAGAAGACAGAGAGTGATTTTAATTTATTTTTTTTTTACTTTAGGCAAGAAAATGGCTATTTCTCTAACCATCCACTGCTGGAGTGCATGCTTTTAAACAGTTATAAAAGGAAAAGACACAAACAGCTTGCTAGTTTGCTAACTTACAGCAAGACAGATCAACTAGGGTTAGCTAGTACCCTTAGTTCATCAATAACCTTGACGTGCAGTGCCTATGTAGTGCCATTTCATTCTGAACTGGAAGTGTGTGTGACTTTTTCCTCATCGGATCAAAGGGGCAGTCACTCAGTCACGGGGAACATTGTTAATGTCACTAATATCGTGCTGTCAGCCTGTTTGAGGCTGGTTTGCAATAACAGGAAACCAGAACAAATGAGTTCTCCCATAATTACACCGAGCTTGTTTTTCCCGTCTTCTTCTCCATATAGTATTCCCGGGTAAACTAGCACCGAGATCAAAGGCTGGAATGTTGAAGTTTGATCTTATATCAGAGGGGGCTTCCAGGGCAAAGCACCAGTTTAATAAACCCCTAATACCACTTTCACTCGAGGGACTTCCACTCTGCTTATGGAGCGGTGGTTGGACTGCACAAAGCTTGACCAGTATGTCGGAGCAGGATGCTATGATGGAGATGTTGTGAGACAGTTTTCCTTGGAAAAAAAGCATTTTACACATTTTAGTGCATTTTGGATCCATTGTTGTGATCTTCAAAGGTAGATACCGAACTTGTTATAGTGAAAGTTTGCCTCCCCTTCAGTTTTATATTAATTTTTCATGCCAAATAATGTGTTAGTTTCATGTAGAATTTGGGAGAATTTTTAATATGTAAGACAAATTACTAATAAAACAAACATTCGAGTGCTCTTAATATTATATACATAATCATAACTGCAAAGAAAGCTGACAACAGTGCTGTTTTGGATATAACTTTGCAATGGGGACCCATTGGGCCGTTGAAATACACTCCGTGACCCCTGTTAGAGCTGTGTGAGTGTACAAGAAACCATGAGAAAAAGTAATATTCTGGAAATCCAAATAAAAAGAGCTGTGGAGCTACCAAGTGATCTCTCTCTCATGGTGGGTTGGATCAGACAAAAGTGGATGTTGCCAGACTCAGTCGACCCAAATGTGTTAATCTCTCCTACTTATGGCTGTGTTTTCACCTCTTAGGCAACTTTTTCTTTCTTTTGTTTTAAAAGTGGGGCTTGGGACATGACATCAGAGTGGATCCCGTTCAAAACTTTCATCATGAAAACAGCTGCAGATATCTGTGTCCAGAGGGTGGTCACAGCTTGTCATGGCAGCAAACCAAGGCCCTGGTGGTGGTGGTGCTGGACTCTGGCTGCCCACGCTGAAGAAAGAGACCTCCCGAGCCCAGTTTGAATGATTGAGGCCAGCGGTCCAGGAGCATACAGCTGTGGAACTTTTAGAAGTAAAAGCTGGATTTTTAATTGGTTTGACTTTTGTCGATGTTTGAGGGGCAAACACAACCCGACAACGTAGTCAGTTCCATTTTGGATTTGGCTCAAAATACATGTATTTCTATTGCTCTGATGCTGGAAAATCTAATCAAACTTTTCCACTTTTGTTTTATTGGCAAAAAAATGGTGTTAAACTCATTCAGGTAGTAGGAGCTCTTACTTTTGACCGGCCATGACTAACAATAATGACAGAGTTTGGGCTGACATAATTTGATTTTTTTTTCTGTAATAGTCTAATGGAGCTTTGGCTGTTGTTTGTGCTTTAAAACTAGTGCAAACAGTACAAAAAGATTACAATCTAGGAAAATGTAAAAATCAAATCCAATAGGTTTCATTTGTTTTTAAAAGATTCAGATTTGACACCAATATTTGATCAAATGCCACTGAAACATGACACTACTTTTGATGCTATTGCTGTAGTGACTAATACATCTCTTACAAGTTGAA
>JAPZDV010000010.1:17199862-17215887 GCA_029814665.1 Acanthurus lineatus
TGCTATTGCTGTAGTGACTCATACATCTCTTACAAGTTGAATGCCCAGTTTGATTTTAAATTTTCCTCTTTTGGTTTTACCCTTTTTTTTATAAAGCAGACAACAAGAATATGCATTCAGTCTGATTTTCGAACCTCCAACTCAGCAGGAGTTGTGCAGAGTTCAGCAGGCCTTTGTTTGTGTCCAAGCAGCGGTTATCTTCAGCAGCAGTGGGAGAAAGTTGCCTGTTGTTGTTGTTGTTGTTGTTTTTATTGTTGTTAGGAGGCGGTTATGGTGGATGGTTGGGCGTACTTGGGTGTGACCTCAACACAGGCAGTTTACACTCTACCAACAGTCAAAAAAATGCTTTCTTTAAACCACGATGGGAGTGTTTTATAAGTTGTGTAAGGTTTACTATAAAAGTCGAGCGTGGAAACTGACTCTGATCTGCCACATATGAGTCATTTTTAGAGATGAGGAATTTTTCCCCTACATCCAATCCTAGCAGTCGTATAACGGAGGTTGTGATCGTGGTCAAAGTCACAAAAGTTTTACAGAAGATTACAGCACTGAAAAAATTTCTTTTAGAAACTAAATCTCTGAACTTTCAGACTTTTTTTTTTCAGACCAGCTTGTCAACTTAAGCATGATTTCAGCTGGTTGGCAGCGAACTAGACGCCCCTCGACGACGTGAAATACTAATCACTAGCTGTGAGTGTGTGAAGCCGTCTGAGGCATGTGTTTCCCTCGAGGGATGAAATGGATTCAGTGGGAAATAGAGACATTGGATACGAGGAGCGAAAGGATTACATCTGGAAGACAGACAGTTGTACAAGCTGTAAGCTGTTTTCCCACTGATTTTATTGTCAACAGAATCACACAGTCAAACGCTGCAACAACACACAAAGAGAAACAAAACACAACTCAGGCTCCTTTCTATCCCTCTTCCAAATTAACAGAGCGCACACTCAAATATACGCTTAAATATCAGCTTAATTTTTTTAAACTTTTTGTTGTCTTTTCCACGTCTGCTCTCCATTAAGTGTGTGTTTCCCTTCCCTCACATTCGAGTTTTTATATGATGGTTACATAATGCAGGATAAGCAGCTCATTAGGGCCGTGAATACCAGTCTTTAAACTGGCGCCCTGTGCTGCTCTGCAGAGCCAAGCAGACAATGCGGAGTGAATCCGCCGTGTCTGCGTCAAAGATCGATCAGACGGCTCACTAATGAAGGTTAAACGAGGCCGATATTGGACATAATTACAACTTCACTTTTAGTCACTGATCTACTTTAAGTTTGTTCACTTTAAATGATTTGATTATTCTTTATTAGTCAAAAAAATCTCTCTTTTTTTTGCACTAGAAGAGGTTCTTGTGAATAAAAGGAACCCTTTGATGAAAATACTCTTTATTTCTTTTACCCTAAAAGCATTTTCCAAGTCCCCTATTTACCATAAAACAGTAGGAATCTTCCTTCACCAGGAAATAACGCAGCTTTAGGCCGAACCATAAAAATCTGACTTAAAGTTGTAATAAACAAATCAGCCAAAAAACATAAAAACTGTTCTGCAAAAATTGAACCAATAATCTGTGTATGTAAGTCTTATTATGTGTTTATTTTACTACATTTCAGTGTGAGAACATCCAGTTTTAGATTTGTTCATGTGCTTGTCTGAGTGTCTGGGAAGCACATGTGTGTTTCTATGTTTATGTGTTGGGCATGTGTGTGTGTTTCCAGCTGAGTGGAGGGCTATTAGGAAACACTGGAGGAAGCTATTAGCAGGTGCCACAGGCTCGACATGTGCTCGAGGCAGCCGAGTACTTGACATCACAGCGTCTGTGTGCGGCGACGCGTCAGTCTCGACTCTCTCGGGCTGAGAGGAGCTCGTCTCATTGGTGCAACTCGGCTCTTAGTCGGCTCTTGACGAGAAGAGGTGAGCTGACAGATCGATCACTGCCTCTTCACCTCATGACCTCCTGAAGGTCTGAGAGGCTCTGCTGATAACTCTGCGTGGGGACATTTTTGTCGTGCAGAGATAATCCAAAAAAAATTCCAGCATGTCAATTGTAAGACATTTGAGACATCTGACTCAAAACCATTTATCTAGAGTCTGAGTAATGCATGTGTGTGTGTTAGTGTGTGTGTGTGTGAGAGCAAGAGACAGTCCACCATTGACAGGAGCTGACCTGACCTTGTTCTCACTCTCAACCCAACATACTGTTTCCAGACTGAGCAGATCATTGAGACGTCTCTTGTATTCACAAAACTGCTGGAAAAAATTGCTATTCTTAAAGTTCAGGCGTTTGTTTTGGTTGCACAATTAGTCCGTCAGTGACCCTTTTACTCAACTGTTCTCATTTCTTCATGGTTTTCATCAGCAGAATTTGCCAAGATGTCATTGATGTTTTTTCATTTAAAATAGCTAAGTACCAGAACTTACAGTTTACCTCAAGGGGCTCAATGCAAGACGACATCATTGACTCCATTGTGGTTTAAAGGCTTCAACAGCTGGACCATCAAGTCCATCTGCTCCTAAAGATCATGTGATGTGACTGAAAGTCCCAGAACAGCTACCAAATGGGCTTTGAGTTAAGATTACATGCTCAGTTTGGACTTATTGGGTTGAACGTTGACATGTCCTTCAGCGGTTTAGTTCAGTTCAGATCTCTAGTCTTTATTTTGTGATTTGAGTGTCATGTTTGAAGTCTACAGCCTCAGAAATGACCACAGAGCTGAATGAACACTGCTCTGACAGAGAGTCACCCAAACTTAACATCATTAAAGTTGCAAAGGCCGTATTTTGGCAGAGTTTTAATGTCACTTCAGTGTATTTCTCTCTGATTTGTACATGCTGATTCACTCAGGTTTCTGTGTGTTAATTGTCATTGAACTCATGCCCTCTTTTTTTGTTGGTCATGCTTTGAGAAATCCCTGAGTTTATTTTTCATGTCGTATGGAGTTTGAGTCACTGCCACAGGAGCCCTGGAATGAGATCAGAGCCTCCATAATTCATTTATTTTAACTCCCACGGCCACACGCTTTTGATCCCACTAAGAGTTTTATGTAAGAATACAGTTTACCTTTGGTTCAACTTTAATATTGTCATCGGGGAGATGTTAATACCTTAAAATCTTTGATTAAACTCATTCACAAGTCTCAAAGGTGACATTGCTTCTCTTTGAAATCATTCACGCCTCCGTGCGTCATTAAAGCACTTAATGGCCTATCCGAGCATTGAAACTGGGAGGAGAATGGACCTGTTGTGCAGCCGAACGGCATGAGAGAGAGAAGAGACCGAAATAAAAGAGAGTGAGAAGAAACGAGAGGAGTGATGGATGGTGAGAAGATCCACTGAGCTCTCTCTTTCTCTCAAATATGACAATGGGGATTAGAAAGTGAATGGCGATTATCTCCACTTTGACCTGCCAGCTACTGTAATCAAGGACAGTGTGAGTGATGCCATGATTGTCCAAAAGGAAGAAGCCAGTGACAGTAATCCTTGGGACAATGTAGACCACAATGAGAGGTTGTGCTTAGAGACGACGGCAGCGGCTCCATCGCTTTTCAGAGCAAAAAAAAAAAAACAAAAAACAGAGTAAATGTTGTAGGAGATTGAAGATAAAGAGCAACTTCCTCTTTCTTTCAGCACTTTTTAAACCATTCAGAGTCTTCAAAAGAGGCAATGAGGTCCCGTCAGCTACAATGAGGTAGAAAGAGAAAGAGAAAGAGAGAGAAGAAGGAAAAAACTCACAAGCAACCGAACCACAAAGATCACCTCACTGCAGACTGCATGACGAAACACCTGAGTATAATATGATCGTAATGAGATTAGTCCATGAAGCTGCTAATTCCTCTGACCACCCACATGATTAACTCACTTCTGCCATGGTAATAGCAAGGTTACCCGCTGCCCCTGTACACGTTTTCTGCTCGGACCAGTCTGTCTTTGCCAGTGTGAGTGTTGAAGACTCCCAGCAGAACTGTAGAGACAAAAAAACTCTCCAAGTTGCATCTCAGAGATTCCAAGAAAAACCAGATTGTTTGAGCTGCTGTTCGGTGCATAAACACACAGAAAACTTGAGCCTACCAGGGTTTTCCCAGCACTCAGCCAGGGGCTTGTGAGTATCCATACACCCTCCTGACACCTCTTTTCCTGGGTAACTCCAGAAAAAGAGAAAGTCTTTTTCTAGGGGTTTGGTTTCCAAAGCAAGTGCTATGTATAAAGACAAGCCCCCACTTACCAGTTTCTGTACAAGCTGCAACTCTTTCGCCTCCAGTGAGGTGATACCAACTCGGACCGCTCTGCAATGCTGTAGCCGGCATGCCGAGGTCCCTGTTTTTTCCTGCTACAGAGCTCTCAAAGGAGCTGACCCCTGCACCTATCCCTGCAGGTGACAGACCCAACATGTTGCTGTCTGCTTTTACAGAAAACAGAGCAAGTAAAGGTAGAATTTTTAGGCCATTCAAGAAAAACAAAAAGCTAAAAGAGGGATATGTGCAGAGGACCTGCAGAACTGGATGGCAAAAGATTAGGGAACATTTTCATGTTTATTGCAACATGCAGAGAGGAAGACTAGTTAAGCCTGAGTGAGTTATCCTGAGTGTTAGCATGAATCACAAGCGTGGATAACAATCCAGCACTCATTTTCTACATGATTAATCTTACAAATATGATCACAGTCTTATATGAAAATGTTAAAATATGATTTTTTTATTCAGTCTCCAGTTTATCCAGTTTCAATTCCCCAAAAGTCTGTGTTAGAACATCTTACAGCATTTTAGCTTCTTGGGCTGTTAGCATGGGTGGTGATAGCCTACATGGTTTAAAAAAAAGGTACAGGGGAAATCCAGTGGACTGTCATCACACCCCCATCCACTCTGTCTGTCTGACTGACGGGTGTTTTGTGCAGAAAAACAATTAGGAAGCAGGGATCAGGGAGTTTAAACACGACCTTGACATGCATGTGAACTTTATCGCCAAACATTGTGGCAGTAGGAGCACTGTTGCATAACTGTTGTTTGAAGACTTTGAGTCTTTGCGGGGGGTCAAGTTATCAATTGACAAACCCGCACTGATACTCAGCCACCCACATACTCATTCAGCGTCCCTCTGCACCTCTGCAGAGCACTGCAGGTCCACCGGCTCCTCCGTCAATCAGGGGCTTTGATAGGGAGATTATAAGGGAGCAGCTTTTATGCTTCATGTCCACTGGGTTACACAAAGTACACGGCTTTGCCCATTTAAATGAACTAAAAGGGATATTTGTTCTCCTGTAATCCAGCTTCGAGATTAAATCGTAAGCAAGAACGGAGAAACAGAAAGCTTTGTTTGCTCAAGATTCCCAGACGCGTACGTAAATATTTTTCTTGGGGAATTTTTATTGTCTTAGATCCATCATCAATATATGTTCCGTCACTTCTTTTCTGAGAAGCTGCACAGCTGGGTGAGACATTTCAAGCCAGACTTTATATCGTGTCTGTCTCTGGAAGTCTGTGGTACTTCATTTGTAATCTTAGATCCTGGAACTGGAAGGGGATGAGACTCGACCAGACGCCCAGATTCCTGCAAAAAAATAAAAAAAGTGATGGAGAAAGAGGAACAAAGAGAAGGAAGAGAGAGAAGCAGACAGACACAAGGAACGATGGAGCGATATGTTATATGCATGTGTGAGTGTTTGTGTGTTTTAATGTTTTTCTTGTGGTTGCTCAGCCATTTTGTCCTCTGTCATTATGGACATTAACCCGCCGCAGAGGCCCCGGCAGTTTATGGTAAAGCTTGATGGGAGACAAATATTTGTTTTTTTTAAATCTCTGTTTGGTGACATCATGGTGCGGTTCAGGGATTAAGTCTGGTATGACCATTAAATCCTGCGCAGAATCAAAGGAAAAATGCAACCATTCAAGCATTTATTGAACAATGGGATTCTCTTACATGTTTACTGAGAATTTTAAATTCCAGACATGTTCTCTGATTTATCACGGCTGATCTGTGAGCTCCATCAGCACGTCAGAAGGAAACAAACAAGAAACAGCTTCTCTCTTACACATAATAAGAGGATCTGGATAAGTAAGAGAGAAAAAAAACATAATAAAAGCTAAAAGGGATGAAAAAATGAAGGAAAAGCTGCACAAAAATCATCTTGTGTCTTTAAAAGAGTTTATACTAACATGTCGTGTGCTTTAGCTTTAGCATAGCATCAACATTTATTAACCAGACACTAAAATACAAGTTTTTTATTTACTTTATTCAGTTTAGTCTGTTTTTTTTATTTGAGTAATCACATTTTTACTTGAATATACCAAAACTGGCAAGAAGGTCACCACACTTGTACTTACTTGCAGAATTAGAAGTCCGAGTAATTAGTTTTTGATTACATGTAAACAAAGTAAATGTTTTTAATCTTTGTCCTTAAACTAATCAATGTTTCTAGTATTTGGCCATTTGGATAGTTTCATTATTTCCAATCGTTTGTTTTCATTCTCTATCACTTTCTGCCACCATGATGAACTAACTTTTGTATTAAACATCGTCTCCCTCAGTTGAAAGTCCTGACCGGCAGGATGTGACTGGCTTGTAATTACACCTCTTCTATGTGAAAACACTGGTGACTGAAATGGAAAACCCTGAGTAAACAGCCAGTCTGTCAGCTTTAGGACATTAGTTATCCAGAATCACCAACTCTTAAGTTTAGTGAAACCAGATAACCCCCCTAAAAGAGCCCCGATGAGGGTGAACTTGCTTCGTCATGCAGGCCTCATGGTTTTAACAGGTCGAACGAGGCGGTGCCCGCTCAGCACCTGATCTCATGCTGCATTTCTTACATGCTTCAAGGAGCCCAGGTGCTGGATTACATAAGACCAGCTACTGACACTGGCCGTTACCAAACCCAGTTATGCCTGGAATGGACTTTTTAATTAACTTGTACAGTCTTTATCTCACTTCCTCTGCCTCACTGTATCTGTCAGATGTAAAATATGGCACGTCATGGGTCAACTTAAAGATGGCCTTTCTTTAAAATGTATGTTTGACCACCTGATTTATCATGAGCTCACATGGACACACTAGATGCTTTTTTTTATAGCTTCCTTTTTTTTCAGCCTAAAGCATTTAAGCTCATGCACTGGGCGGCTTTAAGTTGGATGCTGGTGTTGCTGTTCGTCCAATCAGATTGTTAAGAAGGCAGCTGTTTGCAAACACGGGTTGATGTATCAGTGAATGCATCCAGAGAGTTTGTTTTCTGGTCTTTGTGTGCACATAGTAACTCAATCCTGTGGTTTTCTCTGTGTTTGACTGACAGTTTTCTAGTTGATGCATGAAAGCTGAGAAATGCCTCACCTGCAAGCCGCTCATAAAAAGACTCTGAGTCAGTTGTGATGCACCAAAGTAACCGTAACTTTTCCGCAACACACATATTGCATGCAACTAAGTGGATAAAATATAGTTAACTATGAAAGATTGATGACAAATGGAAAAAGGTGTTTTTGTGAGACAGTTTTATGTCTTAAAAATGTCTTCTGGGCATCTTTTCCTCCATCCTCCAGCCATCGTGAGCTTCTCCACACAGGCTCTTGCATTTCAGGTACACATAGTTTTAACCAAAATCACTGTGGTGGGTCCAACACAAGAGGAAAGCTGTTTTTTTTCAAGTGTGTGTGTGTTTAACTGCACACAGTTTCTTTCCAATTTACGCATTTGCACTCAGCGGGGGATGGTGCTGATTTAAAGAAACTTCAAAGCCATGTTTGACTTGTTCCTAATTACCCTGATGTTTATTTGCCTTATTAAATATAAGTGTGGTTGTGAAACCCAGAACAGAAGCCCTTCGTGCTGCGTGACTAATTTTACTTCCATGGAGAGGAAGTAAGAGTGCTGAGGATACGACGCCGGGATTACATGTATGTTTTCTTACATATGTTTAATTTTCTTCCATTTGAAAATTTCTTCTCCCATCCACTTTTCCCCCAGCTGACAGGCTGAATTACATAATATACAAAACAGCAGAGGACCTGTGACCCCCGCTCGCATGCAGAGTTGTTTGGCTTCCCTGAACTACATCGATTCCAGTGGAAACATCCACACATCAAAGATTGTCTTTGCAGCAAAAAAAAAAAAAGTGGATTTTCTCTTCAAGAAAAGGGGGCTGTGTTGGACAAAGGTGGGTTTTGTGCGATGAAAATGGTCCATAAAGGCCCTTTGAGGAGCAGAGGAGGGAAATAAATGTGAGCTGATTGAGGAAGGCATGTTGTGACGGGACTGAGGATGTGTTTGGAACAGGAGCAAAGTGGGAGATAGTCTTCAGAAAAAGTGTTTGGCATCTCAAGAGACTGTGACAGGAGATGTGGTCGTGCCAAAAAAAGGGGTGTAAATAAGTGTTGGTGTTTGTGTGCATAGAAGATTCTTTGGTGTGTAATTTATCAGTAAAAAAAACACAGTGTGGAGTTGTGTGTTAGAGTAAGTTGATGTTTTTAACACACAGTCGCCACTTTCAGCCGTCAGCAGCAAACAACGGTGGTGTTGTAGCTCACTGGGTTGAATGTGTGTGAAGATGTTTTCTATAACCAATAAAAGGGAAATATTTCTGACACTTTCAGAGGCAAACTCTCATATTTCCCCACAAACCAAGTTAGATTGACCCACACTTAAAAGCATCGCTGCTCAGCACTTGTATTGATCTCATCATTCTCATTTTCCTTCAAAAATGTGTAAAAGAGCAGCAGTGACACCTTGTTTGCATTAAAAAACCAGCAAGAAGTGATTATGGAACCCTGTCTGAAGAATTTATTGCGCATTACATTAAAAAACATCTAATACAAAGCACTTCTTAACTACATTTGCACACTCACGCAGACAGAAAAACACATCTGCTGATTGCTGGCTGATATAACTTTCTATCTAAGTCCCACTTCTGACAGCCTGAGGCACATTTCACCACAAGCCCTTTAACGCCTCAGTAGGATCCCTCCATTCAAAGAGTTCACAGCAGGAAATCAAGTGCTTTCCAGCTGTTTTATTAGCCATCTGAGAGCGTCTGTCATCCTCCTCCTCCTCCTCCTGCTGCTGCCCACTGATGAGAAATGGGAAACATTAAGAACGAGTGGCTGCCCTCCATCATCTCAGAGGGCTTCGGCCAAACTATACAGCGAGAACAGAAATCCGACCGAGTCCGACAACACTGGCAGGAAATTAAAGACATTCCCAATCATAAGTGGCTGCGTTTTTTTTTTTTTTTTCTGAAAGTCATACAGTCTGTCTGCTCCTTCACTCCATCTTTGAGAGGAAAATATTTAAATGTTGTATCATAAAGATACATTTTTAATGAGTGTTTACCCAAACAAGACATGCAGCATAAACCAACCAACGAACTATACGGGAAGAGTTGAAGAGGATGAAAACCACGGCCATGTTTGAGGTCAGAGGGGTCGAGGCATGCAGAGGGCCAAGAGACAGAGCGTGACCTTCTTGGCGGGAAGGGGAAAACATTTGACAGGAGACACAACTTGGACAGGAAGATGGATCATACCAAGAATAGCACAGACGTTGTTCGAAAAAAAAAAGAAAAAAAAAGGCCTAAAACATGATTGATGCTTGAAGGACTAACTCGTCTCCAAGCGCAAACAGTTTAATGCTACATTTTGGCAACAGCAGATGTTTCCCAGGGGCTGGATGAATGTCCTCTCATCACAAGTGAACAAAACATAAGTGAAAAGTTGAACTCTGTGGGTGGCAAAGTCAGCATGTCTGTCGTTTGATTGGACTTAAATGCACAGAGTTGATTCAAACACAAAATCACATATAAATTCCAAAAAACCTTGCTAAGTTTCTCTTTAAAGCCTTTGATTATCAGTGCAACCACATTATTTACACCTGCTGGATTACATTGCTATGCTATAGTAAATTTAGCTGTTTTCTGTATCATATTAAAGCCAAATGCTAATATCATACACTTAATATATTACACAACTGCTAAGAAAGCACGCCTCTTTTTCTCAGCATTGATGTTGCTTAAAAAAAATAAACCATCCAAATCAGTTTTGACTTTTATAAGTTAATCATGGCTGAGTATGACTCATCATCTTTGCAATGGGACTGAAAAACATTCCCAAAAAAAACAGGGAATCAGCGGAGCATCGCTTTTTAAATCCTTGTGGTGTCTGAATTAATGTGGGAAAAACTCGTTAATGTTCGCGCTACATGTAGTCCCTGTGAGCATTTATAGGAATAAATCTGCTGAATGAACTGCTGTGCATGTTTGGTAAAGTTATTTTAATGCAGACTACAAGAGATGCAACAACACTCTTTCTCCTGTTTTGGATGAACAAAGACAAACACCCCTTAAGACCGAGAAGGGCATTACAGCGTCACTGCACACATGCAAGTCTCACATTTTACGGGAATAGAAACCTCCCACGATTCTCTGGTGGTGGAGCAAACACAGAACAGAAGTATGTCTAGCCACATCTGAAATATTTCTCTTCCATACTTGTAGTTCTTTCCTCTTCCTTTTTTTTTTTCCCCAACAGCTCATCAGAAACAGCAAAGACAGCAGGCGGGACATATTTTAGGTTGAGGTTTGTATGCGGCACAAAAATGTGATTCATAGCGTGGAAAAAAACAAAAAAAACAAACCAATGATTAAAATATTTCTCCCCAAATAAACATCTGTTATCCAGACAAGTGTTGCGAGTTTCGCTCAATCCGCCTTGAGGTAGCTTGAAAAAGATTATCTGGATTGGGAGGTCAAAGTGCTGCTAAAGGTTTATTACGCAACGCTCTCTTTGGCCTAAATGGCTCATATGGTGGTTTAATAAAGTTTAAGGTGTCTGAGGTCAATGTTTGTGAGCGCTGAAGTAAAAAAAAAAAAAAACACCAGAGAAGAGAGCAGTCCAGCAAGCAAACCAGCTGTTAGAGCATTTAAATGAACCACCTGTAGCTTTATTGCACCATAAATGTATACATGCTCCTTCATTTCACACCATAATGCACTTCACTGATGGACTCGCCTCTGTTGCTACTGTAAAAGAAATCTATGGCATCTTATGAAGGCCTTTACCGCGGCCACAGTGCGCGCTCTTACGTAATTTACCAGCAGTGAAAACGACCCTGTCAACAGCTAGGTTTCGCCTCACATGCCCCCGTGTTTTCTGGTATGATGTCCGGGCCGTAGATGCAGGGTTAAGTTAGTCGAGTTAGATCGTATCTGCAAATGAGGTCTCCGAAGCACCGAGGAGCAGCATATTTCAGTGGCAGGCCTGCTGCAGATAAAGCTAATAACACCAGGCATAGAACAAATCACAGCAGCCCCCCACACACACACACACACCCCTCCCCGCCTCCCCGATTAGGCTTCAGACGAGGAAATGTGGTGGAATGTGTGCTTTTCAACACTCCCAGTGTGATCCCATCAAAACCAAAACAGCTACCAGCGTCGGAGCCGCTACCGAGGAAATTTTCACCCGCTCTTGTTCTCTGCCTTCTAGTTCACAGCGTGATTTATTTTTTTTAAAAAACTCTGGTGATTTATTTAGATCTGAGGACGATATAAGAAACAAGAAGGAATGATAAGACTTTCAGGAATTCTTCAAAAACATCAGAAAGTTGCCGGCAGCTGCATAAGATGCTTTTTTTTTTTTTTAAATCAAATGCAGTTAAGAAATGAGCAGAAATCTGTGAAGCTTTATATATCGATCAGCCTTCACCTCTCTACCTGTCCGCTGCAGCTGGTCGCGCTCACACTCCCGAGGAATTTACACTCAGTTGCAAAAAGAATTTTCACAGTCATGCCAAGTTTGTACCCGAGTTTTTTTTATATACATATTTATAGAAATACAGATAAAAGGGAAAATGTAAAGAATTCAAAACTACAGAATGACAGAGATTGAGTTTACGATATGCTCGAATCATAAAACATGTCATGGCAGTCACTGAAGCCAGCTCCTGTTTCACTTGTGTATTAAGATGAATTTTCTTTTAGCAAACAGAACCATATTTGACAACTTTTTCTCTCTTAAAAATACTGCAAATCCAGTGGTTTGTGTCTTAATTGTGTTTAGTTGTGGAGATACAAATCAAGAACAAAGATCTCACATTTGAAATCTCTTTTTTAAACCTAATCTGAATAAATTTGCTGTTTGACTGTAACAGTTCTCATTAGAGCACCCAATGAAGACTGGTAGATGCTAAATGTTTAAATGTTGAAAATGTCTACTGATTTTGTTCATGCACTCCTCAAAAAACATGTCTTTCACAGTTTTGCAGACGTAAACTTCATGGATTCTTAATAAAGTTTGTCCAGGATAATCAAGAGGAAGCCTTAACTGTTCAGCTTCACAGCACAACAGTGACCGTTTTTACACAATTTACCCGATTAAAAACTGTTGTGTTTGGTAGCAGGAAAGGGCAGGTTTAACTTAATTGCATGCATAGAAAATCAGGTTGATGCAGTGAAGTAACTTTAATAAAGGACTGCAGACTCACAGGGAAACAGATGAAGAAACAAGCAGGTTGAGGCAACAGGGACACAAACAGGTAACAAATGCTGGAAAAAACACCAAGAAGCTGAACAGCAAATGACTGACGGATGACTGGAGAGGAAAAAAAGGAATGCCATTATAATATTTCCATTTTTAGTATATAAAAAACTTTAAATCAGCCATTAGATTAATATCCATATATATTCCTTGTTAACAGCAAAAGCATCCAGGCTCAGTCATCACTGCTTTCACTGAGCCTACAAAAGGTCAGCTTAAATTGAGTGATGGTAACCTGATAAGTTAAACACTTGTCTGTCTTCATTAGCATCGATCTGCCTTTGGCTTTTTTGTAACTTCTCTGTATATTTTGGTTGGACATAGACACTTAAATTTGTTACATAAACGGACCAAAGATTTCCCAGAGGATGTCTTTAACTGAAGATATTTAGAACATTTAGTTTTCGTTCTCGGGGTTTCCGGGCATCGCTGCCATGAACGAGTGTCATATAATCAGATTTATTAATGCAGCATTCAGGCATCACAGAGTAACTGTGGAAGGAAACTGTTATTGGCTGATCGGCACTGATTTTCATGCTGCTCTGTCAATATCAGGCAGAAATTGAACCCAAAAATAATTTTCTTAAGTCCAGGAATATCAGTGATTAAGAAAATAGATAAGAAACAATTTCTGTTTTTAACGAATAACTATGTGCACATTAAATAATCCTCCTGAGTGATCATGATCCCTGAATAACATGTTAAATGAGAACTTTTAAGGGGTTTTTTTGTCCATTTTTTGATTTTTAAATAGTCCTTGTGCCATCTATTAACATCCTTAAATCTCTTCTCCAACATCTGTCAACATGCCACAAATTATTTTCAGACCGGGCTGCATATCCATTCAAAAACGTCAACCAGGGAAACGGTTTAAAAGCTTTTGCATAAGAAAAATGAATCTGTCCAACATCTATAAAGACTGATCCAAGGCCAGGACGTCCATTAAAAGCAATGTATTTTATCTAATCGCCTGCCAACAGCTCAAAAGGTTTCCAGCATTTCATAAATCGGCAGATTCAAACAAAAGTACAGTTATAGTGTCTGAAAGTCACCATATGCACGCGTTTGCTAATAATTTCACCTGATAAACAAAACAAAAAAATAACAAATTCATCTGTGGTTAAAAGGTAATTGTTATATAATCTATAACAAGTGTGTAAATATTACATAACACGGAAAGGGTTTGAGGTTTTGGGGGGACACACTTCTGAGACTAAACAGATGCCCTCTCATTTAGTTTTGGGGGGAACACACTGGATTCATTGAGGACCAGGGGAGTTGTTTGTGTGTGTGTGTGTGTGTGTGTGTGTGTGTGTGTGTGTGTGTGTGTGTGTGTTTAAAGAGTACTTATTGAGGCGACTGCTTGTGCATCAACAAACATTAGGGACAAATTGACTGTGAATAGCACAGTCGACTACACAATGAGACGTGATGACTGTGGTTCCGCACAAGCTGGCAAAGTTCATAACTGCAGGATAAATTGTCTCCTTTATTGGCTGTTCAACGAGGTAATATCAACTTCAGCGGTCCCTCAAGGTTTTTTTTGTTTTTACCCAGCAGCCTCTGGGTGCACGTGCAGGGCGGACAGCCAGTGAGGAGAGTTAATTGCAGGTATAAACAGAAGTTAGCTGATGGTGATGGCTAACACATGGAGAAAGAGATGGATGTACCGTAATAACCGGACTCAAAGATGCCGCCCAGTCACAAGAATGAAAACTGTCGAGTAAAAAAAAAAAAAAAAAATTAAAAAAAAGTTTTCCACTGCACAAGCACATTACTGTTTTTCCTGCTGGCCGAGCCCATTGGCTTTACATTGGTGTGTTGTCACGCAAATGAAGATACATACAGGCTCGAGGACGATTTAACAGATACAAAACCTTCCTTGTTTCCTTGTTTTTTAAAAAAAGAGCAGCTTAGTATCCAGCCATCTGAACACATCCATGTTCTCAGTGAAAAGAGTAAGAAAATGTGCTAGAAGGCCTTTTTTAAGCCAGAAGGGTATTTTTTGTTCTCTTAATTGTGGATCAGTTATGTGGCAATTGTTGTTACATGTTATCTTATTGTTGATGATTTACGACACTGACAGAAATCATTACATTCAGTACGCGGCATCATGAATCTTCATCTTTTTTATGTTGCAATGCTCAATGACAAGAGCACGACTGACATATAATGAGACATACCAGTGCCCGAGCACAAGGGCAATACCACAATCCACTTCCTGGTAAATCTCGCTGTTCCTTCATGATTGATCCTCGGTCTGGCACAAAGCCGTCTTCAAAATCTTTTTTTTTTCCTTCAGGCTGAAATCTACCCAGCTTTCCCTCAGCTCCGTCTTCTGCCCTCTTCAAATATCTCTGTAAAGCTTCTGCTCCAAGACAGGCTTACATGTGAGTGACTCTCCCTCCCACCAAGAGGCCATGTGCTCTGGGGTCTCTGGGAATGGGGAGCAGATGCTGGAGGGAACATCAGGTACTGGATGACCTGAGGGGTGGAGGGGAGGATGTCCTCTCACAGCCCTCAGACAGACATCACTTCCTGAGCCTGTCTGCTGCTCAGCTACACCAAAGTGCTGTTAAACACTTACGTAATAATTAGTTTGGTGCACGATAATGAAAAAAAACAGAGGATGGACATTGTTAGGCTGGTCTTTCTGGTCATTGCTACACATCTTAGCACATTGCTAACAGTTTATTGAGTGTAAAACCTCTGGAGGCACTGTGTTCCTGCATCTCCATGCAAATACAAGATACAAACAAAGTAGAAACATTCCTCCTGCAGCAGCTTCTGTGTATTTCAACACTGATGTGGTTTATATTTTGATGCAAGAGAGTTGGATGCAGGGTTTGTTTTGGCTAACGTCGCTCTCAGTAATTGAGTGAACTGATCAGTCCATTTTTGTCTTGTTGTGAGAAGGCACTCTTGTAGTTTATTCAGCTGTTACGCAGCTTTTCCAAATATTTGCATGTACAATGTGTTTTCAGGAATATGAGATTAGATGCACTCACATCAGCTGCGCCTCCGCACATTTTTTTCCTGTCCGTGATGCCAAGATGTTACACAATTGCTTACCTTCATTGATTGACACACTTTATAGGCTTGTAAAAACGCTCCATTACAACAGCGGGTAATCTGCATACCCACAGGTAAATGCAATGAAAAGGGTAAATTTAAATACTGCTTTATATAAAAGCAAAGGTAAATCCAGCACTTTTCTCATCTTGCTGTGTTTTTTATGGCCTGTGGTGATAAGCCGCAGGGGTTTCAGTGATTTGAGAGCATCTTGAAGGTTAATTCGTTTACCATCCAGCAGCCTTGAGGGCTCAGCCAAACCAAACTGAGATAATATGAGGTCTCATCTTTTTAATATTTAAAGAAGATCTTCTTTTTTTGTTTTTAGTATGTCTTTCACAAAACTGTGATCTGGTGCTTTCCTTTTTCGGGTTTTTTTTTTTTTTTTTTTTAAAAAATTAAAAATGGAGCTTTTTAAATAAAAAAGTGAAGAAAAATTAAAGG
>JAPZDV010000010.1:17220206-17235189 GCA_029814665.1 Acanthurus lineatus
AAGTGTATTTTTAACTCTCTGGAGATCATGGGAAAGACATTTAGACAGATATTTTTAGCTAAATTTGCAGGACTCTGTGATCATTAATGAAAGTTTTTTAAACACAGATGCAACTGTTGCTTTTTAAAATCTTCTTTTCTATAACTATTTCTGCAATAAACGACTTGCACAGTATCTGCTGAGCAGTGCAGACAAACAAAGCTAGCGGCTAGCTGGTGAACAGATTGGCATATTTGGTTAAGTTAGTTAAAGAATGACATAATTCTCCAAACAACAGAGTTTAAACACTGGACTCCATTAGGATGCAGAAAACACAACTTGATGAATGTTTCTTACTAAAAAAAAACTCTAAATCTAAACTCTTTCTGCAGCTTTTTAAACATATCTCTAAGGCTACAAAAACACTTTGGGGTCTGGGTAAAAACTTACGATAATTCATGAAAAAAGGCCGGAGAATAAGTTCATTATGTTCAGTTCGGGCCTTTAAACTGGTTAATGTGACCTTAACTAACATGATACACAGATGCTCTGAAACAATATTTTACTGTTAATTAAGAGTCAAACCACATAAAACCAGCCACAGGTGAGACGCTTGTTTAAATTCCTGAAGATTGTGTCACCGTGGTAAGTTGGTGTCCAAAATACATCAATTGAAACTGATTTTTATTATTTTAAATTGCTCTTGGCTATCAGCGCATCATTATATCTTATTGCTGCGAGCTAATCACAACATTGCAACAAAGCATTAACAAGTAGCAGCAAATATTATTAGTCAGAAAGACAAAGCAGCCACATCATGTCTGACAAATCCTCGTCAGTCAGTCACAGAGGAGGAGCGCAGGCCTGTCGGATCATGTTGACGGTTTTGCTCTCTCTCAGATGAAGTGCACCATAACAAACATGTCCCCAGAGCAGTTTTTTAATCCCAAAAAATCATTACAGCTTTCCTCCTCTTCGCTTGTCTTGCTTTTCCTCTTGCTTTGGGCGTCTGTGAACCTTAACACACTGAGATGTTCCTCGTTGGATTTGAACTAGAGAGGTATCTGCGCCTCGAGGCGGTAACATATTTCTGAGATTTAATATCTCGCTCGGTATCGGCGAGATAAAAGGTTATAATGAAGGGTGAAGCAGCTGGGAGATAATCTACAACACCATCTCTTTGCACGCTGTTTATCGCTCTGGGCATCACATCCTGGCTGTCACTGAACAAACTGTACTAATCCTCATCCAAAGGCGAAAACACACACACATACACACACTTACACACACTTACACACACTTACACAGGCGTTTTCAGTAATTCCTGCTGTTACTCAGCAACCTTTTACATCATAGTGCAAAGGGCAGCAGCCAGGAACAAACTGTGTTTATTAAAGGCTGCTTATAAATAGTTTTTATGTGATTTTTATATTGAAATGGTGGAATCTGTTATCATATTACAGAATTAGGAATTTATCATCTTTGTATGAACTCACTAATCAATTCAGCATGTTAGCAACAAGTCAGCACAGAGCTTTGTGCGTTGTTGTGGTCATATTGCAGGGCTGCAGGCAGTCTACTGTTATTTTAGTCATGCTAAGACTCAATTCTTTTAAAATGACTTTTGCCTTGCATCTGTCAAACACTACAAGCACCTCTGGCAGTTGTTATTGTGTCGTCTGTCAAGGTGAACAAAGATAAAACACTTAGTGCCGGTTGTTTTGATAAAGTTTTGGCAGTATTGGTTGTTTAATTAGGATATAAAGGAATACCAATTATCCCTCCAGTCACAGTTTGGCCACTGATCACTTGGGCACAGGGTTTTTATTAATGTGGATTAATCAAAAGGAAAATGCTCCCCTTGTAGATGTTGCTAACTAAAGTAAATAACTTCCCTCTTTTTAAAAAATATCTAGAGAATTATCAGTTTTGACACTTAATTTGCTGCAGTATTTAACCTCACAGATGATAAATAATCTAAGACAAGTTTTTTCCTCACAATGTGGTAATAAAGTCGCACCATCTGAAGATTGATGGCTAACCCTAACCCACGTCAGGACTGTGATTCTTAGAAGTTTAAGGAGTCGTTCCGGCCTGGTTCACTTTTATCACTTGAATGTCCTTGGCGCCCCTCTGACGTTTCCAGCATCTTAAGGCCGAGGTCCATGAATGAGCAGCTTTGAAAGAATGCCAACAGAAGGTGGAAAATACGGTTACGTAACTTCTTGTTTTTCCTTGACCCTTAAAAATATTTAAATTTCCACTTTTTTCGAATCCAAACTCACACTCCTCTCTGACTCATCTGCGTCTCGAGCCCAAAATCTACATGTACGATCAGGCGGACAAATGAGCCGAAACGCAGCTGTCAGGATCTCACCTCCCTGTTTTAAGGTTTTGTTTTGAGCTGAAACCACACGTGCGCACATCATGCAGCTTCGTTTTATTATTAACAGTGAAAAAAAAAAAGAAAACAGCAGACTAACATCTGGTCACTTTAACAGACGCTTTTTTTTTTTTTTTTTTTGCTGCTTAAAGTCAAGAGAGCCTCCTAAATATTAAGTTGTGCACCTGTGGATCTTTTTTATTTTTCCATGTACAGTATTTAAGTTTTTTTACATTCCTGACCTTTTTTATTTTTTTTACTAAGTTTGAACTGTATGAGGGGTCATCTGTGTCTTGAATTTCTGCTTCAACCCCACCCCTGGGAGCCTGATACTCATGGGAATAGCGGAAGATGAAAAGCATCACGACCCTGAGTGATGCTCAGACTGTCTGGCTCTGTCTTTGTCCCTTTGACTCCCTTGTCATCACGGACATCCCAGTCTTTCCTGATCTTTCCGTTCCAATCCGAGTTTTCCGCCTGTCGCCGAGCCTTACTTGAAAGGTTTGACGACATCTGAGTTGTCACCGCTTGCCAAAGTGAAATTCACTGGAATCCAAACACTTGACTTCCAGTTAACGGTCCTCGCAACTTTTCCACCACCTGAGCCAATAAACAAACAACAACTGATCAGCTGATCAATAGTTTCCTGGATGCAGCCATAACTTTATTTTTTTTTTTTATTTTTTTTTTTTTAACTATTAAACTTGATTTATAACACAATAAAATTCTTAAAGTTTTTTATTCTTTTAACGTGTTAGCTGTCAGTCCGGTGCCCACAGACCCAGAGGAAACATGAAGTGTAGACGGTGTATAAACTCGAATTTCATGGTTCATGGAAATCTAAGTGAAATCTTGCCATTTCTCTTAAATTTTCAAGGAAGACTCTCCGTTTGGACACGGCTGACCTTCTTTATTTTGAAGTGGAACCAACCGCCGGCGGCTGAAGCTGCAGTGGAAAAGCAGTGATGCTGTTGCTGCAGAACGACCGTCTCCTCTCTGGTTGCAATTAAGTGATTTATAATCTGGCAGCTCCTCTGCTCGGTGTCTGGGTTTCTTCTTCTTCTTCGTGCCCTTTCCTCTCATTCTTTCCTTCACCATTCACTGTTAAGTGGATGACAGTGAATCTGTGTGGTTGCCAATTTTACTTGTTGGTCAACTGCAGAAGGTCATTTCAGTCCAGACTGTTTTCTACATGAGTAAACTTTGCACTTGTTTAAACTCTGTCATTTGGTTGCATATACAAAGAAAAAAAATCCTTTTTTGCAATATAAAGAGCACTTTAATCATATTTTTCAAATATTTTACCTTAAACGCAGCTCTTCAAATGTTCTCAAGTAAATTAGAGGAAAAAAAATCACATGCTTTTCTTTGTTTGTCATTCTAACATTTGATTTTTTTATTTCTTTCTTTCTCTGGGGTACTGGTTGTATTTATTGATTAAAAATGAAACCAAATGTAAAAAGGCAGAGTCAAGAGATGGAGATTGCATAAAAGGTGAATAAAAATCTAGACATGAACTGATGTAAAATACACTTTAGATTGGGCAAAGGTGTTTTGAAACTCACATTTCTCTCATTGTGTGACTTACATAGTGAAAGTATTGAGGTATTTAATTGGCTTTTATGCAACACAGGGTTTCAGAACAAAATGAATGAGTCTATAGTCCTTAATGCTATAAAAACTTAACATATATACAGAATATAACAAGATGAAAAAAGAGTAATTAATACAAGTTCTTTACAGTGGACGTACACCAAGGAAATGTGCTAAATTTTGGATTTGTAAACAGATTTGTAATGTAAACAGCTGGAATAAATAAGTGACAATTACCAATCAACATCTTAAAAGTCTGACATTTTGAAAACACTGTCCACCAACTCTGACTGTGTTTGAGCAGAAACCTCTGATGTTAAACACAGAATCCTCCCTCTCCTCTCGGGCCGGTCCGGCTGATCTGGCTGAACAGCTGAAATGTGCCGTTGGCAGTGATCATCTCCTAATCCAAACCCCCTGCACCATCTTTTTCTAATGCTGACATTTTGTTTCTCTCATAGGTAAAATAAAACTTTAACAGCAGTAAAACCATCATGATTTTCTGTATTGAGTTACAACCTGTCAATCACAATCTGACACCAACAACAGCTTGATGTCAGCGGCAGGAAACGAGGTCATATAGACGACCTGTCATCATAGATGCTCTCTGGAGGAGTCTGGCTTCCATGCATTGTTTCCACAGGCCACAGTTCAGTTTAGCACAGCAGTTTTTCCATTTACAGGTAAATGGAGGCCCTCTAACTTGATCATGACCAGAGAACAGGGCACTTAAAGGCCGATAAGACGTACTTGTGCTCTATCAGATGCAGCCTAATTGCTCTGAGGTTATTATTGAGTCTGATTCTTTGCATACCGATGCAGATCTACCCATTCGGTCAATGAACTGTTTAACAGCAGCAGGATGTGATAATGACTCAACCTGATGTTTTTAAATTTAAACATTCTCAAAGGATCAGACGCAGTTTTTGGCTGAAGGTCACTGGCTGAACCTGTCTTTCTTTTTACCATATTGTCTTTTCACTGATACTTAAATTTGTTCTTGAGGATGTCCAAATCCACCTTGGCCTGGTTCTGTCAATTAGGATTAAAATGAGATGAAAAAACAATCCCAAAGGAAGTAAAAGACGCTGGGGCTCTAAACTGGGTGAAATTCCCTTAAGCAGGTCTAAAGTGTTGTTACATAATGGGCCTAATGCATCACAGGAGCTGGAGAAAATCACTGTATTACTGCCCAGATCGGACAAGTATGCCTTTGATCCGGGGGGGGAGGCTGCCTCTGAGAAAAATAGAGACTCCAGACACAGTCAGCACTTTAACCGATCTGCCTTCTGCAGTGTTATAAAACACTCAAGACTTCCTCAGAGGAGATCTCTACTTAACTTTTTATTACTCTCTGGGAGATTTTTTAATATTCATATTATGACATTACAATGTGTGAGGCTTGTTTTGAAAAAAATTGAATTAGTTTATTTTTTTTAATTACAAAACAAGATTGAAACAATAAAGTGATCCAGAAATAAGAGCTGTGGATACTAATCCGAAAGTACCCCACTTTTGTTCTGAAGGGATTTAAAACTCTGTGATCTATGGAATAATAAATAACTCCTTGACCTTAAAACCGAAAGGGAATAAAGAGCCTTTGAGAAGCTTTTTCATGTTTTAATCGAGCTCCTACATTTGTTTGGAGCATTACAGCCCGTGCTGGTGGTCTGTTTGCTTCATTAAAGATCATGAAAACCCCTCAAATCACATTCATATAAACATTTAAAAAGTCATTTTTCTACTCAAAAAGCGTGAAACTCAAGTATGAAAAGTTCCAGTAAACTCAACTGGAAAATAAAATTGCTTGAAATATTGCTAATAATTTAAGTTACTGGATTAATTTGCTTGGATCCAACATTAATTTTTTCAAATTATTTGTTTGTAATATTTCTTTTTTTCATGTCACATAGTGTTCCTTTTCTTTTTTAATCGGGTTTTTATAACTGAATTGTGTAACAATCTATTTCCAACCAAAAAAAAATACCAACATTTCCAGTTGTAAAGGTTTGCTGCTTTTCCTCTTCATCTATAATAACAATAAACTAAATATCACTGCTGTAAACAAAGATACAAACTGGGCCTCGGTGGGCCGTCTGCATCACATTACAATGTTATGACTTGGAGTCATTCGTCAACGGTTGGCAGCTGGAATACAAACATACCAATATGCTCCCAGTGTCTAAAATCTCTGCCTTTCTCTCTCTCTTTTCTGCCTCACCAGCAGCCTCATGGCTCCTACATGTGTGTTGGCTATTTTAGAAAAAAGTCATCTTGAACTTCAATAACAGACCGAGGTGTTGTGGTACTCGTTGTTCTTCCTGCACAAACACAGAAAAGGAACAAGTAAACTTGCTGCAGCTGTCTGGTCGAAACGCCACCTGGTTACATAAAGGTTATTTAAACAAGTAATGCGGCAGCTGGTAGAGACAAACCAAGACAAATATGTAGATTATTTAAAATTTTATTTCATGCATTGCATCTGAATTTGATTATATTTACGGTTTGTTTTTGTCTATTTTGCAAATTGTGATCAGAGACAGCTGAGTTCCTCTTGTGGAGCATCGAACAGTCATGTGCATGTAGCTCTTCCTCCGAGTTTGTGATCCAAGTTTCATCACTTCATTATCATTTAAACTGGAAATTAAACGCTGTGCATTTGGGATTTGAACTTGGACTTTATACTTGGGTCTATATCCTCAACCCAGAGACTAAACTTCATTTTGGGGAGCATAGAAAAGTTTCTTCCAGCCTGTAGAGGGGTGGCAAGTGCTGACAAAGCAGGGGGTGCGTTGTTTTACTGGAGAGCTTGATTGCAATTGCACAACAGTTCAGGTGGTTTTTGTTGAGTGTTTCCTCTCAGACCCCTTAGAATATCACAGTTTTACTCAGCGTGAACAGTTTGGCCTGCAGGGACGTATTCATGGCGCGCAACCCTGTAAATGTCAATAAAATAAAAACATCAGCATGCTCCTGGTTGTGCTCATGGCCTTCATCATGCTTGGAGAATGCATCCTCTCTGCAAACGCCACTGTTTGGTCTCCAGGTCGTAGACTTAGACAGAGTTCACGTCAACAGTGACGATCCTGCTGCTGGGCCTGTTGACTGAGATGCTTGTAAACTCAGACACGGTGCCGCTTCTGTTCGGGAGTCAGGAAATCACAAATGTTTAGTTTCAGTGGTTACAAAAACACATGACGCTGAAGTGCTGATGATGAGCAAGTAATGTAACTAGCAAAGCTCACAGAAGTTACTGCTCTGCTGCTACATGCACAAGACTGTGCGGCGCTCTGTTTGTGCACAACAGGAAAAGTCTTATAAAGTTTATGATCACACCTTGTAAAATGAATCAATCTGACATTTAGTTTAAGCACACATACCTGTTATGAAGTAATATTTACTATGTCTCATTATCTAATAATGAAACCTTGGATTACATGCGTGTGCATACATGTGTGCCTGTGTGAGTGTGAATAAATAAGTGGATAATAAATCAAATTGAAGTAACTCTTTACACACCCACATGGATCCAAAATGTCAGGATCTTCACAGTGCCTGTCAGCTCCCTGATGGGGGGGGGGCCACAGCAGAGTGTCCATCTCCCTGTCACACAGCAGACCTTGTCGAGGCTGAATCGAGTCGTGCATGTTCATGATCATATTTCTGTTTTTAATTACATTCAGTTACTCAGGCCAGCTGCTAACATCTGTGAGAACCAGGTGCAGACGGTGGGCTACCTTGATCCAGCACTGTTCTCACTTTGAGGAGAAGGTCAAAGGTCAAAATATGATCAAGTAGAGCGGCAAACCTGAAGCAGCTATAGATTAAATGTCTCAGTCAAGGACTCGAAGTCCTTGAGACTCTAGTTACAAAGTTCTCTGTTACAGATTACATCTGTCATTTACTCCTAATGTGTTGGATTACATAACAGTCTATTTTCTTTGCTTGCGTTTTTTGCAACTTTCCTTCATGTATATACACTGAGAGTAATATCAGCGGGTAATCAATCATAATTCTTTCCATTTTCATCCATTTCCATCTCATGCAAAAGGTCCTCCTTCTGTTTATACATTCTGTGTTATTTCATGTTGCGCTCTTGTATATTTTTCATATTTTGCACAAATTTGTTCCTTATGGAAACCCCTTTTTTTCTCTCTCAGCTCTTTAAATTGCTCAGAACCTGGTTGGTTCATCCACTTTAATGACTAATTTTCTGTAACTGAGTAGACAAGGGGATGTGCAGGCCCCTGGAGCCACACTGGGCCCCCTCTCGTTTTCACTTCAACCTCAGAAAAAAAAAAAAGAAGAAAATGGTGGACATGTTACATAATTTTTCCCAAACGGAAACTTATTTCTGGCAAATTTGCAGTTCGTCAACTTTTTTTTCTTTTTTTTCTCATAAGTTCACTTCCCACTGCCTCCAAAGGTTGACAGCTTTGACGTGATTTTCCCTCTTAGGGTTCTGGACCATTTGCTTCTAATTTGATGGTTTTCTAGCACCTCCTGTTCCCACTTCGCACAGCACATACTGTTTATGATGTATGGTAAAAGTCACATTTCTCTGGACCGTTGGGAAAAACCCCTGGAGAGGAAGGCGTGACATTACTGTTTATAGAATAAAACTGCTTGTTTTACTCTCAAGGTGTGAAAAAACAAATTGCCAAATGTGTTGAGGTTCAAAAGATGTTTCGTCAAATGGAATTAAACCAAACTAAAACAGATGTATTACACCCATTTATGTATCGATATCAAGCTCACGTTGGGTTCTTAGTCTTGGACAAAATACAGCTGTGGTGTTCAAACGTTCTTTGAAAAAAGTCACAAACAGTCCGAGGACGAAGGAACAATCTCATTTCAGTTTGGACTCACATGCCATGTGTGTTTTCCAGAAGTGTTTGTTGTTTGGGCCGATCCCACGCGATGTGCCTGCACATCTGGTGTGTGCCACTGTTGTCCTGACTTTCAGTGATCATCGCATGACTGGAGCTTTGCTTTTTTTTTTTTTTGACCAAATCACACTTTGTTGTTCTGCCACTATGCTTTTATGAAGTGATAATGAGACGGTCACATATTTTAAGATGGGAGTTCGTTACCGTCATAGTTGTGTTCTGATTTCCCAACTCTGTAACTAATATAAATGCATAAGTGTTAATTAATATATTTGTGAATAAGTATGGGAAATCATGGGCAAATAAATGACAGTTTTTTATAAAAAACAGTTGGAATAATATGAAATAAGTCTTCAAAGGCACAATAATTAAATGTGATACCGTAAAAGTAGAATTTTAGAAAGGTCTTGGTAGCAAGCTAGCACGAGATGCTAACCATTGGCTAAAGACCTGCAGATTTGGTGCCTAGTTGACCATTTGTTGGCCCTCTGCTCAATTAAATGGAGATTTATTAAAGAAAACTTGATTATGGAGCAAAGGATTGTGACTTTTCTGTTGTTTTTCCAATGACTTACTTTGTTTTTGGAGCAGCTGATAATGACACAGACAGAAAAGACTTTTTTTTTGGTGCTCAGAAAATGAAAAAATCTTTCAAAAAGTTTTCAATTTAGGTGGCAGATTGTCTACAAGCACCTTCAGCTGGGATTCGTTAATAATTTATCTGCCTACGACTACCCAACAGTGTGCAGTAAAGCATTCATTATATAATCATATCATAACTGTCTTACTGTCAAACATCTCCAAGACTTTTCATGAGCTAACTGAGCTCTACAGTGTTTCTGTGAATGAGATAAGATGACTCGTGTTCAGACAAACACAATGTACAAGGTCATAAGATACATTTTAAGTGCAAAATGACACTTTTGGAGCACATGAGAGCTTATCTGAGTGACAGAACGTTTATGTACACACTGTACCTCCTTTAAGACAACATATTTTCATTATTTTTAGCGGGGTTCAAAAGTTTTTTCACTTCTTTTCACTCTCATTTGACAGTCAGAAGATAGTGCTTATGAATAGTAAGGGTGGGGGCATTGAAGTGCATTGTTACTTGATGACAATACGATGCTTAATCAGTGTTGTGGGTGGTCTTTCACAACAGTGTGCAACAGTTGTCAAATGTTGATTACCTTAAATTAAAAACACAGATTCTGGCCGAGCACAAAAGAATACCTGAAGCATCGAACCATTACAAATACCATGGACGAGTGTGCTTCCACCGGTCCACAGCCGGGGCCCTTCGTCTATCCAAAATCTCTCGTTTCTTCATGTGATTGTTCTCCATCTGGTAGATTCAATCTTCTGAAAAACAGCCTCAGGTAAGACGGCTCGCTGCGTTTGTGCCAGACAAGGATGCCTTGGATTACAGGCAGCTGCTGCATGAAAGTCTACCGAGCGAGGAGGAAAACAAAGTTCATATGAAGGAACAGCTGAAATCCTCTTTTGTAATAGACATCTTTGGCTTGAGATCAAATGTGAACGAAGAGAATCTTTAAAATATTTTAAACTTAAAGGCCCTAAAAATTTGTCAGTAACTTTTGACAAAATCTGACCATTTTTTCTTGTTGCAAGAACATTCAAGCACAAAGCAAAGAGGAAGGTTGTTTTTTATAAAATTTAGATGAAAAGCAAACAAAGAGGTTGACAAGGCTCTACTAATTATCATTTTCTATACTTAAAATAGATCAAAACAGTATGTATGTAGTGATAAATATAAAAAATGAGAACCCAGCTTTACTTCGGCCCTGAGCTCTGCCTGTTTCTTGGGGCTATTAAATGCACAATTTTGGTTTTATGTCCCATAAACTTTGCTCTTTCGAACCCTGTTTCCCACAGACAACAGACATTAAAATAGTTTTTACAAACCAAATTCCTGCTATCAGACAGCTTAAAAAACAAAACAAGATCATATTAATGTTGGATTTGACCTTTTGGATTCTTTGCCGGTGATAAAAATGTATCATTACAAGAATAATCCCTTAACAACTGTCTTGTTTATCACTTTGGCACAAATGCCCATGTCAGATTTTAGACAAGGCCCCGAACGTCACGTCTGCAGCCCCTCTGCTTCCTTTTCCTTTGGATCCAAGAGTAAACTAAAACATTTTTCAGGTACCATTCATCATTAACTTCCACAAGAACACACAGTCTTCCTCACTTAAGGAAAAAAACCCAAGCAAACACATCGATTTCCCCATGCTGAGATAATTGGCCTTTGGTTTTCAGTACGAAGCCCAAGGCAGGAAACTGCCACGCTGCTACCAGCGTTGGTACAGAGTCGGGATTGTTCGGCGGTGCGATGGGTGGCCCCGAGCGGGTCGGCGCGCTGCAGAGTGGATGTGCAGGCCGAGCTCTGAGGCATGTGTGTGGACGGAGACGGAGGGAGCTGCCAAACACAACAAGCTGGAGATAAGAATGAACGAGTGGACAAACAGCGTGTATGTGGTCTCAAAGAGTACTTAAAAAACCCCCTTTGTGTTTCTTTTTGTCATTGAGAGCTGTGTTTTTTTTTTAAATCTGGTTATGGTGGCATAGCGAGTGGTGATTTAGCTTTTGCTTGCTCAGCTGAGGCTGGCAGCCGTAACACGTTTTCATCAAACACAGTGACCCAGTGGTTCGACAATGAGAGCAGAAGCTGTTTATTAAACATCCATTCGTTTCCTTTGTCGTCTTGAGATATTGAACCCAGACGGTTTCTCCTGAAGTGTCGGTTCACTTCCAGTCAGTAGTCTCTTGTATATGTTAGTTTACTCATGCTTGAACCATTCTTGTCCTTGTTTCACACTCCCATCCCCTCTGCGTGACTTCATAAGGGGCCTGTTTTCTTTTCTACGATTGTCCGGCGAGGCAATGCAGAAGTTTTGCCAAGACCTTTTGTTTTAACGCTCTCTCTCTCTCTCTCTACTGTTTGGTCCCTGCTTTCCACTCGCTGCACTTGGCCGCCCCTCGCTGACAAGGCGATGGAAAGGTCCACACGGACGAACCTCTTGAGATCGTCAGCATCTGTCGAGGAGAAAGGAAACAGGCTCTGTTTCGTACGTCTTTGGCCCCCGAACGTGGCTCCACTTACTGTCAGGAGAATTTCCTCACTTGTGCGTGATGAATTCAAGGAGGATCAGTCATCTCATTCGCAGGACTGGAAGAGGCCGTCCGACTTCTGCTGCTGCTTCTGCTGCTGCTGCTACCAAAACAGTTTTTTCCTCATTGGGAGAAGAGAGAAGAGATCAAAGACAGGAGTAGAAAGGAGGAGCAGACTTTCCTCGTGCTCGCTGAGTAAATGCAGGGTGCTGTATCTCTCCAAAGGATGATTAGATTGTGCAGCGCTCCGTCATCTGAGTAAATACGAGTTACCATAGTGACCCGCATGGAATCTCCACCGCAGGCCGAGTGTTTTTGTGAGACCGGAGCTGTTTTTCAGATGCTTTGAGGATAGGGAGTTTGTGGGCGTTTAGCAGTTTATTGAACCCCGCGGCTGACCTTTGTCCATGACACAACGGTGACACAAAGCATCGTTTTAGTCGCTCAAAGCTCCAGATATGATAAGGAGCAATGAAGAGAAAACAAAAGCAAGCTGTGGTCATTTTTAACCACTTTAAACTGTCTTGGCCCAGAGATTTAGTGGCTGTCTGCAGGACCACACAGAGCAAATACGGCCCTGGTCACCCTTGAGTGTCACTCTCCCATGATCCCTCTGGGAAGTTTTGTGTATCAGCATGTGGTGCCTTTGCATTATTTGTTTTGTGTACAACAAGGCACTCACTGCAAATTAAAAACAATAGTGAGGCATTAGGAGATGACAGCTAAAAATAACTGGTATTTGATGGTCAAGACTGGTTTAATATGATGGTTTTTATTGTCATTTTTAGTGAATGAGTGTGTTCTTTTGGTGCTGGACTCAAGAAAATGATTAAAACTGGTTATTTAGCACATTTATTTGGACTCACCTTGTCACAGTTATTCATATGTTGCTGCCAAAATGTCATTAACACATCACACTGTCTCGAGTGAAATCGAAAGGAGTAAATAATCAGGCACAGAGCAGCCAGCATTCATCTTGCTTATGTTAAACTCATCCGAGCTTTATGTTTTTGCAGCATGATCAGTCTTTGACTTGAGTTCTTGTGGCACATTTCAGTGTAATACGGCAGAAAAAGGAAATGTTATGTGTCCTGCCACATGGAGATGATTGGCAGAGGAAGTTATCCTTCACAAGCTGATAAGAGCTGCTTACTGTTTGCAGACATTCAGGCTACGAATGCCGAGTCAAATACAAAGTAAAGACTCTTCACTTAATGTCTTTGCTTGAGTTTGGTTTAGCTTTTTAAAAACTAAGAGATCTGATCTAACAGTTCACAGACATAGTGTTGTCTCATGTCTGCTGGATGTGAAAAGGAAGAAAGTGATTGTCAGCAGGTTCACCGGATCATTTTTATTGGTCGATACTATGTCAAAGTGTTTTTTAACATGTTGCACTGACCTCCAAATGAACAAAAAAACGTATTAATGTTTATGAAACTTTTAACTTTTCTATCTTATTCACTTATTTCCACAGAGGGGAGTTCAGGTCATGTATCTGCTTGTCCCTCCCACATATGCAGCCTCGAGTGAAGCCTCTTACACCCCAGCTACTCCAGTGGAGCTTCTCATTGGCCAGCAGATCAGGTTGTGGTTGCAGTGGGTACCTCAGCTTTTCCACATTCACATCACATATAAATGCAAACAGGGAATTGTAATAAGAAACACAAATGTTTGGTTTAAATTTTCTCCAAAACTGTAAAAAATATACACATCAGTTATGTTGTATTTTTTGGTTTCAGTTGTTCTAATCATGGATTTGATTACCGTTCACACCTTTGCCAAGTGCAAAAACAAGCTTAGCCTTTATTTATCACATCAGGCTCTTCTGTGGCTTTTCCTCCATGATCACTTTCACATTTATCTCACATGAGCGCAGCCACGTGCGAGGGTTTTTGTTTGGAAATGTGTTGCAACAGTTCTGCAGCAGTGATCATAGAAATCTGGCAAAAAATCAGCATTTTTTATTTTCTATGTAGCACTGCACACTAACACAATTGTGTTTTTTAAAACTTTAGCTAAGTTAAACAAATAAGAGTGATTCAATTGGATGATTTGTTAAAGTTTTCCTCTTACTTCATTTCATTTGAGTCAGGCACAAATGGAAATTATTTCCTCTTTTATTAAGTCGTTTCCTTCAATTTTTCTCTCTCTCTGATGCTGTGAAAGTTCGCTGGAAAATGAATTTAGATTCAAATCAGCTAAGCTTAATTAACGCTAATCATAATCATAAAATACCTTTTTATCCAAAAGTAATCTCACAGATTGAGTATTATGAGATTGAAAGAGAGATTATACGAGGGCCAACGCAGACAGAATCATTAGTCATAGCCGCAGATTAGTGAGTTCAAAAGTCATCGATATCACTGTTTAAGGCTTATGTTTTTCCATCTTACCGACTTTTCTTAACCTCCTTGATATGAAACCCAGATAACTGTGTTTTTTGGGGGGGCTTTTTGTTTTGTTTCCATCCATTATTCCTTGTTATCAGGGCAGCAACTCATGTTAATTTCATTTATTATTATTATTATTTCTGGGAGTTTTTATTTAAATTGAAAACACAAATCCAAAGTCAACATCTGTTACTATGCAGAAGACATGTAGAAGACATTTGAGGGGAACATCATGAAGGATCATTAAAGCATGAAGCCAAAGCGACCGCAGCGTCTGAGCGAGGACTTTATGAACCGGCACCGTAAAATGCGCCTACTGTGTTAAAAGCATTACAGCAGACGGCAGGCCGCTTTCATTTATTACATGCTCATCAGCGAAATGTTACAATAAAGCAAATTGACACTGATAGGTTCTCCTTACTTTACATCCAAAAATGCTGTAATTAAAAAAACAGCCTGTAGTTTAGTGTTTGTAACGTTCCTCAGACTGGAACAGGCAGTTCAGACTGCTAATACAGAGCAGTACTGTGTATTTTTTTTCTTCTCTTCTTTCCAAATCCATTTTATTATCTTACAACCTCTCGGCTGTGGGATGGTTTTGTGACACTTTC
>JAPZDV010000010.1:17236919-17262196 GCA_029814665.1 Acanthurus lineatus
TTTTTTCTTCTCTTCTTTCCAAATCCATTTTATTATCTTACAACCTCTCGGCTGTGGGATGGTTTTGTGACACTTTCAGGTTGTTCTGTCCACCAGGTTGGGGTTTTTTTCCCTTGATAGGGAGCTAAATGCTTCAAAAGCTGCTCATCATTATGTTCTTTGTCCAATAGTTTGACAGCAAGATCATTTAAGTTTTCTTTAAAAACTGTTGGTAAAAGTGTCTGCGCAGCCTCTCGGTCGTCCATGTCTGGATTTTTACCTTAAAGAAGTTTAAATAAAGGGCGACAATACTTAAAAACTTTTTTCATCTCATCCAAAGAGCCTCCTTAGTTCATGACCGACTGCAGTCCATATCAAGGTCATTGATACTCTTCTTCTTTGGTGCTCCATAATGTTGCAAGTCACCTGAAGCCAAATGTTGACAACAGTTCTTGTAGGTGTAAATAATCCACCTCATCTGAGACCATTTGTGTTGCAGCCTCACAACAACATGACAACAGTCTACAACACAAGTAGAGTCAGCCATCTTGAATGTCTTGTACTCTGTGCTAGCTTCAGATATTGTGTAAAATAATAAATAAAACCTGCAGCCGTACCTGCAAATTCAAACTGAGGAAACTTTAATTCTGTGCTGCAGCTTTTGTTAATTAACCCCTTAACATCTACCTTTTGGGCCTATTTGGAACAGCTAAATTAAAAAGCTTTTGACAGAAATCTATTAGGCCAAAAACATACATATGCATTAAAAAAATTGTTATTGGATAATCAAACAAATCAAGAAATGTCAAGTATTTGCAAAAAAGGTAAAAATTTTAACACTTAAATCTTAATAAGTTACCATTAACAAGTGCTTAGTTGATAACCTCAGTGGATCACCAGTGATCCAGTGGATGTGAACAGATTACTAAAAGGATAAATAATAAATAATGATTTTTTAATTTAACAAATTAGTTATGTGTTGAATATCTAATGAGTTGTTGTTTTGTTTTCAATAGTCCTGCTAAAGAACATCTTGTGTCTCTTCAGCCTTTTTTGATGAAGTCAGCCACATAATGACTGTGACAGATTAGAGGGGAAGGAAGTGTGGGAAGAGACTTGGACCGATAATTTGTTTTTGTTGTGACTCAGCGTGACGCTCGGAGCATAACAGTGTATGCAAATTATCGGCTCTGAATGGCAATTTTATGGATCTTTGATTAGTACTGATGTGATAATTATTAATAATAGAGATCATCGCTCGAGTGAGGCTCGCTCCTAAACAAAAACACAAACATGGGGAGTGCAGGAGGCAGCCGTCAGGATCTCTGCCAGAGGCAACAATGGTCACTTTGTGTGTCTGGTTTGCTCTGGCCAGCCTCGCTGTGTTCCCATGGTCCCCTCCTGCAGCTCCCGTCTGTGGGCATTCCTGGCATATCGCAAGTCTGAAGTTAACACAATACAACACTGGAATTACAAAAGAGTTTGGCTGATATTTTTAGATTATTATGAAATATTGATTGTTTTTTTTTCTTTACAAAGCTCTTGTATCTGCAGAAGGTTTGAAGGTAGCGACAGGTGTAACGGATCATCAAATGCTTGAAACCACACTAGAAACCTTTTCATTTACATGCCTGGTTAAGACATTTTTATTATTTTATCATCAATAATGGACTAATGCCACAGACACAGGGCATCGGGTACAAATATAAGATTCAGCAAAAACAAATGTTGCATCTTGGATGCTTCGTGGCAAAAGGAGAGTGTGCCAGAGTTTCCTGCTTTCCTCAACAAATTCTGCAATGTGCTGCAAACATTGATCAATAGGAGCACAGAGAGCTCTAAATTATAGCTCTATGTTGGATAATCCGTTGCTGTGTGCTGCCAAATCTACATAAACACAACGTCAAACTTGATGTCCTTTCAACTGTGACACAATGAGATTCAAACGGAGCCACAGAACAACTGAACAGACACGAGCATGAAAACAAACCAAACCGTAAGTTTGACTCGAGTCCTGATAAGAAATAAAAAAAGCAACATGCCTGATCTGTCTCTGACGTAAACAAATTAAGCCTCATGTTTGTTTGTTTTTTATTTCTATGGTCTGAGAGGAAGTTCATCTTATACACATTGGACATATATATGACTGACATCCTCAGTGTAGTTTCATGGGTGATGTGAGCTGATGCTGTTTATCAGTCTAACACACTCACACAAACACTGTGCAGCTTCGCTCTGCCGGCTGTGACATAATTGACGTCTTCCTCTCATCAATTCCTGCCTGTTTGCTTGATGTCATTGACATTGCTCTCATTCCTCCGCTGAACAGCTGAATACTTGATTACAAAAAAAAAGAACCTTCCTGACCATATAAGGTCAAATCCAGAAGCCCAGAAGTGAGCTGAGCTTTTCTGCCATGAAGGTCACTCAGCAAAGTGGCATTTACCCAGAGGAAGACCAACACATGTGCTTCACTACTCTTTGTCTCTGTGCTGTAGAGTTTTATTTTCTCTCTTGAATGATTGTCTAACTGTCATTAATTGTGTTAAGCTGGAGTTTGGAGAATAATTTACTGAAAAACAAGACAGGAGAGCAGAGAGGAGGCTTTCACTGTGACAGAGGAAGCTTGGTTTTAGTTTGGAAATTTAGTTGAGAGTTTTTATTTTGCACAATCCATATAATAACATTTTCCCAAATTATAATTAATCTCAAGTTTCTTTGACTCGCTTGTGCTCTGCAGCTTACAGACTGAAAGTTGATAGAAAGACTAATGCCAATTTTTTAAATTTTAATTATAAAGGATTTAAAAGTTTGGTAATAAACTGAATTTTTAGAAAATAACCTTTTGGTGCAAAATCTCTTCGGCTGGTGGTTTTTTTCATTTTTTGTTGCAGTTATGAACTTCAAATAGTTTGTTAATTCAAATTTACAACTGCAGACATTTGATTTTGTTAATCACTTGATAATACTATTGTAATTAAATACAAGCTTGTTGATCAGAAATAGCACTGTTACATTGCTACAATAGCCTTAGCTCATGATTAATCCTACAAACAAAAGAGATTATTTAATATCATGGTAATCCAGCAGTTAGAAAGTTAACTATTAATACCCTCCAACCAGAATGTTTGACATGATTTATTAACCATTAATAATGCTGATATTTACAATTTTAAAATGTTTCTTCAAAGCATGAAATACTACTCATTACCTTACAATTAAAACATGTTTAAAAGCACTTTTTTAACCATATAATAAACCCCCTAATCCTGATCTTAGTGACATTTTTTGCATGTTATGATGAGTGAAAACTCCAGAAAGTTGGACAATTCTCAATGATTCTACTTAAAAGTAGAGTTACAGCTAAAGTAATGCAAACCATATGAACGTCTTTGGTTCTAATTTTACTCTTTTGATCAACAGTGCAACCAAACACACTTTAGTTTTTTCTTCCCGTGCAGTAACTACGTCTTTAAACCCCTTAAAAGCCAAATTCTGGGTTAAGCAAACCCTCATATATTCTCAGTTTGAGTCTCACCTGCCAAATTGATACATATAATATATATATGGTCAGTTCAAATTCAGCAGGAATCAAGCTGAAACTGCCATTAATGTAAATATTATGCGCAGCTAAAATTTACAATGATTAATACTCGTGTTTCTCCACATAAATCACAGGCAGCCATCTTCTCCAAGACGCCATAAAACGCGTGAGAGCATTTATTGTGTATGGAAGCACTTTCTCAGGTCATTGGGTTTTTATTATTAATTACTGCCAGAGCACGACGGAGGTAAAATTAAACGAAAAGGAAGGAACGAGGTCACAGGTGAATCCCCCCCACACAGTGTTTGGCCGTTATGTCACTGTTTGTGTTCCTGTGGGGGGGTTCACATTCCCAACAGCTGATTCAGACACAGAACTGGTAGTCGCACAGTGATTTCCACACCAGCACCCAGCGTGTCGTAATTGGCACGGGCAGTATTTTCCCTGTGAGACAGCAGTCAAACAGTGCTACCTCAAGCATGTAACCAGCTTAAACTCTTGGGAAAATGATTACACTGATGGCTGTCAGGAACTCTCTTTTTTCGCAGTTTCACCCCCCCAGTGGATCGACTATATTTGGAAGTCTGCAAACCAAGTGGTTTAAGAAAAGAGACAACATCAAAAATCCGCCGACTCGCATGCTTGGGGTTGAAGAGAAGCTTTCAACATGCGGCCAAATCCGAAATAAATCTACGAAAAAACTAGCTTACAAATCCAGGTAAATGATCATAATCCTCGTAATATTCAGATCGTTGGACTGAGATGAGAACCGAATTCAAACGGATTCACTGTTTGCTTTCCTGGAATGGAATATTAATACATTTCTTGGAAGAATCACATCATCATTTGTAATCAGATTACATCTAATCTGAATGAATCCAATAAAAGGACACTCAGGATTAACTCAGGGTTCAAGTTTTGGGATTAGCATACCGAAAAATAAAATAATGACCATATATAAAAAGCAACTGACTAAAAAAATATCTATCCTTGAACTTTCCATTTAAATTGAGAAATATTTACCTTAAGTGTTTTTATTCTAACAGAAACTCATCGTGTGGATCTCTGAGGCCTTTTCAAATATTTTACATCGTTTTAATCTTCTTTTTCCTTTGTGTTTATTTGCATGATATCCCACTGAGCAACAGGAGAAAGGATGAATAGTTCTGAGTAAAAAATGAATGAAAGAGAAACTAGAACTAGACCAGAAAACAAAAAAAAATACTGCCAAGAAGCTAGTTCATGTTTGACACTCAGGTCTTCAGGTTGCTTCCCAGGTTGCTTCCCTGCATACAGATAAAACATGAAGGATTTACAGCCTCCTTGTGGCTGTCACTCGCCTCGTCTCAGGCTGCCTGGAGGTCCATCTACTGCATGTAAATTCCAGGAACCGGCAGTCTATATGAGCTCCATATTGGTTTTTATTAGCAGTAAAGCCTTTAACAGTCCTCTCAGACAGCCCTCTGCTTGTGCAGATCCTCCGCGCTATTTAAATCAGGAAATAAAATAGCGTACTGACAGTGGGAATATGCGGCGTTATCATCTTGGCCGGGTGTGAGCTTGGAGGAGATCATGTATTTTGTCGTGTGTGTGTGTGTGTGTGTGATTCTGTGTGTATCTGCCTGCAGCTAATTTTGCAAACTACTGGATTCATCATATTTATCATTCATCATATGTTCTGTACACATTTATGACTGTTTTTATTATTATAATAGTTTAAAAAAAGTCTATATCGTTGACTCATTTGTTTTAAACCATCTTTTAGCGATATAGTTTAAGCTAAAATCAAGGCTTACTAATGCTGTTGTGATCTTGTTTTTTTTTAACTAGAGCCTTTTCTGATTATTTTCCATCAAAATATTTTATTATTCGCTAAAGATAAGCATGATTTGCAATAAATGATGCCAGATTTTGTTTTCTTTGCTGCCATCTTTACTGTTAGAAGTTCGGGGGATGACAAGCGTGTGAGATACAACTCTTCTGTTTTTAGATCTGTTTTAGTTTTACTGAAAGCTCTCCTCTGCTTTTGATGATCAGTTTGGAAATGTGTCTGTTCGGGCATGACTCCGACATGTGGTAGCACATGTCACAATATACTGACTGTCTGGCACACACATAAATACATGCCTGTGAGATGAAATTACGTCCACGGGGTAATAATTTTCAGTATGTGGCCTACTTTTGAACTTTGCCAGCAAAGTTTACGAGAAAAGTTCAAGTAAAACTTGTTTGTAAAGTGGTTATGGGGCTGCCAGCGTCATCAGTTGGACCATGTGAGAAGAAAGTCAGGCCATTTTATTTGACATAGACCTCGAAAAAAACCACCAAACTTGCCGTTTTTAATGCCAACCTAATGACTCAACGGCAACTTTGGCTAACGTTTTATTGGACGAAATCCTCTGAGCAAACTGGATTTCTGTGAATTGTTTCATACCTCACATCACCAGTTTCATAGAAAAGTGCACCTCACCTCTTGCTGACTGATTCTTTCATCTTATTTATAAATCAAATTCGGTATTTTTTGGTTATAAAAAGGACACTATGCAGCTTAAGCTTGCCTTCTCGGCCCCACCCTGCCTCTCTCTTACAGTCTTTTTCCTCTCACCTACACTGCCTCCCGTGTTCTCTCTTCCCCTTTGAAGCACTATTTTGATGAGGAGTTGTGTGTTTTCCATGTGTTAAACAGTTCAAAGCCAGGGTGGCGAGGGCCATCAAAGCGTGTTTGTTGGCACTGGAGTCCTACACCCTCCAATCTCTCTCCCCTCAGCCTCGTAAACCTGAGAGGAAGATGTTTTGGTCAGATGCTGAGGACCTTCCTTCTTGTTTTTACGGGTCTGTGCGCTGATCCACTGTTGATGAGACAACGGTGATGACACCTACTCACCCCGCTGCTGCCTTTTGATAGTAAAGTCAGGGCTTTCCTGAGGAATCTGCCCAGGCAAGGCTCTCTATCCTCGTCTTTGAACACGCAGCAGGTTTCCATTAAGGAGGCTTGGGAGGGAAACGACTGAGGGGGGTGAGCCCTTAACTTTATGAGGGCCCCGCTCGGCATCCTATTGTTTTTAAGATGAGGACAGAGAAGAATGGGTTATAATTTCGGAAATGCAGAGATAGAACAGATGCATGGAAAGCCTTAAGATGTTTGAACCCTGACATGTGGAGGAAAGGGAATTGTGGGAAGAATTTATTACTCAAGGAGGGATACAGGCAGGATCTCTGCACAGTGGCCATCGCGGTTGAGGAGGATTTCATGAGTCCCCTCCCATAAATTCTCCTCAGAGATAATGTGTTTGAACCACCAACGTTCCTACATTTCTATCCATTTGATTATCCATAATATGTCTCTTTATGTAGGAATGTGAGAAAGATACACAATGTTCTCTCACTTTTCCAATGCAATGCATCGACACATGTTGGATTTCAATGTTAGTTATTGCTTTTTGCAGTCTGCAAACATCATGAAACAATGATTTTGTCCCTCGTATCAAGCCAAATGCAACACTGTCAGGACGGTGTGGTGAGAGAACTTCTACTGAAGAAGAAGAAATAAGAAAACATTGTGATGTATAGCAACATGTTCCCTTCATCTCCACAACTCATGAACTACTGGAAGATTGTTTAGTTGACTTGAGATCTAAAGAGAAAGAGGAACACAGAAAGATATATTACTGCTAAATATTTATAAGCTTGTCAGTGTCTATTTGTAGCTTTCTCATCAAAAACAGCTGCCTGCTGTGTGGAAACAAGGTTAATGTGATGGTGTTGTTGTAAATGTGTGTAACAGAAACTATAAGAAAACAAAGACTGAACCCCTTTTTTTAAAAATACAATGTAATTTGCTATATTGCTAAAAAATAAAAATGATTAGTGCAGCCCTTGAGTTTTTTAATGGCTTATCTTTATTGTCATCTAAAAACCTATGAACTAATACATGTTGACATATTGGCCATCCACACTTTTTTGGTGTTTTTTGATGGAAAAACACTCATTCTCAAGTCCTGTAAACTGCACGATCTCAGCTCTCTCATCACCTCTGACCCCTTCAGATGTGATGAAAATGAGAAAATGTTGGATAACACACCTTCTATTCAACAAAAAACCCCTCAAGGACAGGCAGAAAATGTTGCTCATAAGAAAAAAAGCCTGCAGGCTAACTAATGTCCCTTTCACACAAAATCACTTTTGAGTCAGAGAGTGCAAAAAAGAAAAAAGAAAAATCAGTGAAAGAAGGCTTAGCTCTGTCAGTCTGTCTGCATAAAGGTTATCCACTCATCCTCCCACTGCAATAATTACCATCAATAAGAAATTGATGAATAGACTCCAGATGTTGAATTAAACATTCCCAGCCTTCCCTTTGTGTCTGATTCTCATGCAGGATTTGCCGTTTTGCAACATCTCGTTGTCATCACCATTCACCGTCACCTCCTCGCAGGGTCCCTGGTGCTCTGCTTAGTCATGAGAGGAGATCGGATGATGCAGCATGAATCGGACCGATAACACATGTCTGAGTCTCAAATTTACTGAAATTAGATGCAGCGGCAAAATCAACATATTGTCCTTTTATTGCCCGAACAGTCTCAGCTAGCATCTTTTCAGGCCTGTCGTTTTCACACTGTCGTGGTGTGTCATTTTCTCTGTGATTGTCTGTGACGGTTGAGCTCTTGTGAGGATTGTGATGCCATTGTTAAACACCATCATGCTGTCAGCCGCAATGTTTCCAGCTGTCATAAAAAACAAGCACGCTGAGCCTGCGGACCATCTGATGCCGAATTTTAGTGGCTCGACATGGAAAACTGTTTGCACTGTTTGGCCTTTTTGGCTGGATTTCATCAAGTCAAAATTAGGTAAAACAGTGGATCCCAACCTGGGGGTCAGACTCTCCGGGGGGGGAGGGTCGCAAGATAAAACTGAGGGGGTCTGAGATGAAAAAACAGGAGGGAAATGCTTTTACGTAATCTGAGTTTCTATTTTGAAGAGCAGAATCCCTTTAATACTTCAGGCTGAAAACCTTTAAAATGAACCAACCAAAGAGGAAGCAACTCTTTTTTTTAGTAGTTCTGATTTTTTTGCAGAAGTCAGAAGCACTCAGGAGGATGATGAGTTAAAGTGCCTTTAATTCTTCATGGCGCCATCATTAGAACAATAGAAAACTTGCCCTAATGAAGGCCATAATGGCTAAAAATGCGTTTTATTTGTTGTAACAATGCAGCCATGAAGATTTAAAGGCTTTTCAACTCATCATCCTCTTGAGTGCTTCTGACTTTTCCCTTAATTTAACAAAATATTCATAATAAAATGCTATAAGACTGTTTAGATGGGAACCAGTAACTATAATCAAAGTCCTAATATACAGCTGACCCTTAATAACCTCAATGGCGCTTTTCACTGAGCTCTTAATCTTTCTTTTAAGCTGACTCATTCATCTATAGCAGCCTATACCAATCCAGACAGTATATTTACATTTAAATTACTCCAAAACCACCTGAATGAACTTTCCTTAACTTGAAATGTGGCTTGTTTGTATATAGCATCCCGCCGATAAGGACAGAACCATCGTTGTGAGATGTGAAAAACCTGCTTTTGCAGTCTTGACTAGAAATAGATGTTTACTTAAAACAGTTGCAGAAGGTTTGCAAAATACTTTCCATGAGCTGCAGAGAGAAGGAGCCTGTGCATCTGAGTGGGAGCTGGATTTACCTGCCTGATGTTCGGCCTGCAGAGGACAGACTTGATAGTGTGTGAATGAGGTTACAGCTGAATAACATCTCACAGGCATCTCCCTCTGGATCTTGGATGGCAATGAATAATGAGGCATTTAAAACAGCTGCAGATTAATTAACTTCTGGTGAAAAGTAAGATTTGTTTTTCATTTCGTATGACGTCAGTGACATGAAAAACCTCCAGAAGTTGCTAAATCAGCCCTTTTTTACCTGAGTTAGAGAGGATACACAGATTATCTTGTTTCAGTAAAAATGTAAGGAATAATCTACAAAGAGCCTAAAGGTCAAGAGCCGGTTATTATTATTCTTATTATATACAACTTCCTGAGGGCCATCTGCCTGCATTTGAACATAAAGTGCACATTATTTATTCTTATTCTAAGACAATACACTCTTTTTAAACATTGTAAGCCTTAGCATGAACTTTGCTTTATTTCTCAAAAGGCTTGTAACAACAGATTTGAATAGCCCTCCAGCTATGAGTATTCATTTACAACAGTAAGCTGAAAATAATGAATATCTCAAAGCAAATCAGGATTAAGCACCGGCCATGTTAAACTAGATGAACACCAAAGTCTTCCGTGCGCTCCGGGGAAATGAGGACTCCATTGCAACTCTATATGATACAGTACATACATTGTTTTTAGGGTTTTTTTTATTACAAAAGTATCAGCCTTTTGTTTGGTTAATCCCAGTCACCTGCTATCATTCAACATATTGTGAGATTATAAGGAAGCTACCTGAGACACATGAATGATTCTGACTTTTTTTTCTTAATGAGTACAAAAAAAAAACTTTTTAAACCTTCTCGATTCTCTACCAAAGCGTCTGTTCAGGGAGCCTGTGGAAAATTAGCGATGGTAAAATTTCTGGGTTTGTTCTTTCCCTTAATTACAGGCGGCTGTACCGTCACATTTGGGAAAGGATGATGGATGAGAGAGCAACAGCAGACGGACCAGAAACTGATCAAGAGAGAAAAAGAGAGAGTGAAGCAATCAGTGTATCTTTGCTTCAACAAAAGTTCTCGTCAGGCACCACAAAGCCATAACAACTCAGGAACTGAACTACGATATGAAAGTCTCGCTTGAACTTCCTTGTTTGACCTTTTACCACATCTAATGAACCGCAACAATAAGTTAAACTTGCACAAGAAAACTACAATAGAGTTTTTGTGATGTTTTTTTTGCATTTGTTGTTGCAAAAAACTCAAGTAAAAGAAGTAAAAAAATCCTGAAACTGTTCCTTGTCTTCCTGGAAAGTTCTTGCCATGGAAATTAGTTTTAAGTGTGTGTTCAGGAAACGTCTCATGGTGGGGCAAATGGCGGTGTTTTTTTGGGGGGATTTTTTCTTCATCTCAGTCAGGGGCTGCTGTAAACATCTTGCAAGCAAGGAGAAAAAGGAAAAGTGAGTGGGAGGTGAGAGAGCTGGAAGTCAGCGTGAGATTAAAAAAGAAACAAAGGATTGACGAGAAAATGATAAAGACAGAGGAGGCAGGAAGAGAAAGGATCTGTCAGCTGGGGTTTTTAGCTGAGTCCTGCATCAGCCAGCAGAGTATCTTTGACTTTACATAAAGAATCTCTACAGCTGATAAATCAATCGAGGTCTTTCACACTGTAGTTACGATCCATCACGGCTGTCTTCCTCTCCAGGTACAGTAAAAGGTGCAGCTTACCAAACTAAATACAAACTCTGCGTTTTTTAGGCTCTTTTTTTGGCTTGACAACATCAACTGAGCGCCCACATCCAGCGGCAGTTCCTGTGCGCTCTGCCAGGAGCCAGAGAGACATGTGTTCGTACGCCACGTAGGTCCGGACCTCCAGCTTGGGCCTAAAAAAACAACCCCTCTGTTTCTAGTCTACCTTCATCAGATTTCAGAACTGGATCAGAACCGCTCCACAGAGCCCTGCAGGTTGAGTCTGCGATGTTAAGCCTGTGGGAGGTCTTCCTGGGTGTCGGATAGGCTCTTGGAAGGCAACGGATAAATTGAATTTCCATATGGATATGTGAGGTTTGACCTACTTCCTGTTAACGGTCCCACAGAAAAATCTCATTCATCGTTTTTTCTTTTTGAGCTCCACGTGAGGCTGAGCTGCTGTAAACAAGTCACAAGCACACCCATTCACAAAGACCCATTAATCCTCCTGTCTCCTCCTGTTATCATCCCCCAATACTCAAAACAAATAAGCTCACACTCTTTAGAAAGTAGTTCTCTTGCATTATTATTGGCTGACATTTGAACCATTACGTTAAGGGCTTGCAACTGTATGGGATTGTTTCTCCACATTTTCTCCCAATTTTTTTTCAAGAATAGCGGGCATTTTTTGACTGTTGTTCAGTGTTTATTTCCCGCCACTGTGAAAGCAGCGTGCAGCTGTACAGTTAACTGATGTGGTCTGTGTTTGCAGCTGTGGCATGCTGAAGCCATTGACTTGAGCCGTTTTCCTGTCAGATAAAAAAAAAAAAATGATAATGATCCTAAGCCGTGCAACCATTTCGGTCCAACAAAAAAAAAAAAAAAACAGAAACAAGTCACATGTTGTGACACGTTCAACGTAATGTGTGTTTTTGTCCTTATGAGTAATTCAACTAAATCCAGTTGATTTGCAGGTTTAAAACACAAACACAGAACCATATGTATGAATGTATGTCCCATGATGGAGAATGAGTCTTTCTCATCTGATTAAATTACCGGTGACATTTTGGTCCAGGCATTACGGTATAAGCCATGTCATTAGCGCTCTAACCACGGTGGTTATAAAAAGAGTCAAACATGCCACTGATCAAGGCCTGGCTATGACATATATTAGACAACATAAGAGAAGTTTTAACCAGAATTTATTACCACTAAATCCAAGGAATTCATCAGTCTGAACCCAGTAGGACAGGAGTTTAATCAAGTTAACTTTAGGCTTGTTGTGAGGCACATGATGTTCACTATGCACTAACCTACGGATCAGTTACACTCAGCTCATACTGATGATGTAAGATGAATTTGAAAATAGCTCAAAAAAAGAGCTGCATACAGACGTTATCTGTCTCTGAATCTGTATCCACTAACAAAATTATCTGTCTCTGAATCTGTATCGGGAAATGATGGACTGGGAGTGGGCATGGTTCACACTGGAAGAGGGAGAGCGAGCTTGGGCAGAGGCAACAGGTAAGTATGGCAATTAAAATATTTGCAGGGGAGCACTATGTATTTCATTTGTAATTTAATAACTATTTTTGAGAAAGTTTCGATGCGCCTCCTTCTGCATGCTCATGCACGTACCCCCTGCACAAAATCACCTAGTCTCATCTAGTCAGACTAATATCACCCGATTTAATGATGTAGTTAATTGATCTTTTTTCTGTTTTTGTAAAGCAATGAAAGTCAATGGCACAGCGGATTAAGATGAATAAGGATTTGCTTCGCAGTTGGTGCAATTATTGCTGCTTTTGGTCTTTCGTGGATTTTGTTGACAATGAAAAATAACCGTGGAAAAGATCCAGCCTGATCCTTTAAATGTACAGAGCTTCTACTGATTTTTACAATCTCCTTATTACACTGTAAGTTTAGCAGCAAATGAATTATTTCAGTGTTTCCACAAGTCAGAGGATAGTACTGACAAATGCTTCCTGGCAAAAGAGAGATATTATTCTTTTCTCCTCTATTTCCTTCGCATTTGAACTATCAGTCTAATTTCTCTCTGGACCATTTGTTCTGGACTTTCTCCATCTCTACTTAAAGTGGAGCATCAAAAGAATAGACTCCGAATGTTGGATAGAGTTTTCAGTCACAATGCCCATCAACCTCAGGGAGTTACGAAATTTCGTTCCAAAATGGACAAAAGCATGGAAATTTCTCTTTCAAAATAGTAAAACAAAAAACATCTTTACCTGGTTAAGTTGAATTGCTGATATTGATCAACAATGCTTTGACCATTCACAGAAATATTGAAGTTATTTTCTGTTGTGAGGCTGTGGAACCAATTTTTCCCCTCAAATCATCCGCAACTGAGTCAAAACACACACAGATCAGTCTGCTGAACCTGATCTGTGTGTACTAACAAGCTGTAAAAAAGAACATTGAGTGACATTTATAAAAAATATGTGTGTTTTAGACATTTTATTCTTGCCTCTATTCTGTTAGTCTAGAACGTAAAGAAGATTTACAGCTAAAAGAGAAACAACTGACAGTAACTGGATCCCAGTCGGGCTTTGCCAGATCAAATGAATCATAATAATTTCAGACTCGGTTTTTGAAGCTGCTCCGATGAAGATGTATTAATCTCTAGAGAATGAGGCTGATTATTTTCCTCCTGTAATAAATTACTTTCTGGAGAACTGGATGAGCCTTCACCGGAACAGGAGATCGTTTAGCATTTTTCTGTCTGAAAAACAGACTTTAAGCCACATCACTGTAATTACAAGCCTGGAGACAATTGTAAGTAGTTGATACAACAAATAGGAATGAAGGCTTCGAATTTCCTAGCTGGTAAGTATTGATTCGTGCAGACTTAAAAGACAATTTGTACTGGCAAATTTTATTAGCTTTTTAGTTGAATGTGTTGCAAGCACCATCTAAGGCAGACTTTATTGTTTCCAGCTGACTTGTTTACCATGAGAATTTCATAAAACAGTCTAAAAAATGCACTCAGTGGAAGCTAACCGAGGTTACTGCTTTAACTAGTAAGATGGTTAGCTTCAGATGCTAATCTCTGTAGCTTGCAACTGAGCAGATAAACTCAATATTTTGATTTAGTTCTTGCTCTTTTGATTTTGTTCTGAAATCTTTAAAAAAGACTCCAACTCATGATGCCTCATCCCAATATTACTACCGAACCATTCGCACCACCTCAACATGTGGGGAACTCTCAGACATGACAGATCTGCCGGGCACAGTTATTGCTGGTTACACCATAATTGGACCGTCACTGTTCAGGGGAGGGGTTTTTAGGGAGCCGGCGGTCAGTTCACCTCAAAAACCGACAGAGTTTTGTCGATCACTGTGCAGCACATAGGTCTGAACATACAGTAGCCACCCCTGTGTCCTGCAGCGAGGGGGAATACAGGTCCACTGTGGCGGGGATGTTGACCCCAGTCTCCTCCACCTACTTCCCCTGATGGACAGTCCGTCTCCTCTGCAGGTGTGCATCAACCTCATAAAGAGATGTCTGTGCGAATCATGTTTGCCCTCTGCCCGTTTCATCATTAAGGTATCGGAGTGAGGAAAAAAAAAAGCGCTGTGGGGGGAAAAGCGACCGGCCTTCTAGGTTTACCAATTTATGAAGCAGCTTTCATGAGTGAGGGGGCCCCCGCTGCAGTTCCTGTTGAACACACGGCTATCTGTTTGCGAAGGGAGCGCTCGTGGTTTGCCCGTGCTGGCTTGTTGCCCTGTGTCCATGCGCTCCCCCTCCCTTGCAACCCCTCATACATACCACTAACTGCACATTCACTCTTTTTTTGTCTCTCATGCTTCCCCACAGACCTACGATCCCTTTAATTCTCCCTCATTCCCAAATTCCCTTGAATGTTTTTACACAGAGGGAAAATAAACCACCATATATACCAACGCCCGACTCTCAAATCTCCCCCCTAGTTAGAGTGTGATTCAGGGCATTAGTATGAAGCAGTGAAGGGAGGAAGAGGGCACGGCAGCCAACATGCAATTGTAAACTTATCTGCCTTGAAAATGTTTACCTGGACACCCAGTGTCATACTTTCCTTGGGTGTTGCTGTTTCTCTCCCTGCAGCCACAGAATGGTGCCTTTGTGAGCGAGAGTTCAGCACTTTCCTGGCCCCTCGGCTAGTCTTTCAAGCAAATGCTTCATCATACCCAGCGCGAGAGAAATGGCTCTTACCTGGGCCTCCAAAAAATCCATGTGACGATCATCATCCCTGTACTTATTTGTCTAAAGCTGTAGGAAATGTGTTTTTAAATCATGCTAATCCACCTCTTTTTTTAAATACGTGGTGTGTTTTCATGTGTTAAATTGGAAGGAAGGCCATTTCAATTGCCTTTACCTGCTCAGGCCACTCGGTTTACATTTGCTTTGGCACCCACCGGGCTGGGTGTTTCTTTTTTACGAGACCAGCTTTTGTGCGTTACATAATAAAATGACAGATGAAGTAGTAAAAGTATAGTTAGAAGTGGAAAAAAAAGTATTTATCATTGCCAAAATCATTTCCACACCATATCCATTAAGTTGAAGTTACAAACAGTTCCAGAGGGGGGTTTCAGTATTTTTGTCACAAGCCGTTGGCTGCACCACTCCCTTTGGTTCATTTTGGATCAAATCTCATCTCTGTTCTGCTTCCAGTTCTTGGATTGGCATTTGCAAATTTATGACGCCTATGTAAATTTAGTACTGTTTTTGATTTTACATGCATTTTCACCATGTAATTAAAATTGACAGGGAAAATGTGCGGTCATTCCGCTTTGAGTTGGTAGCAAAGGTCATCTGTATCTGCAAAGATGCTCCGCTGGAGGTTTCCAGATGGAGCGCTTCACTGGTTTAGTTTGTGTCTTGAATTAAGTTCTTGTCACGAAATCAGAAAAAGCTGTCATCAAAGTGCAAGTACAAGTTTTGGAAGAACAAGAACATTTGAACATGGCATCCCTGACGGTTCTGAGGAACAGAGGGAGAAACTTCAAGTTACATAACAAGCAGACTTACCTCCGCTTGTGGGAATTCTCCGTGTGAACCATTCACGTCGTCGAGACCATCTGATGGCTATCAAACTCTGACTGATGATCAGGGTCCTCGGGGTCAGTGCGGCTTTAGGGGCACCAAATGTCCTTCAGGCCAGGGCCAACTTGGGTCAGTTTACTATGCACCACTGCAACAGACCCTGGGCCCATCAGATAATATGTCCCAGGACATTCCTGAGTGGCGGGCCCCCTCCTCCAGGGCCCGAGTGGGGATTCCTCCTGAGCGCTGGGGAAACAGCTCCGTCTGGAATGCTGGGATTTAATTGATCCATTGGATCAGACTAAAACTACAGAGGCTGATCTGGACTGCTACTGTCCAGAAACACGGGAAAAACTAATATTATGAGGTCTTAATTGTTCTGTGTTGTCAGCACTATCACACTTAATAATGCTCTTTGTATATGTTCCAGCAACGGAGATTTGTTTGACATTCTCTGACTCATTAAAATGTGATAAACTTAGTATACAAGAGCTCTAGGGGGCTTACGATGAGCCAATCAGCGCCATGGGGGGGACTTACCCCATTATCACGCTGTTATCACGCTGAACACCGGGCCAATTTTGTTTTTCTAGGATGGCAAAAGCATGTTTTGAGGCAGAGGGTGATCTTGACTTTAACTTTCAGACGAACCCCAAAACCAAGGAGGATAACTATTGTCAGCTTTTATCTAAGAAGCTCTGTTTTCTTTGAAATCTCTGCCATGCTGGACAAAAGCACAGAGTCAAACTTAGTCAGCATGTGCAGGAAAAAGACCTACTGGTGAGCTATTCCCAGTATGATAAAAGGTGGAAAGAGGGCCGGTTAAACCAGTCCACCAATCAAGCCAAATTAGACGATATGCAACCTGAATTAAATTTATAAGAATAATAAAATTTGTCTTTTCCAGCATGTCCACAAGAGTCCTCTCTGTTCTTTTTAGCAGGCACTGCTTATATACTCAACCCCTTTACCTGTGCCAGAGGATTTAACCACCAGACACTGGAAGTTTAAAATAACAAACGCTAAAGTTGGGATGGGATGGATCTGATTGCTGTTACATAACGAGCAACGCAGAGTAGAGTTCCTACGAAAATGTCACTGATTATTTATGTAAACCTTAAGCGTCAGTGTCAGCTGCCAGAGACTCCGGAGGGCATCGGTTTCTTTTCATTCGTGTAGTACATCAGTAATCAAATGCAACAGGTTTAAGGAAAACCTGAAATTGTTCTCTGATGTCTGTGTAACCTGTATACATTCAAATGTTCGTACAGTGACGGGATTCTTCCTCTATCTGGATCAGTGGGTTCACACCACGTCTGCTGTCTGGCTCTCTCCCTCTGCCTTGAGCCCACGCGTTTACAGTCTGCATAAGAGTATCTTTGTGATAGCGCCATGCTTGGAACAGACTAATACTGTGCAGCGCTGGAACTCCTGCAGGTCCAGTTTCCTAGACCACCAACTTACTATCTGTCTAGCTTTATGTCTCTTTCTTCTCCTCTGTTTTCTTTCTTCTGCTTCTCTCTGTTGCTGTGTTCTTTTTATTCTATTCTTTTTATCTCCTATTTTTTTCTCTCTTTGCTGCTTTTTGCTGCAGAGAGAGAGGACAGAGGGCCTTTAAAGCCAACGGCGGACATGCCTATCAATCTCTCCCACCACAGAATTTGTGTGAGGGCTAGTTTGCTGGGAAAAAAAAAAAGGTATTTTAGCTCAGCACTGATGTGTCCTTCAGCAGCTGAAATCGCAAGGGAGACGATCGGCACGCAAATTGGTGTTTTTTCCGCTACGCTTACTGGAAAAATCTACAATTACTGCAACAGAATGGATGTAAATGTAAATATTAGGGCCACCAAAAGCAATGACATTCACTTCCATCACTTCATAAACTGTCCTCTGCATGTCAGCAAGCCCCTAAACACCTGGAAGCTCTCTCTCTTTCCAGAACATGCCATGGTTGAAACAAAGGGTCACAAACATCCAAATAAATCTTCATCATTTACACCAAGCTTGTGGTTCAACCAGAGGCAACAGTTTTTAGGTTCCAGATGCTGTAACTGTGGCTGAAGCCCATAACTGACCAGCATCTGGATCTGGCTTCAACTAAGTCGATTTCAGAACTGTATCCTGCCACATAAATGACAGAAACATTGATAAATATTACTTCCATTATTGTTTTGTCTGTGAATAATATTAAAAATAACGAAAAACACTCCTCGCAAGTTAAAAGAGCTCAAAGTAGCATCGTTAAACCGGTTATTTTGTCTGACAAAGACTCTAAATCTTTAAAATATTCAATTCACAAAAATACAAAAGACAGAACATCAAGTTCTTCCATGTGAGAAGCTTGAAGCGGCTAATAGTTGGTTTTGTTTTGTTGATAAATGTCTCAAACAATTTCCAAACAGTTACCAAACACTGGCTCAAGTTGTTTTTCAATTGAATAAATGAATATTGATGATTTTTTAACAGTTATTGTCATACTAGATATTTCCTGGTCAACAGGATAACATCTGAAGAGCCCTTATGTTTTGCCCCAAAACAGAACAAAAGCAGCAGATAAACAGACATCGTCAAACCTGCTAAGAATTATTTCTATAAGCACCGAAGGCTTTAAAGTTCAAGATGTTTTTAGCACCTCAAACTTTCAACATCCAGGATCTCAAAGCTGTTGAGGTTTTCAGAAGGTTCCATTTTTAGGTTGCAGCTGGCAGAAATCCTTTAATGCTGCACATAAGACGCGGTGAAAACATGTCTGAGATGGTTTATATTCTTTGCCAACCAGTAAATCCAAAAGGCCTGTAGACATAAATTCATTCTTTGTGTGTGTGAAGATTAGCGTACTTGCACAAGACAGCGTTTTGTAAAAATGGGAGGTTATTTTAAGTCGGAGGAAGTGGTATTGTTTCTTTTCTTTAAAGAAACGAACACAGATGTATGTGATATTTTCAGAAAGCTTCTCACCGACCTGAAACAACTCAATTCTGGGTGGAAAAACAGTGCGGTATGTGAAATTCAGATCCGCAATGTTCCACTAAAAACTGAACGTCACCTTTGATTTATGTACCATGTCTGCAAACATTTTGTCTGTTTGTCTGAATACTTCAAATTAAAGTGAAATATTTTCAAAAAAAGCTTATTTTAAGTATTTTTAGCTAGAAACACAATGGGCAGGAACATCTGAGCTGTGTTCGCAAAGAAATAATGGAAGCAATAATGTATGAAGCAAATTGTAGCCCTGCTTGTTTTTGTATAGCAGTTTTAATAAAGATTTAAAGATTTAAAAGTTTCTTCTCTACGCATTAACTTACTGCTGCTTTAATTGACACATCACTATGCTCCGCCCCCTTAGTTCCTGTTGCCACACCTGCAAAGCTTTTTGTTTATGATTGGCTTGTGTGCAGTTTGCATAAGCAGCTGTGGCTAGTTAGCTAATTACTGTGGCTCCCACAGAAAGCCGAGAAAGCAGTCCCTGAGAAATAATGAACCCCTGAAAGATTTAGCAACAAATCATGCATCAACTCTGGTTTGTAATTGTAAGTGACAAATGTGCCTGGTCCTTGTTTTGAGCTGCAGTTCTCCCTCATGTTTACTTAATAAAACAAGGCAAAGAACGGAGGAGGGGAGCGTGATCCACTGTGGCTCCAAGTTCAGAGACGCAGAGAAAAAAGTGCCAAAAACACTGTGGTTGCCAAAATACTCGCTTGATGTCATCATAATCACAAATACCCATTCATGTGCTGGATGGCACGACATCCCTTTTAACAGACGCTGATATAATTTAACAGCAAAGTCCTTTCTCAGAATCCAACAAGGAAATGGGAAACTAGCCATGAATTGCTAGCAATTACTTTGATGGAAGATTTTCCACATTAATGCAAATGATACAGAATAAGGACTGGATAGTGTAATATAAGCACAGAGACCTTTTTTATATAAAACTACAGGATGTCTTTTTCGGATGGCTGCAAAAGGAGAATACATATATTTTCTCCAGCTCCTGGAATCTTTACAGTTAAAATGAATCTTGAAATCAAACAGTGTATAAGAGGAGACAGAGCTCTGCATTCTTCCCAGGCCAAACTAATCTTTTTCCCCGCACGCATCAACAGCAGCTTTGTGCAGGGAAATGTGCAGCAGCGGCGGCCTGTGCGTTGCAGGTAGGTGTTCCAGATCGGCCTCTGGTATGACGTGAGGCGCTGCAGGACCTCCTCAGCTGTATGTGAAAGGTCAGACTGCCTGTGAACAAGCTGTGCAATTGTCAAACAGCAGCAGCTGCTTGCAGAGTTACATGCCGGCATCAGCTGAGGCCAGGTCTCACAGGAGGGGGGGGGGTCAGATAACGTGGGCAAGGGAGGAAGAGGAGGAAGTTGGGGAGTTATTCTGTTAGATGTGTGTAAAAGTCGAGTTAGTCTTCCTTTGATTGGGAGTTTGGGTTGACATGTTGCAGGCCTCTGCTGTGACCCAAACTCAATATAACATTAGCCTCCAGTTAAAGACTTGACCCTTTTAGTCTCTTTTCCCTATAAAAACATCAGCTAAGTGCTACCAGACATTAACAAGTGTTGAATATTACAGGTTATGACCCTCTACCTAATTAACTATTAACCAATCAACAGAATGGGAGAATGTTGAGTGCATGTTGACATTAACATTTTAGCTAGTGATAATTATCACATGAAAGGCAATTAGCACATTAACAAATGGGATAATTGTGTTTATATTCCAGCTCCTGTTTATGAGCTTTGTTCCCTTGACAGTCTTTAATGTGTTTTTGTTTTTTTTATATTTTTATTTTTATTTTTTGCAGGTTGTTCCGCACCAAAAAGATCAAATATCATACTTGGAGGGATATCATAGCCAAGGATGACGTGCTTTTTGCAGTCTAAGCAAGAGAAAGTGACAGTGACAGAAAACAAGTGAGACAGGCAGTCAAGACAAATTGTTTATTGGGGTCCATTGATTGGTTCACTCCTTGTAGGTTCGGGTGTTTATGGGCTGGTGACCGGTGACGGCTGGTCACCTTTATACCCACAGTCAGCTGTTGACACTTTTACAATTCAAACAGAGTTAACACAGAAACGCAGAAGCAAACACTGTTCAAGTGGGACCATTTGAGTGACTGTAAATCTGTTAATCGACTTTTGCTGGTATGGAATTGCAATTTATAGTAAGATCAAGGTCAGTGGTTTCCAACTTTTGGCAATTTCTACCTGCAGCCCCAGTTATTTAAACTTTATCCAAAGACTAGTATTTTTTGAAAAGAATACTTTTTTGTCCAGTGTCCTGTTTGATTTCTGATCCACTGGTTGGTGACCAGTAATCCAGGCTTCCGTAAACATGTGTTAATCATCCATAGAGAGACAACGGCATTGTGTAAAAAAACCAAGACTCTTACTTAATTGAACGGGACTGCTGTGATAGATTACCAGGATGCCAGTGCTGGAAAAGGCTCTGGGAAAAAAAAGACAAAAACAAAGAAAACACAGAGTTTTCTCAGCAAAACCTGGCACAGTTTTCACTGCAATACAAGGAAACATCATCTAAGCTTTAAGCTTAACAAAATCTAAATTAAATCAATGAATTATTTTAACTGGGTCTTTGGATCTGTAGCTCAGGCTGATACACCATCCCAACTTAATTACTAACTGGTCAAATTAATAAAATGTGTAAGAAAAGTAGGATTTGATGATCAGACCCAATAAGTTCCTCAAAGTGAATTTGTTTTGCTTGTGAATAGTCAGATTTAATCAGTGTATCGCCTCATCAGCCAAACTGCAGAGACTCATTTAATTCGATAGGAGTCTGGTCAGAGCAGATGATCACATCCTCACAGTGAGGCACCGACTCATTTCCTCTCGTCCGCTTCCTGCGTTCAGCATGCGAGCATCATATGAAACAGTTTCTGTACTTGTGAGGCTCTCTGTGTTTGAATCTGTGTCAGCAGCTGCATTATTTTGGCTCGGCTCAGCCAGTCGTATGTACTAACTGGTACGGGGCCAGGGCACATGTTCATACACATTAAAGCCTCAAAACACACCCATACCCCCCCTCTTCTTCTTCTTCTTCACCCTCATTTAAGGCCAATGTAAAGTCTGGATGACTTGCTCTGTAATTCTAGTCCTGAAGCCTTAAAAGAAGACCATGATACTAACTTTGCCGGATCAAAGCTTGAACCCAAAAGTTAATCAGCTGCAAATATTTGTGTCTTATATCAAAGCACACAGCAGCAGAGGCATCTCCAACAACCCCCCCCATCCCCCACCCCGCTTAATACAGACACTCAGTGAGTCGCTCGCCGACACCCTGCAACTGTTTTGGCAAACGTCCCTCTGCCTGCTGACAACCACAGGCCTGTCTCACAGCTCTTCCCCCTGCAGCCCTCTCCTCCTCCTCCTCCTCTTCCTCACCCCCCCCAAACGTGTTGACTTTACCCACTTCATTTTGGATGGAGGAAAAGAGAGCAGTGGGCCAGGGGGCCTCCAGAGAGAGAGAGAGAGTCACGACCCAGCCAAACGGCCTCAGTGAGGCAGCCTGAAGGCCGGCCTCTGTTCCCTGAACCCTCACCATCACAGGGGGGGCACTGAGGAGCAGTGGACAACAGAGACGAGAGGGAATTTAATGGAAAAAAATGTTCATTAAACTTTCCAGTGACAGGCACAAACACTGCGACTCTAACAGAGCAGCTTTTTCACCTTCTTTTTGAGTTAGTGCAACGTACTGTCAGTGGGTCACAAATTCTGATTCAATTTGCATCAAACTTGGTTTTCGGTCTCTTGGAAGCAGCTGTAAACACAACTTTGACATTTTCTTACCTTACACAGCAGTTTTTATCAGCAGGTTTACTTGCTTATAAGCATGTATTCTGAGTATTTATTTTGCTGAAGAGATAAATAGAAGTCTGGTATTCAGTCTCCTTTAGCTCTGTTATGGTCTCCACCAACTCCTGACGCAAATGTCTGGCTCTTAAGCTCTTTAGCACACATTTAAAGCTATTTTGAAGAGGTGGGTTTTAATCTGTGTATTAAACATATACGGCTCAGTTCAGTCGGTGCAGAGTTTCAGAGTGAGGGGGCACTTGGGGCCATGTAACTCCAGGTCCAGTGCTTGGCCCTGCATGGTGGAGACTGGAGGTTGGCATCAGAGGAGCGGAGGCTTTGTGGTGGAATGTGGTGGCTGATCAGGTCACTGAGGGAGGAGGTGGAGGCCTGGTAATGGAGGGCTTTGTGGATGAGGAGATGGACTTTGAATGGGATCTGCTGTGGGACAGCGAGCCAGCGGACTGAAGCCTTCATAGTACATATTGATATATGATGTGTGTCAAATGTCTCCAGTGTTCATCCGTTCACCTTTTTTCCCTAACAGATGCTCAAAGTGTTGTAAATCTGAATTTACTGCGTAAGAGTAAACAACTGACACCCACACACTCATCCCTATTCACTCCATCGGTGCAGCAGGAGAGCAGTAAATTGTAGCCTAATAGATTTCTGTGACAAAGGGAGAATGAAGTCGAAATGGGCTTGGCTTCATCTAGGAAAGGAAACACCAAGTGCCTCTTTCTTTTTCTGTCTGTATTTCAAAGAATCACTAACACTTTTGTCAGTACTGATAGGTGTGGTGTCATACAAATGTGGTTATTTTGACAAAAATACACCTTTAAATTTCATTCTTAGAAGTTTTTGGGCACTTTATACTTATTAAATTTCTCACTCAGAAATTAGACTTTCTAATTCAATGAAAAAGACCAAAAAAGTACTATAGGTACGGTAGCTGTTGAATTGCAGAGACACTGGATGACAAGTCACTGTTACCTGTTTTCAATAAAGTTTTTTATCATCTACGTCTTGTGACTCTGCCTGTTTAGCTGAGCAAACACAGTTTTCCCCTCAGCTGTTAAAAAAGTAATGAACAAAAGACTGACATATTTACTTATAAACATCAGTAATTCAATATTAAAGCCACTGTGTGTAAATTTTGAAAATTTCTCACTTTGGTGCCACCAAGTGGCCACATTAAGGATGGCAATGTAGCAGGCAGCAATAAATGCTGTTACACTGTTACACGAGATATTTGGTGTTTTTTTCTGTAAACAACAACTTATTGCATTGGAGTACTTTGAAAATTTAAACAACCACACTTACACACAGTAACGTAGAATAATTTTTGTAAATAATTGTTTTCTCTGCTTTACTGTTTTCACTGTTACATTCTCAGGTTTTCCAGCACTGATCCCTCATTGTGTCGAGTTCGGTGTTTTGGTCTTTCACGTTTGTTTTTCTACTCTCTCAGACGGCCTCCGAGCTGACCACCTCCGAAGTCTGTTTTCAGAGCTTCAGGGTTTGAGTGCTCACGTGACGTACACACACTAACACACACACTAACACACACACACTGTAGGGGTCTGTTTTCTGGAGGTGTAAATTAGGAGAGTACAGATGAATGAAGTGACTGGTGTTTGGTGTGTCTGCGTGTTGGCTACCAGCTGGCTTTTCTTATTCAGCAGCTTGTTGCACCCCGGTGTAAGGTCATCCCCTCTGTCTTTACTCATGAACATAAACAGCAACGTGCACATGAATACACTCCAAACACTCATTTAAAACTCCTGCACACACCGCAGCACCGAGTCTGTTGTTTTTTTTGGTATTTGAAGCTGCGAGCAACAAATCTGCACAGTTGTATGTTAGATTTTACACGGCACTGACAGCTGTGGCTTCTTTACACAGCAGTGTATGCAGTTTTGTTTCACTTTTGGCATCAACTATGGCTAAACAGACAGAGAAGAAGAAGAAAGAAGTGCTTATATCACTGGGCACACTGTTTAACAAGTGATTTCTGGCCGAAAATAACAGAAATTAGAGCTTAGCTGCACGGATTTTATGGATATTATTCTAAACAAGCGCGTCTCTTCTGCTGTTCATCTGCATTCAAATTAAGCAGGAAACTTCTAAGAATTTTCCCCTTCAGCCAAACACAGAGACAATTTTGTGATAGACTTTTTTCACATATGTTCTAATGTGCAAGTGTGAAAAAATGTGCACTTCCTGATGGTATTATGCACTTTATGTATGTCCAACCCCTACACAATATAAAAACCCACAAGGCCCTCAAACTTTTACAGCCACATTATGGTGTCCATTGACTGTCTCACTGTTTGAAAGGGGGGGGGAGCTCCTCTTTACTGACTTGGGAAGGCCGTCTATTGATGACAGCACCCCAGGGAACAAAGACCAGGATCAGCCAGACACGCTGTTATCAGTCCGTCTATGCTGCACGGGTGAGACTGTCCTCAACCAAACAGGAAATCTGTCAACACTCAGAAAGGATGAGGAGAGCTGGAGCAGGCGCGCGGGGGGGGGGGGGCTGGGA
>JAPZDV010000010.1:17264914-17279212 GCA_029814665.1 Acanthurus lineatus
ATTCAACCCCTTCTCTTCAGCAAACCTAAATGCATCCTGTCTTTAACTTAAGCCTTTACATTCCCCTTATTTCCCCCCCCCCCCTCAACTTTTACTTAAGTCACCCTTTTTCCTTCATTTAAATAAACAGCTGCTTCCCAAAGCCGCTGACCTGACTGACTGACACCACCACCGTTTTGACTGTAACTGATCACTTTAATTGGTTTTGGAAAGATTTGCTTTCCTGTTTTTGAAACACCTGAGTGGTGAAAGAGCGGCGCACAGTTCAGACACATTTCTTAGCAAGTGGAAGACAAAAAAAAAGAAACTGAGCACTTTTTTTGAGCCATTTGTTCATTTCCATTGAGGAGCCCTTTACTGAGCTTGGACGTTTCAACTTTGATCCTTGGAAATTCAATATTTAGAATTTATGCAACACTTTACAACACTTGGGCTTAGACAGACAGCTTTGCCTTTAGATTTTTTCTTTTTATACACAGAAGCTTCCCTGCCAGATGATGCAAGATGGCAACCGCGAGCCAGCGACAAAAACCTTTTGGCCGATCACAACAGAGTTACATCACGTTGCCTGGCAGTTTGTTCTGTGGACCAGCTCGTGATGTTTGGGGAAACCAAACAGCAGCTATTTAAAATCTCATTTCAAAGCTCTGAGACATTAGTTTGGCTTTCCTTGTATTAGTCATTTGAATTAACCAGTATTTGAAGTTATCACATGAACTTGGCCGTCATTTTCAGTTTTCCATAACAGCTGTTAGCTAAAAAAAAAACCCTCCGTCACCTGCATTCGGACGTCTGGGGAGAAAAATGCAAAACAAAAAAAATTAAACAGCTTTTGCAGAAACTATACACATATGCGCAGTGTTATGATGTATTTTTTTCCTTTCGTTGTTATTCAAATGAAATATTTTCCGACCTGTCAGCTGTGGTGAGCTTCTTGCAGATAGGAGTTAAAAAACGTGATGTTTATCATCGTAAAATTGTTTGTGTAAGTATCAAGAACAATGAGTGACCTTTTTTTTTGAGCCCTCTTTTATCCAGTCAATTTGCTTTTTTGGTCCGTCTCACACATGCAAATACACATGTTGCTCCCATTTTCTCCGTTTTATTACCAAGTTTGCCAGAGAGAGCTTTTTTTTGTTTTTAGAAATAAAAGCAAATATGATCGAAACCACATTTGATCTGGAAGGCAGGAGTCTTGGAAGACAGATGAGGTTTACTCTGGTCTCAGCTGGATGTCTGACCTTAGTTTGGTACAGAGAAATACAAACTACCGCAGCGAGGTTGCAACATCAACACAGTGAGAAATTTCCTCAAGAATTCAAAAAACAATTTAGCCCAAACATCTGAAATCACTGTGCAAATATGATAGAATTTTATGCATTTGTTATTATCACAAATAACATAATTCTATCATCTAATTGGACTCATATAATAACTATGAATGCACTAACTACATATTAAACTTCTCATCTATATTCCTGCTCTTTGGGTGTTTTCTGTCAACTGTGAACTTTTTAGCCTGACCACCATGACTCAGCCCCGGACAGTCACCGCTCACATAATCCTCGCAAAAAGAAAACAGACTGTGAAGATCTTCTGTAAACTCTTGAAAAAAATGTCAGATTTTCCACAATATTCTCATTCTCGGTACCCAGATTTTCTTTTTTTTTTTTTTTTTTTAGGGGTTGGTTACTGCTGGACTCAGTGAGGAGGAATGCTGAAGGCGTCCCAGCAGTCTCTCTGATGTTCCTCCATTTGCATAAAACAATATTTGAATTACAAATATCACATGAAGCATATGAATGATGCTATGCTAATTCAGCATAAAAAGCCCCTTTTTTTTTTTACGACCGTGTTAATTATACAACCCGGCTTGCTTTAAGGAAGTTGCCTCAATTAATGTTGCTTAATGGTGAGGGTTATGTAATGTGAGGTCACAGGAGGTGGCAAAGAAGAAAAATAACTGCAGGTGTTCACAGTTTTTGATTGATATGTGCAAAATAAAAACTCTACTGCTATAAAATAACAAGAAAAGCATGAATATTGAAAGCTGCTTTTAGAGCACAGGTTACAAAAATAACATCTTAGCCTTTATGTCAGAAGGAAACTAACACCTTAAATAAGGTGGAAACTATATTTTGCACTGATGACTAGCAACTTTGGACGAACGAGGATGACTTTCTTTCTCTGAATGAGTCTCTGCAACCTGAGACAAATGATACAAAATGCTGAATATTTTGATTATTTAATAGTACTATATAAGATATTCAGGGTTGTTTTTAGCTATGATAGTCTTATGGCTCAAGGGATGGCAATGTTGGTCTATCTGTCAGCGAATTGTAGCACTATTATGAGGTGGATATTGGATATTTTATTAAAATGATGATTATTATAAGTAAGTTTTTTGAGATTTTGGCACAAAAATCGTTTGCTCCTCATGATAATCTCTTTACTTTCCACACAGTGCCATCATCTGGTTGAATTCTCATACATATTTGTTTATTTAAACATGCAAACTGATAGCAAGCACTGATAGCAAGCAACCCTCTCCATGTTTATCTCTTTGCATATGTTCCTAAAACAACAAAATAACCTAATTTGATTACATGTTTTTTTTTTTAAACATTTTGAATGGATTCAGTCAGTGCGGAGTTGTGCAAATCACTAAACAGGAATGTTTACACAAGAAAACCCCTTTAAAAGCATCATGTCTGTGTGATCATCCAGGAGTTTCAAGTGACTCTTTGATGAGTCGGTTGCGCAACTTCTGCCAACGCAGGTTGAATCTCTAATGGATGGTAAACACCAAGAGCTGGCAAATAAGGCAAAGCTTAGAGTGGATTCAGAGGCAGACAGAGAAGATTAGTCCTGCAGAGCAAAAGAGATGAAGAAAGATGTCCTCTCAAAGGCCTCACAGGGGCCCCGGCTTCTTCATGGGCTCCATATGAGGATCATGTTTGGCCGTTTTTAAACAAAAGAGAGGCCTTAGTGAGTGAAATTATAGAAAGTAAGACTGCAAGAAGAGAAAACTCTGCTCAAAAAGACCGTAAAGTGTTGAAACTTATTTTTGTAAAAGTCAACACAAACTAAATCCCAGCATGCATTTTGAAATTTTAATCAAACTTTTACTAGCAACCTCCATATATACATCCAGCTCTTTTTTTGCATCCTGACTGCATCAGGTAAATGTCACACATCAGCAGAACAAAACTGTTCTTGTTTTTAGTTTCCAGTCAATCTTAAAAATCCCACTGAATAGCCAATTTGTTTCACCTCATTAATTTAACCAGTGACTCTAAAGATGAACGACTTGATGGCTCCTAAAAAGTGAAACCGTGGTGTCTGGCTGCAGCAAAGGTCATAAATCCAGAACCACTCCACGTTAGCAGATTGGACATAGGCCGAACTAAAATATTAAAGTGCACATCAAATATACATTTTCCTCAAAGAGGGTTGCTAGGTTGCTTTCCTCTTATCATGTGGGGTGTGTTCAGATTAGTTATTTGACACTACCCAACTATGTAGCTTGCTAGCTATAAAGAAGAACAAAGTTCCCATCTTAATCCCCATTTTCCAGGGGCAAACACTGACTCTTCAGCTGCCAGGTGCCTCCATCCACCACCTTTACATCTCCTACATCACATGGCCTCCTGACTGTCGCTGTGTCACTTACATCGTGTTTTCATCATCAAAAAAGGTCGAATTTTCTTCAGCTTCCTGGTCACGAGTTGATAGCATGTACAGTACATGCCACATTCCTTCGGGCCTTACCTGGGTAATGTGATCCTCTGACTCCAAAGATCCCAGCGCCATGAATGTCACTGACTAAACTCACGTGTGTTTTCAACCCAAAGAACCATGGGGGCAAGAGTAACATGAGATCTGTCTCACTGATTCAAGCCACGATAACTCACTATGAGCCCACTCTCCAGCATTTAAAGAGCTTATCGGTAGAAACTGTCATCCTTATGAGCAGGATAGAGATTGTTTGCAGTCATGTTATTGTGCCTTCTGCTTGATTTAGTATTCATGAATGATAACTGTGTTCGTGTGTCTGCATGTGTTTGTCTTTGCACTGACAAGTCTGCAGCATCTGGGTGAGGCAACAGTGAGGATCTGTCAGTTTGCACAATATTACTGTCAGTCTGTCTTCAGGAAAAATTATAGTTATTGCACTTAAGGGATGGACTCATGAGGACTAATGATGAGACATGGTTTTTAAGTCGTAAACAATATCCTGAGGCTAAATAAACCAAAATGCTATCATTCAGGTATTGCATTTTCACAGGGATGCAAACATTTACTGAAGCCATCAACAACTTTGATTATGTAAGAATGAATTTCCTTGCAAAATTAATTTCTCGACCACAAAGCTCAACCACAGGCTGCAAAATGTAACTTATCACATTTTACAAATATATAAGTTACTGGCAGCCTTTAAACCACTGAGCAGGAACTGTAGTCCTTCAACAAGCCTGCTTCTGGATGTCCATTCTTCTCATGCTTTGGATAGTTTGGTAATTCATAGCATTAATGGACAGAACCTAACAGGGGGGACAGAGGGGGTCCAGAGGGCAGGAATTTGCCGGTATTTAAGTCTTATGACCTGAGATACTCTTGCAATAATAACAGAGCGAAAGGCTTAGTGGCTAATCAGGGCCAGAAGGAATGTAGGACAGCTAAAGTGTGAGGAGAAGGAGAAATCGTGGACGGATCTGCTGCGATACAAAAAAGAAGATTATCCAATAGAGATTCCAAAAAGGTCGGGATAAAATGCATAAAATTTAGATGGAAACAGAATGTAGTCGTTTGCAAAGAAGTGTGTTTAGCGCACACAATTTTTCCCATGTAATCCATGTAGTGATATCCTTTTATACAACCATGTTGTTTATGAACTGGTGAACATTGCCCCGTTCTTGCATGGGAACACTGAGCTTTTATCACGTGGTATTCAGGAACTCTTCCCAGTTTCCCAGTTGAATCGGTTGAGAAACTACATATGGCAGGATATCGTGAGACTAACTAGTTGTTTATCAGGTGTTTGGTTTGGTAAATATTCACTAACCAGTGAGGATAACTCCTCTACAAATACACATACTGACAAACCCACACACACACACACACACACACACACACAGGTGGTCTGTTTTCCTCCTCGGGTTTCTCGTGCCGTGAGATTAACTTCTGCAACAGTTCAAAGAGTCGGATGTTTGTTATTCCACACTGGGTCACCAACAGTGTGAAAATATGTTCATGTAACTGAAACATGACAGAGTCTTTAGCCATCGGGACTGAACTTTCTTTCCATTGGGCCATTAACTCTGTAGAGCAATAAAAATATGCTTTTTTTTGCAAAAAGGAAATTTATAATTAACGGTTTCCGACCATCCACTTCCTTTCTTTCTGATGGAAATAGTCCCTGTTAGGTCAAAATGTCAAGAACTTTTTTTTAGACTGAGCTCTATTAAACAGGGCTGAACTGGCACTGAAACAGGAAATATCTAAATATGTCTGCACATGAATGTGTTGATGTGTCATAAAACAACCAGACTTTTTTTATTTCTTGAATGTTCTTTCATGTTAAAAGGTTTTTTTAATCAATCAACAAATTTCAAGTGACAGTGTTAATGTTCAAATTGCAGCTTCTGGGAGCCTCATGTGATGCAAACTGGCTTCAAAAAGCATTTTTTTCCAATACGCAGTTATTGGAAGAAGAAGAGGCTTTTAAAACAGTGACACTACCTCAGCCTGACTCTCTCTCTCAGCCTGACCCTACCACCCTGCGAAACAGGAGCTCGGCATGCTGCTGAGAACGTGATCGGTGAACTGTTTTCTTCTTCTTCTTTTTCTTCTTTTTCACATGGCCATGTGTTGGTGTGCGCAGTGTTATTGCAGCAGCACAGGGGAGCCGCAGGCGAGTTTCTCACATCTGCTCAGCATGTTGCTGTTGCGTTCAGTTCCAGTTGGAGGCTTGGCTGACCAGTAGCCGGTGGTGACAGTGCACAGAGAGGTGGAGAAGCACCGTAACGTGCTGGCGACCCGGTCAACAAGAGAGGACAGAGTGTCAGCCAGCACATGTTGTTGAAATGTTTGACATCCAAAACACCCCTCGACACGGTTAGACATGGCATCTCACAGGAGTTTAGCTGCAGTCTGTTTCCTGATTTTTTTCAGTGTGGCTCATTGGCAGAGCTGTTTAGTTCTGCATGGAAAGTTGTGGCGTGTTCACTTTATCACTGACTTTTGGTTCACATTGTACTCAGATTTTTTGTGATTAAGAGGTCCGTGCACTCTCCAGGTGTGTCCAATTACTTCTCATTCAGAACTGAAGGGTGAGTGAGAGAGCAGAGAAAGTCTCGCCTTGGTCCAGCTGTGGTTGGATAACACAGCAGTAAAAAGAGCACGGCAATGAAGACGACAAACCTCTAGTGAAACACATAATATTCAGAACATTTAATTTGGCACAGTGATAGAAATTTGTAAGAATCTGTACAGACAGGTGTAACGTGCTAAGCTATAAAACATTATGAGGATATTTCCAAGATCTCCAAACAGCATTCTGCTCTTCAGCTGTAAAGTAAGCAAATCAGAAATGCTAAAACATAACGTAGGTGTGTTTATCTTGTGCTGTGACATGTTTTTTTTATCAGATTGACAGACTGCTTGACAGACTGGCAGTACAGTTCTGCACATCAACCTTCCTCAGCTCCTTTTTGGACTTTATTATTTTAAGTGGCTTTGCAGTTTGAGACTAAATTCTGCCAACAGATTAGCACCCGCAGATGGTAGGTAGCTCCCTCCAGAGATCTGATGGAGCTGTCAGGCAAGGCACGAACGTGTGTGTGTGCGGAGGTATCCAGAAAGTAGCCAAATGGAAACTTTTTTTTTTTCCTATTGACTTGCTATGTTTTGTGAAGGAAACACACACACACACACACATACTTAGACCACATGCGTTGGGGGTTTTGTGTTTCATGGAGGTGAGACCTTTGAAAGTATCAGGCTCTGCTTAAAACGTCTCAAGCCATTCAGACATGAATCTTCTTTATTGCTTCACATACCTCCCTTCACAGCCAATTATGCAGCTATACGTGACAATCCGACGCGTTTGCAATCCATGCAGTGTTTGTTTACAAAGTTAGACGCAAACTTACAAACACACACATGCAAATGAATGCATAAAATATATGCAAATATTTAAATTACCTTTTACATTATCTTTTTTAGGTCTGCTTGTGGAAAAACTTTTTATAAATTATTGCAAATGGTTGTAAAATCTGACTTATAAGTGGTTCAACCAGGTTATTTGCAGGAACTTCACTACAACTTCCCCTTGTGACCTCTTTGCCATTGTGTAAAGCAGATTTGGACACAATGTGTGATCTGTTTTACTTTAACACTGAATCTAAATGCTTTTTCTTCTGAAATTCAGTGTATTTTTCCATTGTCAGACAAGACTCATCCTATCATTTTGCCACTTTATATAGTTTTGTGTATATAATGTATGACACGGTTGCTTGCATCCAAAGCCACATTTAAAAATATAAGAAACCCGACTGGCAAAGCAACAATAATCATCAGTGTCAAATGGTCCGACACCCTCTTCCTGATCTAATTTTAAAATTTAAAGACTGTTTAGTGTAGTCAGTGGTGCGAATGACTCTTTCAGGAGATGCTAGTAATGTTTATTCATCCGTACATATAGTCGGCTGAATATAGCCGTGGAATATTGACTTCATCTCTGACTGCTGGGAATTGGACAAGTACCTTCCTGTATGGAGCCACTCTTGCATGTCTCTTTTGGCCTGTAGGTGAGGGTGTTAGGAAAACAGGCAGCCGAAGACGGAGAGCCGAAAGGGAAGGGGTTAAGATGGAAATTGCACTGCTCTTGTCAAGTGCTATAAAGCCTAAGGCAACTGATTCATCCTCGATGAAAACAAGTTGCTACCGCCACTCACCGCCGTGTGTTTGAGCAGAGACTTATCTGTTCAACCCTAAAGGATTTGTTCAGTTCATAAACAAAAAGACTGTCACTGCTGTCAAGTCTCAGTCTGATTGGGAGCCTCCTTAAGTGTCTCGTGCCAGGTCAAACCTGAGGTCAAGGACGTAAAAGGCCCCCAGTGAACTGAAAATGCTGTAGTGACATTAATGCCCCAAAGCCAAAAGAGCCAGTTTATTGAATTTCATTACCACAATTTTTTTCTCAGGTTTCATTATCAAGGAAGAAAGATTCAACAGAAAATGGTGAAATTCAGTTGCTTGAACATATTCCTTCACAAACAGAAGAAAGACATCCATCACACTTGCCCTCTACATCTGGATTTGTTTCAGAAAGTCAAGCTGTAAAAAACTGAAACCTGTGTGGGACCATGAGCTGTTTACATTTTATTTACAAATGTTAGCCGTGATAATCTTGCTCAGTAATGAGCTCTTTTATGCTTTTCAAATTCCAGCAGGCCACATCATTTGCATGTATATTACTCTTGTGATAACATCCCAGTAATGCTCTACCCTCTTGTTAAAACATGGCTGGCCATTATTCCATATTTGAGGCTTCAAAATGCACAACAAGAATGACTAAGTGTGACCGAAATTTTCTTTGGGAAGAAATTATTTAATGTCCGCTTTGATTTTCTAGTTTGGTTCACGTCTTTCGTATTGATATGGAGTTGACAGGGTTTATTACCTGTACTGCAGCCAGCCACCAGGGGGCAAGTGAAATTATTTTGGCTTCTCTTTTGAAGAGATGTCATGTTGTCCATCTGAATACAGCCATTAATTACAACTAATGACCAAGGTTACAAAAATAAAATCCGAGTTATAAATGAGATGATTTCCTTATATATGAGCATGCATGTCATGCTAAACATACCAAAGCTCTCACCCACTTCAACCTGTAGCACCATTCAAAACAAGTCCCCCAAGCTGGAGGGTCAAACTGCAATTACAAATAGACCTACCCTTTCCTGACATTCCCATCTGAGACGTACAGCTCATAGATGCATCTATTTCCTGTTAATTTCATGCCCTTTGCAAGAACGACCAAAGTACAGAACATTTCCAACTTTTGAGCCAAAGCATACATTCAACAAATTTAATCTATAAATCTCTGTCTGAAACAAATACAAAGCTAAGGAGAAGCTCGGTTGCAGCCATATGTTCCATAGATGCTAACAAATGAGGTTTGCAGCCTTCTGCGAGAGGGCACTTTATCATCATTTGGTCTGTGCACATGCCGCAAAGTTACACAACTATGTGTTTTGACTGGCCAGACCTGAGTTTTACTTCCTGGATTCAAATAGTTTTTGTGAGAAAAAAAAAAAATGGAGGCGTTTGATATTATTGTACTCCCCGGTAGCACTCAGGCGAGAGCTCAAAATGAGACGCATTATCTTAGAATAATAAGCAGACGTTGTAGAATAGCAGAGAGAAGGGGGGCTCTTAAAAAATGCGGACCTCTTGAAAGTAAAAAAAGGCTTGAGTCAAGGTCAGAGGTCAAAAGTGGAGGAAGGCAGCTGAGATTCAGGGTATGTGAGAGTCAGCACGTCTGTGATAAACTGACGGGAAGGTTAGGCTCTGAGTTATCGCTTGTTAGGAGCTGCTGTCGTGTCACGTTTCATTGTTGTGCTGTGTCTTAATTGAATGACTAAAATCTTTACCCATCTCACGGCCTATAAATGATGGAAGACATTCACATTCTGCAGCATTTTTTCACCATTACTTGACTTCTCATCCTTCCAAATTATAAAAAAAACCCAAAAAATAAACCAAAAAATTTCTCTGCACGATGCTTTATTGCTGATTCTTTGATTGTAAGTCAGAATGAAATACGGGGTCTGTATTTCAAGCCGCGCACATGTTCTTAAACCCCAGTTTATGGCATGTAGTCAAACATGGATTCCCGATTAGAGCTCCTCTCAGCACTGTGCCTGCTTGACTGACGTCTCTCTCACAGTCGGGTTACGCTTTGGAAAGAAAAGGTCTGTGTGCGACGAGTCGTCCGACCACATCTTAAATTATAAGTGTTTAAAGCTTTTTTGACAGACCACACTAGAGAGCACGACACAACCAAATATACAAACGCATGTCTCTGTATTTTGTTGTGATATGTTTACATCCAGAGTGTTTGTGTATTAGGTTGTGTCTTGTGTGTGTTTGCACGGCCTCATATGTGGTTGTGTCTTGTGTATTCACAGCGTGTTTGTATTTAAGCTGTGTTGTGTGTATTTGCAGATAGTTTATGTATTTGAAGCGTGTCATAAATGCTGTGCGTGTGTTATCAAATTGATGATTTTTTTGATTCGCTTGTGTTTTGTTTATTTGCACGTGTTTTCTTAAGTTGCAGTGCTTTGAGCTCTTTATGGTAATTTAAGAAGAGAACACTTTACTGTATCCATGTGTTTTCCACTGGGTAGTTAAAAAGTATGAACGCTCCAAATTATGCATTTCCCACTGTTGACAATTTGAGAATCACAGATCAAACACGCGAAAAATCCTCATAAAAGAGAAGATGTTTAAACCCATGAAGAATCTTAAGGCCCTGAGAGAACAAACCAAACCAAATTTACCCTGCGACTGAGCTTCATCCTTCGTTCTGAACACCATGTGGCAGCTCTGCATCTGTGTTAAAGATCTTAGTGAGTCCATCTGAGGTGGACTGAACTGCTGAATCCAGTAGCCTCTGGCAGCAAACCCCTTCTGTCTAGACACCCAAACCAGATGTCCTAAAGCCGCAGACTTACACTGCCATCTAGTGTTAGAATGAGCCCTCAGAGGGTGCATACGTCCAGCATCTGTTTGCTGTAAAGGGCCACCTACGTGGAGATCCTGACAACAAACGGGATCTCCCGTTCCCACAGCCTCTGCAGTGGACCAAAGGCTCAAATAAATCAGCATTTCGACCTGAAATTGCAAACAAACTTGGCAGAAAACAGATCCAGACAGGTTGGATGACAAGTCACCCGTACAGCATTGAAATAAACACATGACCTGTACTGTGCGGCCTTATTACGGATGTTTTGAAGATTAAACGCTCAATGTTTGGTTTCTCTCTGAATGATTGTGGTCAGTAGAGACCTTCAGTACATTGCTGACTGCGGTGATGAAAAGCACATATAAATCTATCTGATTTAAAACATTGTGTCCGTCTTGAACAAACAAATGCAGACTTGATTTGTCCACTAAACAAATAATTCAAAGATGAACCCCAGTTTTATGCAGATTTTAGAACATTACTGATGTAAACCTCTTCTTTTTTCCCCCCACAATATCTCTTCTTTATCTTATATCTCTTTTATATCTTCATGGTGAAACAAAACTATGCACATAGACTCCTGCTGCTTAAAATGTGAGATAAAATCTGAATCTAAATAACATTAGTTGGGTTGTTTAGAGTATTTGTCAAAGTGTAGGACTATTTCTGCAGTCAGCTATACAACTGATGCATGTCAGACTTCATTACCTCAGTAAAATTACATCAGTATGTCTCCTGCTTGTCCTCCACTTGAAAAGAGGTACAACATAGATCAAAGGATCCATGCAGGATGATGTAAATACAGACTTCTGCAGAGGCTCACGTCAGATGCTGTTGTAGGGTTATTCAACGGTTCCCCAGGGAACTTCACCTCAGTGACTGATGAGTAAAAACACTCTCCTGGTTTCAAGAAAACCTGGGCATCTGTCCTAAGATCATATGACTGGAATGTTCAAATTGCTGCCACCTCTCCCTTCCTGAAGTCTCTTTGATTTCATTTGCTTTGCGGTCTGTGGCAGATGACCGAATACAGAGAGCCACTCTGAGAACAGAGGTGCTGTGTGTGTGTGTGTGTGTGTGTGTGTGTGTGAAGCACCTCTCAAAAAAAAACAGTCTTACATAACGTCAACACAATTACCCACATTAAGCTCCAGGGAGTACAAGTGAGTTAAAGGGCAACAAGCAGGAGCTTTTTTTCGCTCCCTGATCTGAGGGGCTTTTATGGCAGGGGGTAGGGGCATGAGGGACAGGAAAAAGCAGATTAGTGAGTAAAGTTGATTTGTCTTAGCAAGTTCGGTCGGTAGCGCATCCTCTCGGTCTCCTGATAAAAGAAAGTAGCAGATTAGTTTCCTTGTTTGTTGGCGTCCTCAAGGGGAAGGAACTTTGTGCTTTTGCTTGTCAATAGTTTTCACTGTTTCACACTTTGCACTCTTTGTTGACTGTAAATCACAGATTTGTCTGTAAAGAAAGGATTTGATTTGATTTGATTAACAACTGTCATATTTATAGTTTCCTTTAATATATGACAAGGCCAAGAGTCCACAGCCAAGCTAGCAGAAATTGTGGCCTGCTTGAAGTACAGCAGTGGTTTTAGCTAAATGCTAAAGTCAGTGTGGACAAAAACATGACTGTTAGGCTTTTTTAGAGTCTTTCGTTTACTCTACAAGCTGCTACTTTAAAAGTTTCATTTTTTCTTGTTACTAAGAATAAAACATATATTTGCAAAACAGAAATCAACAAATGATCTTTGACTCTACAGATTTGCATTTGTTAAGTCAAATTTATTTTGTCCATTGCATTATTTTAGCTAGCAAGCTAAATCTAATTTGCTAACAGAATTTGAACTCATTTTATTTGAGCTTATTCAATTTGAGCTAAATTTAACTCTGGCTAATAAATTTAATTTAAATGTCCATCAGGCAGGTCTGAGTACAGCGAAACGTTTCCATTTTCAGTCAAATGAGGATTTTTCATGGTTACTAAATGGGCTTTATGCTAGAGAGTTAGCAACTGGTCTTGATTTTATGCTTTGACTGGTTTCATTTCATCCACTACTTTGCAAAAAACTGTCTGAATAAAAGTTTCAGTCAAGTTTTATTAAAAACAAAACATTTTCTGCCATTGTAGTCGTGCTGCTTCTTAGCAAAGCGCTTTCTGCAACAAGAGACTTTCAGAAATATAAGGAGATTAATTACTAGAGCTTAAAATTTTCAATACCCAAAGACTTTAACGTGCACTGTTCTCATCTACAGGAAACCTTGTCATATAAATCCTTCCTCACTAATGTAAATCTCCTAATACTCTTATGGACTTTGTGGGTGGCTGCTTTTGTCTGAGAAAATCTGATTTAGCGGTTCATGTTGATCTCTAACTTGATTTTAGAAAGAAATTATGTTTTTAAAAAAGGCCTAAGGGACTTAAAGTTCGCAGTCTGAGCAGGCTGTTAAACACATAATCAGTTTCACCTCATCAAACACACTGGTGTAAAAAGTGTGTGTAAATTAATAGATTATGTCATTATTTCCTGTGTGAATTGCTGTTATAAAACACATAAGCAGTGCTCTTCTGGCTGTAGAGAGGGAATGAAGCTGTGGTAAATATTAGTACGGCTTTTGCATTGTTTTTACAACGGATGCATGAATAATCTATTTCAAATGTACCGTAAAGTATGACAAATGCTTCAAATGTGCATATTAGATCTATTTTAGACCCTTCATTACCTTGTTATTGTACATTATAGTTTTATTCCTTCCAATACAGAAGGCATGCTCTCCTAACTTGCTGTGGGTTAAGCTGAAAAATTGCATTACTTAGGCATTAAAATTCAATCCGTTGCAATTTTAAGCTTAAAACATTTGTATGCTGATTTGTTTAAAAGCAGAAGCGTGCAGTCTTTAATGACGAACATGTGCTTTGGAGACTGCCATGCCACTATATGTAACAGAGCCACCACTATCAAGTATACAAGGGGTGGACACAATATCAAGAACACCAGCAGAACTAATACAATGAGTGGGATTTCTGGTAACATCATTTTGGATGGATTATAGCGATATCAAGCATCTTTAAACTCATTACTTGGAAGAGTTGATATCATTGAATAATTTAAAAGAGTTATTTTCATGGTTCAAACTTGTAGCATTGCTGTAGGTAAGGCAATATCTGTCATCCCGCTGGTCACTGACTTGGTCAAGACTGAAATAACTTAACATCTTTTAGACGAATCAGCACATAAAAATGGTAGAGAAATCCACGTCTCCCTTAAGATGAATTCTAACAACCTTGGTAATACCTTTATTTTTCTTTTAGTGCCATCATCAAGACCCTTTTTTGCCCAGTTCCTTGATTAACGACTAAATGCCACAAGCTCAGCTGTACTTTGTTGTTTCTGTTAATTAGCAAATGTGAGCCTGGTAACACTTTAAATTAAAATGGTTGGCATTTAGCTGAAAACGTAGAGTTTTCGGCCTGTGACCACAGATTGTTCAGCATTATGGTTTATGCTTCTTATCACATCCTGCATCGTTTTACCCTTCGTTTACGTT
>JAPZDV010000010.1:17280368-17290921 GCA_029814665.1 Acanthurus lineatus
ACGTAGAGTTTTCGGACTGTGACCACAGATTGTTCAGCATTATGGTTTATGCTTCTTATAACATCCTGCATCGTTTTACCCTTCGTTTACGTTAGGCATTACAATGCTGACGCTAACCTTGCTGACAGGACTTTTTGCAAATAAGCAAAAAGTTACCTTTTCCCTTTATAAAAGTAACAGAGGCGTCAGAAGTCACTTCATAAGTCACTACATAATAACCCCAGCGTCACACAGCACAGTCCTCACTGCCAGTTTTGCAGGTTTTGAATGAGAACATGTCAAACGTCTAGTTGCCTTTAGTCTTCCCTTAGGCTAGTAGCTCTTTTTTTCACAGTCAGAAGCATTTTCATTTTAATTAAAACGTGACAGGAATTTTAAAACAAAGGAGGAAAAACATCCTTTTCAGAGAATACCCATGAACATGTGGACCAGACGTGAGTCTTTCTGATCTGTATTTGACCTTTAATTCTGCACAATTAACTATCTGAATATTTAGCAACACGCCTGTACGACGGTGTTTTTTCCAGGTATCCACAGCATTTGACAGCGGTTCAAATGTGTTTTAAATTATATAGATTGCCACTGCACAACAGAATTAACCAAAGATTTAGGGGAAAAAATCTAATTATCTTTCATCAAATGGCTGGAACATTTTGTTTGGATGTTGTTCATATGCACCAACAGCACGGTGATTAGAACTTCTCTTCCCCAGGTTTATTTTCATTTGCATCTCCAAGAACTGTTATGTTTGGGTCGGTACGTGCAGCTGCACTCTGATTCCTGGACATGATAAACAGAAAACAACCGGCAGGCATTTTCATTTTTGTGGCTGTCTGGGGGAAAGAGACAGCCATGATTTTGAACAGAGGTAATTGCAGGTAACTGCCAAAATAAAGGAACATTTGGTCCTTTAATAGGATGCTGGACAACTCTGAGCTCCGTCTTTGTGCTTTGGCGTCGAGTATCACTAATGCATTAACACCAATAAACACTCTAGGAAATCCTTTTTTTCCAGTGTTTTCCCTTTTAATTGTGGAGCCTGTTGTTTCTGTTGCCACACCAAGATGCTGAATCGAGTTGAGAAGTGCTGACAGCACCAACCACAGCGAATGATTCACTGTTTCATTTTTCATCCACCCTTTCAATGGCCACTCAATAGAGACAATATCATGCCAAAGAGATTCAATTTCCTGGATGGAAATGCGTCACTATAAGATGACGAAGCCAATCACTCAGAGTTGCCTTGTATTTTTTGACATTTACATTAACTGCAAAGAGTTTCAGTCGATATAAGACGTGCCAGGAAATTTTCATCCTCTGTAGCACAACAGAGCAGCCAAAGCGACTCACTCAGCTCTCTGAAATCAAAGATATTTTGAAAGGGATGTTCAAAGGAAAACTGCAGCAAAGGATGCGAGCTACAAAAGAATCCTGACTAAATACTCACAGAACAAAATGCAGCAAGCTGAACTTATTTCTAAAAAAAACGGTGCTCAGGCAGATTTGTACGCTTAAAACTGCCTCTGTCTTTCTGCTCAAGGCCCTGCTGCTAAAAGGGTTTCGATGACTATAAACAAGAGCTCCATTCATGAAACAAATGAAATTAACTTCACATTTAAAATTCAAAATCAAGTTTAAGCTAAATTAAAGTTATCCATTCTGTTACTTTTTGCCAGATATAGTGGTGATCTACAAGAACATATTAGTGTTTTCTTTAATCTGCTCGCATAAACAAAAATGCTTTGTGGGACTCTTTCATTGACTGGTTGAGTAGTGAAACCATACTTGCAAACAGCATCATGTACTTTATCATCTATAGTTTCCTGTTAAAGACAGAAGGTAGAAATGTGACAGGCAGTACTGTTTTGCTACATGAATGGTATTACCAAAAAGAAGTTTTGAATAATTCTGGTTCTGCAACAAATGAAATATGTCAGTGATCTGTCCTCCTTTTTCCAAGTTAATGATCTGCATGTGCAGGGTTACATATCATTGTGCATGTTTATTTAGTATCTTTGTGTCTCGCGTGTTGCAAAGAAAACAAGACAAATTGTTTTATAAATGAGACTAAATCGAAGGTGAGCAGCTGAGACGGACAAACATTTTTCTGCTGTGGCTCAGTCTGTTCAGTACCTTGTGTTTCTGTTTGCTTTTTTCAGGCTTTAAGTGCTGTATGGTGACCAAAGAGCCAGATGATTCAATTACAGGTAGACAAAAAGTATTAACTCTCTGTTGGAAAAACTTTGTCTTAGCAAAAATTAAGCTGTGTTTGTACCACAATAAACAGGTGACTGAGGTACACAGTTAAAAAGGCGGGTAACCTCAAGCTAACTTAAAACTAAATATCTGTTATTTTATAATTCAAAGCTCGTTATATAAATCAGCAGAAGCAGAAGCATCACAGTTTGGTTGGTTTATGGTGAAGCTGTCTATTCTTGTTTATTTCATGCAAATGTTTTGGTCTAAACGACCTTTATCACAAGGTTTTTCTTTCCTTTTTACTTCTGAGTCCAAGTTCTGCTTAGTTCTAAAGTTCTGCCCTGTGAATTATTCAGGATTATTAAGATATACGGTTGTTTTTCAGTACTTTGACAGCAGCTGCCTTTTATAAAAAAGGAAGAAAAATGGAGAAGACAAGAAGGTGGCTGGTTACATAATCTGAGTTTATTCTGAAACAGGACAGCTTTGTGCAGAAGGGTCTCAGTGCGTCACTTTTGTTTGATTTCAGAATAAAAATGATGGCCTTAAGTCATATGATGGCTTATTAAGAACATAAGGGTCTTTAGTTCTGTACTTTTGGACTTTTATTCTTCATCCAACTTTTCAGTCTGGCATATTAAATAATATTCAGGGGAAAAATAAATTGTGTGAACTGTGTAAGTTGGAAAAAAAAAAGAAAGGTTAGTCCAATTTTCCTCTGTACTTATGTACACACATACTATGATGATTTCAGAGGCTGAAAAAACAGGAAATATTCTGGTATGCATACATTTTTTGTTAATTTTTTCAAGACACGCACACAAAAGTCTGAAAATCTCATAAAATCTAGATGTGATTTATATTAATTTGTGATGTTTCTCAAGCCAATGCATAATTGTACACGTGACACAATTATCAAAACTTCAGTCGTTTATCAAACTAGTCAAACTCAGTTTGTTCAGTTAAAAGAAATCTATCAAATTAATTTAAAGTTAAACATTTTCAAGGCTGCAACTAATTACTATTTTCATTATCAATTGTGTTCTTGATTTAATACAGTTGAATTACTTGTGCTTTTATAAGAATTGCACCTTTTACCCAGTTACATTTATTTAGCTTTACTAACTTTAGTGGCTTGAAGATTAACATTGTTACTCATAAATAAAATCAGGAATTAAGTTTGGATGTTTTTTATTATTTCTTTTATTTTATTGTTTTAATCCTCAGGGGCAAATTTTAAAGTTACCCAGCTGTATATTGCTTAATTATTCTTAAAAGGGATACTCTGCAAAATCAGTTTTTTTATTTTTATAACCTATACTTACAAGCTAATACTGCTGTACTTGTACTGACTTGGGTAAACTACTAAATGCTGTCTGACTGAAGCAGTATTTATAAAAATAAAGTAGCTTTTCCTTTTCCTCCTCTGTCTATATAACTTCTACTTGTTCAGACACCAGACGCGTTACAGGCCACATACCACTAGGTGGCACCACTGCACACAAAGATTTACATGTAAGTCATAATGTCCAGCAGTCGCCGCTAAAACTCCAACTTTTTTCTTTGCCAAAATCAATCCCACAATCCCTCCTCACCGGCGGTGTATTCATTTGAATGGTTAAACTGTGAAACGCAAGCTAACCTGCACTGAGTAGTTGCTGTTGAGTTTAACCAGTTTTTCACGTTTACGGATATAAACACCCGAGGAGAACTAATGACAACTGACAAAATGAACCGGTTGGTGTTTCACTTTACTGTTTAAATTTTGAAAGTTATCTCTGTGCTACATTTTACGAAGCCATATGTTCACTGAGTTGGGATGCTAACTTAGCTAGCTCGCACTAGCGGCCCAGATAGTCGCTTCCAACGTCTCCGTGTATCCTTGATAGTTTAGCTACAAGCTAACAGTTAAAGCTAACGGCAGTACTACGCTAGCTTGGGTACTTAAGCTAACTTTTAGCTAAGGGGGGTCACGAAATGCAGTGTTGTTTTCCTCCAAAACATCGGCTGTCTTATTTGTAACATGACAGAGAACATGCTACATGAACTTTGATCAACGTGAAGTTATATTTTATGACTTGTTGCAGCTCACCTAGCTAACGTTAATGCCTTTATCTGAACAGGCAACGCCTTTGTAACTCGACTGTAGCGTTTTTGTTTTGTTTATCTCATTTGAATGTTTGCTCTTAGACGTTTTACTCACACTGGTAATGTTAGACAACATGCCGTTCATAGCAGGCCAGGCTGTAAATTGTCAGGCCACGAAAGGTGAATATGACTTGCAACTGCAGAAACTGAGATGAATTAACTAATGATTGTGTCTCACTTGTTTGTTCAACAGTTTCTCTTGTTATAGCAGCTTGTAAGGATGAGCTGGTTTACATGTCTGACAACGGGAGCTCTTCAACATCAACCAGAGTAACGTGAATCCAATGGCTTTCTGCGACCCTGCCTGCACCTTTTTGCTGAGGAGAACATGAAGCAGGTGTGGTGATATGAAATCAATTTAAATGGCTTATTGTATAAACAACTTTTCAGTCGTGTCTTTAATCCTGGTGACTGTGAAGTACAGTTCAGTGGTAATGTAGCAGTAGAAATTGTAGTGGCCTCATCCCTTATCCTTTTGTTTTAGGTGGATTTTGTTAATAAGGAAGAATTAGATAAAGAAAGGTGAGTGACAGATCCTTATCTGTGGGATTCATCTAATTGTGGTCACTCACTCACTGTCTGTGTGCCGCAGATCATCCCTCTCAGTCACTGGACCATTGAGGCACCTTTCCATAACCATTATCACCACGTCTAAGGCTTTGACTTGTTTGGTTTTCCAAACTAAGACAACTTTGCATCTGGTGCATGTCAACTTTCCTCTTGACAGATTTCAAGTCCATTACGGAGTAAACAGCCCAGGCAAAGCAAAGCGTTTGTCAACTATCAAGAGGAAGGGTTGTCCAGTGGTGGAGGTGGGCTCAAAGCTGCACTGCAAAACATCAGATGTAGGCCGTGCCCGTGACCGCGGCATGGCCAACAAAGAAAATGAGCTGACATGCTCCGAAGATGTGCGGGGCATGCACTACAATGACAACTGCGGGCTCCCTGTGAACTCTGCAGAGGCCTCCAAGATGGCAGGGGCCAGTTCCAAGTACAGCGACTTTACTGAGGTGAGAGTCAGAGTTAAAACTATTGCCCTGTTATGGTTTGGATTTGGTATAGATTGATCAAATTTGCAACTCACTTTTGGACTGAATTTCCTTTTTGTGCAGCTGTCAAAGGACCACGAAGCTATGACTCACATCCTTTTTGGAAGGAACCTACGACTAAAAGTAGCCCAAACACTTTGGCGAAGAAATGCTAGCGAATTAGTGGCCTACCTAATAAGGTAAATGAATGACAGCTAATACTGCAGATTGGTGGTTTGTTTTAATTCATCATGAACATACCATATTTCATCCTATTTTTTTTCTTCTTTTTCTTTTCCAGAATTCAAGACACAGGGGTCCTGCTTGACTGTTTACCTGTCTTAACAAACGAGTGAGTTTAATCATAGTGTTTAGCATTTTTACTTTTTATGTAATTATGCTTCACCTCTATTGATTGGCCTTCACAGTACTGCAAACCAATACTAAGCATGCTCATGCATCATCATTAGGGCTGCATCTAATGATATTTATTATTAATTTAGCCTTATGTTTGTCAAATTAATTTGAAAGCCTGTAAAATGACAAATAATAGTGAAAAATGTGTAGCATGAAACTCCAGAGCCCAAAGTGACCTCTTTAAATTTCTTTCTTTGGTTGATCAATATTTGAAAATGTAAATATATTCAAGTTACAATGATTGAAAGAGGAGGAAAACACCATCCCTCACTTCTGATGAGCTGGAACAACCAAATATTTGGAATGTGCCAGTCTAGTGCGTGAAGTTACAAAACCTCTGTTCATTAAAAAAATAAAAAAATCCTCTTAAAACAATAATCCCAGCACATGCAGTTACGTCTACAGGATGTATTGTTAATCCTGTAACTTTCTAAAGGTTCAAGTTGATGTTAAATATTTGCACAGTTATTAATATCTTCATGCTTGTCATCCAGTGACTATCAGAGCAAGTGACACACTGAAGTCAACATATAGGATAGTTCGAGCTCTATTTTTTTTTCTATGCCTGCTTACTTAACTAAAACCACCACACTTATTTCTCTCATTGTGTTTTATTGTTTCAGTCTTCAAACTGAAGCACCATGTTTGTCACTTGGCTGCTGCGTTGACCTCATACCCTTAGTGAAAGTGATTCTTGCCAGCAAATACGAAGAGTAAGTGTCACTGAGGAATTTAATACAAGATTAATGTTCTCTGTCTCTTTTTGACATATCTAGAGGAACTGAGTTGAAGGAAATTGGATTTGCTGTTATAGCCTTGCAGATGATTTTCTGTTAATCTAAGAAGCTTCAGCTGGTCTGATGAATAGCTAAATATCTGTTAAAGCCATTTGAATAAATAATAAAATGTCTTTGACTTATCACTTGTATTACTTGTATTTTTTTACTTTTTTAACATCTGATCTTTATTATTATAATTTGGATGCTTTAACTATCTTATATTCATTTTCTTACAGACACATAATGGTGGGTTTACACTGGGTTCAATCCGTCATCAAGAAATGGTGGCCAGAACTTTCTAAGAATGAGAAAAGACTGCGGGACAGTCGGTCAGAAGACAGGTAGGCAGAGCATACTTTAATAAATTTATCCATAACACAACCGAGCCTTCAAGGATAAATACAGCTTTTTTTCATACTTGGCTGTTTTTTCTGATATTTTTTTGATCATTAGAAAACTAAACTTTACCTCTGCTGTACAGTGCTACATAAACACTGCACTAAGCCAAGCTTAACACATAGTTGACAGGCATTTTAATTGAGTTTGTTGGCAGGTAAAGCCATCTGTTGTCTCCTTATATTTGCATCAGGAAGTGGTCAGGCCAAATATAATTACATGTTGATTGTGTTACTGCACTGCATGTCTGTAAAAACAGAGTTTACAATCAGCTCTACATCCCCTTGCTGTATCTTTTCAAGTAGGGAAATTTGGAGATCCCTATTGGCCAAGTGGTTAGGGCGTATGCTGTGTGACCACATTGTCACAACAGCTACTAGATTGATTGTAACCAGCAACTTTTTGCATGTTGTTCCTTTCTCTTTCTCTCTCTCCTCCACTTCCTGTCTTTTTCCAATACAAATGAGAGAAAATGCCAAATAATTAAAAAAAATTCAAAGTGGCACTATGTGGTTTTTCTCATTTCCATCAGTTTTGCAACAATTTTTGCTCTTCTGTCTATTAATTTGACCTACAACTTACCCATAAACAAAAGAATTTTTTCACATTTTGTAGGACGTTATGTGAAGTGAGTGTGGGGCTCTTAAGAGAGACAGAAGTTGTGTTTTGGGGTTTCTGCACTTACCAACATGTGTTCATTCACCACATATCTAAAGGTTATGTTTGCATGTTTACTACAGGAATATTGAAGTCTTGAAGCAGCGGCTGAAGGACTTGTGGAAGGACGGAGCACGTTTAAGTTTGGTTCCAGGATCTACAGGCGAATTGGCAAAGGTGAGAGAGTTGCCGTTATTATAGTTCTTGTTGAGGATTTTTTTCATCAAGCAGTAGCTCGAATTGAGTTGTCACGACTTTGAAGTTACAGAAAATATTTGATATTTCGCAGTCCGTCACGACATGAATTATTTTGATGTTCAGTCTTCAACTTTTGTCTGGTTACTTGTTTGAAGGTTTCATGAATAAATCAGATTCTTCCTGTTATGAATAAAACTAAATGGAACAAAAAGGGCACTTGGAGAGAGCAAACCTCAGCCAAGGCCAAAAGAAAACTCTATTAAGCAGCCGCTATTAATGACTGTCTATAATTTTTAAGCCATCAGAATTTTATTAATATGCAGTTATAGCCATACTAAAGCCTTATTATCTCAGCTGTGCATTTACTACGTACTTCTACATTGGAAATGTTTAACATTTATCATTCTTTTGTGTAAATCAGAAATTATGTTTCCATATCTGCACCTTAATTTAAGAGTAAATAAGCATAGTTTTGAATCTTTTCAATGATACAGTTGTACTATATCTTCCATAAAACCCTTCAACTTCAAACCCTTCAACTGAATTTCATGAAACAGGGCCAGTAATTTTTCTGTGAAACCAAACCTCTTTGTGAAAATAATAACACTAATTGCCACAGAGCTAAATCAACACTTGCCTGTAATGGTTTTAAAAAGAACATTGTTTCACTCACAAAGATGCAGTTGCTTCTGTTTTTTCCACCCTATGTTGATTTTTAGCTGGCACAGCCAACCACTCCCATATTTAAGAAAAAACATCCTAGTCCTCTGTGAGCAAGTGTAACGTGAGTCTAGAGCCTGTATTTAGGTTGTGGTTTATTTGTTTCTGTCTTTATGTCCTTTTCAATGGTGAAAAAGCATCATACCATTAAAAAGCTATATAATGAGATGTTTTAAAAGGAAGCAACTTAACTGAAAATATCCCCTTTTTATGGTCAAGAGAGTATGTGGTTATGTGTTTAATGAGAAAAATGTAGAAAATAAATGGCAAAAATATAATCCTGATTCCAAAAAGTTGGGACAGTTAGCAAAACATAAAACAAGAACGTGATCTTTTTAACACATGCTAAGCTGAAAAAGGTACACAGAAAATACATTTCATGTTAAACCTCATCATCTTCATCCTCATTAACAATAAAGCACAAAATGTGAGCTACAACCAGGCAGAACGATTAAAGGAGCAGTGCTATGAACTGGGTGGTGTAGGGCTAAGTAACACATGCAAGTTGGTCACAGACCCTCTCAAACTGGTCCGGTTTCCTGGCTGTTTCACCGACTGTGACAACAACTAATGTGTTATCTCCACTTCACTTTGCAGGCCATCGAGGCTTATCTATCTCAGCTGCCCTGACAGTTGTCAGTGTAGCTTTTTCGAGGATGTGACCACTACTGCCGGATCATGGCTGTGTTTCGAACTGATATTGATGCCAGAGAAATGGACTGGTTCATTCTGCCACTTAAACTCAGAACTCTTACTGGGACTGAACTTGACAATTCAGACAACTCCCTCAGTTAGAGCTGAAGATTCTTAAGGAGGGGGCTGAGAGAACTTTTCTGCAAAAAAAACAAAAACAAAAACAAAAACAAAAAAAAACACAGCAAATGACTGCTTCACATTGAAGTGGACCATCTTGTGAAGAGGCATATTTACCGGACCTCCATGAGACTGGGTGTAACGTCGCTCTATGAAGTGCCAAACTTTGTCTTCTCACTACACCACTCTTTGCCATTGAATGCAAATGCACTTGTGGATGTAATGAATGCTCCGCTGTTTTGTTGTCTTGCACCGGGGTCCACCGGAAATCAGGAACTTGAAGCTGCAACAGTCTTAAATTATTACAGCTCCTCTTGTTTTGTTTCGTTTCGTTTTTTTTTTTTTTTTTTATTTTGCCTCTTCCTATGACATTGAGCGGTATAATGTTAAGTGTAAAAACAAGTGATTCTTTTAATCTTCTTTTAAATAAATTTGATAAAAATCATTAATGTATTTTTTTTTTTACATTGTCTTTATTGTTGGCATGTGCATAAAGGTAAAAAGAGAATGTTCCACCACAAATGAGAGTGCAGGAGATCTGACTTTAGTTATTAGGGGAGGCTCAGAGATATTTTTAAGATATTTTGACAAAGTATGAGATAATGGAAGCATTAAAGGAAACACACAAACAGTAAGGTCCAGAATTATTTTGACAGCAAGCAATTAAAATGTCAGGCATGAAAATCACTCACCTTTTGGCGAAATTCGCCATTTTGAAACCAAAATAGGTGACCTATGACATGGAGGTATACCAGAGATTATCAGTGAACTGCCAACATGTGCACACCTGAAGGGAGAAAGCCCAGCTAACACAGCTTATCCACAGGAGGTTAACACACAGACATACGTTGCTCCGTCAGCTGGGATATATATCAGGCTGTTTTTATTTTTAAATTGAGGTAACAACAACATACATATGGTAATAAAGCAGGCATACTTCCTCCTGTCTTTTAACATCAAACTAGAACAATGAACAAAACAGCCTGTACCAGATTATAATAAAATTATTCCACAGTAGTATTACAGTAGTAGTACAGTATTTGAATTATTTAACCAAAATGTGAATGAAAATAGGAATAATGTACATTCATGGTGGTATTGCCACAAGTGAACACACACAATGAAACAGGAAAACTCCATTATGAATTGTGAGACTGTGAGAGTGAGTGAGGCTAAGCCTAAAGGCAAAAAGTATAAT
>JAPZDV010000010.1:17291021-17304885 GCA_029814665.1 Acanthurus lineatus
TTCATACTGTCTTGTAATTCTGCTTGATTTTTCTCTCAAAATGCATCAGATTGATGCTTTTAAATATGAAATATTCAGAATTTTCCTCCGGGGGAGCATGTACCTGGACCCCCTAGAGGGGTCGTATCCTTCTCACCTTTTTCACCCCTGACCCGTTCTCATGCCTGAAATGTAAATTTAGAAAAAACACATACAATCCAATACAAAAGGGAGATTAAGTTATTTTCAAAAATTTAACTGTATTATAATGTTTTAGTACCTGTATTTCTGGTGAGTTTAAAGTTGAGTTAAATTTTCTCAAATAAGTAGTCTTGAAGAAAAGGATAAGCATGGGTATTAGAATAAAAAATTAAAATATTCACCACCACTTTTGTGGTTTTAACTCTAACTCTATTGTATTTTTGAGTTTTGAATTGTGTTTTTAATCTTAATTTTTACAAGAACACGCTACATCAGTCGTCAGTGAAGTGTTCATGTCAGTTGGTACAAATAAAGTTGTTCGGGTTTTTTTCAGTGACGTCATTTTGCGCAGAGCCAGCTGATGTGCCGAGTCTTCCGCCTCGCCAGTTTGCTCTCGAGTACATGTTGACGACAATTCAGTTAGACATCATTTAATAGTTTTATTGAAGATAGACAACATGTTTCACAAGGAGAGAATACCGCTGTTATGGGCTTTGATACAAGCTGCGTTTGTCGTAGCGTGGTGTTTTACTGATATGGAAACAGGGCCTGGCGCAGGTGTATCGACGCAGCTGAACGGAGATCGGTTTAAAATCGAGGGAAGAGCGATTGTTCCGGGGATAAAAACACAAGACTGGGTCTCTACGGCAAGAATTTTAGTGGAGGGTGAAGAATACGTGGGATTTTTGAGGTAAGAAGCAGCCAAAGTTGTTGCAGCTAACTAACTAGCTGTTAGCGAGGCTAGGTAGCATTAGCATAGCCAGCTAGCTTAAACGGTTGCCTGACGCGCTTCTGCTGATAACCGCACGGCAGCTGCTGTTGGAAGATGGCATGTCTTAACTGTCTTAATTAATTTACAGCTAAATATTTGTGGCTGTAGCTTAAAGCAGTCAGTACAACAACATGGTTATTTTATTATCACTTAGCCGTCATTTTTCTAAGGAGCTCACACAGGCCTTTTTCTCGCTTCAGCTGTAACCAAAACAAACCTTGGCCACAAGAGACATGTAAGTCGTTGCGGTCATACAATCATTGTTATAAAGATTGTAATTTAAATCTTAGGCATCCTACACAACATCAGATATATTTATTATGCATTAGTTAAAATAGCATGCATTTTTTTTCAAATTTGACTGACATACGAGCATGGATTCAAGTTCTTTGGTCTTTTTCCTAGCAGGCAGTTTTTTCCTTCAATGGTTAACTGAAATATTTGCGTGTGTCTGCCGTGATGAAACTAATGTTTCAAAATTAAGTCGAAAAACAGCATTAGAGCACAATTGACTAACAAAGTTATATATGTAGTTGTGCCATGTGACAGTATTTTTTTTTTAAATGGCTCCTCTTCTTTCATTAAACAGATCCTTAACAGATAACATAGACCAAAACACTTACTTGGTAGTTTATGACACCTCTGAAGGTTATTTTTTATTGCAGGGTGTTTATAATATTTAACGTACCCTTATTGATAAAAATAGGGTGGATAAAAGTCAGATTGTCTGATACAGTAGCTCCTCAAGCTGCCTGCAAAATGTCAATGAAGCTGAAACAACACGCTCTGTTTTCTTAACTCAAACATTCTTGGCAAAATCTAATTCTTGTAACATTCTGCTGTTTCAGAACTGATGGAAGTTTTGCCGTGAATGACGTCCCTTCAGGATCCTATGTTGTGGAAGTTGTCTCCCCAAATTATAGATTTGAGCCAGTACGTGTTGATATCACATCCAAGGGCAAAATGAGGTAAGATCTTGCTATTGATAAGAAGAATAAAAAAATCTCACACACACACACATAAATACAAATGTTTTAAGTTGGTTGCATCGTTCCCATGTACCCTACAGTGCACATTTTGGAGGCGGCTCTCCAGCTAAAGTAACAATGTGTCATGTCACAGGGCGCGTCTTGTGAACTACATCAAGACCTCAGAGGTAAATCGTCAGCCATATCCTCTTCAAATCAGAGCCAATGGCCCCCAAAGCTACTTCATGAAGAGGGAAACCTGGGGATGGACAGACTTCCTCATGAACCCAATGGTAAAGAATTAGATGATGTTGTACCTGACTTACTGGTAAAAGTAGAGAGATGTCTAACAGGTCACAGTTGTCTATCAAGGTCATTTTGGATGTGCTTTTTCCCTGTTCTTCTGACTCCCTTAATTTGAAGTTAATGCATCTGTTTTGCTTCTGTAGGTTATGATGATGGTTCTGCCTCTACTGATCATTGTTCTGCTGCCTAAGGTGGTCAACACCAACGACCCAGAGATGAGAAAGGTAAGGATTCCTGTAACTTAGAGCGTAACCTCAGAACTATTTTGCCTACACTGAGTTCATCGTGCAGTTTCTCTGGTTTAGCTGTCAGTGCAGAAATAGAGTTTATGTCAGAAGTCAAGAGAACAAGCTGTTAACTGTTTTTTTTTTCAATCTTTAATGCTGTCTTTGCAGGAAATCGAGCAGTCCATGAACATGCTGAGCCCCAACCCTGAACTTCCAGATGTTTCAGAGCTCGTGACCAAGTTCTTCTCCGGCTCCAAGGGCTCCAGCAAGGCAGGTGGCAGCAGCAAGGGCACCAGGCCAGCTGCCAAGAGGAGGTAGTACTCTCCACGCCTCTGACGTCTGCCTAACAAAGCTTGAGTTACACCATTAAAGCAAGATTTTAAATTCATCATTTTTTTCCTCTTGGTCTATTGTACAGTTTTCTTTATTGATAGGTGTTCTGAGCACATCTTGATTTCTAATATGCTATTGGACTGTGAGAAAAAATAAGATTTTTTTTTTTTTCATACTGCACTGATAGAAATTTCTTAAACTCTGCAAAAGCTATTATCCTTCATTTGCTCTATACTTTCTTTATGTGGCTCTTCTACTTATCAATCTGTCTGTGCTAATCCTCCGGTGTGAATCTTTTCCACTGCTGCTAATCCTACTTCCTGAAAGAGAACATATATACAGAGATTTTCTTGTTTTTTTTTTTCAATTTCAGTGATACGACTGTGAATGAAGATGAATTTTAAGACTGATAAATTCTTATTTAAAAAGAATAGATAAATAAATTGCAATGGTATATAACAACTGTGTTTTTATTTCAGACCATCTATTTGTTTGAGAGTGAACACATGGCCTTCTCATTTTTTGAATCGTTGTGTGGCATACTGTGTGGCCAGAATTCACACATTCACTGTACATTATGTGCCTGAGGTGTATAAATTAAAATGGTAACCATTGGCACTTCAAAGAATGAAAGAGCTGTTTCGTTGCTTTCAAGATCTTTTAAGTGTAACTGGCTTTACTTTTAATAAAGCGGACGGCAAAGTCCCCATTAAAAAGTCGTAAGATGGTGTGTTTGTGATAATTGTCCATCAACTGATGAATACAATGCAATACAGTTAAAATCTTAGGAACAAACTATGGAGACATGAGAGTTTAGTGTTGATGCCAGTGCAAAGGTTCAAGGCATAATATGCTGTAATTGACTGTCACTGTTTGCAATCAAAGCATTCAGAGTTGGCCCCTCCTCCACAGTGCAACTAGACAGAGAATGAAGAGAGGGAGTGGTTTTACTAAGAATAAAGCAGTGACTCAGAGGATAAAAGCAAATATTTTCTGCTTGTTTCACCATGGTTATGTATTAATGCACAAATAAACACGGACACACCACTGCACAGCCCTTCAGGAAGCTGTTGGATGCTGGATTTTGTGTGAATTCAGCAACAGCAGGCTCCATCCTCTCCCTTCTTTCCATCTGTGCATAGTCTGTGTGTGTGTGTGTTGTGCCCTTGGTCAAACAAAAACAGAGACCTTGTACTCATAACATAGAGATGAGACGCTGATGTCACCTGATCCCATGTTTTTAAGAGTACCAACTTATGCTGTTTTTAACTGAGGCCCAGAAATGTTTAAACACAGCAAAATAAGAAAATACAAGCAGAGAGCAGAGTTTCTGCAGTGAAATACACCAACACACACTTCCAAAGGGTCGTAAGTGACAAGTGAAAAGGATAACTTTAATATGAGTTAAAACATTTATTTATTTATTGTTTTTTTTTTTGGAAAATCCTGCATGTTATGGCTTTAGAACTTTGACGCTATAATGCAGTGGTTCCCCAATCTGAACTTTATTTTGATTTGCTCTCAGTTAATGTTTCCAGTAAGTCTGTGCTCAGATAGACGTCATCCCTGTCAGTGTAGCTTAAGGCGAGAGTGTAGGGTGCCATCTTTCAGAAAACTTAAAGGTGAGACCTTTTATGATCTATGAGAAGTCTGTTCTGCAACTCTTAATCTTTTTGTATATGTCATCTATGGCCTTTAAGTTATATTACATAACTGAGTTTAATTGACGGATTGGACAATTATTTGCATCTTCTGAAATGCGGACAGAAAAAAAGCATAATTTGGCCTTTTGAGTTTGTATTTTCTGTGTTCATATCAGCACACACAGACTCACTTTCACAGAACTGCACAGACAAACAAAGAGCACAGATTCATTCACAAAAGCACTTTTTCCTCTGAGCAGAAAAAAGGCAGAGAGTTTAGGGAGAAAAACATGTGACATCACATCATTAAAAGACACAGAAGTGCAATAATTTACAACAGCATCACTCAGCCATCGGGGGAAGTTTTTTCAAATATTATGTGTGCAAGTTTTTTCTTTTTACAGTGATATGAGTATTGACTGTGTGATCAATAAACAACCAGCTATATCATATACGACTGTGAAACTAATGCAGCTGTAAATGCACAGAAATGTACAGATTAGCCCTTGAATATGAGATCAAATATCAATTCCAAGAGCCAAGATAGAAACAGAAGAGAAAACATTCAGTAAACACCATTATACACTAAACAATTTACATTTACCATTTGTGACGTACAAAATCAGTGAAATATGTTCTTTATACTATAAAGTACTTTGAAGTGTGTGTAAGCCTACAATAATTTCTTATATACAGTGCAAGTAAGCAATAGAATGAAGGATTATATGAGGTTTAAAGGACAGGTTCACAGTTTTTACTGACAAGATTGTACAGGTAGCCAAGTTACTTGTCCCTTAAATTTTTCACATCAACCCTTAAGTGTTTCTTTTACACTGAGATGTCAGTGTTAACTTACCCTTAAAATTCAGACAATTCAGACAGACCATCTGAGTTAGCCAAATCAATTAGTCCTTCACATTGTACACAAATGCAGTGCTGTTTGTATTTTTTAGATATAACTTGACGTTTTTGGGGTTACTTTCTCTGCACCACTTAATGAATAGATACCCAGAAATTAACAACACATATCAAAGGTAATGGATGATGTAAAGGTGCGCTACAAACCTTTTTTGGTAACAGTTTTGGTTATATAAGCTCGATGGGCCATCCACTTTTAGTGCCTGTGCCTTAGTAAAGTTACAAATATAAACAGATGGATTTACAGGAAATCTGAGGGTCTGTTAGCTCTTTCACGCTGCTTTTCGTCTTATCAGAAAAAACTAAACATCTGGTCAGACAAATACATTTTTGACTCCAGATTTTGTCCCTCATCTTTTCACACTGGAGTTTTGTTACAGTGGGAGGAGTTAACTTTACTGCCAGTCCAAAGAAAAGAGGAGTAACGGCAGCAAAGAGAGCACATTTAGCATTGCAAACCTATAGCACTGCTGGACTTGTGATGGTTTCAGATATATATTGTATATTGTCTTTTTAATTCTAGACATTGCTCCTTCTTGTCAAAACTTAGAACCTACATTATCCACGATGCAACCTGACCACTGATTATTCAGTTGGAGATGCAGGTGTATTTTGTTAGTAGAGGCACATGTGAGGCCATTAAAACCAAGCAAATATGCAAAGCTGTCGACTGAAGTCTGGTAAGCTTTCCTCTTAATCTGAGTCAATTAATTCAGTGTTTGTACAGCTCTTACAGGAGCCACCTAAGTACGTATCTGTACATTTTTTTTCCTGTGTGTGTAAAATGGATGGTGCTACCATTTGAATAAACAGTAAATAATCTGAACCCGTCCTTTAACCTTTAACACTCGATAGGATGTGAAGCCACTTTCGTGAGGTTTCTTTTCTGTCATGACCTGAAACAGCAGGTTTCAAGTGCCGCAATCAGTCTGAGCTCATTTTCCACCAACATTTTGTACTTTAACACAAAAAAATCACATGCAGCACTTCATGCTGAAGATGACCACAAACTACAGAATATATAAAGATAATCCAGATGTGCACAAAGCGATTAGTCTGCTTCTACACCGCAGCGCCACATCAAGTCATTTTATTGTGGGCATTTTGGTTTTGTCCACACCAGTACAGCTTGTCCTCGCCTCTCCTCCTCCTCCTCCACTGGCAGAGCAGGAGCATGCGGAAAGTCTTCTGAAAGGTCTTGTTGCAGAGGGCGTAGCACATTGGGTTGATGGTGCTGTTGACGTAGCACAGCCAGTATCCCAGGTGCCACAGGGACATGGGGATGCAGTCGGCACAGAACGTGGATATGAGCACCATGATGTTGTACGGTGTCCATGTGAGGATGAAGGCCAGGAGGATGGCGCTCAGAGTCTGGGCCGCCTTCTTCTCCTTCACCAGCACATTCCTCTTCCTCTTGGTGATCTGGTTCTTCAGGGCTGGATCCATGGGTTTGGAGGTGGTGGAGGAGGCAGGGGAGGTGTTTTTGGGTGGCTGTTCTGCTTCAGGCGGGCAGGGAGTTGAAATAGTGGGATTGCCGTTTTTACCCTTTGAGCCGGGCTTGAACTTATAAGCTATGTGCTTTTTACTACTCTTCTTCTGAGGAGTGGCAAAATAAAGATCTTCTGAATAATCGGCAACCTGTCCGTTCTTATTACTTTGTCCACTGCTCTGCTCTTTGAAAGATCCCTGTGGGGTATCTGTTGAAACATGATGCTCCTCCTCTTCAGATGAGGTGTAGCTGTTAAAAGAAGTGACCTGATCTGCTTTCACCCATGCGTCATCAGATTTAGTGGTAGTTTTAGTGGCATTACTCTGGTTCGATGAGGACCAAGAGGCCTGACTCCGGTCTCTCCTCTCTCTGGTGAAATGAAAGCAAGAATGAATGATAGTTTTCTGGGGTTTAGTCCCCTCTCGAACATTTTCCGTCGCGAGCCCTTGCAATTCTGCAAGATCTTTGGTCCGTTTCTGCGTCTCCTTGTAGATCCTGCAGTAAAGGATTGTCATGACAGAGACGGGGATGTAGAAAGCAGCGATGGCTGTCCCAAATGTGATCACAGGCTCTGTCAAAAACTGGATCTGGCACTGGTCAGGAGGAACTTTTCGCTCCCCGACAAAGTACTGCCAGCACAGGATGGGTGGCGCCCAGAGGACAAAAGACACCAGCCATGCGAGGCCTATCATGATGGCAGCTCTCTTTGGAGTCCTTTTAGCCCTGTAAGTCAGCGGCCTGGTAATGGAGAAGTATCTGTCAAAGCTGATGACGAGTAAGTTCATAACTGAAGCATTGCTGGCCACATAATCCACTGCCAGCCAGAGATCACACGCAAGGTTTCCCAAGGACCAGTAGCCCATCAGGATATATGTGGTGTATAAGTTCATGGACAAAACTCCTATAATAAGGTCGGCGAAGGCCAAACTCAGTAGGTAGTAGTTGTTCACGGTCTTCAGCTGGCTGTTGACCTTGAAGGACAGCAACACCAGCATGTTACCAACAATAGTTATCAGACTAACAATGGCTGAGACTGTAGCGATGGTTATAGCCTCCCAGAGGCTGTGGGGAGCCGCCGGGACATGTGATGCGTTGGCAAAAGTGTCGTTTGGAGGATCTACACCCATGGTGGTGTGTGTTCAGAGTTACTGTTGACAGGTCAGAGAGAGGCTCCCTTTTGTGGTTCCATTAAAAGTTTACCTGAAATTAAAAGGAAAAATCTGATGAGACATTAGACATAACACATTTTTTTTTTTGTCAAGTTCCTATCAGATTAGAATAAACCCCTGTAGATATATCCTCTCATTTTCAAGGGGTCACAGATCATGTTGACATTTTTTCTACTACTTGTACTCTGTAAAAATTGGGGTAGTCAGTTATTTGAAAAGTCGACATGTTTGTAAACTACAACATCTAACACAGCTGTTTGATGTTTTTAAGCTAACATTTTCACTTTATTTGATAAAAATAATAAAAACCCTGTTATTATAGAAATGAAAATCTTCACACTATTTTTTTTTACATTATTGGCAGCATTATTAGAAAATTCCTAAAGAAATATATGTATTTTAATAAGCTTCCAAATTGAATATTTAAGAGACACTGAAAAAATAAAACCATATCTTTTTTTGATATTTAGATTTTATATTTACAGAAAAACTAACACTTTATGTTTCTTTAAATATTAAAATGTATTCACTTATTTTAATGTAATTTAATATGTTTAGTTTCCAAACAGACCATACCCTTGACATATTATGTGGAGGTTTACGTCATGTCCTAATGTGTTGTATTGTTAAAACTGTTGTTTGTTGTTGAAATGGTTAACATTTAATTATTAAAATCAAAATTAACTATTGTTAATACTTTGATTCACATATAAGATAACGTGAATTATTTTGGTTCACTTGACACTCGGAACCATTAGACGCCATGTTGTCGAAGGGCATCATTCAATGTAACACTCATTCCGTTCAACTCTGAGGTGTAACACGCTAAACTGTCCGGCCACAGTTGACAGTAATGGAAGGTAGACCGAGCAGAGGCAGAGGAGGCAGTTGGAAAAGAGGTGGCCGGGGTGGAAACGACAGCGACAGCTTCGGTGGTGAACACCGAGGCAGAGGGAGAGGAGGCCACCACCGCGGCCGCGGGAAAAGAGACCACTACCGCGGCCGTGGACGCGGGGGAGGCGGCGCGGCAGCGGAGTTCCATCACCGGGTGAGAAAGCGTGTGTTGGATTCGGATTCCAGAGGTGGCGGCGGCCCCGTTATCCCTCTGTACCAAACTGCACTGAAAAATCTCATAATTATGCACTCGCACTGGTAGCATTGTCACTGAGAAACAGCGCACAGTTGTTGGACGATGCTGTAAAAGTTTATATGAATTCTTCTTCACTTCGGCTCAGTTAGAGCTCATTTTAGTGTAACTGTCAACACCAAAGTACTTTACAAATGTTATGGAGCGTTGCAAAAACTTCTAACTTGTTTAATTGTTGTTGCGTTTCCATTAAGTCCTTCGTTATCAATAACCTCAACGCCAAATTAAGAATGTGGTAAAGTATGTGCAATGACGTCAATACGTTTGCCGTTATGTTACGTCTGTCTCTATGCAGTCAAAACGAGGCCTCTGTAACAACTATGGAAGTGTTTTTCTACTAAATGTAATTACTCATTGGACCAAACCTAGTGGTGGTGCATCAAAGAGAGATGGGTTTGTCTCTGCATGGTCACAACCACACCTTCCTACTGATCATGCAGATATTGATCCCCTCTGCATACAGTCACACTGAGGGAATGATGAGGTGTTTCGTTGCATCATCATAGTGATCAAGCACTTGACACGTCTTCCACGACAAACAATCATTGTTTGATGTAGGTCTGGGATATGACACCAGAGAGATCGGCTTTGATGTCTACGGGGATATTTTTGTTGGTTGATGCTCCCTCCATGGTAACCACAGAATTAAAAGGGGAACAATGGGGGGGGCTCTGTGATTGCAATCATACAAATCTCCTTCGGTGCATAGGGGTTCTTTGATTGCAATCATGAATGTCTCCTGGTGCATTCATAACTACTACTAGGTCTCTGATGATCATATTGTGTGTTTTTCAGTTTTGACAATGGATCAGAAAAAAAACACACTTTTTTCCTCTCACACTACAAATTTCCATAGCAATATTATTAAAGGGTTATGCATCTTTGTGACATAACAGGGGAGGGGGGGAAACTATGACTCAGACAAATTAAATGAGTTCAGTTTTGGCATTGACGTCATACAAACATGACATTTGCTTTGACTCTTTTGTTAGGCTAAGCCACAAGTCATGCTAATTAGGTCATGAAAAATTCTTTGAGTAATTTAATTGAGTTTAACCAACTTTTAATTTAATATTACAGTGTTTTGATATATTTCATTATATATACATTTTAGAGATTATATATTTTAGAGGACATGTTCAACAGTTAGTGCACACACATTTCCAGAACAGGTTTTCGAACAGTCATCCATCTCAACTCATCTTATGAAACCTGCTGTTTTGCAATTTATAATGTGATGAAAAATTAGGACAGGGGACATTTAACATTGATTATTTTATCATAGAACCAAAGCTGGTTAAAGTCAGCACAGTGCCTCTTACTTTAATTGTGGGCAAAGACTTTTTAAGCTTTCAAACACTTGATAAAAGTCCGTCCTCTTCTTCCTTCACAGTTAAGTTATGAAAGCAAGATATTTTTGAAAAGTACAGCTTTTTAAATGTAAGTGTTCAGTTTTAGTGGCTGATGCTTGACTTAATGAAACTCCATTTAAAATGGTTTAAAAAGCTTGGTTTAGTAAAGTGGATTAAAGCTAAAGGTTAAAAAAACAAAGTGCTTGTTGGAGCATCTAATAGGATCTGAAACCTCCTGTCTGATGTCGAAACAGGAGCTTGAACTTCTCTCAAGCTCTCATTTTTCATTTTTCACTCAGCTGCTTCTGTCACTTGTCATGTATACAGTTACAAAACCTTCAATATGTCTCCTCCTCTTTAAAGGCCGGTTTTCTGCTCCACCTTTTGGTTTGGCCATTATAAAACAGGTTTGGAGACTTTAGCCTGGAGTCTTGTTCTAATAACATCACATGATCGAGTGTGTTTGAAACATGCTGAGGCCTTAAAACTTCATGCTGAGCACACGCTCCACATGTAGAGCATTCGTTGTAGCGCTTAAATTATATTTTTCTCTTTTTTTTTCATCCCATCATGTTATCTTTTAGGATCGGGATGACAGGGACAACTTTCAGGAGGAAGATGACCGGACGGAGGTTTTCTCCAGGAGGAAACTGGAGTCAAACTGGGATCGTTACAAGGAGTCGGAGCGGCAGGAGCCTGAGGACGACACGCCCACTCAGAGGGGAGCAGACTACCACGTCCTGCTGGAGTCGGCAGGTAAGGTCTGCTAGGCCGAGCTCGCTGGAGGGGGGGTTTGTTTCGCCATCCACACCTGCAGCGCTCAGCTCAGCCTTTCAGCAGGAGAGACAAGTCAGGCACCTGAGCTCGAGGCTTCGATTTGTTTATGTGAAGGAATATCTTTCAAAGGGAGAAACAGCGCTATAATGTGTCAATGTCCCAGGTGGACGATATCAAATATAAACGTAGAAGATAGAATATTTGGTCGTCTTCAGTCAGTTTCTGGGATTGTGGCTCAGTAAGCAAGAAAAAGTAAAGCCAGACATAAACTTCGACTCATTCTACAAGGGGATTAGCCTTTTCTTTTGGCTTTTGATTGCTTGTATTAGCCTTTCTGGGATAATAACCTGGAAATCCGCTCCTTGTCAAATACTCCACTGAGTCCCATTGTGCCTTTAGTCTCTTTACTCTAATTAGTTGAGGAGGAAATATCTGTCGTCTTAATCTTTAATTGCTCTGTACGCGTCTGACACTGCTGTCAGATGGCTGCGTAAAAAGATCCTGTTTGTCTTTGTTAATTTCAGCCTCAGTGGTCTGTGTTTGACTTCAACACTCTCCTCCGTGTTCCTGTTGATTTTTTCTTCCCCCGAAGGAACGAGACTAAGAAAGCTCAGTGTTGTCTCATTAGAGCAAAGAGAGATATCTTTTTTTTATTTGGGACAGATTTCTAGATAACAGCCTCAGTGTGGGATTGTCATTTAGCTCATTTAGCTAATTTACTGGGGTTAAATAGAGCAGAGGTTACCCTCTGAAAATCTGTTGACAATTTTGCCAATTTTTTTTTTATTATTATTTATAAAGATGACAAACAGGAAAGCAGGCTGAGTCTCATTTCAGCAGCTTCCAACCATGAAGCAATTCAGCCAAAGTAACTGATGCATGTTTTTTTTTTTATTTCTTTGGCTGTTGGTTTTTTTAGCAGAAAAAATTACCTCCTCCAGAGATTTTTTGGAAGAAAAACATAGTTTCACTCTGTGGGTAGAAAGATAAATACCAGAAGATTTTCAAAGTCTGATTCTGTGTGTGTGTGTGCAGAGGATTTCAGTGCAGGAAAAAATGACTGCATAAAAATGAGAAAGGAGAGCTGGGACAGGTGATGGTTTAGTCATTCATAAGCAAGGATGAGACAAGGCTCATCACTCGGTGAAACACATAACTGAAGAAAGGACATTACTGCAGGCAACTGGGACTCTTTGTTAAGCTGCTTTTTGGTAACATACTTTGTTTGTCTGTATGTTTTTAATTAAGTTTGACACAAGAGTGGAATCAGGGTTGTGCGTAAGGGGCTGAAAAAGGCAATTTTGGGGCATTTTAGCTTAAAAAAATACTCAAATGGTTTATCGGATGTTGAAGTAGTTGTTTTAAGGAACCATGTAGAGGATACAAACATGAAGTCCTCCTTAGTGAGTCGCTTCTCAGCACCATCGAGTAGATTTTAATACCACTGCTGCAGATAATATAGTGCTTCATTACACGCAACTCAATTAAAAAATACAATACAGATATAATCGTTTTTAGAAGTTGTAATGTTAAGAAATTACGTATTGTGAGTTAAAATGGTGTTTTAGAGGCTTGTGTTTGAATAAATATAGGTTGAACTTCTGCAGTAATGATAACAATGTCTGGCTTTAAGATGAAGACATGTGCAAGATACTGCAACTATGACTAAAATATCACCTACAAGCCATTTATGTCTAATAATAATGGATTTATTTATAAAAGCTCTTGCTGATGGATGTGAAGAGGCCATATTTGGACCTTATTAGGACCAATTTTCGTTGAATTAAACATGTTGTGAGTCACTTGCTGAGCAAATTCTGTGTATATTTAGCAAAAAAATCCAATCAGATCTCTTTGATCGTCCAAGTTCGATGAGTTTTTTGCTGAATATTCAGCAGCAGCCCTGCAGAACTCTGCCTTGCTTGTGTTTTTAGGAGGAAGGTGTGAGGCCATTTTAAAACCAGGACGAGTGTTTAAGCAGCTGAATGTTTTTTTATAGGCTTGTGTTTTTTTTTCTCAAGCCATTAGAGGGTTAGAGAGTGTTGCAGCGGCGTCTCTCTTCTCTTGTAGCGTAAATGCCAAAGGTTCTGCTGTGAGTTGTTTGACTCTCTGTGTTTTGCCCACATTGTCAGATTAGTCATGCCGTACAGCAAGAGGCTGCCGCTCTCTAGAGGATACTTAATTGTACGTGGGAGGCAGCGCTTTCAAGAGTCGTTTCTCTGGCCAATTAAGGTAGCCGTGAAATCAGGAATGCACCGGCAGAAACCTCCCTGTTTACTCTCCTCTTTAAGTTATAATAGATTAATTCTTATTGTGGAGCTTTGATGACCCACACATTTCGTATCAAAGGCGTCGAAGTGTCGCAGTGTTCAGTTTGTTTTGTTCGACCGGGCAGAGTGCTGCAGGTCGGCAGCGTGTGAGCAGATGTGGTGTATTTGAGGATGGAGATGGCCTACAGCAAGCAAGTCTTAAGAGATTCAAAATCCCAGAGCGCAGAGGTGGAGAGCAGAGCTTTACCTGCGGTGTGATGGAGGCGTCAGACACCATTTGTGATTATAAGCTGATTTAACTTCATTTTAATCA
>JAPZDV010000010.1:17304985-17320365 GCA_029814665.1 Acanthurus lineatus
CAGGAATGCACCGCAGAAACCTCCCTGTTTACTCTCCTCTTTAAGTTATAATAGATTAATTCTTACTGTGGGGCTTTGATGACCCACACATTTCGTATCAAAGGCGTCGAAGTGTCGCAGTGTTCTGTTTGTTTTGTTCGACCGGGCAGAGTGTTGCAGGTCGGCAGCGTGTGTGCAGATGTGATGTATTTGAGGATGGAGATGGCCTACAGCAAGCAAGTCTTAAGAGATTCAAAATCCCAGAGCGCAGAGGTGGAGAGGTGGAGAGCAGAGCTTTACCTGCGGTGCGATGGAGGCGTCAGACACCATTTGTGATTATAAGCTGATTTAACTTCATTTTAATCAAATAGGTGAAGTCTTTGTCCTTTTGCCACAAAGTTAAAATCAAAGCACGAGGATGCTGCCTGTCGTGAGGAAACATTTCATCCGATAACGTTTCTGTCCAAAGAGCTGAACACGTGAACGACCTAAAACAAGACAGTTTAAATATATATCTGAGTGGGTGTAGACTGTTTGCTTTCTGACATCAAGGGGCAGAAAGCATTGAAGTTTCGTCAAAGTGAGGCTACGTAACTTTTGAAAGATCTGCAGAGATGAAACATCTAGTTGATCTATGGATTGATAGAAAATTAATTATGATAATCCTTTTTACTTTCCAAAGTGACAAAAAATTACTTGTTTGAGCTTCTTAAATGTAGAATTATGCTGCTTTTCTCTTTTTTCCTTTAAAATAGCATAAATATATTTGCATTTTAGATTGTCGGTATGATAAAACAAGAAATTAAATTATGTCAAGTTGAGCAATTTGGAAAGTGTGACGCACATTTGTTTCATTTCCTAATGTTTTATCAGGAAATAGCAAAATGATTAAGCGAAGAAATCAACATTTGCATCAAATGAAATAATAATTTTGTCTCCTTCTGTCTTAAATGTTAACTTAAATTCGCTAGCAATACAAAGCATCCTTGCTCATTTCAGTCTCATTTGTGCTACACTTCCACTTCAAATAAACATTTTGCATAAAATGGTCCCTTGTAACCATAAAGTTGCATATGTTCACTGTAGCTGATGTAGTAAAAGTTATCACTACATTCATTTTTATACTGTAGAGATTCCTGTTAATACATGAGACAGATGGGAATGAGTGATGGTTTCACTCTTGGCACAGAGTTGAAGTAAAGCTGAATGAATAGTGAAAAAAATCCCTGTGAATAACTTCTCTTCCTGCCCAGGAGAGAGTAAAATCTCCTCTCTCCACCTTTAAATCTGGCTGAGTTTAAAACCTCTGAGCTGCTGCACACATCTGTGATTTTTGTCGGCTATTAAAATGTGAAAACAAAGTGAAATTTTGAAGTTTAGATTATCAGTCTGCTGTGACAGAAAGATCATCTTTAAATTCCCTTTTTTTTCGACTGGCAAGAGCTACTTTTGCTTCACAACTCCGGTGCCAGGCCTAACAGATGGAGAGAGGCAGTGACTTTTTTGGCTCAACAGTGGGCCAGGAATAACTATGAGCTGTTATTCATCTCCAAACATGATTTCACACGCATCACTTTATTTAAGAATGACTAAGAGTGACTCTAAAATGGTGAGAAATGGTTTTTCAAACTACATCTTTTGATAAAGATCATAAAAAAAGCCACTGGCTGGAATTTTGAGGTGAGATTGTTTTGTCACATTTTAAATAGAAAAATCCTAAATTGGGATTAAACTGCTTCAAAAATTTAACAGTTGAAGTATTTTGATCAACTTAATCCAAAGTGGGTGAAGTTTAAACTCAAGGAAATGTTGTTTTCGTCTTATTTTTGGTGCATTTATATTTGTATACATTCTCTTAAATAAATCCTTTCTCTCTGCTGTTGCTTTACACCATCCAGCAAAGGAAAATAAAGTATATTTCCTTAAGTTGTGGGGTGTTTGCACATTAATTGGATGTTTCTTTTAATGTGGCTTTTTATTTCTACTCCACAACATCTAATAATATCAGAGGCTGTTGTTGTGGCCTACTTTTTCTCCGTCACATTTATTTGAAAAATGAGGTTACTAGTTGATTTGTGTATGTGGGTTAATTGTGATAAATTGTTACATGAAAAGATAAGACTTTATCATTTCCTGGGAGTACAAACACGAGCTACCCAGCAGTATTAGCTTCACTTTACCAGCAGCAACAAGTATCAGTAATCATTCAATCAATCAATCCAATTATACAGTTTGAATTATTCTAATTTGCAACATCTTTTTAGTTTTAGTTTTAGTTAGGATGCTAAAAGTTTTATCACTTAACTGGCAGTGTAATATAATATAAATGTAGTCCATACATCTGCCTGTTTAAATAAAACACTCTACCTGAGATCTTCTAAAGCAGAACCTCGCTGTTGTTCATATAATCTTAATTCATATAATCTCAGTTTGTTTCTTTCTCCTGTTAAATGTATCCAAATGTGTTTGCAGACTCAATAACTCTGTTTAACCACAAAGAGAGTAAACATTCAATCTCATGTCTGCATGCATTGATTAATTCATTCCATATGATAAATAGTCTAAACTTAAATTGGCAACTTGGAAATCAAAACACGAGCTCCACAAAGACTCGCACCTTTCCATTGCATCTGCCTGGCCGCTGTGTTTGAAGATATATAATCGAGTGGTTAGGGCTCCTGACTTGCTATTTGCAAAAAGCTCTGCGTAAAGCTCCACTGTACTCTGTGTGATTTTGAAAAAAAAAAAAAAAAAAAGGAGCCTGACGGGGGAAATTATGTAAGCAGACTGTTTGATTTGAATGGAAGGTCATGTTGATTTCTGTTGTTTTGTGGCCTCCTGGATGGCTATTATACAGGGGCCCTCTGCTTGTCCAAACATCCCAAGTGCTTTTAGCATTCATGCGCTTTGATTGACTCCGATTACACTTTCTATTACATTCAGTGTGAAAAATCCTCAGTGCCAGGAGGCGATGAAGCAGCAGACCTTCTTTCACTTTGGTTACTTTTCAAGGACGAGACCTTGTGCTTTTGATATGTGAAATATTTCAGGACCGACGCATTTTAAACGCTGCTTTTGTGCAGGCAGACTTTTCAGCGCCTCGAGCGCTTCAGTGATCACAAAGCAGAGTGGAATTCTGGTGAATGGCTGCTGTATTGATTGAATTACAACACATCAAGTTGCTATGAGGCCTAAAGGAATGAATCGCTGTCGACTGTTTTGTAACCCCCGAAGGTGATTTTTATTTTGTCAGGTCTCGTCTCAGTCCTCGCATTGTTGGGGGTTGATTGTGCTGTTGCTATGGGTAATGCACACATGGTTCGATTCTCTTGCTCTGTATGCGTGTGTGTGTGAGTGTGTGTTATAGTGTGCATGTGTGTGTCCATGTGCCTGTATGACTTGGGGGAATTGCTGGGCAGTTATTTACATCCTAACACGGTCATCCATCTGTACACATTAACACAAGGATCAATCCTCCTCCCCTGCAGCCGTAGTTTACCAAGGCCACTAATGGGCACCTATCAAGGCTCAATCATAATGAGACAAAAGGAAATCGCATTAGAGCTTCTAACTAGATTGACAAACACAAGGATGTTTTCCTAACTGAGATGAATAGTCCCAATCATGCCATTAATTTATATGTTCCACTGTCGTTATGGATACTTGATTAGCTGATCTAGACTGGAGGAGACTGTCGTCAAAGCAGAGGAATGAGGCTGCTGTACTGTCTTCTCAGCAAAAACAGGAAACAAAGCATTACAGGTGCTCGGTTCACTGCACCGCGATTGCTGATTATGATTGAGTCGGTGGAGGACGGTGTGAGGCCAAATAAAGCAGCAGGGTGGATCATAGACACTTCACTGAGATCAGCCCGCAGAGCAGTCTGCCCACTTTCATCCTTAAATACCTGCACTTTTGTTTGAATGTCAATATGTTTATGTATGGGGATTCATTTAAGGGACCGTTTATAATCCGTTAAGCTTCAGTTTTACTTCTCAGTCAGATAATGAAGTGTATAAAATTTCAGGAAATAGTAAAAAAAAGCTTTAAACAGTTAAGTCATATCTTCAGATAGTTGAATGCAACAGACAAAAACCCACAAATACATTTTCTAATCATAAAACAGCAGAGAGAAACAAAATTGGTGCTTAAAAACTGCTTAAAACAGTTACTCAGGTATCAAAATTTGCTAAATCTGGCTACAACTAGCAATTATCCCCAAAATTAATGATGCTGCCATTTATTTTCTTGGTTAAACAACTACTGGTCTAATTTTTTCAGAAAATTATCAAAGATGCTTAAGTTTAAGTTATCATTTTTTTTTTCTTTCCAATTAACCATCCAATTTATTGACTCACAGCTCATTACAAAGTTGCATTGATTTCTCGATTGTTCGCTAATTATACATTTATGAATCATTCAGCAGGGAAAAAATGCCAAACACTTGCTGTGATGGTTCGACCATCTCAAACGTGTCAAATATGAGAATTTCTGTGTCTTTTGTTCCTGGACATTTTTCACTGTTTATGAACCAATCCAGTGTTGCCATTGTTGCAAATGCCTCAGATACTGCCTCAAATGTTGGCGTTTGAGCGAGCACACAGATCTATGCACCAATCTGATACTGCACAAGTTATCTATTAAAAATGAGCCCTGCTGCTTCCTGTTAGCATCTCATTCACCTTTATGCAACCCAACAGATTTTTTTCACAAGTAGCCAAGCAACTCGAGTATCTTACAGCACATGTGAGTAACTGCACATTCATAACATAACATAAACAACATGATTAGCAGTCTATAGCTGTTTAAAAATAATTTAACTGTATAAATTTTGTTAATATCAGATTTGTTCTTTATCAGTCGATACCCAAAGTTCAGGCACCAGAATCTGAATCAAGAAGGAAAAAATGCAATTAGATCCTCTCTAGACTGATCTATTTACTAAATAATTGTCAAATAAAAAGATTTTTAAAATAATGTTAGTTGCTGCAGGTGTAAAAAAAAAAGCAAATATTAACATTTAACAAGCTAGAACAAGTGATATCTTTTTGTTTGCTCTGGTAGAATTATGAAACTTGTTTAGACTCATTATTGTTTTTCCTTTAAGATCACAGTGGAACAAGTGATCGGACGCCAGCTCTGACTCGTCATCCTTTTGGTTTTTAATGATAGCTCAGTTTTTAATCAAATCAAAATCAACTCACTACCTGTACCTCCCACTTTTTCCTTAGTCAAAAAATAGACACCACACACACACACTCGTGCACACTAACGCACACACACACACACACACAGAAAGCACTCTTACACTCCCGTAACCAGACTTACTGAAGTGTATTTTAAGCTTCAGGATCATTTAAAAAAAAAAAAAACTCTTTTTTTGGATTTCAAAAGCTCCTCTTTTAAATCCGCATTGCACAAAATGTTCTGCAGAGCTCCGAGTTTTGAACTATAAAAGCACTGCTGACAGCTGATGAACCCCAGCACTTGTTCCATGATTCATTTAATGTAGTAACTCAGGCTGCATTCACTTAGATCATAAAAAAATTTTTTTTACGACGTTAAAGTTTATAATTTCATTTTACTGAACAGTAAGTAGTTGACAGCTGCACCTGTCAACTGTTTAATGTGCTGGCACAATGTCACATCAAACAGAAAACATACTCACCCTGTATGGCTTTGATAAAACCCCAATCCTCCAGTGTTAAATGGACGTTTGGCAGGTCTTTGACACGCTGTTTCTTTTTTCCTCTTTACTCCTTCTTTATTCTTGCAGAGTTCTGTCAGTTTCTCCTCTCTGTCTTCCTCAGCTCTGTACGTCTCCTCTGTTTTCCTCTCACAGCGTTTGCTTCACACCTCTTGATGGCTCGCTCTTCCCCTCCCCTGTTCCCTCTCTCTGACTTTTTTCCCTCTGTGCTCCTCTCTCCAACGACGTGAAAAACACACTTGTCAAATACAGGTAGGTCATCACACCGTCTCTCATCCTCGTCAGTTGCTAAGTACGAGACGCTTTGATGCAAACAAGTTTTTTCGACAGCGTCGTGCGATTGCGGTTTAGCTCCTCGATGTTCTGACTTCTTTTTGAGATGGTGAACGCAACAGCTGTTCAGTGTCAGCCTCCATGTGACGGAGCAGCTTAGGTGCCTCGTTGGTTCTTCGTTCAGACCTTTTTTTGTTTTCACAGAAGGGTGAATTACTGGAAACAGCAGGGACAGTCAGGAGAAGATCTCATCTCATCCAGGCTTCTTCACCAAATATAATCTTGTAAGCTCAACAGCATCTGAAGAATCGAGGAAAGCAGCAAAAGTCGCAGTTTCTCGCTCATTCTTGCAAAGTTTGAGCAACTCCTACTGGCAAGGAAAGCGGAGGAAAGCTTCCTCGGATCCTCAAGGCTGCACGGATTTGGATGACTTTTTGTGTCTTACCAGGGCTTCTGTGTGCCGCCTCTGAGAAAGCAGCTCGGATGCGTCCTCACCAACACGCCGATTCAGCCGTGAACCTCTGGTAGGAGAAATTCCCACATGGCCGGAAAGCTCATCCTGTATCAGAGCAACTGAGCAACATGTAAGAGGAGGGAGAGGAAGAGGTGAGGAGGTGGAGGAGTAGGATGAAGCAGGGAGGGGGGAGGAGCCAGAGGATGGAGGGGGGGAGCTGATGTGGGTGTCAGCAGCAGTTCAGACAGGGCCGACTGTTTGCCTTTGCATCGGCAGCGCTTCATCAGAGAGAGGAAATGCGTTTACACGACTGACGGCTCCTCAAACAGCCTCACACTTCCCACCTCGTGGCGACTTTGAAAAACCCCTGATGTTTTTCTTTGAAACAGAGCGAGTGATGGTTCAAGCAGGCAGTGGTTTTTTTAAACTTATTCAAGTTTTTCCAGCAAATCTCCTCTGCCTCTATTGGCCTCATTGTTGGTGCTTTTCTTTGGATGTTTTTTAATGTCTTTTAATGTGACCTTTCCTGTAAGACAAACTTCCATTTTAAGATGTAACTATGGAGACAAAATTATTATAATTCATAATTTCTCAGTGGGTGAAATGTAAATCAGCTTAGCGGAGAGCGTACAACAAAAGGCATTTACTGAAATATTAGTTGTTGTATAACAATAGTGGTTTTGATATTGTTGGTGTAAAAAATCTTAAATTAGCAATTTTGCAAAATATAAAAACATAACAAAATCAGACAGTCTTGATATGGATCTTTTCTTTTCTTTTTTTTTTTATCGCGTCAACGATGCAGACTGACCGAAAAATTGACAGCTGAAAGATCTGTGTCAGCGCTCTCTGGTGGACAAAAATAATCATAACACAGATTATAAATCTCCTCAAATCTCGCTTGCTGTTTCTTTACTTTAACGCTAATGTTGCTAATCAGCCGACTTGTCTACACTAAGCTAATATCAGCTGATGTATTGACTTGGCTGATTTTTTTTTATTGGCTCAGATCTAATCAGTAGTTAGGACAATTTGTATTTTTGATCGATTACTAACACTCTGCCAGGCTTTATCGCCAGCAATCAATATCACAGTCAGCATTTCTCATATAAAGGCTCTACTGTACTGTTAAGACATACAATTGATGTTTAACTCATTAAAAAGATAACACCTGAAAATGAAACTGAAAATTTTTTTTTTTCACATTAATGCAAAAAATTAATCTTATAAAAAAATTTGAATTAAAATCCTGGTGTTTTTGTTCTTTAAGTTGTATATTCCAGGTGTTTCTCATCTGTACCTGCTTCCTGCAGTGTCTCACCCACATCTATGTCGTATCAATCTATATGAAGAGATTAGCTGTCAAACTCATCAATATGACTAAAATAAGGGTCTGTTAGAGAGTCAGCGTGTTAGTTCAGCATCTCATGCAGCCTTTCTATCATCTTCTCTGAGTAACCTCCATGAATTCAGCCTCTTCTGGGAGTGTCATCATTGTAAAGATGAGGAAGACACATGAAAAGGATCAATTGCAAGAGATTGATCTGTTATTGACAAGAGGCTAGTCAAAGATAATAGCACTTAAAAGGCTGCAGGATGGTCTCAATTCTTTCAATCAATCCCTTCGGCTGCCTGTTGCATTTGGTCCTTAACGTCACCTTTAACCCTGCTGTTGATGAAGCCAAGCAAATGTATTAGCTCTAGATATGATTGGACAGAATTATAAGGGCCAGCCATTAAAAGAAAAAAAAAACAGCTCCTCTGTTTCTGGCTTGTTGTTGGATTAATGAGCAGCTCTTCATATCTGCTGGCAGCGTCCACTCCAGTGGAGAACAGCTGTGTGACTGCTGTTGACACAATGAGACTAACAAATTGTCGCACGTTGTGGAAAACATGCCATCAGCACTCACCACCACACTTGTGCTGACATGAAGCCTCACACAGGTGGGCAGCAGGGACGCTGATGATGTTCAGGTTGTTGGATGAGATTTTTTTTGCTGTTTTCTCTCAACCTTGAAAGTCCTGGTCTTCTCCTGACCCCTGTTAAGCCCGTTATTTATTAAAATCCTCCAGCTTGGTAATACTCGGCTTGTACCATTGATTTCTAGTGAATGAAAGTACCAACGAGGTGTAGCTGTGTTGTCTCTGAAGCATTGATTCTTTTTTTCCTTTCAAACTTCTTGTACGTAGTTAATTTTTTATACAAAATGTGCAGAAAAACATTGCTTCAGTGGTGCTGTTTCAGACAGAAAAATATCTGTTTTCAGAGAGCATTATTAAATCATAAAAATCTAAGTGGTGTCAAGGCAAGTGGGCTGCTTTGGACCATATTTTCACCACACTGATTCACTGTATCACTGATGCAAATTAAATTAAATTACATAATGCACACCCCTCCTGATATATATTTTTGGAAGATAAACAAATAGCAATGCATTACATCTGGCTTTCCACTACAACAAAAGGTATTGGCTCTGAACATTGATGCTGCATTGTTCACTCATTATAATAGATATTTGGTGACTGTTGCTCATCATCTTTCCACCTCGTCAGCCTGCAGGATGACCAATTAAAACATCACCATGTTCTTTTTGGATCAATAAGAAACATATTTTTCTTGAGCTTCCTAAAAAAAACCCAGATCTGTTTAATCCTCTCTCTGTGTGATTGAAAAGGTTGAGTAAACCCGAACCTGTGCGTTTTCTTGAATCAGGGTTTTCTTTCATATTAATTCATGTTTCCGGGGACGGCTAAGCCGCAGGCTAACTATTGATTATCAAGAGCATGCAATGCAAAGGATATGAGCCTTGTCCGATGTATCCCTCAGAGAATCCACGTAACGAGGCACACAGATACACGGTGATCGCTCCATTTCCGTAGATTGGAAACTTCCACCCACACAGTTGACCCCAGTGACACCAGCACTGTGCCACAGTGCTGTTAACCACCACTGTTATTGTAAAGGAAGGGTGCTGTGGCAGAGGTTATTGATGGAAAAAATGAAAAGGTCGCATCAATTACGAGGCATATTTTGTAATATATAAAGAGCAAGAGTCAATATCTTTCTTTTTAAACCAAAATGTCATTTGCATTTTATCAATAGTTTTAGCTTAGTTTTTTTTTTTTTAAAAAAGGGAAGAGATGGGCTTTTGTCCAGTTATTAGAGGATCATGCTGTTCAGCGTCCTAAGGAAAGCTCCTCATTGGAGCAGGAAAGACAGATCTGAACGATTGTTGAGGAACAGTCTGTGATGAGCTCTGAGCTTTATGGGATTCAACTTCTCCAAATTATGAGAAACGCTGAAAACTCCCTTTAAACCCTGTCACCTAATGCATCAGTGCCATCTGTGTTGCTCTGATTATCTGTGCAAACCCTTTTAAGCTGTCTAAATATTGATATCGAGGCTGACTATTGATTTTTCTTGCCCACGGATGATGCATAACTGTGTCAGAACCACATTGTCATAAAACACTTCATTCTCAAAAGCCGAAGCCAATTATTAACAAAGAGTGCGGTTTTGTAAGAAAAATCAAATTAGTCATTTAATGGTGTGATTCCCTACCTCAATTAAAGATAATTGCTTTGTGTGCTTCACACCTCCCACACTGTGTCGCCTGTCTTGCGGTAAATAACAATAGCATCGCTGATGATAATAGCACCTAAAGCTCTCCACCCCAGACGCATGGCTTCCACAAGCTTCTGGTTGTCATTGTCCCCCCCCCCCCTGAATATTTCTGCATTCAGCACCAGCTCAGGCTGCTCATTAGCTGTGACCAACCAAACGTAACATTTATGGCCAGTAAAATGCTCCTTTTTTTCACACAAACATCAAACCACATGGTGCTTTTTTCCGCAGGCACTTCTGACATGAGCAAACCAAGCTGACCTTTGCTTAAGGAAGCATTTAAAGAGTTTTTACCACCTCGGACCTCTTTTCTAAAATTCCCTCTAATGTAGATCGTCTAAGATTTTGTTATAAGGGATCAGTAGCTTTGGATAGATAGATATGCTGTCTTGTCTTGTTTCTCTTAAGCCCCCAAGAGCCAGACTTCAATAAATGTGACTTCAGTCTGTAATTTAGGGAACTAAGATGAAAGAGAATCATTAAAAGCTCCAACAGAGACGCAGGCGAGTTTTACTTTGGGGCATTTGTGCCTCACAGCATCTCACCAAGATGGTCTTCAGGGAAAAGGAAGCAGTAGCCTCTTGAAACTATTGATCCTCTTGTGGTCTTTTGGTCCAGTTTGCCTTTTACTAAGTGATCATCCTACAGACTGAAAGTAAAAAAAACATGAGCAAAGAAGTCATGAAGAGTGTGAAGTCTGAGGAGGAGAGAGCATCTTGTATAATTGCTGTTTTCTTGACCATTTATTCATTGACTGACACCTATTGACCCCTTTATGGCTGCATGTTCTCTGTGGGGGCGGAGATAGACTCATAAATTGCTCATAAATACACTGGATCATGTAGTCCATGAATTAAAATGAAAAGATTCCTCACATCAGTGTTGAATAGATTTCAAACTGTTAGTTGATGTCTGTAAAATGCCATCAGATTGGTGAGATACGTCCGTTTCATCATCCAATAAATTATCCTCCGTGGTTCGACGTCAGACTTTATTGGCTTATATTTTAGATATGCTTGTATCAGAGAACATATCTGCCTCTAAGTAAGAAGACATTACTTGACAGTGTGCATCAGCCAAACTTGTCAATAACGCAATGCATTCGTGGGGGGCGGGTTGCTTCAGGTGCTAACAAAAACCATGAAGAGAGTCAAGCATGTTTGTGTTTTTTGACCTGAGCTAACCCTGCAGCGTTAACAAATGTCTCATTCAACTGTGATCAATACCGGCTGCTAAAATCCAATATTTTTCTGCCTCAGGTTGATAGTAATTACAGGAGTGATCTAATAATGCACCAACAGAAAATGTAAAGGTCCAGTGTGTGGGATTTAGGGGGATTTGTTTGTAGAATATGGCAGAAATGGATTAAATACTCGTGTTTTCATTAGTGTGTAATCACCTAAAAGTAAGAGTCCTTGTGTTTTTGTAACCTTAGAGTAAGCATTTCATACTTTTAGAGGGAGCGGTTCCTCTTCCACGGAGTCCGCCATGTTGCAACGCCATGTTTCTACAGCAGCCCAAATGGAAAAACAAAATCTTGATTCTTAAGAGAAGCTTTCATGTGTTTCGTGAGTTTCATAGCCAACTTAGACTCTTCTGCGGCTTGGAAGAGTGAGCTTAAGATAGTCAGTTGGGTGCAATCTGCAGTTTCACCCCTAGATGTCACTAAATCCTACACACTGTGGCTTCGACACCACAATTTGTAATAATCAGTAAATTGATGTTTTTATTAAGTCATTTTTTGATGTCATTTATAAATCAAAAAATTCAGAACATTTGTAAGTTGGAGCCTCATAAATGTGAGGATTTGCTGTTTGACAGCTTTGTAAATTGAAATAAATCTTCTGTATTTTGCACTTTTGTTAATTTTATTGCAGATTTAATAAACAGATTATCAAAACAACTGCTGCAGCCATCATAAAGTCAAGAGCTCATTATCAAAAAAAACACACCAGAAGTCTGAAGGCTTTTTCATTCACCACTAAGCCTTATCGGTCACCAGAGACGTTGTGTTTACGTTGCCACGAGGGCAATGAATTATCGTACTCACTGTATCTTGTAAGTGTCCCTTTATAGTGTGCAGGTAGCGGTGTGTGTTTCGTGTCTCTGATACTCCGGCATCATGATTCAGTCAGACCTCGACAGTTATGAGTGTCTCCTGATGAATTTACCGCAAGAACAGAGGAACTGTGGATATCTGGAGTGAATATATCACCTTTGGTGGCTGCTCTGGATGTCTTGTTTGGACTGTAGAGCCGCGGTGTCTGTCACATCTCATCCGCTCTAGTTTTCAAAGGATTAAAACACTCCTGCTTTCTAGCAGTGTGATGCTTTTTTTTTTCTTTTTTTTTTAAGGAAATGTACAGGTCTTTATTTAGCAGCCGTGGGTGCATTGTTCTTTTCTTCCTGTGCACTTTAAGGCTTTTTTTTTGTAAAGATCATCAGTTCATCAGTAGTATGGATTTTTAGCTTTCTTTTAGTCAGGTTTTCCTCTCATACATTGCAAAGTGAATAATAAACTCAACAGTAAGCTAAAGCAGCTAAACTGAAATCTTTATGTTCCTAATTGATGCTGATGAATCTATTTTCACATCAGATATTTCGGTGTAGCCTCCTTGTTTAATCCAGTTTCATGTTGATCATTATTAGCTGTGTGCTCGTCTGCTCAGCTAAGCTAACAGCTGAAGCACCTCCCATCTTTCTGACCCAGATCGTGGCTCCGTCAGACTGATGGTTATTCCATCCACAGCAGCCGACATTGGGAGGCGTCACGTGAGCCTGCAGCAGACGCTCATCCTCACTGGATTTGCCTTCATGTCCCCTCAGTTTTGTTTCTCTGTTGGTCTCGAGCTAAACTGTGTCAGACGGCATAAAGAGAGCAGCCTCACAAAGCAGCATAAGTAAACCTCAAGCCTGTGTGGGAAAACCAAAAAAAAAAAAAACATCCTGAAATTCAATTTATCTGCTAATTTTTGCCTGTGCTGAATTTTAGAGCCTTTATTATTTTTTATCCCATCATCATTATTTCTTTTTACTTAAATCATATGCAAGTAATTCTCTGTGCGTTAAACTCCAATACTATTAGACCATCATATAAACATGTAAATGCATTAATATGCAGTACAGTAGGAGATCCTTGAGTATTCTCCGCTGTCAGGATGACGTCCTGCAAAAAACATAGCGGTAAAATTAGACTGAGCCTATAAATCACCTGTTTGAATGTGATCGATCAGATCTCAGGTAGGTGGAGGCTGAAACAAGCTGCACGCCAATAAAACACACACCTAATGAGAAGAAGGCCCCGGGTGGATAGCAGCTCCTCAGATATGACTTTGACACAAACACAAGCCTCACATGGTCGCCATTAAAAGTTAAGAGCAAATAGCTTCAGCCTGCTTTATTGTCTCGCCTGATTTGCTCAGGATTTTAATTGCAATTAGCTCAGACAGTGATTTATCGATTTCAGCGCCGTGTTGTGTTTGGCTAATTGGTTTGGTTAAAAAGGCGTGACGGTGGCGTGGCGAGGTGAGGGGGGGAGGGATGCTGGAGGTGCTGTAGTTCTCAGAAAGAGGATTGGCTCCACGGATGCTAACAAGAAGTTCCCCTAAACTGTCTTTCCTGCATGTTACAAGTGTGCAAATCTAATTTTCTCCCTTTTCTTGCCTCATTTGTTCACTTTTTTTTCACCTCTCTTAATTTTCCCTCGGCCTTTTTCCGACGCTCTCCATCCTGTCCGTCCTCTCAGTGCGACTAAACACCCATCAGATGGGCTTTGTCGCAGCAGAAGTAACACTCAATCGCTCTTCAGTTTTCTATGACTGGCCTTTGCTTCATCTCCTCTCTCTTATCAAGCAAAATTCTGCCACGACAGCCAGTTTGAAAGAGATGTAATCATTCACTGATCACACACACCATTACTCTGCTAATAAATGCAGGAGCAAAGCAGCGTGGGGGTGATGTGTATTGCTCTTCCAGTCATATAAAATATCAACATTTCACTGAAGGTGTTAGTGGAAACTGAGCAGCAGCGCTGTTGCTCCATAAATGTCCTTCCTGGATGTATAAAACCAGTCACAGCTCCAAGGAAAGTCCAGGCTGCGGCTTTATATAGCGCTGTATGCTAAAGGTGTGGCCCAGTCAACATGGGTGTGCGACTGTGATGCTTGTGCAGTGTGTGAGTGTGTGTGTGTTGAAGGGGGGTCAGCGTCATGTTGTACAAACAGGATGAGAGTTTCTGCAGGCATGAACACACAACTATAGATACTGTTATGATTGTATTTGTAAGCAAAAAGATGTAGAGTTGCAGCTCTGTATTGTGCAGCAAAGCTGTCATACTTGTTTTTTAATTCATGTTTGCCAGTTTGTTCAAAAAGGAAATGAAAAAGAAATGGAGGCTTTCAAATAAAGTAATCTGTAGTTTGTTAAATCAAGGGCATTTCTACGCTTTGCAACATTTTTATGCAGGCAGTGTAAGATTTAAAAAAAAATATTTTATGTAAATTGCTGCAAAGAGTTTCTTAATTTTTGTTTGCTAAATTGAAAAATGTGAAACATAATTAAGCGGCACAAAAATGTGTATTCCAAATTAATCCTTAAAAATTTAAAAATTAGTTTAAGACTAGTTGTAAGTTGTAAGACTTCTTGATTTAATCACTTTGCCTTTGAAACATTAGAAAAACATCACACTTCAGTAAAAAAATATGCATCACATTAATATTCAAGGGCCCGAGGTGACTTGTCAAGTGTCTCATTTTGTCTGATTATTAAAACTGGATAAATATTCAGTTCACATTAATAAAGCTCAGAGAAAAGCTGCAAACATCACGTTTCGGCCTCGAACCAGTGACTGTTTGGCTTTTTTCTTCGACAAAAAGACTTAAAAAATTAACTGGCTTAGTAAAAATAGATACAGATTAATTTTCTTTCAATTGCTTAAACAAAAAATTATTCGATTAACTAATAATTGGACTTATATTTACTTTATTAGCATCAAAAATGGGGACAAAAAATCAGCGTCACACTTATATTCTGTCTCTGCGTGATGCAAATGTTGATGGAAGTTTTGAGGCAGAAATCAGTGAATAATTTAAACCCAAGATGCAAAGTTTTTCACTGTTCTCTCATGTTTCTTCTTCACACATGCAGAAAACTTCCTGACATATCAAATTAAACCTGGCATGTTTGCTGTCTGTGGAAACTTCAGGATCTTGACTTTTCAAAGGTTTTTTTTGAACAAAGCTTTGAGTCATGTTTTAGTCATAATGGTGCCACAGGGGAGTCCTGCCGAGTTGAAGGCGTTACATTTTAGACTATTTAAAAAAAAAAATTATTGCGAGCTAAAG
>JAPZDV010000010.1:17340358-17363061 GCA_029814665.1 Acanthurus lineatus
AACCAGTCAGTTAGAACTGAAGAAGCCTCTTGGATGAGAGGCGAAACGTCTTCAAGAACTCTACCAAGTCCAGTTGCCTAAGCCTAACCTTGCTACGAATACCATGACCTGGATGACTGAGAACCTTCACAGACAACTTGACTTGAGTTACCTTGTAAAAGAGAAGAATGAAGTTGATGGCAAAACACACAAACAGAGCCAGGAAACGCAGGTTGTAGAAGTTACGAGCCAGGTAGTTCTGTAAGGAAAACACTTGATTAATGACAAGTTCAGCTGACTACTTTGTAATTGCCTATCTATGGTTTTGAAATAAAATGTAAAACTAAACTAAACAATATTTAAAATATGGGCAAAAATGAAACTATTTCAAAGAAGGCACACAGTATGTGGTGTGAACGCTCACCAGCATCTTGTTCACATAGACGTCCAGAAGAGCAAAAATATTGGACATAAAGGCAGGCGCCGCATCTTTGGGTTGACTCGATCTGGTCTTTGGCTTCTCTTCCACCACTGGCTCCTGAGCCTCCTCCTCCTTTGGCTTATCCTCCTTCTCCTGGTTCTCTGTGCTGTAATCAAAACAGTTCATTATATGTTCAATGATTATAATTAGTTTTTCTCGCATTTTATTTTACTCACTCTGCTTTCTCTGGTTCACTCTCTGGGGTTTCAGCAGGCTTGGCAGAAGATTTCTGCAAGAGGAATAACACATTTTCATGAGCTGTGAGACAGGCTGGAAGTGAGAATGAAAAACAGATAGCTGTTGGTATTCAGTTATTAATAACACACAGAAGAAATAATTGGATTTTGACTGCAAACCTTTTTTTGATCTGAAGTTGATGTCTCGGCACTCAACTCAGAAACGTCACCCAGGCCCGGCTCCACATGTTTCCCTCCTTCCTTCTTGGGCGCCGTTAACATCTCCAACATGATGTCGACCTCTGTTATGTCCCCTGATGGCGTCATGGCCATATCCAGGCCTCCTGATGACTCTATGGCCTCTACTTTCTCTCCTTCAACCACATCCCCATGTATACCAAATTGAGTTGGGTCAGGCATGTTTCCAAGGATGTCTGTCACCTTTATGTTCTTGGCCCCTTCAACAAGGCCACCGCCAAACATAGAGGACCAGATGAAGTGGAAGAACCCAAATATGACGCCATAGATTCCCTTAAAGAAGCCGGTGAAGAGCATCCAGAAGAAGGAGAAGAAGCCTGTGATAATCTCTCTGATGCTAAGCTTCTTGATTTTCTTTAACTGCTTGCGCACGTTTTTAACAGAAAAGATTTGGCGGACACTGGCGATCTTCTTCTTGACTGAGTGGCATGCGGTGGTGAAAGCTGAGGCAGACTCTAGGGCGCCATCTTCCTCTCCACCAAGGTCACCCAGGATACTGTGAGTATCATCTTCTTCCTCCTCTTCAGGCTGTTCGACCACATCTGGCTCTGAGATCTGTGAGGCCAGCTGCATTTCAAAAATGGTGTCCTCACAGAAATTCACAAACATCTCCATCTTCTCGCTCTCTCCACCCTCGTTGACCACGTCGAAGATGAACTGACGCTTGGACTCTTTGACCTGCGGCTTCTCCCACTGCTCACGGCTCGACTCGCTGATCTCAAAGTACACCCTCTCAATACGCTTCGCGCTGCCCAGGATTTCAATACGACCCAGATACGGCTCAAAGTAGATGAGGACACTCTCTGCCAGGTCCAAGAAGGTGGCAAGTCTGGAATCATGTGGCATGTGTTCAGACAAATTTGTGAGCAGCACTGCCACGTTGAAGCCAATATCTTTGGCCGGCTCATGGAATCGCTCCACAAACTCCTTGTAATTGAACATATCGTTCTCATCGGCCTCTGCACAAGAGAGCAGGAACTCAATCTCAGACTGGCTGTACTGCTTCTGACTTTCCATCGACTTCTGGAACTCCTTCTTTGAAATAATGCCTTTACACTCGGGGTCGTACTCTTTGAAGTTGTCAGAGGTTGTCAGGTCCTTCAGTTTCAGGAACATATCAAAGAACTTGAGGATCATCTCCACATTGTTGGAAGACTCCACCAGGGTGTCAACCATCTGTTTTCCAATTGTTCCATTCACCACATTACCTTAAGATGGGCGACATTGGTTTGATTAGTTACATAAAGACAAACTGCATTGTGAACTACATTACTAATAAACAACACAGATATGTAGCAGAACTGTGTCAACATGTTCATTTCTTACCCTCAAGCAGAGACAGCAACATGACAACCATGTCCTTCTGTAAATCCATCAGCTCCTTCAACAGCTCAATCTGGCTGGCGTCCTGTAATATAAGACTCTTATTGTTAAAGCTTTGCTCTGGAGGAGTTTTCCCAAAGCAAGGACACCAAGCTGTTTAGACGTGTAAATTATTTTTAGATTATTAACCTACTGAAGTTTTATTCTTCAAATGTTCTATGCTTTAACATAGGGGTTCCTTCCCTGTGTTTTAGGACCCCTTAAGAGGAAACAAATGTTTTTTTTTGGGTCACAAGATAATTAAAGAATAGAAGGTAAAAGACTAGTTTTGTTAACTGTATGCTTTTTCTCTCTACTTTATTTTTCTTTATAAAAATAGCCTGGTCTCTAAAAATCATCTGTGTTAAAGGGCCACAAGTAGACACCTTATTTAAAGGTCATAAATGTACCTCAGTACACAAAATTTGCTTGGTTTAGTCATATCTTCTCAAGATGAACTTTTTACTGTTAAAAAGAAGATGCTTCAAAGAAAGGATTGAAAGGTTTATTGTACCTGAGACAGCTTCATTTGCATGTTGGCAAATACATGCAAGAAGCCCACAACTGCATCCCACAGTCTGCTGTGAGCTAAACTCTGCTGGTTTCCGATACATGGGCCCTGAGGGAAAGGGATATGACAGTAACTGAAGTCATGACATCTCAGATTTAATGGTATTGACTGAGGGATCGGCTTCCTACCTGAATATATTCAGTCAGTGAGTTGAAAATCTGCTTGGCAACAGATAAAGCTTTGGAGAAGTTGATTTTTCCAGTATCATCAATGACATCTTTGCCAGAGTAGTACCAGTAGAAGTCACTGATAGACTCCTAAAGAGCAGGATCACATTAGTAAACAATAAAGATGGTAAGTGTGTTCATTTTGTGGCTTTATATTTGTGCAAACCTGAAGACGGAGCAGATAGTCCACAGTGCTGATAATGATGTTGACTGTGGTTGTATTTCCAGTTTGAGTTCTCAGGAAGTTCTGGAAGTCTGACAGAAGGAAATATTTTCTCATCCTTTTTATCATCAATGTTCTTTTTACCTGTTGGATCACTGTGTCTTCGCTAATTATCAATGAAAATTCAAATAAGTGCACCTCACCTCCATTGTGGCCCTCGCACAGCAGTTGCAAAAACCGGAATAAGTCTTTAGTAAATTCATCATTCTGTAGCACCTTGGAACCTTAGAGGGAAAAACATGTTGGTGACTACTACTGTGACCCTACACAAAGTAATTTAAAGGGGACCTATTATGCTTTCATTATTTTCTTTCTTTTTTTGTTGTAATATATACAATGTTAGTATGTAAGATGTTTAGATAAAAAGGGGACCAAAGCTTTTAAATAAAGAGTAGAACATGTAAAACTAACCACGGTGAGCAATTTTTTTTCGAGTGAGTTCAAGTTCAACTCAGCATCAGCTCATTTACTGGTCATCTACTGCATAAAGTACAGGGACACACCCATCCATCTGCGCAGTCTTTCTATTTTCTATTCCTCCTGAGGTATTTTACAAAAGCTGACCAGGACTATTCTCCTTTCTCTTCTTGATATACTCTATGGATTTTTTAATTTTTTTTTCCTCTCATACCTCTTACTTTTCTACCTAATGGCTAGGTAATTAACAGGTTTTCTAGTTGGACGGATGGCTTTTCTCGCTGCAAAAGTAACCACTAACTGATTCTAACTGTATGATTAAGGTTATGTGGGCAAGCAGATGAAGTTGTGCTAACAAGCACCGAATGTTGCCCCTCAGTAGGCAGCAACAGAAGCTAAGGGGGCAAATATAAGTTAAATAAGAATTTATTGAACTTTTATTCATGCAAAGCTACTTTAATGGAGTCTTAGAATAAAAATAGAAGAAAAAAGCATAACAGGTCCCCTTTAAACCTTATTTCTTAACCTCAAGGAGTCCAATAATATATGAAACTCTCCTCAAAAAGCAATTAATATGAGGCAAGCAGGACAGGTTTCATGTTTAAAACATTTTTGTAGTCCGGGGCCTTTAGATTGCAAGTTTAAAACTGAATCCAAAGTGCTTTTTGTAAATAAAATGCTCTTACATTAAACAACAGTGAAACACTAGGACATTTCCATAAGCTGGAGGAAGCCTGATAACTTTCACATGCAGGCCAGGATGTGGCCTGATAAAAGGGTGTCATTTCAAGGAAAAAAAAGCAGAGAACGACATGGTTGCTTTATTCACTTTAAAAATCAACCAGATAATCCAGTCAACAGAGCTAAACAAAAACAGAAAATACATTTCTGTGAGCAGATAAAACCATGTGAAAGTTAGACATCTGTATGAAAACCAGCTTTGTGAAATAGGCCCCAAGTCCAAAGCAAGACAAAGCTTTGCTTAGGCTGTGGAAGAGTCCACAAACCCTCAGTCAAACCCTTGGAAGTTGGCACTGATAGCCTTAAAGACGACAGATTGGAGCATCAGTAATAGGATTTGCATTAGTAAATGTTAACATGAAGGGAATGGGAACAAATAACACACAAAAGGACAGGCAATGGATTTTTGAAGATCCACTTTCTTTGTACACTCTAACAGTCTGCATGCACATTGTGTCCCTACAGACATCTGGGGGAGGGAGAGGCTGGGTACCAAATAAAGCAGGGAGTATGGACCACAGATATGGAGGAGACATTCAGGTGGAAGCATAGCCATATCAGGATGATCTAAATTTGCTATTTACCCCGCTGAGTGTGGACTGCCATCGATGGGTTTTTAAAATGACAGGAAGGAGACAAACAATACACGAAGACATAAGCAAAAAGAGAGGACATTGAGTTACAGTACGAAGAGATATGAATATACCGGCTACGAGTGAAAAACAAGGTCATGCAGTTAAAAAGAATAGTTTTAGACGGAGGAAATCATAAGCCTGAGTTGTGCCTATGTTGCATCTAAACGAGATGAGTACCAAAAAAGGATTCAGTCATGGTGAAAAATTCGTAACAGTAACAGAGACACGAGTAGTAACAGTGAATTGTTAAACACAGAACTCGGTGGAAATGTTTAGCAGAGGACTGAATGATGAAAAGACGGACATAGTTTGATGTGAAAAGCGTCAAGTGGGGATTGTTTATGTTAAACGCTGGAGAGAGACCGAGTATTAATGCTGGACCATGTCCATGTTTAGACCACTAAAATAGATAACTGGATACATATCTACCTCAATATCATCACAAAAGTAAACAAAAGGGGGGTTTATACTTGTGCTAAATCTTGTGCCACATGTTGACAGTCCCATACCATATATCTAACTTACATCTGCCTTATGTATTGCAAAAGAAGACATTAAAGACACCACAGTGACGACTCCACCGACTTCAAGACTAAAGCGCAGGCAGCAAACTATTTGTGCTCATCAAAATTCACATTGGGTGCAATGTAATTTTGATCATTTCATCTACGAAGGCCATACAGCAACCACTAATTAGAGACTACCATCTATCGACAGCTATGAATGGACAGGTTACACGGTAAAGTTGCCATGGTTCAGCATTACCTTAGGAAAGGGGAAAAGGATTTTTGTTGTTTTGTAATCAACTGGTCATTCAACAGCAGCAATTACTAAACTTCAAGACAAAACTACGCAAAATGTCATTCTTGAAAGACTAAGGAAAGGAAAACAGAATATCAGATAGTCAATTTAATAAGACATCTCTTCACTTACTTGAACCTTCCTCTGTCACCATGCCAAGTCCCTCTGCTTTGTTCTGCCTCTCAAATGCATTCAAGTCCAGGACACTATGAGGAGGAACTCAAAAGTCAGATAAAAGCACTTGATGTGCGTACAGAAGTTTCTTTTTTGCAGTAGAGATGTTATATCAGTACCTGCAAGACTGCATCAGTCCTGACAGACTCTTGAAAAAGCCTGCATCTCTTTTCTCTTTCAGGTAATCAAGCATTTTCTGAGATAAGAGAGAAGAAAACTATTAAAATCAGTCTAATGTTCAAACCAGCTTCAGCTTCTAAACTTGCTGTGTTCATACATTTTTATGACTGACCAGAAAGAAGAATGTTGCAGTTAACAGGAATAAATGATGGACATCGCTTAATATTTGAGCTGTGTAAACTGACCTGCTGAACTTGCACGTTGCCTCCGTTTAAGATGGAGATTCCCAGTTTAAGGGTGCAGGTCACCATGGGGCCCAGACGACCTGATGGAAAAAGAATATGTGAAATAACAGAAAAAAAAAGGCAAGTTAAGAGGATTGTAAATGCTGAATCCCTGCAAAAGATCAGAGGGTTATTCACCCAATATTATCAGTAGGAAAAAAACTGACACATTAAGGATATTAAATTGAAAATAACCTTCACATCTATGTTTGTAGCTACTAAAAAAAGATTTCCATAGGTCTCTCTGTGCTTGTAAAGCCGCAGAAAGGTTACAGAATAATCTCCTTTAAAGTGCCTGCAAAATGTTGATCTGATAAACGATCAGCTGATCGTCACCTTTAGAGGCGCTGATCATTTGCAGCACCATCTCAGCAGCCCCACGGGCGTGCAGCCTCGCCTGCTGATACAGAATCTTCTGCTTTTCCATCTCTTTCTCCTAAAGAGCAACATACACACACACAGCATTCATAATCAACATACATTTTATCACACCTTTATGACTCCTTTGAAGGTAAAAGGTAATAATTTGATAAGTGGTTATTAAAGCAAAGCCTTTGCTCAGAGGATCTCTGCTTGAATGAGAGTGAACCTCAAAAGTCTTTTCTTTTCCTTCCTCCTCTTCTTCCTCCTCATCTTCTGCACAGCTCTGAAGACACAAAGGTCAACATTAAAAGTTTGTTTTCATGTCAGTAGCACATCTGACCAGATTTTTTTTCCATACGAAGAAATTAAAGGCCACAACCTTTGCCATCATGTCTGCGTATGCGATATACAAAGGATCTTCTTCCAAGAAACTGAAAAAAAGTGAAGTCACAATGTGTCACTGAGTGAACGAGCCAATATTATCAAAAGGATGTTTTTGTTACATTTATTGAAAAAATGCAAAGCTCCTTTTGAAACTTGACCTAAATACTAAATCCCCATTTAATAATTCTCCACAAAACATCCTTTTGATATCAACATCTATACAGTATATTACTGTTCTTTTTTTGGTTCCTGGCATAACAAATTAATGAAGAAGTTGTTTAATGACATAAAAAATACATCTAAATACAACAAAATTAAGCATCTTTTCTCTTAACTTTGCTGCACAAAGACAGAGGATGTTTGACGGTTTTGAATGCATGCTCACTGTAAGAGAGACTCACTCTCATGTTCATTGATTTAAATCTCTCACCTTCTCTCTGTCAGAGCATTGTGACTGAAGTGAAGAATCAGTTGGTGGAGAGGGTCTGGCTGGATCTCAGCCACCTCCTCTTCCTCCTCCTCCACAATTTTCATCGGGGTTTTCTGCAGGAGTCCAGAGGTGTGAACAGTAAGCTCTGTACATTTCTCACCTGGTAATTAATCACCCCTCACACGAAACATCATCCCACCACAGCTTCAATTCATCTACATTTAATCTTTTTTTATCTCCACAAACTCACTGACAATTGTGTCTGATCACACATTTGTCAGAAACACTGAAATGAGTCAGTATCATTCAACTAGCAATGAATGGCATGCAGATGATTTCTGTTCATGTCCTGGTGATCTGTGGAAAGGAAAGGACGAGGGAAAGTAGAGAGTGGATGATGAACAGCGTTGGAACCAGTTTTCAAATACATGCATGTTACAGCAAACAGATGCAAGCGGTCAGCCATTTAGTGATATGATTTTGAACATGAGGAATGATCCTAACAGTAAAGGAGCCTGACAAAGAGGGACTATCCCAACTACACAAATCTTCAAGAGTCCAAACTAATCTGACAGATTTGTGGAATTAAACTGACAATAAAAAAAAAAAAAATCCACCTCAACAAAAACAGTAAATAATCTGAGTCTAAAGCTGAACTGTACTTTGAATTTATTCTATAGCGACTTTAACTGTCTTGATGAATTTGCTGCACATCTGCATACAGAGATCTAATATGAAATGTGATTTTTACATGACTACGCGAGCATGCCACTGACGTCACGGCCACAGAACGCACTGTAACGTCACCTTCACACTCACACTACAGACTTACAGAGTACAGCGAAAAGACAACTGATGGGTTGGATCCAGATCTGACAGCCAAACAGCTAGTGACTCCTAGTGAAAGGCCCTCCTTACCACTGCTGTCAGAAAGGCATAGCCTGCTTTTCTAGGGCTGTGAGCGCCGAAGCTGGCCCTGTGTCTCCTGAGTTGGTCATGCAGCCTCTGACCCCTGACGGATCTCTGTTTGAAGGATTTTGCACGCCTAGAGCGGGGGCCCCTGGGTGCTTTGGGCGAGGTCCCCACCCGGGCGCGCTCCCAAGGCTCAACGGGCGCGGAGCTAAAGAAGCATTCGGCAGACAGGACTGGCAGAGGGGTGCCAACGCAGGGCACGTGGGGCAAGGGCAAGGCGAGCCCGGTACTTACTGCCAGATCCTGAACTAGCTTCTCCTCAAAGGAGTACTCCTCTGCCTCTATCCAAAGTCTCTGATAGGCCGGGATGAAGAAGTTGATAGCGCGATGCCTGGGGAGGGGGGAGGTGAGGGGAGGTGGGGAGGAATGGAGGGGAGTGGGGAGGGAGGTACAGTGGCATTAGGGCGGGTTCTGGTGAGTTTTTGGAGGAGACAGGAAGGAGAGATGTAGGGGGGAGGAAGGGGTTACAGGAAGTGCAGTTCAGGCAGGGTAGTGATTGGTCAATGTGGGACCCACTGGCTCTTCTGACTGGTCACGTTTGGTCTCTAAAATAACTGCAGTTACTTTCATCAGGTTGTAAAAACCATTAGAGGAGCATGCACACTTTAGGGGAGATATGCAGTTTTCCAACAAATCGGTGGATTCACCATGACTACCTCTGACTAACAGCACATATTTTAATTGAAGAGGCACAGATGTGCTGTAAAACTGCACAACCTTTGACACAACGTCAGATGGAAAACAAATCTTGAAATCATAATAAGAGCAGGAGTAAAAATACAATGAAACAACTTTTACGCTGTGTATAACCAAACATACTTTTGTAAACTATAAAAAAATCAAAATTGTTTTCAATAGATTTCTGTCTTTCTGTCTCTTCTTCTTTCCTCATTCTTCATTCCTTCCTTCAGGGTACACCTGAAATGAGACAAAGGCCTGCAGCTCTCAGAGTGTTTCCACTTTCCTTATAAGTTTGCTTCAGTCAATTCTTGGGCTCAATCTAGCTGACCAATCAGAATCAACAGTGCAGAAACAATTGGTTGCTAGGCAGAGCTCGGTCCACAGCCTGGTGGATGAAGGGAGGGTTGAACAGATGATGCATTCGCCCTGTAGTTTCACTTTACCGTCAGCAGGGAGAACAGGCGGTCAAAGCTGGAGGCTTTAAATGCCCGTTCCAGCCAAACCTCCCGATAGCCATTCAGGAAGTAATTATTATTTTTGTATCTGAGGGAGGATGAGGTAGTGTTATGCAAGAAAACGACACAGAGGAGAGAATGTCATTAGGGAGGTGAGGGGGGGTTTACATGGACACATAATCAAGAAAAAAAATCCCCACCCCCTATGACAACTTTGATATTGCTTGTTATGTACAGTTAGATTAAGACAAAGCAATGTCTTAACTGAATAGGTCATGTCAATATTTAACTACTGACATTGTAAATCAGTTCCACAAGGGTGACAGGTGTGAGACAGACTCACCTGGGTAGATTGTAGAGTGGAGCCATGCGGAAACAAGCTACCACAGCACGCTTACGCTGTTTGGACAGCAGCTTATGCCACACACACTTCTTATTTCTCAGAGGCTGCTCCACCTGACAGTTGAGGATATTTCAAGTGTTAAATGAAGAACAGATACAGTCACCAGTTAACAGTTTGGTAACTAAATTAGGTGAAAGATGTTATAGCTACAACAAGCAGTCAATTTTTAATCAATAAATCTAGTTACTTTTGAGTGAATTGTTTAGGTTGAAAAAATTACAGCTGTTTTGTCCATGTGGGACATGTGTTTTTACCTGCTCCAGGTGGAAGATTGCAGCAGAGATGCTCTGTACTCGGTCCACAGTGTGCTCAGGGTTTGCTGGTTCCTCGCTCTTCACCACCACGTCCTTGTACAGGTTCATTTGCCACTGGACAGCAGGGTCATCAGACTACAACACAATAACACTCAAGTAAACAAATAAACAGAGGAATCAAACTGGACAGTACTGATAGTAACTACGCAGATCATCATCCTACCTTGTCCCGGAGATGGAGATTCTGACGCACATGCTCCTTCACCTCATCATCTGTGTCTTTCTATAAAGGGAAAAATGCATCGCACAATAATAAGATATTTTTATATGACAAATGTAAATTTAAAATTGGCTAAGGGTTATTAATCTGTCTTTTAATTATCAACTTTGTAAGAGGCCCAACTTCCAAACTAATTAGAAATTATCTAGAGGTGAATAAGAGCTAAAATAATTCAAATAAGTCTGAGTTTAACCACAGGGTAATGAGAGAAAGAGCACAGGTTGGACCTCTGGCATAGAAAAAGTGATCCTAAAATGAATTCAGTATCAGTAAATAGTAAGTTAGTATTTAGGTGGTCTAACCATCTGTTTACCCAGTCCTGTTTTTGTCAGCTTACCAGACTGTAGCGTATTTTGGCCAAGGAGACAAGCTCCTGGTCTCCTGGGGTGCACATGTTGAGGCCAATGGGCAGCATCTTCTTCAGGGCAGCTACTATCAGAGAGGTCTGGATGGAATAGTATTCGCCTCGGCGACGCTTGTGTTTCCTCTCCTGGTCCCCTCCTGACTACAAGGCAAGGCAAGGCAATTTTATTTATATAGCACCGTTCAGACACAAGGTAATTCACAGTGCTTCACAAGGCATAAGAAAAGAATTACACCAAAAACAAATCGAAAGGAAGACAAGCTTACTGTTCAACTGGTTCAACTGAAAAGTCTAAATTGCTGAATTCAACAAAGTAGATGTAAAAGCACACTTACTATCCTTGTTGATTTTTATTGCAATGTTATAGTTGCTTTTAAGTACTTTGTGTTGCATTGTATGCATGATTTTTATTTGTTATTGAGCATGTTTATTATGATTATTTGATAGGGGTTATACATTTTCTGTATTGCATATGTAAATATGGGAATGACAAAAAACAGTTGAAAGATTTAAGAAACACTCTCTGCTGTCACAATTAATCTGGGCTATTTTTGCTAATTTCTCACAAATCAAATAATTATTTTTAAATCCTCAACCTGTATTTGATCATTTGCATCCAATTTATGCTTTTAAATACTGTGTGCGTTCCACATTTCAACAGGTAACTCTAAGCTTTTAAGCACTCAAATCAAATTTATCCACTAAATCTGAGATTATGTTACTGATGTCTATTGTTCTCATACCCAATTAGTGTCAAAAAGCCTGTTTCACCTTTAAGCTATTGATTAACATGAAGCAGAGACTCAGAAATCAAATAGCTTGAACATAAATCAGTTAAAAAGCTCCAGGATCAAGAGTTGAGGAGCTTTTCTTCACTGTGACAGATCATGTCACAACAACCAAGGATTACAAATAAATACACTGTTGGGCTCTGCCAAGACAAATAAACAACAAACTCTGGCAGTGACAGCTAGTTCAGCTGCACTGTCAACATCCAGATATACGACCCGGTTTTACTAAATCAAATATCTGGATGAAATTTCATATGTCGTAAACCCTCATGTAGAGGTGGATTTAAGAGGCGTGAAGTCATACAGTTGATTTGTAGAACGTCTCACATTTACATATCCAGCGTGTTCAGCACATGTCAGGGGATCTATTAACGATACAAGAAAGTGCTTATAAAGACTTCTCTTGTCACTGGTGAAGAAATACAGCAGCAAGAACTGGAGCACTTCAGATTCCTGTATTCCCACAAAGTATTCAGGCTGTGCCTTTTTTCAAAGTGCTGACAGAGTGAGGGGAGAGCAGCAGAGGAGCGAGATAAGTCCAAATTAAACCTAGAGAGTCTGTGGTCTGTTCCGTCTCCTGGGTTGGTTACAAGAGGACAAATGCCTTACAGAATGAAGAGGTCCATTCCCAAAGTGAAGAGTTATTTCTTGGAGTGCCTGTGAGTCACCTTTACTGGGTAAATGTTGTCTACAATAATATGGGGAACTTTAAGGGAATAAAATCAGGGTGTCCTCAGCAATGTCTATAACTTTGCACACTTGTATTTATCCATATCATATGTAATATTTATTATATCTACCTTGGACATCTTCGTCTTGGCCTCTCCAGTCAGGAAGCCCAAATTGTTGATTTCATTCTGAACCACAAAGTTTTGCTCCTCACGTTTGAAGTTCTGAATTCAGAGGACAAAGAAAATAGGTTAGTCAGGAAATGCATCCTTTAGATATGTACTGTGGTATTCATTAATATGATAAGATGTCTAGACTGAATGGTGAGACTTACATGGGACTTGCACCAGAGGATGAAGATCTCAGCCACCATCCTGAAGAGCTCAGTGGAGTCTGCATCTGGTTCTTTAAGACACCTAGACCTGATGGACAAAAACATGAACCAGAGACATTTTCTAGTTAGTGACATCAGGCTGTGCTACTACTGTGCAGGGCAAAACGATACAATTAGTTATTAATAAAATTACAAATATGGGTAGATAAAGATTAGGTAATACTAGACTAAATCTAATCAGAATATCCTCAAAAATCTTTAAACCAACACTAATCTTTCTTCTATTGTACCTGTTGTTGTCCACATAACGGATAAGCATGGGGTAGAAGGCATAGAGGTCTCTGCAGAGCACAGCGAACTCATCCAGAATAAGCAGCTCGGCCTCCTGGTTGTCACCTTTGCTGTCGGCCTTCAGCAGCTCCTCTTCAGCCACAACCTGCATTTGCAGCAGATCGACAACTCATTTCTGAAAATCAGCTCATTGTTATAACTTTCCTCACAAACAAACCCTTCAAATTTAGTGGTAATACAGGGTTTTTTGAGGTTTCAACTGTTAAAACTGACAAGATTTTTAAGACCATTATAAATGCAGTATCAAACCTACTTTATTTATAATGGTAAAAAAAAATGTGAAAGTAAGAATTCTCAAAATTGTTTTTTAAAGGACCTGCTGAAACTCTATAATAACCTCCACAATGTGTGCTCTCTCAGCAGGTGATAAAGTATTTTTACTCGCGGTATTCGATGTAAAAGAGCATAATGTTCTTGGACTATCTCCTTTGACTACTGACAGCTCCATATATACACTACAGGTACAGCAGTTTATGACTGATTCAGCAAAACTCTACTTAAACCAAAGGTACCATTGAGCAGTGGGTACAATGTGCTGCCTTAATACCTTGCTCAGTGTATTTTAAACTCTCACCTTCACCGTCTTCTTCCTCAGTTTGTCTAGTGTGGGCAGGAAGTGGGTTCTCAGCAGATCTGCTCCAGCTTTACAAATGATTGGCTGAGAGTAGACTGAAGACAGATACAATAGAAAATGTATTCTGGGCATGTGAAATAGAGAAACTAATGATTGTCAAGAGTAAGACAGACATGGGGAAGAATTTTCATTTCAAGCTTTGAGAACAGGGGAAATGATTTCTCTGTGCTTAGAGATTATTGGCTCTTGCGTCAACTGTCACAACTGTCAAACTTTATTCAACACTTAGCTATAGGACATCTAAAAGTTAGATCAACAATTTTACTTTTTATCCTCAAAAAAAACCAGAAGAACCAAAAACAGAGATAATTAGTAAAAGCATTGTTGAATATAGAAACAGTGAGTATTTATCTACCAAATTAGCTCTGATGTTTGAACCTGTTCTGTTCTTGTAACTATCTAGCACACCAGCCTGTGCTCATCAGTTTGGAGCGTAACCTGTGCCATCAAGAATATCTCAACAAAAGGATGTCACAGAACACACAATAACCTGTAGAATATACATCACCCACACTGGTTTTAAGGAAAACCTGATATTTCTGGGTTCCACCTTTCGTGTTCTGAACCTTTTAATTTTTTGATGTAAATGCTCCAAACAGTTTTAAAATTACGTGTGCAAACTGCAACTGAACAGACTCTTTAGTGGTGAAAACGCCAGGAATTTCTTTCTTTGTGTAATTTCCTTGTATGTAAATCTGCTTCAAGTTCAACATTCAAATTCAGCCTTAAATAGTGAGAAGTGCTTCAAGCTATCTGCCCCCATGGCAGCCAATTAGGTTGGTTATGACCTTTACTGTAGTCGTTCTGAGGAATGTGCACAGAAAATGTAAATGTTATTCAAAATTTAAATGGGATTGTATTAATAATATTACTCCCACATGGGCGTCCTCATTAAAAATGAACTTTTCAGAGTTTTTATTATTATATATTGTATACCTTAAATTAGACTCTTTTCTTGTAGGTATTTTTTTCAAGAGAAAAAAAGGAGGGGCGGAATAGTCTCAGCCACCTAATGCAAAGCAATTGCGTATTTCTATTAGGTAATAAATTTAGAATATTTTCCTACTTTTCCAGGGAAAAAAATAAAAAACAATCTGAGCCCTTTCAAATCCTATTTCTTCCTCTTACCTGCAATCCTCTTCATCCAGGGTGCGTCATCAATGCCCAGGTTGCTGTTTAGGATCTTGAGGATGTTTCCCAGGATGACGCTGAGGTGTTCAGAGGTCACCATGGTGCAGCAGTCAGCATCTGTAGGTGAGTTTTCTGGGCCTTTCTCCCACCAGTAGGACAGATAGTTACACAGCATGGGAAGGATCACCTCAATGACCTGCAGGAGACAGGCTGAGGGTGAAACATCTGGATGACTAAGGAGGCCATCAGGGATAGATCAAAGTTTTATGTTTGGGACCAAGAGTTTAAAAAGACATTATGAAACTAAGAATATATACCTTTGCTAACTACCACATTGGTAATGTCTAGTCTCCCTGAGAAATGCCTTACATTTAGCGCGATTTAAGTTAAAGGCACATTTGAACATTAAAGGCAGTAAAATCAAGGAGGGAGGGATTGATAAATTTATGGCTCAAGGTAGAAGGTGCCGAGTTACACAACTCTTGTGAACTCTTTAAACAATTATGCAGGAAGTTTTATAGCTAATAATTTTTGTGGTATTTCTGTTTAAGGTAATTGAATACTCTAAATCAGTGGTATCTGAGAAAAAGGACATTATTGACTTTCACACAGTCATCTGCCACCTCCATCTCAAGGGCTCACCTGATGATGTCATGCAGGCTTGCAGGCTCCCTGCTACACTTGCAGGGGAAGCTGCCCCTTCAAGAGATTTTTAAATAGGTGGGATGCTGAATTTAAATGTGTCAGTAAGAAATGACCATTACCATTGCCCAAAACAGAAATACTACAAAAGTTATTAACTCTAAACTTTCTTCATAATCACTCAACGAGCTGAACTGAGCATGTTAGCAACAAGCACTGCATGACTCATCTCCTTCCACCTTTGGCCAAAAATGTATCAATCACGTACATTGAAATATCCCAACAGCCCTTCAGACCTGAGGCATGTCACTGTAGCGAGCACCAGACTCTGAGACATCATTGACATCCTTCAGCAGTCTGTCAAGACGAGGCATCTCTGGACACATTTCTTCCACTGTGTCGGGCATGCTGAGGACTGGAAAGAAAAACACAAAGACAACACTGTTTTTTAAAAAATGAATATTTTTTTAGAAAAGCTTCAAGAAAATGTCAGCAATGTCAGAGGACGTTAAATTGATCATCAAATTCACAGGGAGCATTTGGTAAACACTTACTGGCTCTCTCTCGGGGGGTTTTGGTGTTAAAGACTGAGAGCGGGTTGTGAGCATTCAGGTCTGGTTCCAGAAACGCCACAGGCATGGCTCCCACCAGGGTAGCCAGGCTCTCCCCCAGTGCTGGAAGATGCCTGTAGATCAGCATGCAAACTAATTTAGTGTACAATGTAATGTAAGAAAAAAACAAGAACAAGATATACAAATTGTCGCGACATGACTCCAAACACTGTTCTTCTCCTAAAAGAGTCATCAGACAGAACTGTCCCAGACCAACGCAGGCTTTCAGGAGTTATTCAGACCACATAGTTATAGCAGGGTTGGGGTGAAACTTTTTAAGTAATTATACTGCAGACTGAGACAGCTTATGGCAGAAAACATTTTTTTCTACAGGACTTGAAGTAGATTTTTTAGTGTAACAGTCAGCCAGGGAAAAGTGCCAGAGAATCATGGTTTAAATGAATGACATTCCACTGCACTGAGTGTTTTATTGTGTCCTCTCACATTGCATGAAACTTTGTTCATCTAATGGATTACTAAAAATATGACTTACTGGGTCTGGTCTATGATCGAATATCTGTCTCAATGTTGTAATTGATACAGTGCCACAAAAACTGTGGTATGCATGTTGCAATAGATTTTTCAGCAATAGTATATGAGGCAGCACAAGTCATCAAACGAGCCCTGATTAACATAGAATTAATCAATAAGCATGACAGCCAAATCCTCATTAATGATGTGCACAGTCTAGTTTATGAGTTGCCATTTCACAGCTCTTAAAAACTTATTCTCAAAATCATAGAAATTATTGCAGCATTCAGCAAGGATTCTTAAACTTAATGATCAAATTTATATTTCTGCTCTTATGTAGAACAGAAAGCCACTTAACATCCTGGTGCACTGTTTAAGATGAGTTACCTCTCCACAAAAACGTTCTTTCCAGTTCCCAGAGAGTAGAAACAGGTCAAGATCCGGTAGCACGACAGCTGAACATCATCCACTGAAACAAAACAAAAGAAAAACATCTATTTTTCAGCAGATGACTTTAATTAAATCAAACTTAAACTTTGATTTTTTTTCATTATCAATGCATATATGAGAATAGGAGAAGAAAACTTTTCAGTTTTGTGTTTGAATAAGAAGACAGAGGCATTTTATGTGATATGCACATCAATGTACTGTATTGTCCCAATGATATGGAAATAAACACTCACAGAGCAGGTCCACTCCAAACTCATGTGTCTTTATGTGCTCAAACAGGGCAGTGAGGATGGGCAACAGCGCCACAGTCACATAGTTGATGCTCTGGCTGACACTCTTCATCTGAGCACGGGACTGCATGAACTTTCCTAGTTTTAGCATCTCCAGCAGCTTCTCCAGGTCCTCTGATGCATTCTCAAAGAAAGTCCGAATTCCAGCTTTGACCAGCTCAGAGCCTGACTTCATCACCGTTCTGAGAGAGGGGAGGAATTCCAAGGGCTTATGCACATGCTCAAGATTTTTATGTGACCGATAACCGTGCATAAAGAGACAACACTTACCTGGTGTCGAGTGAGTGAGTGAGGATGTGCAGGCAGCTCACCATCATTGCAGAGTCACTTCCTGCAAGAGAAACAGTTGTTGTAGATGTGGAAAGAGATTCAAAGCAAAGACATACACAAGCTTAACGAGAGAGGCAATGCCAGCCTTACCAAAGAGAGAAATCCTGTGTCTGACAAGAGCTGCCAGCTTACAGAACAGACTGGGAAGAAAGGATGGTAAGAACAGGTTTGAACAAAAAGGTACAGAGAGAAGAGCTGAAAAAAGCAAAGTAAGCAAGGAAATAAGAAAAGGTCTGATGAATGTATGAAAGAAAATTCCGCTCTTTTTACTGAGATAAAAGAGGAGGCAAAACCTCTCAGCAGTAAAAGCCCCACAATGGCAGTCACACAGATTGTTACTATATATAGTACCTGGTGACCATCTCCTTCTCTTTGTTGGAAGCACAGCCACAGCTGCTCAGGTTCTTGCTGGGTGTGGACAGGAAGTAGAGGCAGTGGTTCTTAAAAGTTTGATCAACTAGGGGAAGCAACACCTAAAGGGGAGGAAACACAGCAATGAGACTAAAACCTCAGCAAACTCAAGCAAACTCAATTATTTATAGTGGCTTATTTGAGGACGTGTATTTGAATTTCCAGACCTTGGCAAAGAACTTGATTTCCTGATCATGTGGTGATTTGTCCGTCTTGCCACTGGTGGCCATAGCCTCTGGATAAACAACAAAACATGAGCAGCAAGTTTAGTGTCATGAAGGAGTTCTGAATTGATGTAAAGCATTATTGTTGCTCATTGTACCTTGGATTAAAATGCCACATACTCACCAAGATGAGCAATGAACTCCTGGGCAGAGTCGACATACTTAAGCAGTCTTTTCAGGAACTTGTAAGCGAAACGCTTCTCCATGGACGATGAGTCCTGCTCCATGTCCTTCAGACCTCTGTCAGATCACAAGGCATCACCAAGCACGTAAAGATTCTTTTTCTCATCATGTTTACATACAAAAATGCAATCAATATTAAAAACAAAATAGTTTGTAGTCACAATAGCGCTATTTAGGATTTAAACAATAACTTCTTCCTCATTGTTAATGATAAAACAGCCTAGAACTTCTGTGACATAATGCATGTTATTTTTTGCTTATTTCTTCAATGAAGGTAAAACTGAAGTGGAAAGGGAATAACCTTGTGATGACATAGCCACTGATCTGCAGGAACTTAAAGAGCTCCTGGGCCTTCTCTCTGTCTCTGTACTTCTCTTTAGCTGTCAGGGTGTCATAGGGAACCAGCAGTGGGTGGGTCCCTCCTCCTGGTAGGTCAAATTCAAAAATCATATTAAATGCATTTTTCTCAAATCAAATCAATCTGAGTCACCACAGATTAAAAAATCCAACCCTCAGGATGAGTCTATTTTTAAACTGCACATTTACACACCTTTACCAACAAGTTCAGTCTTCTTCTTCTTGGCCCAGATGTTGTGGTAATTTTCTGCAACCACCTCCACCATGCCCTACAGATACAGTAAAAATGCAAAGTTTATCAAATGAATCAGCTTCTATGATGGTGAAAAAGAAAATTCTCACATTCCACCACATAACAACAAGTGACAAATTATTAAAGTATATTACAACAATAATATCAAGTCAAAAACAAACCTGTAACTCTCTAGACAAAGTGACATTGTGCAAGTCCATCGGAGTGGGACTGAAACCGTTAACCTACAAAATCAGAAAAAGACAATTACAAGCCCAAACCCTTATTTAAATATAATAAACCAACGAAAGCATCAAATATTTCACAATATTTCTCCTCTAATCAAACCACAGTTTGCTATCCTTTGCAGTAAACTTACCTCCTGTTGAAAATAATTCCCTAAAAAAGCTGTTTTAACACTGACTGACTTCAAACTGCAGCAGCCACTCTTCAGTCTCAGACAATATTCTTCCTTAAGTATTTTTGTTGCCTAATAACTTTGAAACCTACTTAAAAAATGCATTTCTATGATAAATGAAGCAAGAGGTAAAAGTGATACCATTAATGATATAAGCTATTAGCTTTGTGGGTCTGTGTATCTGTGGGAGTGATCTTCCCATTTAATCTTTTAATGGGGTCCCAATATAAATTATCCCTGCTTTACACAGCTGAAGCTGCTCAACAGATAGGACAAAAGCATCTTAAAAAAAAAAAGAGAAATTTGTAAGGAAAATTATTATCACAACAAGCAGCTCATACATCATCATGTTCTACCTGAGACTCAGAGATTTTTCGTTGTTTTTCGCTCTCTCGTTGTTGGAACATGGCTTCTCCCTCCTTGGTCCTCTCAATGTTCCAGCCCATAGCCAGCATGCTCTTCAGTGACTCTCTCACTGGCCAGCGGTATGTTTCTCTCTCCTAAAATGTGAACACTCATGAAATTTTACATGTGACAAACATTACGCTGGCTTTGCCCCTTAATGCATTCAACACAGTCATTTCTGTCTTTATAATAGCTTTGCCACAGAGAAAACTGATCTCCCTTTAAAAGCTAGAAGATTTCTTTCATTAAGATATGTATTTAACATTTACTTGATGCATATTAAGCAGATAGAGAAAGCCTTCTGCTTTGCCCCACAGCAGCTGTGTGTGTATCAGTGTGTATGTACCTTCTCACTCAGAGCTTTGTAAGGCTTCAGCAGTGGATGGGATTTGGCCTGCTCATCCACACTGTCTCCAAGTTTCCAGCCTGCTGACATCTGCAACAACAGTGTGTTGTAGGTCATGACAAAACAGAATAAAATGAATTTATGTGCATCTATTTTATATGAGAGATGGCATAAAATGATAATGTAAGCACAAGGGAGGAAAATGGTGAAACCACATGGACAGAAACTCACCTTCTCTGAGGACCACTTGTCATGGGAATGCTCTGCATATTTGTTGGCAATGTACTCAAGTTTTTCAGGAAGGGAGATACTAGAAAGTAGAGACCGTGTTTGAATATTTATTGTTATTTCAAAGTGATTTTTATTTGTATATTAAGCAGGAAAAAGCTTTTTCTCTGCTTTGTATACAAACAGTCCAGGAAATACATGTTTTAAAGAAAAATTAACATTGGCAAAAAACTTGATCACTTTAAGAAGTTAGATTAGCTTTAACATTGGTCCTTTAAATGTTCCTTACTTCAAAAAAGTGAATCAAATCAACAGAGCACTCACTTGGCAGTGTTGATGGGTTTGGGATCAAAGTTGCCCTGTGCATCCACTGAAGCCTGTTTCTCCAGTGTTGATCCAGGACTGGCATCCACAAAGTCTGGAGGCAGAGCTCCAGCGATGGCACACAGGCATGACTTGGCCATTTTGAAAAGTTCAGCATCATATTTCTACAGGAGAGATGGACGCAGCGGATGAGGAGGGTTACAAACTGGGCTTCTCACATCTACTTAGCTACTAGATGGAGCAGAGAAAAGTCAAGGAGAGAGAAATATGAGGAGGCAACATGAAAGACGCAGAGCTGGAGGAGTCTGCATCAGGCCATTGCCTGTCACAAACTGATAAATGATTCATCTGCTTTGGTTTGGCCTCAGCTACTCTGCTCACAAGCACTTTATTAACTTTCACTTCACTACCTCTGACTACCAAGAAGTTTTCTCTTGTTAAAGCCACACTGAGGTGTTAAAAACTTAAGACTTCTCAGAACAGAATGTAAAAAAGAAACAGCAGCAAACAGAGGAAAGCTTTATAAAAGCAAAAACTCCTTAACTACAAACATCTATGGAAAAAATTGCATTGTTTGGTCTACAGAAAATGAAAAGGGATAAAATAAAGCAAAAACAAAGAGGCATCCCAGTTTTTTAAACCAAGGTTAACACACACTGTCAGTTTATTCTAAGGAATATACTATTTAACATGTTTCCTGGATGTACCTTGTGAGAAATGGAGTCAAAGATTCCCCAGAAAAGTTTCTTGGTTAGGAGGAGCTCCTCCTCTGAAGCAGTACCAAAGCTGCCCATACCAGAGGGCAGGCAGTAGTACTTCCAGTTCTGCTCATAGTGGTTAGTCAGAAGCTAGAGGTGAGAAAGACAAAAAAAACCTAAAAATGTAAGTTTATAAAATTTTCTTACACATCAATAACCAGATCATAAAGATCAATATTGTATTGTTTATGCATATAAAATAGAACATGTTGCCTAGATTCACCTGACATTTACGAAATGCTTGAAGGAAAAATCAATTGCATTATGTCTGGAAGTTAAACACACATCAAGCGAGGAAAATGAAAAGGTTGCGAAGTACAAGATTCATCTGGAAGCCCTCCTATAATTATTTTATACCCAAACAAACAAATGGGGACATGAAAACAAGTCCAGTGTCTCACCCTGATGGGGATCTTGCAGTATTCAGTGAGCATGGGAACATCGAACACCAGCCGTCTGAGCAGCTGCTGCATCATGGCGGGACGCAGATGTCTGTGAAATACAATAATTACTTTATTTAGGTGCAATAACTACAGATGAAGCAAGTTAAGAACTCCTTAATATTGATTAAAAAACTGCAGATTCAATTTTTCGTACATTCACACTTTTCTGATATGATTCTCTAATGTGCAATTAAACTAGGCTGGGATGTGTGCTGCACTGAAACCCAAGACAAGTCATTTGACAGCAGAATTGCTTAAATAAATAACATGGTGCAGCCTCTGCAAAAATCCAGCTCTCCCTTAATAATTTCTCCCAGTCAGGTCTGAACGGGGCTCAGCCTTACTTGCAGATAGCCAGCAGGCACTCCTCAATGGCGTCCCTTTGGGCTTTGGTGAGCGAGCGGCCTTTGGACAGCCGGTAGATGGTCTGAAGCGTGGAGTCAATCAGCTGTGTGTAGTGCTCTGTGCCAGCAAAGAGGTCAGCACAGCGGGTCAGCAGAGGCAGCAGGGCCGAGCCGATGTACCTGTTCATGGCCAACGCTGTCTCAGTGGTACTCAGCACCTCCTGTGGGACGAGGAACAATACATGTAACTACAGGGATGGACAGGCAGGACAGTCTACATGTTAAGACTATAAAGAGACTGAATATGGGATTCTTAAAATGATAACTATTATGAGATTATTGGATTGGAAT
>JAPZDV010000010.1:17364255-17390675 GCA_029814665.1 Acanthurus lineatus
TTATTGGATTGTAATAAAGGGTAAAAAAAATGTAAAAAAAAAATCTACTGGGAAGAGCTAAAAAAATATATAATAATTTAATATTACCAGATATTACAGTTGAGAATTATTTAATCATTCACAGGGTTTGAAAAGGGCACTGACTGAACAGAAATAGTTTTTAAAGATTGAGTTTGCTCTTATATGTCAATCTGACTTTCTGGGGACGACAGGTGGTGGTGAAGTTTACTACATGTTTGAGGTGAAATCAAAAACGTCCTAGACTGTTCCTGTTGCTCATGAATGGAGCACTGCACAGTAAAATGCATAAAGCAGGTACAAGCAATAACTTTTATGAGAAAGCAATCCAAGTTTTATTGCTTGATTATAATCAGCACCTGATTTACAGGTATTTTTGTGACCACTAGTACGTGCACATTTGTAAGGTGTTCTTTGTCAACAAGCCCTATGCCCTAATCATATCACTAAGACTCATGTGGACAAGCAAATGTTAAATGTTTCTAACGTAATGATTCTACCAACAATCATGTTAATGTTTAATGAAAAGGTACCCTAATGGGAAAAACAGTTTTTCGTTTTGCCAGCCAACAGAGCAAAAAGGTTGTTTAAATGTGAAGGCTTGCAAAGATCGAGTGGTAAAAGTTGTTTGGGTTTTTAGTCACTTGCCGTGTCCAGGGATGCAGAGGCTCGGAGGTCAGGCAGAAAGCCGACCTCCAACATGTGGAGCAAGAAGGTCTGGTCCTCAATGCCATAGACTCTCTCCAGGAAGAGCACCATGGCAGCCTTATGGTCGGGACAGAAACAAGCCGACATGTCTGGCTCTGTCACTGTGCCATCTGAAGGTTAAACACATTGTAGGAGAAAAAAGTTTCAGGTAAACATGCCTTTGATAACAAAATATGCAGATAAGCACAATTGCTTTTTTTCCATTTGATGCTTCTTTTAATTATTCCAAAAAAAATCAGTGTACTTAGAAAAGAATTAAAGGGAAGAATGAGAAAGAGAAGAGAGTTTAAAAAACAAGGAAAAAATCTTTAAAGAACAGCTTAAAAAAATAAATAATTTATGACCAAAAGAAGTAGAAACAAGAAGATTAATGGTAGGAATATGTCACTTGTTAAACTGAAGTAAAACTGATTCCAGACATGATTATCTGGGCAAGTGGAAACTATTATGAGTTCAGTCATTTAAGGTACAGCTTCCTTTCTTATCAGAAAACGTCACAAAGAAAAATTGGATATGAAGTTAATTTTCTGGTATGATTGCTGCTAAGGATAGATTTTTCACTGAGCATTTCACTTACTGCAAATGTACTTGAAACACCTTGTAGGCACAAATTTCCTCCACAGTCGAATCACACAAACAGAACTGAACAGATTTTCACTCCTGAATGAAGGATGACTGATATGACACTTAGTCATTTACATAATACACCTCCAGCTGGCTGAGCTAATTTTCATGTGCAGAGACAAGAAATGATTTTGGTTGTCTTATCCTGGCAGAGTGACTTTGTACATACCAGCCAAATTTTTTTTTCATATTTTTAGGCAGTAAACTAATGTGGCATGTTAGCTCAGTCGGATATACTGATTCTGATATAACAGAGCTTCCTTTTGTGTACAAAGCTTATTTTAAAATACTTTCTCAGCTGCTGTATGAAACCAATTTTCGCCTTGAATCCAGTCCAGAGACCATTCTTTGCCAAAATTGGATGCTTTTCTTTTTTACTTTTGGCTGCTATTAAAACTATAGTCCTCCACGACATTTTCAGCTTAGTAACTTGTTTTTGTTGATGCATCTGGTTCAACTTCATTTATTTCTGTTTATCTGTTTCTTTATCATTATTAATATCTGCATGCATGAATTTAAGTGGCAAACAAGTAAAACTACCACATGGACCAACATACCTTTGTTAACCACAGGCATTTTCAGAGGGATGCTAATAATGCCCACCAGATCTGTAGTGGGAACCAGAGAGCGCAGGATGGCTCGGATACGCAGCGCTTCACCTTTACCCGCATTGATCAGCTGAAAGACACACAAGTATCACTTATTCTACTTATTTGGGCTGTGCTGGGGCTGCATTAGTAAATAACATCATTGGAAGCTTTGGCAAATAATACTGTTATTCTGCAGTGGTCTCAGTTATCTTACAGAGTATGATGATGACATTAAGGTACATCTGAACAAGATGAAAAAGCATTAATAGGCCTACAACAGAATAATACGAGGATTTTAAGGATTGTGAAAGAAAATATTACCAGTATAGATGACAGAATCCACTTAACTGTGTCTAAGAATATTTTTAAATAGCAGTGAGTGAATGAACACAAATCTGACCATATTATTAAGCTAGTCATAAACTAAATTTGGTCCACTGGATACCCCCCACTGTAACTGTTTACTCTGCAGTGTGCTATTCCACAGCTCAGGCCTCACATGCATCTCTGGAGCGCAGCGTCCCAGCAGGTCAATAAGAGCTGAGTAGAAGGACATGATTGCATTTCCCATGTGAATAACTTCTCCTTCCTCCTCTCCAGACCTGAAACACAAACAAAAACACCACTCAGTCACCGTGACACCATATTTTGGGATACCGCAAACCTCCTCAGCACTAAGAAAATCAGGAACCATAAACTCACAGGTTCTACAAGGCAGTTTGAGAGGATAATGGGCACTGGAGTAGAAATAGATGAGCAATTGAGTGCTTATTTATAACAATGTTTTGGCACATTACATTATCCCCTCACAGGCCACTGTGTTACACAGATTGATTTTGACCTGCTTTCCAATCCCTCTCACCTCATGCAAAACCAACCTTCCCCATTAAAATGCAGCCAGTGGATTGCAGCCATTGCATACTGATTGGAGCTGGCAGGCAACAAACTGGCTAAAGCTTTGATCAATGTCAAAGCAGCTGAATTCTCTTCTCCTGAACCTTTTACCAGTTAAATGTCTCTGTACCAAATATCTGGTTCAGATTCAGTTATCTAAAACTTTGTAAAACATGAAACAATTGCATGAAACAATTGCATGTTCCCTGTAGTTGTTTTTCAAGAGGTTTTTTTTTTTCCAAAAATTAAGTACTGTATTTCAAAACAGACAGGATGATACAAATCATAGCACAAGATTTGCACTGAAAACACAAAAAAAAATTAGACTGCCAATTCAAGGATAATGGAAAAGACAAAGATCTTCTGCATAGTCAACCATTACAGGGACATTTTTATGTTTCCCTTCTTCTAAAAAAATTGTTCCTGCCCATTATTCCCTCACTTGTTTAAGCTTCACTGTGCAGAATGATGCATGTGCAGAGTTTGACACTAAAAAGCTGGTGTCACATTCATCAGCTAAAAGGGGAAGTTTCTCTGTGCTCACCTTGAATCTCAGCTAAATGTTTACACATGCAGGCTTGACTGTGAATTTAAATCAAGTTTGGAATTTAATCATAGCCCAATATGCATTTGACTCAAGTATTATGTGGAACCTGAAACCTCAAGTGCAAGTTCACTGTGAACAGGCCGGAAATCAGTGTTTTAAAATGAATCTCATTTACATATCAATGTCCATTAGTGTGAAGAAAAATGTTTTGAAAGAAATAGACTTTTTTTTGAGTAAAAACTTTAATCTTTTCCCACTTATGTGAATGAATAATACATCTAACTGATATAGCATAATTAAGATATGTACCAACTAAGAGTAATGGTCAGAAACACACAGAAGATCTAATTAGATCTTCACCACAGATGCACATGACAGGAGTCCCCAGTGACTGATTTTGAGCCACTCAGTAAGTTTTAGTGTCTCATGATGATCTAAACGCTGATTCAAGGGCTTTTCAGGGCCAATTAGAGCAAAATGATTAAAACAGAGTTGATAAGGATTCTTACCCAGCAGTGACTCCTTCAGGGGTCTTAGGCAGGTCCAGGGCAGGATCCTCAGAGATCTTGATGGCCTCCTTCATGGTGCCCATCAGACCCTGACCTCCCTCTCCCCTCAGGGCGGGGCCAAAACACTCAGGACGTCTGATTAGCAGCTTCACCACCACATTGGCATTTTCCTCCACACTCTCACCTGGTATTCAAATACAGCAGGGCAATGGTTAGTTAGCTAGTCTTCGAAAAGTCTTGTTAGCTGTCTCTGTGCAGGTTTATTATGTTTTATTTCATTATTCTGATTAGCCCTTAACTAATCAAAAAGCGGAACCCTACTACTTTCTTGATGTCAATTAAAAAGTTAATTGTTTATTGATCTTAATGTTTTCCACAAATTAAAAATACCTACAAGGTAGCTTTAAACCTTTTTTTTTACATTTAATTCTACAAGCACTTTGTTTCCTTTAGGATCACTGAACATGTTTTCATGCACTTTTAGCCTCATAACACCTTTGCTAGAACTGATTTTGAACTTGTGGTTTTCCTTGTTTCATCTTTATTGCTGCATTGCTACAGCACACTGTTACTACCAGCTGTTGATGAAGATTATGGGATAAAACATGGACCTGCAGAGTAACATTTCTCCAGAGCTCTACACAAATAAACAACAAGTCCACAGAGGCAACACCTGCTGCATTAAATTCATGAGCTCTGTACTGAGGTCGACATACCATTGCAGAAGACAGCAAACCTCAGGAAGGACAGGTAACGCTCTCCCTCTATTGGGTTCCAGCCAAGGTCAGGGTAACCCTTAGCAACCAGCATGGCACAACTCTGAAGACCACAGCCTGCCAAGTATGTCACCACCTACACCCACCCATCCATACACACATACATACACACATACACACACACTTCTGTTATACTCCAGGGTAATATAATGGCACACTCTGTCTCTCTGACTGTCAGTAACTGTGACAGCTTGAAAGCATTTGCTGAGCAAGCTTGTTCAAACAGCACAAAATCATGCATCTCTTTTTTTTCACAGAGAAAACTTGGGTGGCATAAGATTTCAGTGTCTTTGTGAGTTACTTTCAACACAGCAGTGAGGATTTTTAATGATAAAAGGTACAAGAAATGCATTCATCTAGGGCTTTTCTAGTCATTTGACCATGTTAAGTGCTTTCATAACACAAGTCAGTATGCATGCATTCACTCGCATATTTTAACACTAACAGACATGTTATGTCTACTTAAATAAGCTCTCTCTATAAATATGTGCCCATTATTGTTATTTCAGCAAATTTCAGTGTTAATCATTTAGCTGCAGTCAAACTTGTTTTCACTCCTGTGTTGAACTAACGAACCTTCTCAAGATCTGGTTCCTCCAGGGCCAGAGCCAGGGCATTGTTGTCCATCACTGAAGATGCTGCAACATCCAATGGAGTGGAGCCACGCATAGCTTCAGAGGCTGAACACACACACACACACACACACACAGAGAGTTACACAAAATATGACAGGCAGAGCAAAGTTTACATTTGTTCTGTACTTAACAACAGGGGGCAGTCTATCTACATGTGCTATTGCACTTTTTTCCCTCTAGTAGTTCAGAGGAGCAGATAGTGAGCGAGTGATAATCATATCAGTTTAAGCCAATACCTGACATTTAAACAGGAACACTTGTTAATTACTATAATACTATACTATAATACTAAAATTCAGAAAATGTTTTCTAACTATCCAAGTGCTGGATAAATTTATTGTTAAAGCAAAACAAAACAATACATCCAACAGTCATGCTAATCTTCAATTCTTGCAAATCCAGCACATTCTTACTCATTTACTAAAAGCACTTCATATATTTTAAAAAATGAGAAACTGATTTACCACTTCATTAATATTTGACACTTCATTAGAGGTTCAATTATCATAAAAGTTTTCCAAAACATTTCAAAAATATACTTAATAACGATGTGTAGAATGGTATAGACATCCATGCCTCTTATTTAATGCAGCGACCTTTAATTTTGCAATGAATGCACTTTTTCAGCAAGCGAATTATTCAAAAGTTTGACCATCGCATTCACAGAATATGTTGTGTATAAATTAACAAATCCCCTGCAGCTCAATGTGCAGAAACACTCTGTGCCAATATGAATGCTTACAATCCCATTGGAAACATAATCTGAAAATAATAATTAAAAAAACAATGGGTGCACTGTTGCAGGGCAATTTTGATAAAAATATATCAGTAATCATTTTATATTTATAACTACGTCCTTCATGCAGGCAAACTTCTCATTCGGGACAATTAGCCCTGAAATGAACCCACATTTATCCACAGAAAACACAAGGCACGTCTCCCAGCACCTCACAGTGACGTATGCAATTTGTGCGTAAGCAAATATCAAATGTTTCATGTTTGGCAAAACCAACTGGTGTGTTTGCTTTCATCGGCCCTCCCCACACCATGTGAACCTCTCTTCTGTCACAAGCAGTTGATTTAGTTGACAAGAGCAGCAGCAGCCAGGGCCCAGTGACTCATCAGTCCTGCCCCGCATGTCTAAATAACCCTCCTTCCTCATTTTCCTGCCACCCTCTCTGCCATTCTTCGCTCTTTATCAGTTCCTCTGCCCTCTCCCTTTCAAACTGATACCCTGGTATAATGTGAACACTTTAATGTGAGCACTATGTTTGTGTCATAGTTCAGTTGGCTGAAAAACTCTCTAACAAAGAGGCACCTATTGGTTTCAGTGTACCATCATTCTGGAGGCAGTAAAAAGACATTTTTTCAGCTTCTACAGAGTGGTCAATACTCTTAGAAATTCAAAATGTCAAGTAGGCCTTTTAACTTCATCCCTCTAATTTCTCTTCTGTTGTATCCTCTCACTTTCTCCCACTGTTTTCTCCTGCCCATCTGAAAATCTAGCACCTCTTTTTTCAGTACTTTATGCTCAAACTGTAATAACATATTCTGTGGGCAACTGTAATTAGATAAACAGAGAGCAGACAGAAACATTTTATGAAGTCTGGCGGTGCTTACCCAGGCCGACACTGCTGTTCTCCAGCAGGTAGCTCAGGTGGTCAAACATGGCTTTCTGGTTTTGGCGACTAATACGACAGAAATAGCACAAGAAACGACAACAGCTGGCCACCATCTTGGGGAAGGCAATCTCCTGCGGACAAAAATAAAAACACAAATATATAGGTGTACTATAGTCAAAGCAGATCGCTTTTTTTCATTTTTTTCATTTTTTTTCTTGGTCTGTGTTTTTTTACAACCTTTATTGATTGACATTTTTCAGGTTAAAAAAGGGATGGCAAGGGCAACACTGTCTTATACAAAAAAAGGTTATTGGTAAAGGTCAAAGGACCTTTGTAACTGGTTACATCTCTGCAAGTATGCAATGCAGTCGATTCTTTTTCAGACTTACACGATTTGATACAGCATGTATTCCTGATAACCTTTTCGAATAATATTAAATATTGGAGTGACAGCACATACTGACATGTTCTTCCAACAGAATTCTTTTTGGACTGGTCTTATTCTGGGTTTCTTATACATTCTTCCAATTATTTTCAGATATCCCCGAGCCTGATTCTTCCATCAATATCTATGCTGATAAGTTTGAGAGGCAGAGTTTTATATGTAAGGGTATGAAAAAAAATTCTCAAAGTGTAGTCCAAAAGAAGTAACTTTCTGTTCAGAAAGTCTTTTCACCTTCAGGCCTTTTTGTAGAATTCAGTTTCCTCTGTCATCCTTTAAGTTCTCTGAGTTCTGTTATGAGTTCAGTCTAAGGTTCAGTAGAGGCATTAATCTCAGAGTGAAGTAGTTTTAGCCCACATCAGAGATGAAAGTAAACTGCCAGAGGAATGGAGAGACACCAGAGAGAGGGAAATCCTCATCTTACCTCCGGCAAATTACACTCTGTAAATATGTACAGCACAGTCAACAACATCACACTCATCATCAGACAAGCTGCCCTAACTGTTAAACTTGCCAAATGCTTCCACTTCTCAAAGCAGATTTATCATGATTTTTGACAGTCAAAGCAATTTCACCTTTATAATGTGGGAGCAAAGACGTGACTGGAAAATCTCTTCCGCAGCAAAATAATATTTGGAAGTTAGACCATGTTATGGCTTAAAGGCAAAACGAAGGGGATATACCTAAATACAATGTATAGGATTATACAAAATGAATCACTCTCCATCATTACTTATGACCCACCACTAGTGTGTGGCAGTGGCTGTATCTGCAGAAACTCTGCCCCCTGTCTGTATTTTCTTGTTTTGCCGCATTTAGGATGTTTCTGAGAGTTAACTTTTAGCCAAGGGGGAGGGGCCAACTTTTAAATTTTTTTGTAAAATCGCATCCGACAAATCATACACATCCTGCTTTTAACTACATTTGAAATAATCAAGATTTAAATATTGCTGATAAACACTCACAAGCTGAGGTCTCGCCACTTTATATGGCCACAGTTGGTGAAGGGCACATATCAAGTGGCAGTAAACTGGTCTGGAATTTATGAGACTGCGTGATCAGACTGCCAGAGTCAGATGTGAAGGCCTCAATGTTTCCTTGAGGTCTTTATGTCTGACTTCAATTCATGCTTGGCACTGCCTGTCGCATTAAATCACAACCTTCCTCTCCAGCTTCTGTCAGCACTGCCCAAAAAGGACAGGCCTGAGAGCCCCACCATTCACCCCTATAATGCCCTCCCTGGCCTACTTAACTCATCTGCCCTAACAATTACCCTTGTGGTTTTTCTGGGAATTAGGATGTTGATCTTGGCTTGCTTCACCTTCTTGGGATTAAATTTGTTTTCCTGAGATCAGTAAATAAGCTATAAAGCATCAAAAGCCTCTCTCAGGCCTTTTCAATCAAACAGCAACAAACCTCTGGATCCAAATCAGAAACGGAAAACACAAGTAAAAAATTGCTAAAATTAGGAAAAAATCATAACAAATGTACTTGTAACTGATTTGTTTAAAAAGGGTTGTTTAAAAAATTGTGCAGTGATGTTCAATGCTGCTTACATTTCTGGGGCCCTCAGAGTTTACTAACTAAGCATTAAATTTGTTTAGCAGACAGAAATTATGGTTCAGTAATGTAAATTAGAACTTTATTCAAACTTAAACTTTAACGACAGCAACAGCCTGTTGCTAACTTTTACCTGAGACTTGTCTCCTCCCAGCACGTTGACCATGACCTCCATGACAGTCTCGTGCATGCCCAGCACTCTCATCAGGTTGGGATGTTGGTAGAAGACTTTGTTGTTCATGATGTCACTGTGAGCATAAGAGGGTGATATGTGTTGGTCATGATGTATTGTGCAACTCATCCATGTGAGACAACCACATTTAGATTCTTGCCTTACTGTGGAAATGTATTTAAGCAAGTAATGAGCCCTGAGGAACGACTGGGTAATGATAATTAAATTCTAGACATCACTGCATTTATGGTGACACATTTTCTTACCCGAGTCCATCAATCATGAGTTTCTCCTCCTCCTTGCCCATGCGTACTGACAGCAAAGACCTGATCTGACCCAGAGATGCCAACAGGTTAATAGCATCCTGCACAGAGGCTGCACTGATGGTGTAGGATTTCTTCATGGCCCGGAGCAGCTCCCCAATGCCATCATACTGTCTCCTCAGCAGGCTGAACATCACTCTGACCAGCTCTGGGTCCTGGATGTGAGATTCCTGAGCCCAGCTGGTTATGGTCTGAGAGATCAGCTCCTTTAGGTTGGCTGGAGAAGTGAACATTCAACATCCATGCAGTGAATAATTGTACAGAGGTAGTAAAGTAAGTGATAATGGTACCACCACAGTTGTGTTCTTGCAGAACCAACTGAACGCTCATTCTACCACCTACGACCAAATCTCATTTTATTCTTAAATTTAACACATAAAAGTGTCTTTGCATACTAACTTCTTGCCAATATAGACACCACAAGACTTCACGAAATCCTAAATAACGCATTAAACAATTTATTGTGTCCACAGTGCACGTCAGAATGTATTAATGGAGGAAACACTGTAAATTCAGCTCAAGAAGTACTGAAAGAGGTGGCAGAACACCCTAGATTTTGGGTATCAAAGATAATGATTATTAATGGCAAAATTAATAACTAAGAAGAGAGAACAAATGTACAGCCAAAAAAAAAACAAAAAATACAATAAAAATAACTAAACTATTCTTATTTTTTTTCTTTCTATCAGTAAGCTGACTAATAAAAGGTTAGGGTATAGTTGACTTTTTCGTGTCCTTCAAACTTGGGTCTCCAGAGAGAAGTTATTTGTGAAGTTATTACTTGGAAAGAAATAACTTCACAAGGATTGAAAAACAGTCAAGGGCTCTATTCCCTTGACACCTCAAAAAGTTTTTTATTAAAAAGTGAACAACAGGGGTCCGGCTCAAATATATCATCCACATTTATAGTAGAGCTTAAATATAAAATATTGATGTATAGAAATAGATTAAAATTAAACTGTAGCCCAGGAGAGGATGTTTCTTTAATCTTACAGACAACCAACAATAAAAACAAGCCCACTACAGAGAAACTCAGTGACCTGTAGTGATAAATGTAGAGGCTGTTGCTAAACACTGCACCGTTCCAAATGATAACATTATCATTCCAAAGCTATCGCTGAACTTTGAGTGTTTAAGTCAAACGGCTCAACATCTGTAGCAAACAAAGGATCAGTTTCACGCAGAATTCTAATGAGCGACGAGACTGAAACAAAGGGAAAGAGAGAGGGAGAGGGGAAGAGAGCCAGCTGCCCCGAAGGTGAATGTCTCGCAGATTCACATCTGCTCTGCATCGTCTCTAACAGTGGCTCACACGGGAGTCATCACATACAAAAAAAACAACCCTGTTTGCATGCAAATCTTCAAAAATCTACACACAGTCAGGACAGTGCCATTTACAAAAATGTCAAAATTTCATGTCTACTTCAATATGATCTTAATATGATGTAGAATGCAGATCTATCAGAATAACCTTGAATCACATCATCTGTCCACTTATAAAGCTTTTAAATAATACAGGCTAGGTGTGAGCGCCTGGAGAAAGGCATTAAAATTTATGGCAGAGAGTCCTGCAGTGGCTATCCATTAGTCTTCTGTTATTTGAAACAGAACATGACCATACTTTCAGCAAAAGGGCAGTAATGGAGAATATTGAAACCACTGACCCCAGATTGAAGCAAAGAACTTGTTAAATTAGTAGCCGGGCAGTGTCTTATGTTCTGGATCATTTATGATGGATAAATCATCTGTTCAATCAGTTTCTCAATATCAGTGAATCTTAAAATGACTTAAAGCAAAACTTCAGAGGTTGATCTTTCTCTACATCTTATCCTCCTTTGCCATTTACACCCAGCTTCAACTCTCAGATGTATTTCGAGTTACTTACTTGGGGCAGCCTGTTCCTTCTCCGTCGGTTCCTCCTCAGTCTTCTGAGGTGGACCTTTGATTTTGTAGAGTAAAGCAAGGAGGCGGCCTTTTATTGAAGTGTCCTGCTCTTCCTCTTCCTCCTCCACAGGAATTCCTACAAAAGAGAAACATCTCTGTAGGAAAAAGTTCATAAGAAGCACCTAAATATGTAAAGTTAGCAGTTTCCTCCTTCAAGTTCAAGTATCATCTTTTCTCAAATAAAAAGGTGAACAAACTCTAGTGTGCAAGTGTAATGTACATTTCTTGCACTGTGATTTAAAAAAATTAAAAATGTAAACTACATTTTTCCAACACTTTGTTGTTCTAGGTAACTAATCTCAAATAAAAATGTTGTCTTTCAGTTCCTGTGGGTGTTTGGTTGTTTAAGTAACAGCCATACTCTATTTTGCAGTAATAGCAGCATAATGAAGATGCAAAACTATAACATGGAAAAAAGGGCCAAACTAGGAAACAAGAAGGCTCACACTAAAATATATATGAGTATATGATTATCAAAGAGAGGGGATTTAAAATAAAGGCCTGCCTCATATAAAGCCCTGTTGCCCTATGCAGTAGATGTAAAATGTTAAGTTTTAAGGAAATATGGTATGATGTGTTTAACTGCATGTAGAATGTTAAGACACCAGAATGTTGTAGTTTTGCTATTTTGTAAAACAAGACCAGAAGAAGGTCAGTGTGTCTGGGTGTGTCTAGTCTCAATATCACACCAGGCGTAGGAGGACTGCTTATGATTTACAATCAAACTTCAAAAACTGCTGCTCTGTTACTTTCATCAAAGGTCAAGAAGAATCTGTTTGTGTGAGAAAATAACTTCTCTGAGCCTCAAATAATATAAAAACATCTATAAAACTCTATGAAATCTCATATGAAATCTGTGAGACTATACCACAGTGCAGACGCAGCTCTTCATGGAAGGAGTTGAGCTCATCCTGGATCTCCTCGGGACAGGGGCAGTCATCCCCTGCACTGAAATTCAACAGGATGTTGATCTGCAGGAGGCAGACAAACAGAACAGTAAGATTAGAAGAGCAGAGAATACAGAAAGGAATACAAACAAGGTGTTTTAGAGAACAGGAGGGAACATAAGAAGGAGGGAGAAATAAGCAAACAGGCGTGTGAAAGAATATCTAAAAGGATGTCAACATGCAGAGAGGATAGCATCATTATTATTCGGAGTCACACTCAACGGCAGAATTACTCATGCAGTCTCCTGCAGTGAGTACCCGCATGGGCTTTTCAGATAGTATCTGTCTGATCGATGTGAAGAAAAATGTATCTTGATCACATAACTTAGAAATGATTTCGATGACAAATCATTTTAAATAGCTGCAAATCTGCTGTCTGCTGTATTTCACAAGCTAACTATAAAGCAGACTAAAAATACATGAGATACTTCCCTGGGCTAAGCAAATGCAGAGTCCAGTTTAGGCAACTCTGATGTCTATTTCTGGTGGAGCTTTTTAATAAACCATGGGAGGAACATACAGCAGTGTTGGAGAATGTTGCCTACAGTGTACATCTGCTGCTGACCACTACACTTACTTACTTACCAGGAATCAGAGTTTAGCTGTGGGGTTGTGCTTTTCTGCAAGGTTTTACATCTTGGGTGAAGTGCAATTATACATTTTGAAAAGAGGAAGCTTTGCAATCGTGCAGATATAAACGTCAGACTGGCTGCTGTGTTGAATACAATAACCCTACTCGGCATAAAAGCAAGTGATCTGAACACAAACAGAAAAGAAAAAAAACTGACTGGGACTTTCTGGCTACTAGGCAGGAAGCATAATGTTGTACCTCTCTCTTCCTCTCTACTCTGGCTCTGACACAGTGAAAGAGAAAGGGATGTTAAATTGGGCTTGCTCATTAGCTACAAAGATCTGAGCCCTGGCACTTCAGTGTGCTGACGCAGTTATTATTCTAAGCTGGAAAAAAAAAAACTTTGGTGTAAGGGAGTGTACAACTAACATCCCTTAATACACTTTAGTTTGTTATAGTGAGCTAATAAACAGCTAGATCCAATACTTAATTACAGAGTCCAAAGAAATATTTAGATTCTTTCTATCTGTGCAGCAGAGAAAAAAGCAGGGGAAAGAAAGCAGAAATCCAAGAGTTTTTATGAGTAGATCAAAGGAACCCATTGATTTTCAAATGCATCATTCAACAGTAAAGTAATACTGACATGAATGCCAGTTGATCCAGACATTTCCTTTATCTCAAGTACTTACACAGACATACATGATGTGGTATCTGAGCTGGACAGATTATTATTTTATTATGACTGACTTCCAATTATGAACTTCATAGAAGTGAAAACGGTTGCCAGAGTAACAACCCATGCGTATCCAAACAAACAATAAGGGTTACACGGTTCAGTCTGACTGACAGCTGCCCTGATGGCAAAGAAACCTGATTCTGACCTCTCAAAAGTTGAAAGTCGATTGCTAGAACATCTGTTGTGAGAGTGAATAAAGCCTCAGGGGGATATTTTGGTCTAAAAGGTTCAGATAGCACAGACTGCTGTGTCTGCTGTTTTCATTTAAGCTTCCTGCCGTCATCTGCGCGCAGCACAAGCAGGTGCTTTTGTAAATCTAGCATATCTGTCTTGTTTTTTTATTTTTTTAAGCTTGCTTGTTTGTTTATATTCAGTTTTTTTTGAACAACTTGCCTAAAGCTTGCACATAAGTTTGAGAGTGATCGATAAGTTAGTGAATTAATGCTGTGTGGGAACATTTTTTTTTTAATATCCATCCTAAACTACAACTTACTTGAACTTTAATAAACTTGCAACACAGTGAAATGTAGGTTTCTCCTTTGGGACTTGTAATTTTTTTGTACTCATAAAAGCCATTTAATTCTCAATGCATAGACAGCTTTTTTCAAGTTCAATTATCCACACATTTGGCCCAATTTACCCTTTGGGAATACCAGCTGAGTATGAAGTTAAAAAACAGCCAAGAATAAAAAAAGCACTCGGAAAACTGCAAAAGCCTGGGTCATTGATTATATATTTTCACCCCAAGGCTCAAGTGATCATTCTGGGGTTTTTGTCTGAATATAATACCTCAAACAACCTTGAACATAAATTACATCTCAAGCAGGGTGTAAACAATTTTTCATATGCCGCTCAATCGCCTGCCATATTGTACCTGCTCCTGTGGGGGTGAGCGAAACTCTTTTGTCTTCTTGGCAGTGACAGCGGCAGACATGTTGAGCGCCTGCATCAGCTCGTTGTAGCGGAACTTCTGGTTGAACTGCAGCTTGGACACAAAGCTATCAGAGAAGGAGACGATGGACTCGATGCGGTGCTTCAGCTCACAGTCACAGAAGTAGTGCAGCAGTTCACACATCTAGAGAAGAACAGAAACCCATTAACAGATATTAATTAAGCAGGAACATAAATCTAGAGAACATTTAAGAGCAAATATTTCACATTCTTCCCTTGTGTGTATCATTTACTGTGTTTTTTTTTAAAAGATAATTTTCATATAATCTGACTGGCATAATGTTTGTTGCACATCTCTCATGTTTTTACTATTTCCAAGATTAAAGCTGTTTCTTAGGTCTAAATTTTCAGGAGCATTGTGGACTTAGTATTCACATTAGTATTCAACCACTGCCTTCCTTTGCACTCATGCAGTCACTTCTCAGTGAGGGATAAATCACAAGAGGTACGAATTGCTGACAAATGAGGAATTAGTGGACCAAATCAAATGAAGGCAAAATGAGCAAAATTAAATTATAATTAAGATCTTGGCGACGATTTGATAGACATAGTTTTATGCAGCTCCCAGAAATGTGTGTGCATAGTTTTTATGATCATTTTCATCACCTGGCGTTTGACAGACTCGGGAAGTGACTTCTCCAGCAGACCTTTAACTGGTGGTTTACTCTCCTTTGTCTCCTCCTCTCCCGCCTCCACAGCCTTTTCCTCGTTCTTGCTCACCTCCTCCTTCTCCCCCGCCTCGGCCACCTCATCTCCCTTGACCTCCTCGCCCTCCTTGGTCTCTCCGAACACATTTGGGTCAATCAGGAGGAGGATCAATCTCACCTCCTCACCGGTTAGGACTCCCATTATCAACAGTGTTCCAATCAGCTTCAGTATGGGGACGAACTGGTACTCCAAGCTGCCACCAACAGGGTCTCTGATGTGTAGGCCTCCGCCCTGCACGGCCTCAGTGAGCATGCTGATGGCTTTTTCTTTCAGAATGCCCAGAGGGATCTGGGGACTGTAGAGGTGCTGGTGGCGCTTTGTGTTGATGATGCCGACGGGGGAGAAGTTGACCCGAGGTTTCAGGGAAGTGCTCAGCCCTACGCCAGGAAGTGAGTGCCGCTTGGACTCATCTGGGAACAACTTGATTGAGCGAGTCTCGTCCGTCACAGGGATGATGAACTCGTTGTTCATCATTAGGCGAGCTTCCTTTGCTGTCTCGAGATGAATGCTGGCAATAAGAAGAAGAATTAGTTCAATCTCTAAAGACCTGGAGGCACTGGCGATTATACTTCAGGAAATAACCATTTTAGGCCTAGATTTAAAAATATCTTTCCTTGAGTTGTATAGATGTGCTACTGGTGAGATTTCAACAGCCCCACAGCACAGAATTACCATAGTATAAATGTGGGAGGTGAGGGCTGCTGATCAATACCACTGACTCAGTGATTACCTGACTAGTTGCAAAGAGGCTGAGTTCTTGAACTCTGTGGCCCACAGTCACAGATTAGAAACAAAACGCCTCACCTCTAGGGATGTTAAAACCCTCCACTTCCAACTGCAATTTCAGTGATAATAGAATTAAACGCTATGTGTTGACAGTAGCACATGCCATGTATAATGTATTGATTAATTCCAATTATGTCCGTGTGAGCGGTGAGTTAAAACATTCAAGAGGTTAAGTGAGAGGAGAGAGATACAATTACACTGGATGTATGTAGGCGAGACAAATGCATCACAGAGGCATTATGCATGTTTATTATGAAAAACTAACTTTGTGCTCTTGTGTGCTGCTCTATTATTTAGAAGTTAATGGTGCTTGAATTGATGTTGTAATGAGTTATCATTCTATTATTGATCACCATTAGATTCTCTGATGAGAAGAAGTATTGCCAGCATTTTCTTTTTCCCATATAAAAAAGTTAAGGCTGTTAAAATTGAACTGTGCAGCATTTGCAGCACTGACAGCAGCATTATTTATGTTTCTTGATTCAATTTCTGCACTTCCATATATCAGATGAGGATAAAAAAAAGCCAATTTACCAACTACAGGAAGGCAAAGATAAATGAAAATTCAATCAAAAACAACTGCAGTGATCACATTTTAAAAGTTATCATCTGATTACATTAGATTTAAACAGAACTGCAAAACACCACACCTGATAAGGACATTGTAGAAGCCTTCTCTCAGCATGCCAGAGAGGTACTGGTTGTCAATGGTGTAGAGAAGCTGCGATTGGTCCAAGTGGCTGCAGAGGGCATGAGCAACACGGGTGTTTCCCAGGGCGCAAAGGGCACAATACAGCTTCAGAGTGTGGTAGTGAAACTTTCTAAGGTCTTCATGCTCAGATAACTCCAGGATGTCCAAACATCTAGAGAAAAGCAAGAAAAAAAGTAAGATTATGGAGAAACAAGGGGTCTTTTCACTGTATCATTTTATCTTATCAGAAAGTTGTGTGAAATATTGTCATAATTAGCCTACAAAAGTCTGAGTAAAGGCCAAAACCATGTTTTGTGGGGCCAGAGTGACTTTTTAACCACCAATCATCACCAAGGTCATATCTGAGTCCAAGTTGAGGTTTGTGCCAGATGTAATGAAATTTTATCAAGATGTTCCTGAGTAATTATGGTGATAAATGGACAGACAGACCAACCACTCAGATTTCACATTAGCAGCTTAACACAAGAGAGTTTATGGGAAATGAGGTTTTAGTATCGACAATACTTGCAAGTAAGACAGATACTATAAATCATTTGAACTACGGTGATTAACAAGGTATTCAGAAAATTGCTCATCATTAGTGATGCACATGTGATGTCCTGCTTTCTATTAAACCCCCAGCACCTTTAATGGCTCTTGTTAGTTGAGCTCTGACTGTTTGTTTCTTGATGATGTTATCACAACATTAGGGCCGAACCAGTCATGTGCTGCAGGTACATGCTCTAAGCCTAAACATCACATCCTCAGAACAGACCTGTTCTCCTCTGGTATATGTACAGCCATCATCTGCAGGGGTTCCAGACACTGGACCACCCAGCCGTGCCTCTCGCTGACCCGTGCAGTCTCCACATTGAGGAAGGTGTTCGGCATCCTGCTCCAAAGCACGGCCACAATGGTCTGCACATCCAGTCGTGGTGGGCACTGCGGCACTGGGTTCCTGTGCTCACTCTTAAAAACTGCAGAGGAGAGTGGCATTGCATCCTAGGAGATGTAAAGTAAAATGAGAAAGAAAGACAATGTTTATTCAAGGAAAATAAGTTTCATTTATGTGGTATGAGCTTAAATTTTACACTTGCTTAGAGGGATAAACTGATTAAAAAACACTAATAAGTGTTTAAAATATGTGGTTTCTCTGGGATCCTTGATCAAATAATGAGATGGTTTGACTTCATTTATATTTTATTAGATTATCAGAAGTAGCCTGTATATATAATATGTATTTTTATCACTATCTAACTCTAACTACAACCATTACTTGTGCAGACAGAGATCAATGGATTATTTATGACAGCAAAAACTTACAATGTGGGTCACAAAATTTAGGTCTGTTGACCAGTGTGAGACTATTTGAGGATGAGTAACATTAAAAATTAAAGACTGCAAATGCAAAATTGTTCCATGGTGTTCCAGTAATTACTTTAATGAGGTTAGAAAAATATGGTAGAGGTTGATGAGCAAGATTAAACTAGCTTAAAACTTTTATTTGCTATTACAATAAATGACATCCACTTTTACACAACACATCATACTCGAGCACTGCATATTGTTTGATTTGAAAAGACACAAACCTTGATCTTGACAAATTCAAATTGGAAGAGATTTGGACTGGTGGGTCGTACAAACACGGCTGGGAACAACTTGGTGTTTGGCTCCACCTAAAAAATTAATAAGAGTTCAGTTGTCAGCATCATAGATGGGAGACAACTTAATAAGGTACAAAAATTTAACAAATGCTGCAACTCTAATAAGTCAGATCTGTCCTAAAACTCTAAATCCTCAGGATAAAACTCTTATGCGTTCTTCCAGTGTTCTTTCTTGAGGTAAATTATACCAATGTCTGAAGGCTTTTAACCTCAAAGCCTGCGGATTAGCTGGTGTTTTAAATCAGTTAAATGAGCACCAGTTGGTGTATCGATGACAGCGATCAGACACACACAAACAAAAATAAAAGACTGAGGGAAAACAGCCTCAACTCTAAAGCTGTAACAGAACAAAAAGCCTTTCATCAGATTAAAAGCCTCTCGATTCACCCAAAAAGCTTCCCCCTTTAAAATGCCAATTTTTGGCTTAAGACAAGCAGTTTAACAAAAAAAGGCAAAAAAGAAAATACTGGATAAAGATAAACATGAGATCGAGACTTGAGTAGTAAAAGCTTCTCCAGGCATCATTTTGATGTCTAGTCAGGTATTCGATACAATGCGTTAAAACCTGAGATCAGCGAGGCGGGACGAGGATTACTGAGCAGATGTCTGTCTGTTTAAGACTCTGGTACTGAAGGAAAATGAGAACCCAGCTGTATAATTTCCTAACTGCCTTTCTGCAAGTCTAATTTACTGATTTCTCATCTTTTTTTTCGGTACCACATTTCTGCAAACACCTAACGTCTAATTTGCAAATTTGTTTCTGCTACCTGAAGGGAAGACAGAAGGGAAGATCTTTGCGAGTGCATGCAAGCAATACAAATATGCCTGAGTCCTGTCAAACCAAAGATTTATTACATTTATTTATTACTTAAAAGTTCTCAATCTCTCAGTGTAATGGTTATGGCTCTGAGTCTTAAGAAGAAGTAACTCGCACATACTGTGTGTTTACCCCAGGCGAAAGAAATAATGGCATGCACACACTGAAGTTTATGAGGCAGACCGTCCTTGTGCGTTAGTCCTTTGGGTCCTACTATGGTGCTATTATTCTTATTTACCTGATATGTCGTGGGCAGCTCCTTGCCGTTGGCAGTGAAAGACACGAGGCCAGTGGCCAGGTCGATCAGACAGCCGATCTCCAGGTCAGAGTTGGAGCGGCTGGAGGAAGACGGGCCAACTGCGTCCGCTGCGCACACCATGTAGCAATTACTCCTCTGGACACTGCAGCAACAAAAGCAGAAAATGAGCCCGACATTCATCACACACACAACATGCATGTAAACACCCACAGGACAACAAAGACAACTAAAGAAAAAGAGATCTTGTAGAGAATATCTTTTCGTTGCGTGACACATTCATCAATCTGTGCAGACTAGTGACTTTCTCCTCATTCGCATTCATTCTGCTACACAAAAGCTCTCGTTCCCATTTACGCCCCTGAATACTGAAGGAGGATGAAAGAAGACAAGTCAATATGTCTTGCTTATCCCATTCCAAGTTCAATTTAGGGTTTATGGGAGATTTGAAAGTGTAAGCAGACCATTCTATAAAGTTCTCTTCCAGACCCATTTTTAAATATGTAAAAATACTCTGCTATGATTTAAATTCACTTTAACTACATTTTTCTGAATAGATTTTTTTTAAAAAGCTCTAAAAAGGTGCTGGAGGAACTAGCTTCTTCAGGAAATGTTTGAATCTTAGATGTAAGGAAAGTGCACAGACATTGCCCCACTAAGTAGAGGAATATGGAAACACCTCATCAGTGGGAAACTTTGCACAGGCACAACTTCTTGCAACATCAAATTAATTAAAGTAAGGGGCACATTCTTGAAAATCTCTGATACAGCCTGATTTCCTCAGAGAATTCAGCAAGTCAGCTGACTCTCCCTGTCTAGATTTCACCTTTCCATCATTTCAACATGTACCCCAGATTTTACCTCTCATGGACGCGGCCCCTCTCGTCTCCCAGGGTGACAGTGACTGTTCGCGTCTTGCTGAGGCTGAAGTTTTTGCTATAGTAATGATAGTCTGGTGTGACCCAGCCCACCCACACAGATGCAGGGTCTTGTCCAGCAAACACTCTCACTGAATGGTAATACTACGATAAAAATACACAGCACAATAGGTTACACTTACTGAACAGAGAGCCTAACAATATTTTTAAGATGCTGTTTGTATTTTTTGTAACTTTGGGTTCATTTACAGTTGTGATGCTTCCGTAGTCAACAGTTCCATCTTCTTTTGGAGGTTGGCTGCAAGAACAAAAACTTAGCTGCAGGTCATAAGAGCCGAGACCTTGGGAAAAAAATCTTCCATTTTTTTGCATTAAGTTACCAGGCAAAAGAAATAAGTACCAAAATCTCACAATGCTACAAGTAACACCACATTCACCTAGTTACACACTCATAATTATCTATGTATTTGCATCACAACAAAGCTCTCCACTGCAGCTCCAGTGTCTGACCTGAGCTTTAGTGACTCGTCCAGTAACCTGTCTGCAGAGTAGAACTCCACAGGCATGCTCAGTCTACAGTAGACCATGTCATTGTTGCTGTTCTGTGTGCCAAATGTCTTGTGGGTGACCTTGAGGCAGGGAGGGCTGTCTATGGTTCCATCGATCCTCGTCACCTGAGGAGTTCAAAGCAGAAAGTTGATACATAACATCAATGTGCCCATTAGCTCAAACAGCATTGTTTATTATAGCTACGTTTGGTTTCAAACTCCTATCCCAGTCTTGTTCAAGTGATCTTCATAAAGTGGAACTGTGTTAACAAGTCCCTGTCAAACCCAGGAGCCTTAAACAAAACAGTATAACACCAGAAACAACAAAGATAATGGTTAAATGCTTCTTTACCTCGACATGCAAGTGGTCCTCAGGTATATTGACAAAGGTGGGAAGGCGCTTGCTGAACCACATGGTGATCTCCCTGTTCATGTTGACAGCAAAGGGCTCAAAGCCTTCCTGGAGACCACACATGGTGTAGTACTTGAAAGTGCTGGCGTCCTTGCCCAGGTTCATGCGACCAATCTGAGACATACCCAGACTGCACACAGGGATGAAACCTAGAGGAGGGTTAAGAGATATTTGTCTGTTTAAAAGGTGAATATGGGTCTATTTTTAAGTCTGAAATACCATCCAGTCATGTCTTCCCTTGTGGCGATGTGAAAGGTTCTTCTGCGACCAAATTAGGAAACATTCTCTGCAGATTTAATTAAAAAGTAACTCAGATGTTTCCCCTCTCTCTGTCCTAAAGAGCTACATTTAATTACACTTCACAAACCATGGAAAAAAAATCACTCTAGATACAGATTAGAATGTGTCCATTAATAAAAACAATGAGTCATTTTAACAAACACTAATTTACTAAATGTATACCTCTCGTTTCAGTGCAATGTCATGCAGAATCCATCATACGTAAAACAATTAAATTTGATCTCCAACTTTATTCCACTAACACTCTCTCCTGTTTTGCCCCGAGGGAGGCTTCATTTGCAGTGCAATAGGCCAACGCTACAATGAACTTCATTAAATTGGGACATCATTAGCATTCTGTACTATTTTTGGTTTTTGTTTGCCTCATGCTAACTGCCAAATAAGCCCAGTCATACCTCTAGAGATACTGTGAAGGAAACACACACAGAATAAATGAATGAATTAACACAAAAGTTCAGCAGAGTCAATGAAGCTCTCACCGTCCTCTGTCTCAAAGTCAGCAAAGCAGAGCTCTGAGCCCTTGTTGGTGATCAGGAGCTCTCCATTCAGGGTGAAAATCATGGATTTGTCTTCCATGTTGATCATGCAACCAACCACATCGCCCTTTTTCCAAGGATGTCCAAAGTAACGGCTGCCTGCATGCATACGTCGACCCTTGAGAAAAGAAGAAGAGAAAAAAAGAAAAAGCTTCAGTTTTTGCAACATATATAATTTCTAATGCTAGCTTAAGTTGTATAAATGATAAAAGATGGCTGCTGAAGTAAAATAAATAATAAATAATCCCAGCATAGTTGATTTACCCTGTATCCGTCAAAGACAAAGGCCTGGTCATCCACTCCCAGCTCCACATCAGGCCTGCACCCCGGTCGAGCCCAGCCAACCCTCATATCACCTCCACTTAGTGCCTCAAATTCAAAGTACCACTTTCCTGTCTTGACTGCATATGTCTGCTCTACACGGAAGAGGCGGATGGTCTCGATGCTCTGATCATCCACCACATGGGCACCTACAGATGGAGAGACATGTAAAATGATGCTTTACTTTGATAGGTAAGTTTGATAAGTAGCGCACATAATATTCGAACAAACATCTTGACATATCATGTTAGCTGTGGCAGCAGCACGTTCTCACCCTCCTGGTCTGGAGGGTCTATGTCATATCCATATCCGACCATAGTCCTGATGGCCTCTCTCAGACTGTCTCTGTTTGATTTCTTGGTGCGCTCGTCCAGTAAAGCATATGGCACCAGGCGAGGATTACGTCTGCTCTTTAAATCCTAATATGAGAAAGAAAATACATCAGTAAGATGGAGGAAATATGCAGTAGAATAAGGACACAAAAAACACTTAATAAAAGACACACAAATAGGGTGACTGTGTGGCTTATATTTTAGCATAATAACTATTTAAATAAACATTGTTTTTGCAAAAATCTAAAAAAGTATCTATTTTATGGCACTCTAAAGTTTAAAAATCAGATTTGTGTACTGCCAGTTTCTTTAGAGGTGTTTACCTGCTGGATGCCATAGGTCCATCCTTGTTTAATTCTGTCTTTGGCCCACACGTTGTGTGCATTCTCGGCCAGTTTATCAACTAGAACTTCCTGACCTGCAGTCAGTTTCACATCAGAAAGCTCCAGTGGCGCAGGCTTATAACTATTAGACATTATGTAGCTGCAGAAGGAATATCACAGAAGTAAAACACAGGATCTTATTCACATGCTTCAACTTCTCTTTAGGCAAAATAAAATCAAATTACAACTTTTTCTACTATCTTTAGCGGCGTTTTCTTTCTCTAAATCAATTCTAGTTTTACAAAAACTTAAAAAAAAGTTAAAACATTTTTGGAAAAAAATGTGCATCTGCCAATAAAGTAATAAATCTGCCAAGCATATTGTTATATTGTAACTATATCTCGTAGCATCTAGACCACTGCAACAGGATCATTTTATGTAACATACTGAAAAATGCACTGTATTCTTGTTCATTAAGAAACAGTGGCTTAAAAAAAAAAAAACTGCAAACTCACTCTTTGGGAAGTTTGATTTTCTTCAGATCGTCCTCAGCGTGAACATTGACCTTAGCAACATGGCATCCGAGAGCCAATAAGGTCCTGAGAACAAAAGAGAATTTTAAAAGAAAGAGACACAAGAGGCAGAGCTGATAACAAGATTCAAGCCCCATTTCACTTTGTTAGAAAATATTTTTCCGGAGAATACAAAGAGAGACTGCTACATTTTTAACACAGCTCATTATACATTTATAAATCTCGGTAGGTAGTTAGACGAGCAGCCAGATTTCAGCTGGATGGAAACATGGTGTATGAAATTGACAAACAGATCTGATTGAAGCTCATTGTAACATGTAGATCCCTTTATTGAGCCAATCCAAATGTTTTTACATTGAGATGACTCAGTAGTTGGCTCAAATAAGCTTTGAAGCCAAGATTTCTTAAAAATCAATACTGAATTCACTCAGGAAATGCAAGTCATTACAAGCACTCCTTTAATCTGAGCTTTAATCTGCTCTCGCACAGCATTCAGCAGGGAGCAGAGGCAGTTCCATGCATAGGTAATTGGATTATTTAGCAAACTGCCCAGTCTTACTTCAGTGTTTCACTGGACATCTGCAGGTTGTAGTTTCTTTCAGTTTCAGGCAGCTTGGCGAAATCCACAAGGCAAGGGTGCTGCCTCTTGTTGTCATCGCGAATCTAAAGAGAAAGCAGTCAGGTGTCATTACTGTTTGTTTCATGTCAAAGCAACAAACGAGAATTCTTTTTCTTTCTCCTCTTTTGGTCTGTGTGCTTGCCTGTCAGTAACTGCAGCAACACCCTGAAGGGAAATATAATCAACCATGGCTCAGTATCTAGAAGAAAAAACATAAACTGGACTGCAGCTGAATTTATCCGTAGAGGACGTTGGCAGATGCATTTTTGTTTGTTTTCCACTTGGACTAATTTGGGCCTCAGGTGTTGAGTTTTCAGTGAAGCAGAGATAAGCCTGAATCAGCTCAAAGAGACTCAGCTGTGTATGAGAGAGCTGACGGAGAGAAATTTCCTCTCAGTAAGACGCTGCCCATGATTTCTGTCCCGATAGTAGTCTGTAGACAAAGGTTAAATAGAACTGTGGTGCACTAAAGGAATAAGCAAAATAGAGTGAGGCCAAACATTCTCGAACAAAACAAAGAGGCTCCATCCAAATTAAACATTATACTTCCTGCCATGTATCTGCTTCAAGTCCAAAGAGGCTTTTCTCTTACATTCAGCACAATGTCACTTTGAAGGCTGAGGCTTGTTACAGTAGAATTAAATACCAAGCAGCTGTTTGGAACTTAAATGTTGTCCTTAATATACTGTAAGACCTGGGTTACCCCCCTGAGTGCAGCTCTCTCCCAGTCTTAATTAATGTAGATGTTGTACTCTCGGAAGGTGAGACACTCATTAAGTTTGTTAAACTGAAATGGCCTCAGTGGAAAATGATTTTGTGATAAACACTATAGCACAAAAAAAGCAGCATATGCGATCAGACTTCTAACAGACTGCTCTGCAGTGATGAAGAAGAGAAACTGATGATGAGAGAAACAGAAACCGTGGAGATGATAGAAAAGCTAATTACAGTTACCTACTATACTCTAACAAAATTAACAGTTTCTAATCTGATAAAAAATTCCTCAGACCTAACTTACCTCTAATACTACACAAAATACACAAGAAGTACTCTGGTTAAAATTAATAATCCAGCCAAAAGGAATATTTTACTTAAAACAAATACTTTGCTTAAAATATATTCAAGTTAAAATAATACCTGCCCAGTGAATAAGTCATAGTTATTCATTTTTAGCATCAGATAATGCATTATTTAGAGGGAAAACTGGTTATAACGCATCTGCCACTTTGAAACTGGATATTCCACTTCAGCCACATCACACTTGATCTTATTCCTCTTCACAATTAGTATTTTTACTTTAAAAACTAGAGACAGCAATGTTAACTGAAGTTAAAGCCCTTGAAACTTTCTCCAGCACAAAGCTCTTTTTCTTCTTTAAACTAACAGTAGACTGCTGTCATCCACTTTACAAAGACACAAATACTAAAACACTAAGTGTTAATGCCCCATGGACTTTGCTGTGAAGGACCTGAGGTGACCCTATGTGCCCATTCAAGCAGACCCACATCCGTTTTGTCTGCTGAATGTGATTATGAATAAAGGCTTTACCTTGCCATAAGTCCAGCCCAGTTCGATCTTGTTCATCCCCCACAGTTCATGGATGTTTTCTGCCAGCTTGTCCCGGACGTTGTCCAGGTGAGGGGGAAGAACAATCTGCAGAGAGAAGCAGAACAGATGGTACAGTTGGATAAAAAGATGCCAATGGGCCAGTAAATGGAAACTATTCACATTTTCTTATCCTAGCCACACAATTGTCGAATTTGTTAGATTAACAATCACATTATTTCTATTTTGTTACACTGAAGCACAGTTTTTTCAGTTAATCAGCATTTCCTGTCCAGTATTTAGTTGTGCAGGACCACTGCAGAACTAAATACTACACAGCAGGTGTAACAGAAACTGAATTCATCTCACATGAGAGATTCCTGAAATCTCCTGAGGGCTGCAAAAACTTAAGACATACTTTCTCTTCCCAAATTATCTAAAAATAAGCAGCAGACCAGCAAAAGTGTGAAAATAATTTGCTATGTTACCTACAGTTGGTAAAAATATGAACAGTTTTTGAATTGATTTCTACGGTTACATGAGAACTGTGTAATGCAATCACAATCATATTGATTAAATTAT
>JAPZDV010000010.1:17390779-17411063 GCA_029814665.1 Acanthurus lineatus
CAGCTTTTGAATTGCTTTCTACGGTTACATAAGAACTGTGTAATACAATCACAATCAAATTGATTAAATTATATAGGCATTATCTCTATGAATGTGAAAATGCACTGTAAAAAGTATAAAAAAAAATCTTGTTAAATATATTATTTTTATAATAATAATACAATATAACGTATTTACATATTTTCATACTGTGGTAATTTGCATAAGGATTATTCACTATTATGCAACAGCAACATTGTAGATGGTACTATCCTCACCTGGCTGGTGTCAACAGGAACGGGGATGAAGGAGGCTTGAGAGAGGAACTGGGTGGTTCCCAGCAGGTCACGGACACCTTCAAGATCCCTCTTGTACTCCTTCACAGGCTCTACATACATCTTCTCTTTGGGCAGCAGAGCCTCGTAGCACGGAGAGTAACCAGCGGGTGGCAGAAACTTGAAATCTCCGTGGCGTCCACCCAACAGGAAACGGACCCTGAGTTTAGATGTTACATAATACAGTGTGACGTTTTATATTAATATTCCAACTCTTAACTTCTATGCAAATATTCTAATAGCTTCTTTTAACTTCTTTTACTTCACTTACTTTTTTAAACTTGCAGTTTCCCTCTCAAATACAGTTCAGCAAATAGCACCGTACACCTCTGCCCAAACCTAATAACAAGGCTGTAGCAGAGACTAAAGCCACCCAAAAGCAAGGATTATCTAGCTTGTCATATTCTCATATTCATGCTACAAATTCAGTCTGTGCTTAGTAACACCTTATACCAACATCATTGTAGTAAAAAGACTGCAGCTTTTAGGCAAAGACATGGGTGGTATCACTTTTGTGGAGGTAACTTTTTTTTGTCTACCTCTGACAGACGGTCAATTCAATACCCATTCAAACAACAGTACTGCTATATGTATATATATAAGGTGGTTGTGGGATGAGAAGCTGTAATTGGATGTCAAAATATAAAAATAAACACTCCATGGGGAATGCTTCTTCATCTCATTTTCCAATTATAAATACGGAGCCTTACTTGACACCTGCAGAGAAGCTGACGACGGGAAAGAAGAATCCCTCGGTGTTGAAGTCCTCGAACATGCCCTGGACAGGCTGCCCATTGATCCTGAAGGACATGCTGGGAGCGCCAAGATCCAGACAGCAGCTGACCACATCGTCTGAGTTCAGCAGGTGCTGGTTAATGGAGGCCACAGCCCTGGGGATTCGGCCTAGACAACACACAGGAGACAGAGAAGGAGGATGGATGGCTGTTACGGCTGCTAAGTCATTTTGAATGTAGGGCAGGATGATGGGTGAGGAGAAAAGAGGTGAATAGATGGGTGATGAGTGCTTTAAAAGAATGTCATGAAATGGATGAGGGGAGGTGATGGGTCTTTCGGTAGATTTGGAATGAGAGAGAGGTGAAATAGGTTTTATGCTTTTAGGATGAGAGGAGAGAAGAGGGGGCATTTAAAAGACTCAAAGCCCTGAAGCACAAAGTTAGAACAAATGGATTAGGTATTTCATACCTACATATCTGCCATCAACTGGCATGGAGATTGTGTTGTGGAATTTTATACTACTGTCAGTGCTGTGACTTTGTCCTTAACTATGTGGAAAATGAAAAAAGGACTGAGAGAGTGAATAGAAGGCTCCTGCCTTATTCACAGTAAGTTCTTTCAGTGCAATGTTAAACATTGGCAAACATTCTGATAATGTTTTCCGGGAACATTCCATTAACATTGGGAACATTATCTTAATGTTTTGAGGGTACATTCCCATAACGTTGGCTAACCTTATCTCAACGTTAGCAAACATTCTCAAAACATTGGCTAACATTATCATTATGTTTTCAGTAAACAACCCCATAACATTAGTAACAATCTAGATATGTTTTCTGGGAATATTCCCATAACATTGGCAAACATTCTGAACATGTTTTTAGGAAACATTCCCATAGCATTCGGTAAAATTATCCTTTCGTTTTCAGTGAACATTCCCATAACATTGGGCTAACACTATCCTTTCATTTTCTGGGAACATTCCCATAACATTGGCTAAAATTATCTTTATTTTTATGGGGAACATTCCCATAATATTAGCTAACATTATTTTGAAAGTGTTAATCTTTCTATATCCAAAAGCAGTTTTCTTTTTGTATTGTAGACCATAAATGACTAGGAATCCCTTGACTGCCAAGGTGCAAACTAGAATAAGAAGATTTTACCAGTTTATATTAAATATAAGTGAGAATAGATTTAGGTAAAAAGTAATAGAAGACATTTTTTCTAGCTATATTTCTCTGTAATATTAAAATAAAACCAAAGAAAACCTAATATGTTACTTATTATTTCTTGAAAAATAAGTTTAAAACTCAGGCTGTCTGGGTATGGTTAGATCAGATTTGTTTGACAGCGCTAGTAACACAACCACATAAATGTCTAATGGCATTTGTTCTCAAATACTGTAAAAGTACGATTCAAGCTCCGAAATACTACATATCATCCTCATCTAACTGAGCCCCACACATCAAACCAGTAAGAAAAATAAAAACAAACAAAAAAAATATATAAAACTCTCTTATAAAAATACCAAACTAACTTTGGCAGAAAAATAATGTATTCAAAATAATGTATTCGAGCAGCACCTCTCTGCTCAAAAACTCAAGCTAATTTACAAAATATGTTTGTACAGCCTTGAAGGTTGCCTTAATGCAGTAAGATCAACTCACACTTTGCATACTAATTTGATACCAGTGAAACAGCAGGATTTATGCAATGCCTACCTGACCAGAGATGAAGTCCATCAAAGCTGTAAGAGTACAAGTCATCCCCAACTCCATTGCCACCCCATCCCTCTCCTCCACCAGGGTATGGAGCATAGCCTTGAGTGTTGGCCCAGCCCACCCTCAGGTGGGTTGGCTCTCCAGTTACAAAGTGGTCCACCTGGTCAATCACCAGCTCAAAATACCATTTTTTATACTGAGCTGAGCCTTCAGCCACGCCCAAGAAGATGTTCGGCCTCATACTGAAGGTGATAAGAGAGGAAGAGGATTCTGTGACTCAAAGGGTGTCTACTCGTCAAATAGTAGTTAATTGAAGAATAAAAGTCATAAAAACAAACATTTTCATCAACCCAAAAAGTCACACTTTTTGGATTTACACTAAGTTGTGTCTCAAACTTTGATCTAATCAACCCATCCAGAGCATCACCTGACTGTAGGGAGAATGTTTTGGGATCTTGTCACAATAAAACCAAACCATCTATATTTTTTAAGCCAGCAATGATGAATATTCAAAGAAACTTAAAACCCATGAAGACTTTTTTACTGGTATTCACAATTTAATGAATAAAACAAACATAGCTTTTCTCTTTCTTTACCTCTGAACATCATTGACAAGTCGTGTCTGAAGCAGCAGGTCTCTCTTGGGAAGCAGGTTGTCACAGATCAGATTCTGATTGGCTCTAACTGCTACCCCATTACAAACACAGAGGGAACACAGGACATCTAAGATCTAGAGGAAAGAAAAAATAAAAAAAAAGATAACTCTTATGAATAACTTTATAGCCCTGTTTTGTCTAATATGTTGCACATGTGTGAATTAAGTACACATTCTAAAATAAAAATTCACATCTTATTTCGTATTCAAAGTTGTTTAGTCAGATTTCTCTGCAAGGTGCACTGCTTTGTAGCATAAACACACTGGAAGAAGGACCCTCAACAGCCATTAATGATCAGCAGCTGTTGTTTATGAGGTTGCCCTTTCATGCCTGGTACAATTTACAAGGAAAATATTAAGAGGCTGTGGCATTTGAACACTGCATGTAAAAACACATGATTGGAATGTCATAAAACACAAGAACGTCATTTGATATGAAGCTTCATGACAAATATAACATTACATTGTTTAGAGCTATAACTTATCAGCTCTTTTTCAACAATGATTAAGATTTTAAAAACTTAAATGTTAATCTTTTTTTAGGCTGTTAAAATTGGGCCAAGATCAACACATTAAAAATAAGAATACATTTAAAGAAAAAAAAACACAAAACACACAAAAATCCAAATATAATTGTCCCCACTGAGCAGTTATTCATAAGTAATGGGCTGACACTAGATGTGTAAGTCAAGCACCATTCAGTTGAAAATACCATCTAGCTAGTATTTATGCCATTGTGCTCATATTTCTGCCCACCTTGTGGTTGCGTCCATGCTTGTAGAGCAGAGAGATTATGGATTTAATATGAGCTCTCTGAATGATGTTCAGAGCCTCCGGACTTTCTACCAAGATACAGTGGAGGACTTCCAGGATCCCTGAGAGATCAGACAAAACATTACTCATTATCAAAACTAATTAGATAGATCATATCTTTTTCTGACAATCACTATATTGCTAGAAGGGCTTGCTTTAGAGATCTGTTACCAACAATACCTGATGAAGATTCCAGTCTCTCCAGTTTGCTGACCAACCAGTCCAACTTGCGGGAAAACTGGGTGCAGTTGATCCTGTTCCCACGAATCAGAGCAGCTAAACAAAGAACAAACTTTTAGCAAGGTATGATGTACACAAGGTTTTGTAAAGACATGTATGATGAGGTTTAAGGTGTCAAATTAAATCCCAATCGTAGATAAATAGAGTGGATGTTGCAGACAGTCTGATTTTAAACAGAAAGTAGTCCACCATTTTCCTGCGAGCAAAGTTGTTGGCTGACATTCTGGGTCCACAAGTAGATATTAAAATTCATTAAAACTGTGAAACCAAGCACCTACTATAATGAAAACTTTCTGATTAAAAAATATATTGAAAGATTTTGAAAGCACTGAAGTTGAGCGCTTCAGGCTTTCTACAGAGTTGAGGTGTGTTCCTCTGCGCCCTTTCTCTGCCACAGTGGTGACATTAAGAAGACTCCTTATTACTTTACGGTCTCATTTTTCACCATTAGGATTCAGGGACACTGGACTGATAATGCCCGTGAAACAATTTAACAGCACTTTGTGCCAAAGGAATACTGATGGGTGTCTAATCTCTCTTAATTCTGCCTTTATGGAAAAGCTATTGTTAAATACGAACACATGGCCACAGAGCCACACACGAGGCAAGGGCAAGGATCTGCACTGTAAATGATGTGAAATTAAAAGTCAGAAACAGAGATGAGGAACCTGAGGCTACACAGACTGTAGACTTTAAATAATGGTTAAATTAGCATTCATTATATTAAGTGATATAGAAAGCAATGACTATTAATAAAGTGCTAAAACCAAGATTTTAGTAACAATAACACTAGCAGCAATGAATAGAAAAGAAATGTCAAAGTGTTTGAATTATTGAACATGAATTCAGGTTCAAGAGTCCTGTCTCCTGTGACCAAAAGTTTTGGTTTTGCACAGGTAATAAATAGATTGTTTAACTTTTTGTCAGTTTTCTCTGTTTTTGTCAACCGGTTAACCATGCATGATGAATCTGATGCCCATGTTCTCCTCATTTAACAGGTAGATTGTGGATCTTGACAGCTCACTGTGTATTCAGACACACTAACTATGGACAGGATTAGAGGTCAGGACAAACAAGGTCGCCCCGCAATTCATCATGCAAAACACGCCACAGCCAACTCCCTTCACATCCTTGGGGGTGACCCCTCCGTGGGCAAGGCTGGAGCGTCTCCAGAGGAGTGTGTTTGTGGGTTTTGCGCATGTGTGTTTAATGTGTGTATTTGGGAGTACACACAGGGGAGGTGATGATGAATATAAGGGCAGTCAAGGTGAGCCGAGGGGAGGCTGTTGATAGGAAAGCTCCAATGACAGCATAACAAGCCACCAAAGAAAAAGTTGTCCAAAAATAAAAACTTCAGGGTCAAACCTTTAGCATTCATGACTCAATAGATGCCCAGAGAGAATGGGGTAATGCTAGCACCTGTTATGGCTGGCATTTTGTTAATGTTGCTATCATCTCATCAAATATGCGGCTGAATGCTTCCTAAATGTGCCCACACTGATCTTAGGGAAGGATGTGACCTAAATGGAAGGCAGGGCAGATTGTGAAAAAAGAATGTAAAAAACATTCTGTCTTTGTTTCTCCCTGCACTCTCTTGTCACAAATAATTATATATAAATGTCATGCAAAGGCTAACACCAGCTGTGAACTCCAGATGTGGCATAGAGGATAACAATGGTAGGGAGTTTATGAAGGTCAAAGGAAGGAAGGAAGAGAGCGAAAAAAGTGAGGACTGTGAAGTGTAGAGGAGAGGAGAAAGATTTAGTAAAGACACAAGAGGAAGATTAATATTGCACGTCTTCCCAGGGTCAACAGCTGACAGTGATGACAGAAGATGTGGATATTTCATAAGATTCATCACTTGGGCCTGCTCACCCAAGAGTTCGTAGAGAAGGTTGAGGATATCCTTCCACGCTGCGCCAGCCTCCTCCCCGGCCATCTCTCCAAAGTGGGCAGCACTGTTGTACAGGTTCATCCGGTCGATGCATTTGTACAGAAGGGTCAGCATTCCCTAAGAAAAAGGTCATGAATATTCTGTGATTCACCTCATTATGCAGAGAGTGTATTCCTCTTTTTGAGCAAGATGTCAAATACTTTTCAACATCAAAGGAGTGAAGTTAGAAAAATTTAAATGACACTAACTGCACTAATAGATACTGGAAATGAACTACATTTCCACATCCCAGTGAGGCATGAACACTAGGAAAAGAAAATTTTAGGGGGGTAAGAGTTGCACAATCAGCTCCAAGTTTATTCTTCTCGCTGGTCTCATCCTGACCCTAAAACTCCAGAAATAAGATCTTCATTATCCAAGGGACCAATTGTTTGCTCAATAAAGGAAGACATGATTGCAAAAAAAGAAAAAAAACACCACTTTTTGAACATAATTCATTATTTAGCTAGGGAAAAGTCTAATTGCAGTGAGAAATCTTTCAGTGCACCACTGTGGCACAACCATGAGCTCAGCATGTCTGCTCAGAATCTTTATGTATTATTTCTCATCTCTCTCAATCCCATTCAATTCCTCTCATTTCTCTAATGAAAAAATTTCTACTTAAAAAAAACCTTTAAATCTAAAAAACTCTTTGTCTGATTTTTTTATATTCTGTATTGTTTATTTGAGATTCTTAGCATTTTAGAAGCAGAGTGAACTCCAAAAGAAGTGAGGTAGTTTTTTTTTTCTTTCAAACAAAAGCTATATAGAGTATTGTAAAATACACATTAATTTTCCACTGTCATTTTTTATGTTACAACACTGTAGCTGCACCAACAGGTACATAAAGTGCCTTTTGGTTATAAATTATCCACACCTAGCAGCTTCACAATCAGCATGATTTAGGAGATTGTTATTCAGAGCTTGATGGCTCCAAATCATCCACTCTTACCTCCTCCTTGAAGAGATCTTGACGTTTGATGAGTGAACGAAGAAGACTCTGTTTCTCCTCGTGCTCCAGCTCTGAATCAGGCTGTTTGAAGTACTCTATCAGGTCATTCAGCGTCTGTAGCACCTCTTCAACATACCCCGCTACTGCCGTGGACTCACCCTCTGCAGTGCTGTCCAAAGCCCTGAGGGGAAAGACAGGGAGAGGGAGAATAACAATGTAAAACTTGAAAAAAACCCATTGTCAATGACCCAAATGTGACGTTGAAGACAAAGTGCCTGTTAGCAAACTCTTTTCGTTACTTGATAAAGTTGGTGAAGAGAAACGTGGTGTTGCGGATGATGCGAGCAGCCCGAGACTCCTCATGCTGACAGCGCTGCAGGGTAAGCCCATCATCCATGTGGCCCTCAGAATGCAGACAGGCCTAGACCACAACAAACACATACATAGATATGCATTTCATCACTATAACAACACCCACACCATTAAATTTACAAGGCAGTAAAAACAATCAGGCATCAGTAAATGTCATTTCATACCTTTAGACTGTTTTAAATTGATCTGTATACTATCTAAGATCTTGTTATAAAAAGATGGTGTAGAATGTTTACAGCCATTAGAGTTAATGAAAAATGAATAAATAAACAATCACAGCCCTATCCCGACATTTGCTCTATGATTCATCTTGGAAACAACTGCAGTGTTATAGAAGCTATTGATCCAGAAGCCATAATAAAAGCATTGTAATGTATGAAATGGACAGTTGTGAAGAGTCTGCTTCAGCTGGTGGATTTGCATCACTACAGCTCAGTGAAACCCAACTCGCCGTAATCCAAACGCATAATCAAGAAAAGGGAGGATGTGCTGAGGGAGGGGGTCTACGGGTAGACTAACCATCACTTCCAATGTATTAGGTGAATTGGCATGCTGCCAAGGCTGCAGGGACTACTTGGCGCCAGCACAAGATGGCGTGTGGTGTCTCTGGAGGCGTGCCTGGTGGTGTGCAGCGTTAGTGTGCCACCTTAATCCCTCACGTCCCACCCAAAACTAACTGTCACCCTCCACATGGCCCATTATCACATTTAAATGGGTTGCTGCATCAAGTGTGCAGAACCTGTGAGTGTCAGGGGAGAGGGGTTGTGTCAGGAGTATCTTAGGTAGACAATGATTTTAATTAGAGTGGAAAATAAATATTAGCTGTTCAAATAGCCATATAACTCACTGCTTTGATTAAGTGTGATTTGCTACAGTGAACACAGGCTTTGAGGTGTTGGAAAATGAACTACAGCAGGTGTTCAGGTACTTACTGTTAAAACTCGGGTAGATAGAAGACAGATAACATTGCAAATAGTCATTTCTATCACGATATAATGATTAATTTGCAGTTATGCAAATGCAACAGGCGGTTTTCACCCATGAGATCTGATTGGCTTGCACAATATTCCTAAAGCTCTAATATTTTCCAAAGACCACAGCTGATTTAGATTGTGTGACTGAAAAACAAGGCTGGAATGAGAGTGTCACAGTATGACAAATGTATGCAAAATCACAGCTGAATAATGGCGGCAGTGTTTGTTTTGTCTGATTATGTTTTTAAACATGAATGCCTGGAGAGCCATAGTAAAAATCTAAAAATTCTGTTAGTTTGTAATAACAGTTTGCTTGAAAATCATCTAGTTAGGCAGAACATGGACATTCTATATGATAATTTTGTTAATGTGCAATTACACTGATCACCGAGGAAGAGTAAATTGGAATTGAAGTCCAAGTATTGTTTCTAGTGTTACTTATTCGTGCAGAATGTGCAACATTAGTATTGAACTTCATAACAAAAGAAGCTTTTCAGATGGTAAACATTTAATAACAGCTGTTATAAGGAAATACATCTATCAGCCAAAAGTTCCCGCTGTAGTTGAACTACAAAACTAAAAATTACCTGCTCAAAGACTGTATAGGTACTCTCTTCCACTTAAAAAACCACACGGACATATGCATCATTAATTTACTTTTTTCCATTAAATTAAAATAAAGCTGCTCCTAATGGCTGAATGCAAAGTCTTTTTGATATGAATGGGAATAATTTAATATTCTGAAATGACTCTTTTAACATGACCTCTAAAGTGTTTCAGTAAAAAATGAGTTGTCCTTTTTACCCTTCTTTTCAGGGGTCCTAGGCGAGATGATTTGGCATCAGGCGCAAGGTAAGACAGCCAGAGACCTGTCGCCACATGCATGATGAAGCAGACAGAGTCTCCGTACTTGATCTCTGGCAATCCCATCCCATCGATGTCTCTCTTCGGGCCCAAGTCGCCCTTTTCCTGTTGCGTTGACATTGAGAGAGGCATATTTACATTACCAAATATTCGCAAAGAGGAAAGCAGCACAAACACAAACATCACACAGGCAATGTAATATGACAAACAAAGATTTATAATGATCGGATGGTAATTAGAGGGGCATGTTGAGTAGAGTGCATTCATTGGCCTGCCAGGAGGTTGCTATTGGTCTCATTAGCTCCGCTACATTTCTGGCTGTGCAGAGATGGAACGATGCAGCTGATTGCAGTTGACAGCAAGAAGCAGGGAACATATTACTGCCAATGTTCAACACTGCAAAGCATTGACCTTTTTCGATACAGGAGCTGATTTGCACTGGGTTGCGAAAATAATGTGTAAAGGGAAAAGAAGTAAAGAAATATTAACAAAATAAGGTAGTTTCTACCTATACTTATTCTTCCAAAGAAGTGTGAATCCACAGTAATCCAAAAAACGCTGTGGGTCCTGCAGGAATACAGATAACTGAAGGAAATAACACTGTGTTGTCAGCAGTGGGATGGGGTGGAAAATTAAAGTCTCTGAAGTGGACAGCACTCAGGAGGATTTTATACCTGTCTATTGTAGATAAAATTATATCTACAGGGACACAATGGTACTCTGTGAGGGTGACTCACAGTGCTGTGCTGTTTACGTGGCTTTAGCCTTATCAGCACAGGATAATAAAGTATGATAACTTTTAAAATAAACCAGTAAATCAGGAAATCAGTGATATATAATTTCACCTTTTACACTAAGATTTCACTGATGAGGGAGATTAAGAATTATTATTGCACTCAAACCCAAAAGTATCTAGTTTTAATTATGACAGAAGAGACATTTAAGTAGAGGCTCTGCAAAAGTTGTAAAGAAAATAATTGCATTAATATTGATTTAAATTATTGTATTATTTAGTTTTCAAAATATTAGGAATAAAAGTTATTGTATACAATGATACAGCAAAGAAACTGGTAACAGTAAGACAGTCTTATTCTAAACTGTACAATTTATAGAAAAAACCCAATTTCTGAGCATAACCCAAAAACATTACTAAAATACCTGCTCTCTGTTTGAATTTCCGGTAAGCCATGTGCTCCCTTCTTCAGTCTGTTTTTGGCAATGAGATTATTTTTGTAACACATACTATAAAAACTGAAGAACTGAAGAGCCCTCAGACTGGGAGAACATTCGAAACAAAGAAAGGGGTGAGTATTTGAGATAAGCAAAGGAAAATGAAACAATAAAAGTATGTTCCCCTAAAATCCCATAAAGCATCACAGTGACCCTTAGTATACCAAAGTGCTAAATTTCTTTTGACCTCCGTGTTGAAAATTGCTGAATCCCAGCCATTTGCTATTCATGCTCCTGAACAACATGATTGTTTGCTCCAATATTTACAATGCTGTCTACTAAGCAGCTGTGAAAAGGTCAATTTATCAAGGCAAACCATGAGCTCATTAAAAGCTTAAAGACTCTTCTTGGGAGTCTTTGATGAGGCAGTTGAGGGAATATGTTTTGAGCTCTCTTTTAAAGAGTAAGATGGCTAAGAACATTTATTCAACAGCCAGGGCAACTTTCAGATGCTGTAACTGCCTTGCTCGAGGGGCAAATCAGACATAGTTGTAAAGAAAGAATCATTAAATTCCGTTTATAAAGGGACAGTGAGCACTGACCTTAGAGGGCCTAAAGCAGAAGGCAGTGGCTCTGGTGTCGGACTTCTCCCTGTCCTGCAGGACCAGTCCACGGTCCTCAGTCAGGGCCAGGTAATGGCCGGTGGAGAGATGACGTACCCGGAAGGCCTGACCCCAACGAATGTGGCTACCACTCCAGCTAAGAACAAAGAACTGCTGTCACAAACTCTGGATACAACACTGGACTGTCTGATATTTTAGCATTATATGCAATTATCAGGTGATGGGACATTGCCATGAATAATGAGGTTATTTTCTGTTTTTAAAATGAGAGGTCATCATTAGCTTTAGTTTGTTACTGACTGAAATGTAGCTGCAGAACAGACTATAAAAAATCTATCAAATACTGAAAGCTGGCATCAGATTTCAAGTCTGATGTGAAGCCTTGTTTACCCAGTCCTTGATTAGACAGTCTTTTCTAAACAAATTGATAACTATAAGCTGCTAATTATTAAAATCATATTTCTTTTTCATCATATCTCATGCAGATTACCATCCATTTGAAATTTAATTCACCCAAAGTCACATTCATTGTGACTGATGTGAAATCTGAGGCAAAATTCAGCATATCTCTTGACCTTGGTGTTCAAGGAAACAGCCCTGTGTTATCAATCCACTTGATGAGGGCAGCATTAACCACAGGTGCTTTCCCCGTGCATATTTGTCTCCTGTCTCCATCAGTGGCAGCCATGACTGTTACTCACTGTTTTTAATAGACTACACAAAGTTGCCTGAAGAGCACAAAGTTTGGCAGTTTGGCAGAAGCTTCCTACAGGCTACGTTTTTCATTGAGAGAAAATGACTTTCTTTTTCCCATCATGACTTCAATGTGCATGCAGCACCAGCCTCAGGTAGCCAGCTGGAGGCAGACAGATTACCTTGGTATAGTAAATTAAGGACAACATAGAACTACTGAGTTTTTTTTTGTTTGTTTGTTGCGCTGTCATGTATGAAATGACCCAAAATAAACACAGTGAGTAGACTTCTTGATAGGACTGATTCTGTCCCAAGCTCTTGTAAAATCAACATTTAAAAACTTAAACTGTACTCACTATTAAAGGTTTTCACTGTGTCATATTTGTTTTTTTTAAATAATACCAAGCCCTATTCTTTAGGCTGATTAGTTTTAAGCATGGCTATAATTAACATTGTTTCTCTTGTAACACTATTTTTCCATGCTTGCTTTAGGGATAAATGGAAAAAAAAGCTACTAATATATACTGCATTTATTTACATCAACAAGTTTTCTCTCTTCTTTTTTAAGTTTGACAGCCTCTGTAATTTCACTCTGCATTGCAGATTATATCACTAGAATATTTTAGAAATGTTTGTAAAACCAAAGCTCAAGTGGAATGAGACTGTCAACTGCAAAACAGATAAATTTTCAACTTTCTTACTGACAGCAGAGCTTAACTTTCTCTATATGGATGATGCAGTGTGAAAAATACTGTTCAAAATTCCTCTTAAGGCCGAGAAGGAGAACCCTTGCATTAATAGATGCACCTGTGCCATTTCAAAGCGTACAGACTCTGACAGGCAGTCCCAGTGAGAGCTGGCAGACGATGTGACTGGAGGAGAATAGCGTGGGTGGCCAGTTAACGAGAGGAAAGAGAGAGAGAGGCAGCTAGATAGATAGAGAAAGATAAGCAGACTGAAAGGAATGGCAAACATATCCTCACCTTCTGAGGGACTTTTTCAACTAATTGGTAGTGACAGTTCACAGTGGAAGGAGGTGAAATGTGTAAATAACCTACAGTACAGCAGCTGTGACGTTTGCACACAAAAACACCAATTTCTTTTATTCTAAGGAAGAGATCCCAGTCATTTGAGACCACTGGCATATATATCTGAGATTAATCTATGACAGGATTTTATTTACATTTCTGAAATTAATTTATTTACTATGTGTGCATTTGGATCTTATCTTACCTGATTCTGAGAGGCTCCAGTCTCCAAAGTGAGCGGGCCTTTGACGCTCCCTTACCCGCCTCATAGTTGACTATCCTGAGAGCACAGAGACAAGAAGGGGTTCTTATTATTCCTGAGTTTTCCAGTGGGAATGAAAAAAAAACTTGGAGTTTCTAGTGCTACTACAGTTTTGGCAAAGGGAATACTATTAATTTTAAATCTCACAGCTCAAGTGTTTGGACAAGAAATTCTTCCAAGAGTCATACTATCTTACAAAAAACAATGGATACACATATACTATTTAAACTATGCATGTGCAATGGCAATGCAACAATATTTCATGCATACTAATGGAATTTTGATTAATAATTAAAATCTTCATAGTGCAATATACCAGACCATATTTTCCTGATATTACCGAGTATGATGCAATACATAGTTTTTTTTTGTAATATTCATTCTGGATATAATAAATATCCAAGGAGTGGAGATGGCCTCGAGGTAGCTGTGACATGGCTGCAATATAATCCTTTGAGGCAACTCTATATTACATCCACTAAAAATGATTCTGCTGGCAAACAACCACTTTGGCCCTCGGTAACTATTGCACAAGAGTAATTAAGAGTTGTTGAACAGTCTTCAAATTTATCATCCCTTAAAAAACACAGTCTTAGCTCCTGATTTCAAGGGTTTTAAATTTTGATTTACAACTAACAAGACATATTGGAAATTATCTAAAATGAGTCAAATTACTAAGCCAAGATCTACTAACCTCTGCTCCTCCTCACTCTTGTCTGCTCCCGGGATGGTCAAACTCTCATCATGACCATGACAAAGGCGCATCACATGTCCACCAACCAAATATCCTGTGATACCAAAAACAACACTGATAGTAAACACTTTTGTCTGTTATCATGCAGAATTTCTCTTTATTATGAACCAACAATGCATCAAAAACATGTCATGGAGAGATACTCAGCTGCTATTCTCTGAAAATATCTTAATTTGAGTTTTCATCTTAAATATAGATAGGTTTCCCTTTCGTTTTAAAGCTTAGCTTGTCCAAATTATTATTAGACACCCATTGAGCAACAATATGACATGATAGCTAGTTAAATATATTTTTAACAGTCTTTGAAAAAGAGGATTAAAAAAGAGCATTTAGCAGCTACTGTTTTTGTTGCGGGGGTCATGAACTTGCCTACAGCCATGTTGCCTGAAGAGCAAGTAGGCTGGATATTCCACAGGGTCTGCATGAAGGAGGCATCCACCTGGCTGATGCCATTAGATATAGAGAGGTGCTGCAAGAGAGAAGCAGGTGTCACAGGGCTTTAAACAGAAGTGTGGACACTGCAAGCAAAGCAGATGTGTTGGCAAGTAGGGGATACAGAGGGGGAAAAAACACTTAGATTCAGCAATACTGCACAGAGGGGGGAGACGTCACACTGTTGGGATTTAAAAAGATTAAAACAACTTTGTGTCTTTTCTCTGGAAACAGTGTTAAAACACTGAGGGCCAAAGAGCACTGCTGCATCAGTGTTTCTCTATGCAGCAATGTCCGTAATCCTCTACAATAATTCCTTCCAGCAGAAACACTTGGAGCGGCTCCCATTTCCCTACAGGAGGGATTCAAAGGGACAGAAGCAAGTCAAAGCTTAAAATGATACTAGCCTTCAGCAACATCCAAGCTACACGTAATTGTTGTACATCATATTCACTGAACTCCTCTGAATATTGTTTGTTGATATCGTTTTGGAGCCAAATCTAACCATCCACTTTCTGTTACTATTAATCTGTCTTGTTTTTTCCAAGTGTCCAGTATGACAAGTATTTTAGAGCAGCCTTTCCTATGTGTTGATTGATGACATAGAGCAGCCAAGCCCTGAGCATAAAACATTGCAAACCTATTTGTGTGAATTACAGTTGTGAGAAATCATTCATGTTGTGCACTAGATCACCCACATAAGATCTGTCTTATTGTCTTGACATTTGGGCACTAGGTTTGAACACCAGTCGTACAGAAATAGTAAACTACTCACATAATTCAGCCAAACTGGACACAAAGTGACAAACCCCTTCCCCCTAAAAAGGCTGCGTCACAGCTCTTATGATTGTTCACAGTAATGGAGCGCTGATTGCTTTTGTTTGAATATTTGATGTGTCTCATTCTTCAAAGGCTCAGTTGGGCCGAATCAGGTGAAGATTTCCCATCGGAGGAGATGAAAGTCGAACTCCTTGCCAGTTTTGCTTTAATTGCACATTTCCCTCCCTGAAGGGCCAGTGTAGCCACTAGAAGCCAGCGCTGCTCACTCTCCAATGCTCCGCACGTTGCTGTCCCTCCTCTCCTCCATTTCTCTCTTCACTTCCCCTCCCCTCTCGAAATCTCCCTCTCCTCTCTCCTCACCTAGTACGTTAATTGAGGTCTGGTGTATAGCATTGCATAAAGAAGACAGCACATACTCTCACCTCATCAGTAAAATGGATGCCTTCCCAAAAATTATTTAAAAAAAGAAACTGCACAGTGCTTTGCAATAATCAGATTTCCATTACAGATAGGAGTGTACAGTTTTAAAGGTTTCCCCTTGAATTGCCTTGTCACTCTGAAGTTGGCTGAAGTGCGACAGGTATCAGAGCTTTTCCGAGGGTAATGAAACTTTCCAAAGTGCCTTCTTGAGACTGACAGTGAACCAAAGCAGATAACTCCAGCTATGTGGGGCATATAATTTCCAAAATGTGGCACACTGTCTTCCTCTAAACTCTTCCAAAGTTTAGAGTAAGACAATTTTGTTCAGACATGAAAATGTTTGGCAAAAAAATAATAAAGTTCCAAAAGCAACAGCGGAGAAAATCTGAATGAAGTGAGATCTAACAAGCAAACCAGAGAGAGAATACTGTGTACATCAGAAACAAGAGGCTGTATCTGATGTCTCCAGACTGTCAGAGAAAACATAAATATTCATGAGAGAAAAACCTCTTATCTGGATATGAGAAACTGAGTGGAGGCCAGCTGACATAATGAGAATAGTCTGAGATGCAATTAGCCCATCGTCTTAAAAATGGAATCTTCTGTCTAGGGTGTGATGCCGTGTTTAAGATGTTTTTTGTGTTGAGACCTTCTACCTTTTGAGGAACACTACTTTCATTGATGGCACCAAAATCAAAATGCTAACTGACCAAATAGTCTAATCTTGGAATTTCTTTTGCTTTGACCCCCAATTAGCTAATTAATTACAATTTAGAATAGCAAACCAAACATGAAGTACAGCAATTTGTGCCTGTATTTGTACTTAATATTTAAGATAAAGCTTAACAAACATGATCATTTGCAAGGAATTAGTAGTGTTACTATTTATTTGAAATTGCTAACAGCAACTATTGTCTGAATTCTTCATAAACCTTTATTATTGTGTCTGTGTTGACCTGGGTAGCAAACTGCTGCTACAAAAGAAGGGTAAATAAAATTTATTTGATTAAATTCCAATAAATCTTATATTCCAAAAAATTTGTATCAGAGCTATGTGCTCTGCCTTTACAGCTCTTTTTCAGTGACACCTACAAAGTATAATTTATTTAACTTCCTCATTTTCCAACTTTTTTGGCAGTTACAGATGAGCTTGAAAGGATCTTTTGTGGTAAAGAGATGCTGGACTTGACCTACCAGGTATCTCTCTGTCGACACACTAACAAGGATTAGGTCATCTCCGATGCGGACTTTCTCACCCTCAGACCTTTGTTTAGACGCAGGGTGGATGGTCCACCAACAGGCCTCCCCTGTTGACACAAATATGCAAAAAAACACATGCATGCATACATTTGGGCACGTTTATTACCCAACACAGTCATACATGTGCCATTTTAAATAATCTTGACTCCTGTGTTGTTAAAAAGATGTCTGCTTTGAGGAGAAAAAACTTATAGAAATAGCCTTTATATGAGAAAGACTGATGCAGTGGTTGAAGTATCGTTTCCACTTGATGAATGGCCTTAAGCTTTTCTGTAGTTCAAATGTTAGATGTAGCACAAAACACATTCATAGTATTTTTTCCTTGGCTATTGATTCCAACTCAAGGTTAGGTCAACCTTAGATGGCTATTCAGGAGCAGTGAATTCAACTAACAGCTGTAAAAGGCAAAGTGAACTCTGTAAAGTGCCCGTTAGTCATGACATACCTACTGAATCTTCTTGCAGTCCAACATCAAATGACAGCTTGTCTGTCAGCGACCTTGACGTCTTCAAACAGGTCAGGTACTGGTAATTGAAAATATGATTTAAGTATAAACGAAATACTAAGATAACCCAAGAGCAGAAATCAGCTCTTTTATCAAATGTCCAACAAAAAAAATGACTGAAATGATTGTATTTATCAAAAAATAATGAATACTTATGCAAGACAATAAGGTGATTATTTCATTAGTCGAGACAAAATTACCAAAAAGCAACTTAATTTCACAATTTCACAGCTTTTTTCTCTTTCATCTATATGTAAATTGAGTCTCTTTGTGCTTTTTTTCAACCCTTCTTCTGAAAAATTAGTGATGTTAGTTCATAAGTAGTGTTTTATGTGTATTTTTCTTATTTTAGCATGTTCCACTGGGTATTACTTTACTGGACGATCCTCACATTGTACTGTTGCTACTCACCATACCACTGAAGGAATGGCGAAGGAGGATGGCATGACCGTAGAGCAGGGTCCGGTGTCCACCCCCCTGACCCGCCTGTCAGGAAATGCACAGGTAAACAACCTTAATGTTGTCGTACAGCATCCTTGACCTCTGGAATCATCTGTATTCTAAGTTAGTAACCTCCACTCCAGATAATAGGTAAAGATCTTTCTGTTTCTGATCCTGTGAGGATAAACTGAACAGATTAAATGGATAAACCAACTTCTGACCTCCATTCCAAGTGCAAGCAGGAAACAGACAAAGAAAAAGGGGAGGGAAACACACAAAACTACACACACAATCAAACAAACCAACAAACACATACAGAGTACCATACTTATTAGACAGCTTGCCCATTCTTGTGACAAACAAGAATAATTGTGATACACAGTAGCACAATTGCTGAGGAAATGTGTGGGAATAATCAGGCAAAAAAAAGAAAAAAAGATATGATTTCTTCTCTACCACTGAGGTGAATAAGAAAATGTACTTACCCTTTTAATCAACCTCTAGCAGCAGAAGAAAAAAAGATAATGTAGTATAAGATGGCAGAACTAAGCCATTCTGCGTCATCAACTGTGATCAGGTTTTAGCATTGTAAGCTACAAATTAGAAGAGGCCTGCAGAAGTAACGAGTCATTTCACTTTCAAATCGATTGATTTTAAAGACTTACAAATGAGGGAGTGCTTCCATTAAAAGGTTCTAATAAATTTCTAAAAGTATTGCTTGTGTGAAGTTTAAACTTTGGATTACAAGTAAAAATTAAAAGACAACTTAGCCCAATAATCACATACTTATTTCTCATTGTCAGTGTAAGTTTCAATAATAACTTAACTTTATTTAGTGTGTCCACTTTACAGATTTGGTTGTCTTTGGAGGTGATAAACACTATTAAAAGTCCTCACTCAAACAGCTGCAACCAAGCCCCGGACTGAGACTGGACTGGGACTTTGCAAATTAGTGTGACTCGCACTGAAGTGTTTATCCAATAAGAAATACGTGGAGAAAATAGATGCAAGCTATCTTCTTTCTTGTCCAGTTGTCAGTGCTAATTTGTGTGTTTGCTTGTGGGGTCACATTTAAACTAACCTACAGGGAACTCTCAACTGTGGCCTTACTATGACCTCAAGCTAATTCTCTTTTGGCTACCAAGTCTCTCCCGGATGGCTTGTATGAGACAGACAAAAAAGGAAACAGGGTTTGATCAAAAAAAAAAAATGGGAAGAGTATCCAGCAACAGCTGGGAGTGAGGGAGGGGGTACAGAAGGAGAGAGCCAGCCTGTATTTCAGGCCTGCTGCCGTGCTGACACATCACTGCCAGGAACTGTGACCTTTGGTGTGGTTCCCCTCTGGTTGAAAATAATGTATCCTAAACTACTTTATAACTTTACTATAAGTGAACTTGAGATAGAAACAAATAATGAAATTTGTGTGGGATAAGTTGTATTGAATGTAGGTGTCTGCACATAGAGTAAGTTAGGTATTTAAAATCATTGTATGGTTTTGGAAAATAACTCAGCTCACAGGCACACATCTGTTTTAAGTCATAAGGTCATAGTTAAGTTACAAAATCATTCTTTGTGTCATGGTAGTTTGCTGGCTCTGACATGCCATGTCGGCACTGTTCTGCCTTAATATTTGGTATTTTAATAAAGTTAAGCAGGAAGATATACAGTATATAGCTTTAGCTTAGATCTTTAGCTTTATATAACCATAACCCTGATAAACATACATAGTCTTTGTTTGATGGCTTTGCTTTTAAGGGAAGTAATGTTACCCATCAAAAGCCTTAGATGTAAATATTAAAGAAAAAAACAAAAGTACTTTTAAATCACTGTAAACGTTTTGGCAACAATCAATATGACTACATTAATGGGTGACCCCTAAATTGTCCCTTGTTTAGGTGGGCTTTACCAAGCTTAACACTAGTTACAGATAGGTTAACACTTAACTTACCTACTTAATTTTCAGTACCACTTACAGACTTGTTGTACAAACCCCTAATAAAGTTATATGTTTTTTTTATGTGGTTGTTTCTGGAGTTTATATAGCCACTGATGCAACATAACGAACTTTCACGGCAGCTCTCGTAAATCCAGCTGAACCGCTGTGAGCGACCGTTGAGACGTTTCCGTTAGCTAACTTTCCGTTGGTTAGATTACTGCGCCATCTTTGATGTTTTGTGGGTTGGAGTTTATCTATCATTAATGTTATAGAGTCTGTTATTATGTACACCTGTAGTGATAGTCTTATGTCTCCCTACACCACAGACTTATGTCACTCGAGCCTAAAACTTTAAACTCCATAATTCCTAACTTACAAAAGTTACGTTGGACTGTGGGGCTAGC
>JAPZDV010000010.1:17418089-17441873 GCA_029814665.1 Acanthurus lineatus
TGCACATTTAATCTACATTCTCATATACATTAAATTAATTGATAGCACAGCAGTGACTGATTGTTAGCTAACTTTCAGGTCCTGATCTGAGACAAGTGACCTACTGAAATTATTAAACTTCTCGGAGAGGAATGGTGCTTGTACTCATAAATAATTCTGTGGACATGTAACTTCTTCGCCACCCGGGTGTGTTGCTAACGAGTGGCTGGGGATTATGAGGAGGGCTGTCAGAAGGTGTGCAGCCTGCAGCCTGAAACAACCAATCATTTGTCTGGCTGGGCTTTTATTTCTCAGCACACCAGGTTGTTTGGCTGATCTGACTTTCACTGTTTGCAAACTGTCAAAGTTTGCCTTAAACTTTCAATGCATGGCTGCTTCAATTTGATAAATGCCGTTAATAACTAAGGATCATGAATATTTAAGTGATTAGAGATTGTCCACAGTAACGGGTGTGTGTTTGTGAACAGGAGAAGTTCATTTAAGGAGTCGGTGGCAACAGAGGATACTAAAAAAAAATTACATAACGCTGGTAAACTACAGGCAACTCACAAGCAGCTCAGAGGCAGACCCGGACACCTGCTCATTACTTTCATCTGCTTGTCAAATTATGAAAAATTAATTTACTTTGACATGTGCTAGATGGCACTGTTGATTAGCATTACGCTGCCGACATGATGTGTAAACACCAACACGTAAACAAACAAATTTGCTATTAAATTACCTCATAAAAGTTCATATCCCTGACTGGTTGTCCTTGAATGATCCTAATAATAATTGGTACATACTTTCTGTTTTTCTCTCCTTCACATGACAACAGACAGCTTCTCATTACATGCCGCACGTCTCTCTCCAACACAGAAAAGGAATACTGCAAGGTGTTGGGAGTCTGCCCTGAGTCAGTAACACACCCGGCTGACCCTTGACCCCTGCAGCGGAGTGAGAAATGTGAGTAGAAGGGAGGGCTGCTGGGTGATAATGAGGACGAGGCTGCTCTTTAAATCAACACAGAGTATTATGGGAATCTCAAGCACCGCTCTGTTGCTGCAACCGTGAAAACAAAGGTTTTTCACTCTGATATTTATCATTTAATTGCATTTACACCCAGATAAGAAGTTTAGACTGTCCCCCCCAAAAAAAAAATTCAAGACATGTAATAAAAAAAAAAAATGTTTTTTATAAAAAGGCACAAAAAATCGAGTTATTCCACATCAAACATTCAGCCAGGATGAGCCTACTTTTGCCTGTGAGGACATGACAGGACGCAGCTACACCTGTAGTGTCATACGACCTTCTTCAGTGATTATACGAAACCTGCTGCAGACTTTACACTTCCTATGAATTATTCACCACCAATTTTCCAATTATCATACCTCTTCCAGGGTTTGGCAGACACACTGAACATTCTCCCTTGTCTGGAAATAGAAAAAGACTCTCAGTGGTCACAGTGACCTTTAGCAAGTCTAATTTTTTTTCCCCGAACTCTACGGAGGGCTTGAAACAATACGATGTGAGCTGTAAAAATTGAAATCAAATGATCCTTCGAAAGATCAAACAGAAATATTTGACAGTGTGGAGTATTATATCATATTCAGGCAATTCTAAAGAGATCTAATGCCATAGTGAGAGACAAATAATTTTCTCAAGGTCGTCTGTTCGTGGAAATCCCATCAACTTTCTCTTGTTCCTTCACGAAATGTACATAAGCTGAAAAGATTTCTTTTTTTAACTGAGCTTTGGAGATTTTCTCTATTTTGCTTCTTTTATGAACCCTATTTCAAAACCAAAACCGACAATTTATTGAACTTTCTTCTGTGCAGCTTCCACTGTTGACTATTTAAAACACTGTGAAAATAATCACTCTTGCATCACGATCTCTTGCAGGAATCTAAAAAAAGACCCCCAGTAATTCACAATATAATACTTTTTCAGCATCAGCTACTTAAAACTAAAGCATCCGACCACTTTGGGGAATTCTGTTTAGTTTTTAAAAAAAAAGAGCAAATGGAAAAATGAATAATATCAATGATTTGATTAAGATTTACATCTCAGGAGGAATAAATAAGCCCCTAAAAATTCATGGGAAGCATATTAATAGCAATGAAACTTTTAATGGGATTTACTGACAGTAAAAACAATATGAAATATTGGCAGCCATATTCTTTAATGCAAAAAATAAGAATAATCTAATCAATCTATTTTAAAATATAAATAATAGCATAAACCACATTAATCAATGCAGAAATTAGCATATGCTTCTGTGTGTACTATATCGCGCCATTTATTTTTATGAAGTCTGCACTTGAGTTGCATTAATCTAACATGTTTACATTAAAGGGTGGTTAAGAGAGATGATTTTAATGATAAGATGATACTTTTCCTCATATATATTTACTCAAATATGACTGAACGATGCCACTTAAATGGCCCAAGGATCAACGTCTTATTTAAAATGCTGCCCCTGAACGCATCATTAATCAGATGTCATGTTTCACTCAGACTTATTTCTGTTTACCCGCAGCAGCAGGCTGCTTCGTTAGAGTCTAGGAAATGAGGTGTCAACACCTGAGATCAGCCAGCAGATGAGAGCCCCTCCCCTCGTGCCAAACCACAGCCGTCAACCCCCCGACACTCGGCCACATTTCACACCCAGGGAGGTCCGATGCTTTGTCACCGGTGCAAAGGTTAGAGATGAGAGGTGTTTGTGATGAGCTGCCTTGAGCTCTGCAGCAGTGGATGAACGAAAATAAAACCTCAAATCCGCAAATTCCCTCCAAAGTTTTATCACTAAGTGGTCCAATTAAAACCGGCTTTACTTGATATGCACAGCTCATAAAAACATCCTCACCTGATATTGGAGAGTTTTTTTAACGGTTGTGATCATGAAATTATCACATTGACACGTAAGTAAGTGTTAAGCCAAAAATAAAACCGTAAGAGCATCATTGGTATACAGGCTGCATTGTCTACCCCACATACATCTGCATGACTGGCTGACAGCAAACCATCTTTCCCCATTTAAAATGCCTCAGAAATATCACCCGAGACGTTGTGACTAATGATGCACATAATGATATACAACAATTACATTCCTGAGAAGCATTTTCTTCAGCGCCGAACACGATCTGCGTCATTTCAACATGTCTTATTCAGTACGATACAGCACATCTTGTCAAAGACTAATGAGACATCTAACAGAGGGCTGACAGCTCCGTTGTGTTGCTACAACACATCAGGCAGCAAAATGCTAATTTTAAAACACACAGTCACAATGAGAGACTTCACTTCCAAACAATAGAAAGTGCTAAAAAACCCATCCTTCATATATCGTGTTTGTTGTTGTTTTGTCAGCTTTAGGCCTCATGATGGACCGCTGGGATACAACAGTGCGAAAACAAGTACATGATCCATAAAATGGCCCCATGAAAGCTGTTAGCCGTGTTTGTTGGGGTCCCGGCGAAGCTGTAAGCATCCCAACTGGGAACTAAACCCGAGTTACTGCAAAGGCGGGTGGGGTATTTTTTCATCACACCACCAAAGAATCCATTTTGATATTGTTTTTTTTAATCTAAGTAGATGTACTTTGCACCATACGCCCTGAGCAGACTGTCCAATTTCTAATTTATCCCTGTTATATGACAGGAAAGCTCATCTGAGTCAGAGCAGATGGATGGGGAAGAAGAGAATAGATGTGTTTCAAGGTAAGAAATCACAAGGGTTTTATTTAATTCACTCATTATCTGTAAAAGAGACTGCAAAGGTGGGAAAAAAATGGACTGCAGGTTTTTTGGAGGCAATTTTTCTTGCATCTGTTTAAGTATGCAGGAGGAAAATCCTTTTTTTATTTTTTTTAAAAAAGGAGAACAGGTTCCAGTTTAATCTTTCAGTGATCCAATTACTGGAAGATGTAATTAACTTCTTCAGAGGGACAAAAAACCTGAGACACTAATAAAGCTCTAACTTTTTTATTCATCAGAACGAGTGGCAAATAAGAACATGGATAGTTTTGACAAAATTTAACGTCTGAATATTCATATCTTGGCCAATTTCTGGAAATTGAGTATGCTGCACTCAGTTAATTACATTTAGGAATGTCTCTGCTGAATATTAGATAAGGTAAATCCCCATTTATTCAATAAGTAGCTTTCTCCTTATCATGTTTATTAAGAGTGATTCCAGAAATGGGGCACTTGAAGCCCAAAGAGGAAGACCACTTCCAAAGGTTTCCAGGAATACATGGAAAGCTGAGTGAGTTAGCTCAAAGTAACAGAAGAAATGGTTGAATTAGTCACAAGGTCAAATAGTTTGCTAAGAGTGATGGTTAAATGTTGAAATGCCCAGCTAGGGAACAAATTCTGGCAAATACTTGGGCCAAATACTTACAAACATGCTGGATTTGCAGGAGGATAAAAATATATGTTCACTCTTTAGGTTTGTGATTAATTGTATTAGCAGAACATAGTAAGAGGATACTTAAGAAAACACAAGAGAGAAGCTGAACAGTCTGAAGATGAGTGTGATTATCTGTCTATCAATCTAATTTGTTTTAAACATTTTCAGCCTTCAGTTGGTGCAGCTTTGGCAGCTAAAGCAGCAGGAAAGAGTCAGGAAAGGATAAAAGAAGACAGAGAAGAAGAGGAAAGGAGGAGGGAGAGCAGGCTGGGGCAGAGGCAACAGGTGAGCACCTGGCAATTACAATAATTGCAGTGGAGCACCTTTAATATGGTTTTATTTAATATTTAATGTGAGAAAGTAAGAATTAGCCAATAAAATAGGGCTATGGGGTTCAAGAAAGAAAATTATATGTTTTTCCAGTTTGAAAGACATTGTCAGCACTAGTTTTCAGAAGCAAATGTCTTCCAAACTTAAAGGTAGTTAATACACTTCATAGCTGCTATAGCTTCCTGTCTCGTGCCAAACTGCCACTGATTAGCCATCTCTCCTTCATATTCAAAGCAGCCTTGGAATTTATTGTCAACAAAGCTGTGTTTTCATCCTCACCTTAGCTTCAGATGTGGGTTCAAGGTAACACAGACGGTTTCCAAGTCCCTCAGCGGCCAGGCAGAACTTGCGATGCTCCTTCTGGATGGTGGCCACACACTGGAGCACCACCTCGTCATCCTGCCAGAAGAGGGAGGAGCATTAAAGCCAAAAATGTTCGACAGCGACCTATCCAAAATAAACAAGACCAGACAAGAAGAAAACAATCTATTTTGGCTCAAGTCTGTTGCTTTTCGTGCCACCCCCACCTGGATTTAAAATAGTCGAGTTAAGGGTTTTTAACTGACACCAAGAAATGCACCTTTGACTTACGGAGCCTCCACATCTGTCACATTTTTAAACAAGACATTCACATTTACAAAGCCAACAGGGCATTTTCTTAATTAAACTTGTTTTTAAAAAAATCAGTGAAAAGGAAAAACAAGGAAATACTTTGATATCAAGTTAAAATAAGCAACAGTTTCAGCAGCAGAAAAGAAAAGAATTTTTCAAAAAAAAACTAAATTTAATCAATATTGGAGCATTTCATGCAGCCTTTGGCATCTCTGTGGGAGAGAGGAAAACCTCGATTCAATCAGTCCAACCAATAAATGAACATCTGTATCTGTCAGGGTCCAGAGGGTCGGGGCTCCGTTTGGCAATACACACACTCATATTGATCTGTTTGTGTACTCCATCAGTGTTTGTATGTGTTTATATATGTGTGTGTATATGTGCGTGCGTGCGTGTGTGTGCATGCGTGCGTGCGTGTGTGTGCATGCGTGTGTGTGTGCGTGTGTGTGTGTGTGCACTCCTCCTGCCAGCTCACGTCCCACACTAATCTGAGCTGGTGGTTGCCATGGTTCTTGCTCCCACCTCCTTCACAGCAGTATTAATTCAATAGATTTAGATACAGGCTGCGCAGCACCCACAGACTCAGGAGGCGAGATAACAGACCCCGACAATATTTCAAAACAATGCCACTCCGGACCCAAGGCTCGAAATTTTAGTGCGATCACAAAGTCAAAGTCCCTGCGTGGTGAGACTGTTGTGTGAAGAAAAACATTTGAGAGGGTTTTTTTTTTTTTCAGCAGCCTTTTATAGCAGCAGATGTTTTTTTCTGCATCAGAAGGCTTTCACCACCATCTCCTGTATCCAACAATAATAATAAGAAAGAAGAAAATTGTATTTCTAATTTGTAATTTCAAGCTGTTTGTACAGATGGAAATGAAAACAGGAGAAAAAGGTGTCAAGTCAGACTCAAAACAAATTTTCTGAGAATTAGGACAGGTTTTTTTTTTTTTTCCTCCTTTCAGCAGATGTAAAAGTTCAAAGAGACATTGTAGGAGGCTTTGTTTCATACTGAGAGTGAGATATTCCATTATGTGTTGGGTTATATATGTGGGAGGCGTTCACCATGAAAAAAGTACTGACTGGACTGTCTTCTCCTTTAACAATAACACTATTTAAAGTCATTAATCCAGCAATATGAAGCTGTTTTTGTTACACCGTCTTTAAACAAATTTACATCTTTTTATACTTTATTTATGTGCTAAGCATAAAATATGATAAATAATAGCTGACTACGCGGATCAAATAATTCCTGCTTCAGATATCTGATCCATATTATTCCATAGAAATACAACCTTAAGATAAAAATGGGACTGAAATTGATGACTATAAAAATTATGGTTGAAAGGGGAATGTATTGACATATACAGCAGCTAATTAGAGCACATCCAACCGGCAGCCATATTTAAGATATATTTCAGTCAGTTTATGTAGCGGGGCCGTTTAAAAAAATCAATCTTCTTCACAGTCGAGTTAAATGTCACGCTGAAGTGAATAAGCGGCCGAGCTGGCACAGCAGTCCATACCGTCTAAATGCCCCACAACTCGACTTTGGGCTTCTGGGAGGTGATTACTGAAACCAGAAAGCATTAATGTTGACTACGAATCACTGCTGCGGCTTTTTGGGTGGATGTGTGATGGAGGATACGCAGTTTGTCGTTTCAGGCCACAGGCAGGGAAACTCAATCTAGTCACTGGATGAGCGAAGACTTGTCACCTCTTTAAAACTGAGTAAATGCACCCCTTTTTTTAATCTGGCGCCATTAGTGGCATACCACATCTATGTGTGTATGTGGCATGCTTTTTTTAAGGCTTATGAAACCGCCAACAGATGATTTTTAATGCCATATTGTTCTATAACTGTGACCAATTTCAAGAAATGTTTTATTTGTGAATATAAAAAATCCTCGAGAGCAGCACTGAAAGCCAGGCTGCATATTCATGCATGCTTGAATTTGTTAAGAATTGAGACCCAAAAAAAAAAAGGCTCAGATGCACAAAAATTGATTTTTTGCTCACTTTGAAAGTGCAGCTAGTGAACCAGAAGTGGTCAGAGTTGCACTGGGATCAAAACTCTACATAGACTGGATGCTGTCCAGCGATCTGAGCAGGGGTGAGGCAACCCGGGGGAGAGCGGCATGGATCATAATGCCAACATCGTTCTAAATAAATACAACCAGAGGAGACACCGTATGGGAGGGTTTCGTTTCAAAAATGGATATATAAGTGGTGTTCTCTCATAAAAACTGCTAAGATCAGATCTCCAAAAACTAATGAAAAAGCCATGTGTTCCCACAGCTAAGACCCTTTCTGTCTCTCTGCACCCCTGACTTGATCCCCAGCCAGAGAATCTAGTGAATCTGAGGCAAAGTGATCCTCACAGCAGCAGTGTGACCATCTGCTAGACAGCTAAAGAGCAGCATCAGTACTATGTATAGGGCCCTGGCCTGCAGCGGGAGGAGGTAAGTGAGGGGTTGGGTGGCTGCTTCACCCAGCTTCCAAGTGTAGAGCAGGAACTTGACCCTCCGTTCTCTAAGTCCGACCCCACCCGGCCTCACCCGGCCCTTCATTTCCCTCTGGTTCCTGCATGTTCGACACTTCTGCACTCTATCGAACAAGAGTGTTTGTCACTCTGGTCAGATCTTCAACTTGACGCGTCTCCGCTCTTCAGCAGACCCTCAATGTTTCCCATTCTTCTCCTGCTATCGGTTTTCCTCCTCCACTTTCTCCACCAAGCAGCCAGTCTCTGTGCGCCTTTTACAGACGGCAACAGGTGTGTGTATGTGTGTGTATGTGTGTGTGTATGTGTGTCAGTGCGCGCGCCTGTGGCCCGATGCATCCACCAACCCGAAACCCGAGAGCTACAGATGCTCCGCGGTGCCAAATAAACTCCCACAACTCAGCCGGCGCTGCCACCAATGTGAACTTGAGAAAAGGTGAATCTGTTCGATCCCTCAGCGCTGCTATTTTGACACGCATGCTCTGCACATGCTCAGTGGAGATCAACAGGCAAACTTTGGGAAGGACCAAATAAACAAAACAAAAACAAAACAAATAAAACAGCATGGAGGGGGGGATTAAAACTGAAGGGAATTAAGCAACTTCCAGCACGTTTGTCTCCTTGTTCACACTGTCTCAGCCTGTAGTCTCTCCAAATTGCTCTGACTGCTCGGGCGTCGTGTTTCTCATAAATGTCAGGCAGGGCGCTAAGTACAGGTTGAGCTACGTGTTTTAGTGAAGCTTAGCTAACAACATGGAGACCAAAGGAGACACAGCAGTGTAGATGAGTGAGAGCTACAACATGATAAGCCGGTTAATGGCTGATGCTGGTGCCTATGAGAGAATTGTTTTTTTAAAGTGAGATTAGTTGCAGATATAAAATATAAAATATGGGACTTTTATTGAACTTGTACTCAAAAACAAGTGAAATAAACGTACTGTTTTGGATGCCAGGTGGTGAAAGTCTTACAAATCTAAAGAATCTCTGCCCTCAGAGGTAATCTGTCAACCATGAGCGCCTGACAGATACTGATAAATATTTAAGTAATTATTTTCAGTGTTCCAACCTTATGTTGAATTTTTAAAACCTTTCGGAGCTGTAAGAAACGGGAGGAACAGTGACAGCGTGAAATAATGATTAAAGCCGGCGGAGAACCTGACAAAGTGCAGCGGCAGTGAAAAACTGAACAAAAGAGAAACAAATGAGGATGTAAACAAGAAAGAAAAAAAAAAGCTTTGAGGCATTTGAGCTCTACAGTCACATTTTTTCTACAGACACTGTATTTCTTGTTCATGTTCGAGCTACAGCAGGTTTGGCTCCAGTCTGTCGCAGCTCCAACTATTAATCCCATCTGATGCAAAGTCAATACAGGCAGCCACAGTGGTTGCACCTGCATCTCCTTCATACAACCCAAACAGAGACAGAGACAGGGCAGGTTTCTATTTATAGACTGGGTTTGATTTTTTAAAACAAATGGCTAAACTACATATATCAAGTGACATGTTTGTGTAACATTTAGGTCTGTCATGCCATTTACTTTTAGATTTATCAGGTGGCTCCAGAGAGACCGAATTCCTATGAGCCTTCATCAAAGTTAACATTCCTGCAACATCCTTGGAAATTTTAGAATAACCGCAAGCCAAAATAAAATAATAACACTTCATTCTTTACAGGGAAACTTTGCAAGTTTTGACTCAAATATGTGCATCTTCTAAAAGAAAGGGAAAGAAGATTGGAAGCAGAGCAGAAGACCGACAGAGATTTTGTCTCTTCGAACATTTAACTTCCACAGAAGCCCACGGCACTGCAATAACAGTTTATCTACTCTGTTCAGTGTTTAAGCAGCGGGAGGAAGTTTTATTGGGGAGTTTCCAGTCGTTTTCTTCAAAAGCCACACAGCTTTCCTTCAAAACTGATTGAACAGTTGTTTAGATGAATGAGAAGCTGATTCACATCTCCAAAGCAAACAGCTTTTCAGCTTTAGAGTGCAAACAAACACGTAGCATTAGTGTGAGCTGCCTGAGCAGGAAATGACATGATTCAGATCATTTTGTGAAAATATAAATTTTATATTATTATTTGATGGTAACCAAATGCTTTACAGGTCCCTTAAATACCCTTTTACCTTATTACCTTATGACATCTATGTGTTTTTGTTTTTTTTTTTTTACTGGATCCACTTGAGACACATTATGGGACAAAAGCACTCTTTTTCAGGGATGCTTAAGCCTCAATTGAGTTTTTTTTAAAACATTATTGTTTACCACCATTTGTATAAATCTATTGGTAATTCCTATCATGTTAGTACCAATATGTCCAGGAAATTTTTTGAGCTTTCATCTTCAATTATTGCCATGGAAGTATCTCATACGAATCTTAACAAAAACCTAAACTCTCTGCGACCATTATCAGCCTCAGAGAGCTCTCAAACATTTTTTCACTCTGACTCCTCCATTAAAAAATGTCTCAATTACACTCTGCTGTCCGACCTCAGGAGTGACGCACAGGTTTGTCACTGAAGATGCATTTAAAAATTAAGCTATCACTGTCAGGCATCACATGCAGACATATGAGCATGCAGAAAGTGTGTACGTTTGCATATGCAAGTGTTTCTGCATGTCTGAGGTGACATCATTGGTCGAAATGAATAATGCACCACACAGTTGAGCTTTCTATATTAAAAAAGTAATAAAATTCCGCACACAAGCAAGTTTTGCACCACAGTACGCTGCCATGGATCACAGACTCCAAGATTTATATGGTGTTCCTTTAACAAATTGGATTTTCTTGGCTTAGTTTGTATGCATATTGCTTCAGAGCGACTTCAAATAATAGAGGCCCCGATGCGTGCAAGGCCAAGACGTCCACCTCTGCAGAGGAGCAGAGAAATGGGGGGCCTCCACTCAGGGACAAAGAAGTCTCTCTGAAGTCCATCATCCTGTCTGACGAGACAGAGCGGACACAGACAAGAGTGTGTGTGTGTGTGTGTGTGTGTGTGTGAAGGAGATGTGGTGAGATCAGGTGAAGTGAGGACATTCACCTGAAGTCAAATTGAGCCTTCTTTTCTCCCCCAAATTGTCAGCTCCTGACCCAAGCCTGCAGTTGTTTCACCCTCCATCCTGTCAGTTCTGTGTCCGTCAACTTTGACGCAAACTTCTGACAGTTTTGGCTCTAATGCCACTAAAGCCTCAGAGGATGGCATTATAATAAGGCAAGAACTTTTCCAGAATAGATTTCACAGAGGTCACATTTTCATTTCTCAGACAGACTGAACAGCAACGGGTCAATAGAGGACATGGCACAAGATAAATTCAATAAGCATTTAAAGTGTTTCACAATACATCGGTATCAGTCTGTAAGAAAAATAAACTCCCTCTCTACAGGGACTAAAATGGTTTCTAGATCCATCAGGCTACAAGAAATCGTCTCTAGACTGCAGCTGCCACGGTTGGATGCACACAGCAAATAGAAAATGGTGTTTCTAAGGGGGTTGATAAGCTCACTGAAAAACTCAACATGAGTGATTTATTGGCAAAATGACAAATAAAATCACATTTTTCCGAAGTGAAAACTCCCCAAAGTCCTACCTTGAGAAGAAATTAGTTATATAAAAACAGGGACCCAAGCAATTAACTTTAATCGTTAAAAATTTGGTTTTAAAAGTGATTAAAAGCTTGATTCCCTGTTGTCATTATGACAAGGTGCCCTTGGTGGAGGCACTTGGTACCAAACTGCACCAGCAGAGCTCGTCAGGGACTTTATAGCAAGGTGATCTTGTATAAGAGCTTTTATGCTTCGTAAACTTCAAGCTCCTGGAAAAAATTGGCTTCAAATACCAAAGTCGTTACAATCTAAACAACATATGACCACAAAATGATATAAAAAGGTGGCAGACACACAATTTAAATTGAAACATCCTCATGTTTTTGCTCTCAAGCGTTCAAAAAGGCTAAATTTGACATATAGGTTTAAGTAAACAAAATATTAAACTCAAATAAAAGATCTTTTTCTTTACAAAAGAGGTTTGTTTTTCCTCAATTTTGTTTTTGAGTTTGCTTTAATCCATGTGAGTGAGCAGTCCTCCTTCAACAAGATCATTAATCCTCCTGACAGGTCTGGAACATTTGGATGCTGAGTAAAAAACATGATCATCACTTCTTTTCAAGCCAAAACTAAACCTTTTAGAGTAGACTTATTAACAGCCTGAGGCACATTTTTGCAACAATCAAGCTGTTAAATCAACATCTTGACAGATATCATATTTATACTTTTGTTTAATGTCTCTCTCGACTACAAACATTGAAGAAAAACTTTTTAAGAAAAACATTTGAGATACGATTTTGATTTGAATTGTGCTGAACTCTGATTGGTGGACAGAAATGAGAAACACCACTTTTTTAAATGAGCCCCGCCCACTTTAGACTAGCAAAGAGAACACAAAGAAAAGAGAAGAAATACAAAAATTTCTCATATGAAACAGCCAAAACTTGAAGAAAAAGGTGCCAATGTATGATCCCATTAAACACAGTAAGAAGCTTAATGCATAAAAAACTTATTCAGGGCCTCTTAAGGTGGATTAATAAAGCTGACAAACACAACAATGCTAAATGCTCTAAAGCAGAAAATTATAGCTGCAGAGCTGACAACAAACTGAACTGTGTCGGCATAAAGTGAAAATGAACTGACTGACCCAAGGGACGCTCAAAACGATAAGAGGCTCACCGTCTGCACCTTTTTCAGCCCTCAGTTGATTAATGAAGGTAATTATTCAGGTTGAGAGTCCAATCACGTAGCTGCTGCTGCGATTCTGCCGCTAACTCTTCCCGGACCACCTTGGAAACACACGGACAATAGCTCCCGCTGAACTAAAACATCAATATCTAGTTAAATTAATTTGTATTTCTGGTCAAACTTGATGCACATTGTTCAGTGTGATATAGTTCTGTTGGTGCATTTATTGATTTTGATTGCATAGTGTTGCCAGTTAAATCTGTTTCATTCTTTTGATTTGTGAGACAGTAAAAAAAAATAGGCCACAGTTGTAATCAAGGCAACATAATTCATAGGCCAGACAGACATAAATGTAATAGTAGGTCACTTATATGCTTAAGATTGCAGGCTGATGGATTATTTTACTGGTAATGAGTTTCAACATATCGATTTTAAGAATGAACACTGAGGTCTGCAGGTTAAAAGACAAACCTGAGGGCACACACTGGCTGAAATGACGAAGAGCCCTGTCTCACCACTTTTATAATTCATGGGTGTTTCATAAGCTTCAGAACAGCAGTTAAAGGTTGAAGACACAGAATATTGCAAAGTAAAAATTGCCTTTTTTCTGGAAAATAAAACAGAGCTGGATGATGTGGACTTTTTTTCTCAATGCAAGAGCAGCCAAAGACGAAGAACAAATTCACTTTTAATGACAATAATTTATGTTATTCAAATTTCTTTTTAAAACTAATGTTGATTTTGGGCTTTTGCAAAATGTTTCATTCTCACTGACACGTACTTAATCTTCAAAACCAACATCATAAAAACCAGTTTTTCACAGATCTTCAAACAAATTCATACATTTTAAATCAACTCCAGAGAAGCTCATCCTGCATGAAATATTCAAACAAATGAAGTAAAAAAATGTCAGCCTAAATGATAGATTAGTCTGTTATTTAACCAAACAGGGTCGTCCCAGTCAAAGTAATCACATTTGGAAATTAAAAGCAAGAAGCAAGAGTTAGTGACGTAAAGTGCTGCCACCTTTACATCAAGGATGTGTAAATAATGGAGATGGCAGAAGGCTCGCTGTCCTTCAGTACTGATGACTGGAGAGAACCGGAGCTGCCAAAGAACACACTGCTGCTCTGCCATTACAGCCTGCGCAATCAATACAGAGGAAATCCTTCCCATTCAATTTAAATCAAGCCGAAGGAGGTTCACCTGAGGTTGTACGACAGCAGGGCCTCTCTCTCTCTCTCCGGCTCTCATTGAAGAGGCATCTTTGCAAGGGCATCAACTAGTGCAGTAATGAAAAGCTGCACACTAGACTGCAATGATGACCCGATGACTCTGAGATGATTTACAAGCACCGAGAATTTCTTTCACACAGAAATTAGAAGTTCATAGTAATTTGCACGGGAGGTTGTATGCTTAAATTGATTATTTTTCCTAAGTTCAACTTCCACAGAATATTTTTCTTAGACTTTTTGACGTGAAACTATATTTAGTAGGTTTTAGGGGACATGCAATGCTGCTGTGTTATTTTTTCTCATGTGTCTCATGTGATAAATCTCGAAGCCCCAGAACTGCCACTAAATTGACTCTGAGGTGAGGTGAAAGTTTTGTTTTCTGCTCTTTTAAAAGGTCTAGAATAAAATTAGAAGAATTACTTTAAAGCCAAGATAAATGATAAGGAAAAAACACAAAAAGAAAAAGGGCATGACATTTGGGAAAACTGCTGATGAAAATACATCTGATATGATTTAAGCCCAAAAACCGCTATGAAATTAACCTTGAGGAAAGACTGTTTCTAACAAGTTTGACTATATTTCTTTCCCACAAATATTATCTGGTGGAAACTTAACATCATTATATTCAAGCAAAAAAAAAAGATCAAATACACTGTTCACTAGACCCCTAATTAGCATAGGAGACAGGATTGTCTCCAGAGATAGATTATCATTATAAACCCATTAGGCTCTTTTATCTTGTTTTGTTTTGTCTCTCTTTAATATTCTAGTGCAAGTTTCAACTACGTGTCATATTTCATTGGGAAAGCAAGAAGAAGTCTTTATCACATGCAATCATACTTAATAAAACATTGTGAAACTAGGTCTCTGCATTTAACCCGTTAATGAGGGGCAGTGGAGAGGCATCACACAGCACACAGAGACCAAATCCAGCTCTAACACAATGCCTTTGATCACTGTCTCTGGTGAAAATTTGACCTAATATGCATGTGCTTTTTGATGGTGGGAGAAACCCAAAAAAACAGAACACAATAAGCCCCTGATAGAAAACCCAGGACCTTCTAATTGTAAGAAAATAGTGCTAAATACTGAGCTAATGTGCTCCCGTTAGACAATAGTTTTACTTATTTAAAAAGTCTCTGTTAGCTATGATAGCCGATATTAAGATGGCTGAAACCGCCCTTCATTTTTATTGATGCTTGACTCCATGCTTGTTATTCCTTCAACAAATAAAATCATGCATTAGCTTGCACTCTACACCCTTTGGCACTGGTGTCCAAAGCTCCAATATGTTCTCTTTAAACCATTGAATTATATCTCTCAACCATTAAACTACAGATGACCACAGTTAAATACCTACAAAATGCTTTTCTCGGGCCATCTAGATGCTTAGCACAGTTATTGGCCGCACCACGTGTGATTAGTCATGTCAAAACTTATGCAATAAATCATAAGTACTCAACGATATCCTTTCCAAGATGAACACTGTGAAAAACAATCTGAACAGATGATCACATCGGTCAGTGCTGAGCACACCAGAAATCTTCCAAGTTCTACCACATTAATTTATTTAATACATCTTTAAATTTAGTGCCACATTTGCTGTGCTCAACTTAAAGTCTCTGTGACACAGGCCATTACTTTGACGTATTGAGTTTTACAAAATGCTGTATATGACTGTGCGGTATCAAGCATTTAATTTCTAAATGCCACTTTATCCCTATAAAAATGGTGTTAAAGTGTCATTGGTTTTGTGCTGCCCTGACTCAAGCACTGGCCCTGGTGCAGTTTAGTGCCAGCAGGGCAGAGCTGTATGTGCTGTGGAAGCATCATCTTTAAAAAGGCTAAATTTAAACCCCCAGAGTCCTCGCCTTGGTATGCAGAAGGCTTCCAGAACAACATAAACTCCAAATAAGCCCAGAGGAGCTGCCCCGAGGACTGTGAGTCTCGATCACCTGGTTTTAAAGGTGTAACAGTAGCTCACCTGGACAACCTAAGTTTAAATTAATCTTATACAATTTGAAAGTATTACCTCATTTACCTAAAAAACTTTGAAAAAAGGAGAGAAAACAGTGTACTTTAGCTTTTGCTGCAAAATAACTGTAGCTAACCCTGTCAAGTTTTCATTGTCACAGCACATATGTGCACAGTCATAAAAAAGGAAACTTTACCATTAAATATTCTCCATAATTTTTTAAAAAGTAAGTTTTTCATTTCAGATAGAAGTTAACAAAAGTAGACTTACAGCATGGGTCAGTTAATCAGCTTAAATGACAATAGTTTGGCAGGTTTTAGGAGTTGTAGCTAGCTAGCTAATTAAGCTAACAAACCAAGCTAACCAACTTGGATTGGTTGGTTGAAAAGGCTGTCAGCAGATGTTTTGATGTGTCCAGCTAACTCTATGCCTTCCACACACACACACAAAAAGTTAAAAAACAATAATATAAAAAAGTTTTTGTAATTGCCTTTACACATTGTGGCCACACACACAACATTATGCTAAAATAATAAAGAAAAGGCTAGCAATATACAAAAGTTGCCTATACAACAGCTGATGATCCAGAAAATTACAATTGTAATAGGGAAACAACAGTGTTCTTTAATACAAAGTGTAGAGGCAGTTGGTCTAGTTACTGTGAAATTAGATCATATTTTATTTTAATATAACTCCATTTGGCTCTTTTGGTACTTGTATTTCTATAACACAGTATATATCAGGACAGAGGTGCTAGCATTACAATAAAATCAGGCACCAAGATCAGACTGCACAGTGTGGGTAAACACTACACTGCAGATGTGCAAATTGTAAATAAGCCTTTTTATAAATATAATCCAGAAGTGAGACTGCCCATAAACTGTGCTGACAGCCACTTATTCCAAAACCACAAATAGTCCTTAAAATGCCCCATTGGACCAAAAGCTGTCCAACAGCAAACAAGAGCCCTCTAAGGATAAATATAGTAACAAAGGCAGAATTAGTAGAATAAAAAATATGTATGGATTCACGTAACAGTTTCTCTCAATCATCACCTGTGACTCATTAGAGGTGGCAGAGACCCTGACCTCTGCCAGAAACATAACCCTATTTGATTGTCCAGCGCCGTTTAATTTATTCTAACCCAATTAATTAAGGATTTATTAAAAATAAAAGAAGCCTTAACTTAAATCCAAAGCATGATGGAAATAATGTGCTTAGTTATGGTTGTTAAGCAATAATTGGGGCAGTTGGTTTAAGTTACACAGAGAAATTCTTAAGTTTTCAATGAAACATGACTTTCACCTGGTTAAAAAGGTTTGTACCTGACGATGACACTTTGTATTCCACAGTTATTTCAATGAAAACGCAGGTTCAAGTTTCTTCTTTGTTTTATCTAGTGTCATTTTCACACAGCAACACAATCAATAAGTGACTCTAAAACAAATAAAACGGCTGACTGCACATCATTATCTGATGGCAGTGCAATTATCAAAGTGTCTTTTCACTCAACACTGCAGTTAGCAGACTGAGCAAATGACTTGCAGATTTTCTGATTGGTGCATAAATTAAGAGTGAAAGAAACGTTGTTCGAATCTCTGGGAGAACAAGTCAAAGGATCATTTTCTACAGATGAACCCCAAGACAACTATGGTTTATTATCATTTGGGCACATTTACTGAAGAATGACGACAAACAAGATTCCTGTCATTTTCATTTAACGTTAAATCTATGGAGACTTAATGAACCGTCTAAAAAAGTAATTTAAAAACAGTTATCTAAGGATTACAGCACTGTGTTTTACCCATTAAATTAAACTTTTGTGTCTCACTATGAGGGTGGAGGGAAAGCTTCGGTGTGGGTCTATGGAGTTGCAGAAGGGACTGGTGTCTTCATTCTGCTGGAAAAGTGTAACATTTTCAACCTCTCAGTTGCTTTTCATCGCTGTTTTCTTTGACAGAGAAGTTCTCATCGCTGCCAGCTTTCCCAACATTACAAATCAACAGCAAAAGTGCGACAGTGTCTGAGCTGACACCGAATCACAATGTCTGGACCTCTGTCACAACCTGACAGTCGTATCCAATAACAGGATACTTTTTCTCCACTTTTCACCATTTCAAACTATTTGAAAAGGTTTGCATGCACATATCTGACTTTTTAAAAATGAAATAAACACAAAAAAGGTGCAAATTCTCCTCATTTTGCCCTGAATCGAAACTAAATGATGCTGTTGACAAAATTAATGAATCAATTATGACTCCTGGCTCCCCAACATACATACCAGGTGTACACGGGCTTGTACCATAATGTTCAACACATTGCATTGTAGTGTATTTCAATTAGCAGACTTATTTTAGGGCTTGCTGGGAGCGCATGTTTCTCTCACCAGTAAGGTTTGATAACAAGGCTCTGTGGACCTCAGGGGAAGCCCCCCCACCCTCTCAAATCGCTGTTGTCATCAGATAACCAAGATGCCATTGTGACAGTTGAGTCTGAGTGGCATCACAAATAGTAGGAGCTGTTAAGTAAAGGGTCCCGCCTGCTACCAACAACAAGCCAAGCCATCAGGGGATGAGATGCAGGATAATAATACTGTGTATATAAATAAATATCAACTTCCTTAAGCCATGATCCTGTCTGACTTTCAGCAAAATGGATATCAACGAAAAAACCAAAACAAGAGCATTTCTTTCAACCAAATGTTAACTAAAAAGAGCACTCTTGCATGTTTGCATGATTTATTTCCTTTGATAATTGCTTCACTCATTCTATAAATGATACTTAGCTTTATTTAAAAAGGTCATATGTCTTCTGAGGCTCTGGAGGGAAAATAACCCCGACAATGTCATCGCTGATATCTCAGCTAGGGCTTCAAATTTTCAACACAAGGCCTGAGTAATGAGCTCCCAGTGTGGCGTTTAAAGGATGTTGGCATTTTTTCAGGCAAGGAGGTCCACTAAGAGAGGCTATCAAGTTGTATTAGAGGAGATAAGATCCAAGTTTTTAGGGATAATTTTGGCCCAGCAATCATATGGAAGTGTTACACTAAACAACTTTTTCTGGTGCAGTTTTTCAAAATCTCAATTGGCCATTGGTTTCTTTTTATCTCTGCATGAAAATCTATTGGCACACTCTCAAAACACACTTGAGTTTCATCATAGTTGAATACATTTGTTGATATTTTGGGTCACTATTGCTTTAAAGGTAGTAATGCATTTTATAGCAAGTATATACCTATAGACCAAGCCTGCAGTGCATGAACTGACTGCATCAGTGCACCTTGATGTTAACTGTGATGGATTACACATCTCAAGCAAGGTCCAAGTGTAGACAAGAGGTTTTTCATCTTGTACAGAAATGAATGGAAGTCAAGTGAGTGAAAAGCTGTAAATCCATATTTTTATAGCACAGCAGCATTGTTTGCAAAATGGCTATTAGTGATGTAAAATATGAGTGATTTGTAGTAAATGGGATAAATTATGCAAAATGCCCCTCATGATACTAAAAGTCATTGAATTTTTTATGCGGTCAGTGGCAGATTTCAACCCAATAAATAAAATCCAACCAAGGTTCAAGGGTTTCAATAACCACAGAAATTATACCAGTGAAATATATTTGTCAATTCAAACCAGAAAGTACTCTTCCACAGTTGCTAATCTGCATAAACAGACTTTTCTGCAGACTTAAAACCAACAAAAAAAACACACTTAACACTCTCAACTTAAAAATAAACATCTTATGAAAAGGCAGGTGGCATGAAACCAGGTAGACATCCTTGCTGAACATGTTGCCTGAGTCATACGTGGTCTTACTGCTCCTCATGCAACACCTGGGTCACCAAGCTACAAGAAGCGAGAGAAGAAGAAGAAGAAGAAGAAGAGGAGGACGTGCACAATCCACCGCCATAGATATTCCCACCACACCAACATACAAGCTGTCATATCATTTACAACTAAGTGCTGTGCATAACCACACAGAGCAGAGACACCGTAAGCAATCTGCGTCAAACAACTAAAATAGTCACCGCAGAGGGAGGATTGCGTGTGAGCACAACTTAATGAAACTCTTCTCCCTGGGGAGGAGAATGAATCCGAAGAAGTAAAAAAAAAAACAAATTGCGGCGACTGATTGTTTCAAAGATGCGTGAGGGAATAAATGCTTTTGCACAAGGCGTTCCCGGGATAAACACACGGATCAGAAAGCGATGAAGGGTGTTAAATGAGAGGGCAGCATGTGTAATGAAATGGCAAGAGTGTCATTTTTGCCCTTGCACCAACAGACGAGGGGGGAGTCTTATTGAGATTCCCCACATCAGGAGTCCTGTCGACAGGTGCGCCGTGGGGTGCAGCGTGCAACCTGCGACAACTTCCCAAATAATAAAAAAAAAAAATCATCAATCGTGCACAAGCAAAAGCCAAAACGATCCACTCGCCCCCCACCACCACCACCACCTCTAAACTTCCACAATAATCCAACTTGGATCGGTGATTGACTTAATTGACGCGCCGTCTGCTGCCTCTGCAAGCGTTAATTGGCGACAGGAAACTGAAGCGCACGCTATGAAACGGCCCGGCTCGCTCCGATTGAATTATCTTTACTTACAGTTCTCAAGAACTGGATCTCATCTTCCCCTTCTCCGCCCTCAGCCATGGCTGTGAAGGAGCCTGCTCAGACTCTGGAAGCCACCACTGACTGCCGGCAGAAACGCGATGCTGTGCCTCTCCAGCCGATATTAGCATAGAGCTCATCCACAGCCATATAGGGCAGCCCGGCTGAGCCCCCCCTCCTTCTCTCACTCCTCCTCTCCTCCCCTCTCGCCTCTCTTCTCCCACCTACCTACCCCCTCATCCACCCTTCCTCCTCCTCACTCCCGCTCTGACTCCCCCTCCTCCTCCTCCTCCTCCTTGCGCCCTATACGCCAGCAGCAGCAGCAGCAGCAGCAGTGCGGACCAGCAGACGGACGGAGCCCGGGCATCAGAGGGCCAGCTACCCGGCGGTGGTGACGATGCTGCTGGCTGCTGCTCCGTCGATGATCGCTGATGATGCTCCGGAGCTGAAGTGTTCCTACTTTTTCAAATGGCCGTGCCAACTGAGTCAGACGTTTGGACAACTCTGCGTCTGACAATGACGCATGGTGGTCAGAGGGTAGACTTGAATGGCAGCAGTGGCTGAATATAAAGTTATGAATGGCTCTGTCTCTCTGTTGGCACAGACACAGACACAGACACACACACACACACACACACACACACACACACACACACACACCTACCTCACCTTCCCTCATCCATGCACACACATTAATACACTTGATGCTTCATACTTGTCTGCACACATCTAACTTTAGCTTACAGATTTACACCTCTTTTGAAAATATTTGAATATAACTACGTACTTTTACTTGAGTACTCTGTTTAAGTACATATTAAAGTTGGTAGTCTTGCTCTTGAGTATTTCAATTTTGTGCTTATTTTTTACTGCACAGTAATTCAGGGGGAAATATTTATCTTTTACATCAGTTCAGTTACCTGCAGACTCAAGTTCTACATAAAAAATAACAATTTTCACAGTCTGGTATTGGTACTTTAACTTAAGTAAAGTAGGCCTGTGTGTAGAAGCAGAGTTTGGTTTGTTGACTATTTGTTTATTAATTCCTATAATTATACTCACTACTTAGCCTAACTGTATATATTTCCCTACCCATACATTCATGATTTATCCTCACTGCTTTGCCAGCATGCCCATTTTCTTACATGAATGCTTTACTTTGTTTATTCATTGCAAAGAAAGTAAAGTAATTAACAAACTCACAAAGCAAAGTTCATGTATCATTAGTTGTAAGTCCATGTTTTCACTTCATGTTGTCTCATTCACTGATCATGTAATGAGAAAAATCTGCTTTATGTTTTCAGCCATGACATTGGTGACATCTAGTGGTTATCTAGTGAACTTCCAGTGTTTACTGTATACTGCATCATATGATCTGATGGGTTGTGTAATGTTTTTGATTGTGACAACAGCTTTACACATGGAACTTTTTTTAAAATAACCTAAAAACTTTGATAGTGTCAGAAATCGAGACCTCAATTACAATAAGTTTAGTGAGAAGACACCACACAAAGCCAGTCACTTGATTTTTCCTGTTTTGTGACATAAACTCCAAAATAAATACAATGTGTTGCTCAGTTCAGAGTCCTTCTTACTTATTTGAACTGTGTTTCTGTGCCTTTGTGTATGTTTTTGCATCTTTTGGAGAAAATGACCCAATCTAAAACTTATTAATCTATTATGGTGTTCCATTTTTGTTGGTTTTTCAAACCTTTTTTTTTGTCTTTTTTTGAATAACCCAATGCACATGCATCCATCTCCTTTTTAAAGACGTATCTGAAAAGTTGCCATTGCTGTGGTGTCAGTGACAGGAACAGCTGTTTGTTTTTTTTAAACTTCTGTAATCCGTCACGGACAGCTGGCCAGTCGGTCAGATTAACCCAGTGCACGCACAGACCCGTGTGCAGCTCAGCATGGTGCACTGCTGACCTTAATGGAGTCCGTGGTCAGTGGGTGAAATAAAGACAGATGTGACTTTCATGTTTTAGGCTGCTAGGGATATTTACATGAACCCACAAGGAGAAGCAACTTTTCTCCACATTTATCTCAGACAGTGGTGGACTGTACCTGAGTACATCTACTCAGTTACTGTAGTCTTAATTTTTAGATAAGTCATACTTGTACATTATATTCCAAATCCATAGTTTTTCAGGGGAAACTATTATACTTTTTACTGAACTTATTTTGCAGCTATAATAAGATGCTTTGTACTTTCACATTTTACATTACAAAACAGGTGATTTCTCTATAAAATATATTTTCCCAACAAAAAAAGTAGTCAAAATTAGCTCATCCTTCACCAAACAATATACATTTATTTAAACTTTTTTATTTATACTTAAAATTTTACTTTCACTACACCTTGTTGTTAATACTTTTGTACTTCAACTTAAGGTTTTAAATCCTGAATTTTTACTTGTTATTTGATACATTTTATATTCAGTATTGTTATTGTAATTGATGAGTCAGACATATCCATTGTTGTGTGTGCTTAACTTTCTGTCCAAACAATAATACAAGAAATATACTGACAGAAATACTAGACTATTAACATAATTAACACTGATTTACTGACATATTTCCACTGTGTTGTTTTTTTATGAAGCAAAAGAGAGTCAGTGATGTTATTCACTTATACTTTGAAGTCAAGAGGATTACATTTATTAGCGGCAAATCCTCACTGAGCCCACACCGTCTGTTTCTTTGTGGGCTCCCCCCGATACCTGACAGTCCGCACGGAGATTAGTGGGGGCGAATCTTGTCTGATAAGCCAATAGGAGTCGCTGGAATTCTTATCGTCAGCGCTGATTGGTTGAAACCTCTGCGTATCACTGCAGTGGGCGGGTTGTTGACCTCGGCCACCTGCGTGTCACTGCGTGGAGAAAAGAACCTGTTGCCACACGGAGGGATGCGACATCTGACCTATACGAGTAAGTTAATGCTTATATATGCATGCATGTATGTTTCGACTTTTTAATGTAATGCTTAAAAAAGAATGTGAATGTTTATAATGATTATATTATGTTGTACCTGTTTATTATATGTTCAATAGATACACTAATTTGTTTACTGTACAACAGTAAGTGAATTCTTTTAGAATGTGCAAAACCTCAAAACATTGACCGTACCTGTGAAAAAATGAAAAATTTAAATAATACCCTAAAAACAAAGTAATGAGAACACTTTCTTGTTGATTCAGCTGCCATAAAACATTTATTTCCTCAAGAATAACAGTCACTCACCTTATAATAAATAGGACAGCTGCTGGACAGTGTGTGAAATATTTCTTAATCTCAAAAAAAGGTCAACCTTTTCCTTATCAGATCATTTTGAAGAGCTAGTACAATTAAGTGCTTTGGAGGAAATCATGACAGAGTTGTCACAATACAATAATTAAGAGCAACAAA
>JAPZDV010000010.1:17452729-17464305 GCA_029814665.1 Acanthurus lineatus
GTTACTTGTTACTTGAAAGTACATTCGACACACTGTACTCCTGTTGCTAAATGCTGGATAAAGTCCAGTGTTTTGTGTGTGTGTGTGTGTGTTTGTGTGTGTGTGTGTGTGTGTGTGTGTGTGCGTGCTCTAATGCTTTTTTCACAGGATTATCTGGATTCATTCCTATTACATAAACACACACATAAAGGGCCACAGTGTCCCTCCCTGGGAATGCAAAGCACTTTATCAGTATTCATATGATTAAGTGTAGCCAGTTAAGAAGCTGCTGCGGGCTGCAGGCATGTCTGCGAGGACAAATACTGTCAGGGAAAGTTACACAGCGTTATGACATACAGTAAAAAATGTTATCGCTAATTTTGATCCGTCAGTCTCCTCCTGCTGCTGGCTGCGATAACATAAAACAAACAAGGGTGGAGCCTGAAAAATGCTGTGAGAACCTGAACATGAATAATTTGCATCATTTTTTTAAATGTTTTTATTGTTATGCATTTAATTATATTGTTTACTGTCAACATTGCAACTAGGATTTGTGGGATATCCTTGTTTTGACAGTTTATTTATTAGTTTATGAGGTTGGTTTGTTTGTTTGGTTGTAGTTGGTAGTAAAAATTCTCTGTCCACACGTTGTGTATATTTTAGATGTAATGTGAGCTGATTAACAGTTCAGTGTAGGTGGGGTCTGACCCGCTAAGACGCTCAGATTAACTGCGTGTGGTTCAGTACCTGCAGGCGAGCTGAGAGACCTCCCTGTCACTGTGGATTTACAGGCCAAACGTTTAACAAGTGATCCCTGGCAGTTCCCGTTCGCCCTCCTTCACTTCTGGGTGTGGTGTCCCTCCATCTGTTGTGGATGACTTTGCTCGCCTCGCGGCTCACGGATCTCTCAGGGTGTTGTCAGAAACAGTGGCTGAAGTCACCATCTGCTTCCAATTACAGTATGACAATCTGCAGGCCGGCGTCCAAGATGCAGCTCGGTAAACTGCTGCAGCGAGCGTAGAGGAGCCAGAGGAAAAAAGGAGGCAGAACTTGGATCTGACTTAAACTGTGGCTGAGCTGAGTCACTGTAGCCGGCAGAGACGTGGAGCCGGCCTTCACTTTTTCATTACTCTGTGGATTTTTTTCTCTCCTCACTGGTTTTGTCTGGAGGACTAACAGCAGCTTCCAGTTTTAGGTTTGGAAACTTACGTCTCTGGTAAGACATGACGGACTGCTGTAGCACAAAAGGATAAATTTATTTCTTTTCAACAAACTGGAGCGGAAAAAGGTTGGATTTTTTATGAGAGATGTTGAGACTTTATTGACTTTTTAACATTTCTTGCGTTAATCTTTTGATAGTAAGTGGATGTTGCATGATCCTACAACCACTTAAACAAAGTGCTGCATGCCACAGATGCCTAAATATACACCTTCTTAGATTACTCTTTTCTAATGGAAGAGAGAACAATCTAAGTCTCCGATAAGAGCAGTTGAAATAGTAACCACAATGTTGATGTTGTGGGAAAAGCTTTTCAAGAACTTCCTGATCCCTTCAGCCTGGAGAACTTCACCACTTTCTTTATGACTGACTCTGACTTTATGAAAATGGAGGAGCAAAAAGCCATCCTAAAATATTTCAGGATCCTCACGGAGGAGCAGAATGAGGACATGATGCAAGGAGACACCGAGCTGAGCTTTAATGTAAAGAAAAATGGAGATGTGATTTTTGATGATGCTCTGGAGAACAGTATAGATTTCTCATCCTATGTTATTTTGCCTCTTGAAGGAGAGAAAATCACCTCCAACTCAGTGGGACATTTAACTAAGAGAGAGGCAGGAAATGACTCAGACATGACAGAGGAGGAGAGGAATAATTTCAACCTAACAGAGCAGCAAAGCGAAGCTGTAAATGCTGAAAATGACTCAGAGAAACAGACCTTTGCAACAAATCAAGAGCAGAATGAGACGGCAGACCAACACTGGGACAAAGTTAAATGTTGCAGCAGCGAGGGTTGTCACATTTTAGCTGATGAATGTCCGTTAAATGAAACCACTGCAAAATGTCAACACAATTCAAATGACTGCACAAACACAGAGTGCGACTGTGTTGCACCAATCGCTGTCAAGCAGGAAGATTTTGTCACAAGTGTGTCTGATTCGGATGAAGGTTTTGACTCCAAGGAATCTGTGAAATCTGCAGAGGAACATGTTGATCTGACAGCAACATCAACATCGGAGCGAACTGAAGGTTCTCATTGCTTTAATAATGATGATGATGAATAGGAAATGGCGGGTTCACGGGTGGAGGAAAATGAAGAAGAAAAAATAGATGTACTTCAAGACTCTTTCCCCCAACCTTCCAGCCCCGTAGACAAAGCAAATATTTCCATAGTACCTGCAGCCGAAGCCAGCAGCCCTCCACCTGGATCCACCTCCAGCAGAGCCACCCTCTCCCCAAGTTCCCCCACAGACAAGCAGATCCAGCTCCCGGCCCTCTTCAGTGGCCTGAGGGTCCTCAGGAAGGGGGTGGTTGGCCCTGAGCACGACACCGTTGCCGAGATCAAACCTCCATCTCAAGGAGCGAGGAGGGAAATTTTCCCTGAGAAGCAAGTGGACACTAAAGTTCAGGGGGGCTTCCTGGACCAGATCTCCCAGCTGCTGAGCCGGGATAAGAAAGGAGAGGAGAAAGAGGAGAAAGAGAAAATGGAGGTAGAGGAAGACCAGGATGATGCCAATGAGAAGGATGAGAGAGAAGAGCTTGAAACAGAGGAGGATGCAGAGGTTACATTTGAGTACAACCCCAAACCTTCTGTGTCCAGTGCAGAAGCAGCGTTTGATGCCTTCAAAGCTTTCTTCACCCCAAAGCCTCTGAAGAAAGACCCAGCAGAGAAAGTGGACCTGGAGGCAGTGAGGAAGAAGATAAGAGCGGAAAAAGATGTGCTGAGAGCGCTTTTTGAGAGAACATCCAGTAAGACGCCAGAGAAAAGAGACTCACCTGAGTGCAAAGTATGAATTGTGTCTGAAGCAATCATGAGATAATCACTTTTTATTGTGGGACTTTAGCTTCACAAGAACTTTTACTTGACAACTGTCCTTTATGTAGAGACATAGAAGTTCTTTTTATGACTGAATCTGTTGTCAAACTCTTGTTTTCCCTTTAGTCAGAAGCATCCACCCCAGGAGAGGGAGAAGAAAGGACTCCTGGTCGTCTTCAAGCCGTTTGGCCGCCACTTAAAGAGGAAAAAGTTGGGCTGAAGTACACAGAAGCAGGTACCAAACACATCATGCACATTTATTTTTGTGTTATTTATTCACTTTTTCACTTATTTTGTTGTGTTTACAGAAATTTTTAACCTCATTCTTTCAGATTGCACAGATTCCTCAGTTCTATGTATAAAAAAAATGAAATTAACTAGAAAATAACCAGTTTTTTCTTTTCTAAAATGAGAACTTCAGTATGTTGTTAAGATGCCATCATGCCAATTTGAGACAAAGCAGTAGCAGCAGTAGGAATGTTTGCTCTGTCGTATAACGTGATGGATGTAATATCAAGCTTCAATGCTACTGTAAACACAACTCCACCCTTTGTGTGTTTTGATAGCAAACCAGTCTGTTAGACTGCAACACCTCCCTCAGTTTGGCAACACAGTATTTTTTTTTTTGCTCACACAGTTTAAAATCTTAAATGTTTCGTGTTCTGCTGCCTCCTAGTGGTAGGATTGTGGCATGAAGACAGCAGTGCACGCTGAGGTGACAGTAATTATACTTTCTGTCTATCCTAAATAAGCTCAATTTTGCAGCAGATAAATGCTCTTATAAATAATCCGCCTTAGATACAAACTAAAGCCTAAGAGCATTGTGCGTTAGTGTCTCTGCTGCCATCATCTGGTAAAGTAGAGTAAATCCTTTAATACCCCTCAGCTTCCTGCAGTGGTGAAACATGAATTTGATTTGTTATGCAAAATTAGTCACAGTTTTCAAGCTCCTCATGGTTGTTGTAATGCTGTTCGTCCTCGGCTTGCACTCAGCCACGTCGCTAATATACTCATCACGCACAAGGAAGCGCTCTCAGGCACCACAGCTGTAATAACAAACATCTGTTGTGGTACAAGAAAGAACACAAATCTGTAATAAAATCCTCTCTTTCATTGTTTCACTGCTGTTTCCTCTCAGAGCACCAAGCTGCTCTCCTGCAGCTGAAGAGGGAATGCAAAGAGGAGCTGGAGAAGCTGCAGGTCAGTATGAAAGATAACGGTGAGCGGTTCAATCCTGGCTGCTGCCACATGCATGAGGAATGCTAACAACTTTATTCATGCTTATTTGCTTTCATGCTGAGAGTTACAGGAGATGATTGATGCCACTCCTGGCTGCACTGTAAATATAAAGCTGAAACCAGCAAACAGTTAGCCTAGCTTAGCAGATAGACTGAGCAAACACAGGGATACAGCTGGGTGGGGTCTGTCCAAAGGTAACAAAATCCACCTGGCGAATAAAAAATGAATGTAAATGTTTAGTTTGGTTTAAAGGGAGCTTTTCTATTGAGAATCATTACAAAATGAGATCAGATCAGAAATTATAGATGAGAAGATTTTGGAAAGTACCCTCATTGATACTAAAACATCCATCGCAAGAGATTTCCAGTTTATTAAAGATGAACAGGTGCTTAGTTCTTTGACTCAAATGTTATAATAATACACTGATAACATTTTCAGGAGGACTATGGTAAGGAACTCTCCAGACTGAGGGTGGAAAATGAGGACAACATCATCCGTCTGGAGCTCACAGTGGCCGAGCTGCAGGATAAACTGTTCCAGGTCGGAACCAGCCGACGTGGGGAACTCAAAGATGTCGCAGTATCAACACGGGACGACTATTTACACAGATCCTTCCGCACAGTTTGCATCCAGACGGACAGGGAGACGTTTGTTAGGACTCCTGAGGATGGAGAAGGTGCAGGCGCCGGCCCTCAGCAGCAGAAGTTTGCCCCCAAAAAGCTGGATCTTACCTCCATCAGCCTCAACCTCGCTGGTCAGAGAGACGATACTTTGTCTCTATCCTCATCACATGACCCTCTTCCTCCATCTGAGGCCACGCTACCTCCATCAGAACAACCACCCACTCCACCTCAGACAACATACCCAACCAAAACAGCCAGTCTACCTCCACCTCCTCCTCCTCCGCCACCACCACCATGTCCGTCTGCTCCCCAAAACCACATGCAGCCATCAAACGGCCCTCCACCACCTCCACCTCCGCCCCCGCCTCCTCCATCCACACCAGGCTTAGCTCCACCACCTCCTACTCCTCCAGGTTGGGGTCTAATTGTTGATAAACCTCCCAGGAAACCAGCGGTGGAGCCATCGAAACCAATGAAGCCTCTTTACTGGACCAGAATCCAAATCCAGGACAACAAGTAGGTTCACAGATATTCATTTAAATCAAGAAATACTTCAATCTGACAAAAGAACAACAGAGTAAACTGAGGTAAATAACACTTATTTTTCTCTCCCCCTCAGTAACAACACGCTGTGGAACATTTTAGAAGAACCAGACATAATTACCACCAGCGAGTTTGAGGATCTTTTTGCCAAAACCACCACACAGACCAAGAGGAAGCCGCTGTCAGAGGCGTTTGAGAAGAAGGCCAAAACCAGGAAGGTAACACACAAAATCAACTAGAAACTCTATGCAAAACAAACACTTCAACTTTTGAGTTTATCTGCAATATGTCACTTGTCCACCAGAGGGGGTTAGATCCATTGTGTTCACAATCATGAGTGCTGTCAGAAGAAAGACATACAAATCAAAACTTAGACACAACAATGAGGAAATAAAAGCTTTTTTAAAGGGCAGAGAATAATAACAAAGACTCTCCCCATGTTTTAGGCTTATCTTTTCCTTCTTATGTAACTGTTTATTTATCTTCATCTGTCCAATTTTATATAAAACTGACAATTGTCATAATTGACTTTATTTCACCAGAAATACACTCTTCCACTGTTCTGTGCTTCTTTATTAATTTCCTCCAAAATTCTGAAACTCTGATTGGCTTTTGAGATTTATTTCCCACCCTTTTTATTTATTTGCTGCTGTTGCAAGCAGTGAGGCACTAATGCTACATGTCTATTTATATTACACCTCTAGCACAAAGATGGGGACAATGAGAAGGAAAATGGCATTAAATAAAAAGACAAAAGAAGATCCTGTTTGTCATCCCTTACTGTCACTTAGCATGTGACAGCTCCGGTTACAAAGCAAGTAGTGCTAATGTATTTCTGTTTGCACTAATGACTCACTGATGGTTTTGTAGTGGTGAGGTGGTCATGGTTACAGAGTGTGTGTGTGCATGTGTGTGTGTCAGATCATTAAGCTGCTGGAGGGGAAACGCTCTCAGGCTGTTGGCATCCTCATATCCAGCCTCCACCTGGAGATGAAAGACATACAACAAGGTGAGTTAAAGAGTGTTTTGTACATTCAAATGTGTTAAGATTTCATAGCTTCAGTCACAGTTTATTTCCTCTCAGCTGATGATTTTATCATGACTGCAAGATGAAATCAAGTGGGACTTTTTTAAAATGCTCACATATGATAAATGAATATATTTCTGAACTTTAGAGTTAATACGAAGATTGATTATTATTTGTCATTTAAAGTGAAGTAAATAAATAAAATGTGTTTTTCTCAGGCTGAGATTTTTCAGTGTTACGGTAGTTATTTATCTTTAAAAGTTGCAAACAAACGTGCTTTTAAATGTCTTTAAAAGTTTGAACATGAGAACAAAAACACATACAAAAGAAAAAACAAAACAGTAGCCATATTCCTCTGTACCCTTTTGGTATTTTCTGAACATGGTGGAATGTATCTATGATCGTTTTATTTTTTATTCCCTTGGATTGTACCGCGCAATGTTGTCCCGGACCTCATTTGTTTCTGTTTTATTTTGCAGTGAAAACTGAAAAAATAAAAGTGTTTAAAAAAAAAAGAAAAAACAAAACAAATCTGTAAAGGCAAAAATTGTTTGCAACTTGCAATCATCAAATACATCAGAAAAATATTTAATCCTAAATTTTTGCTTCAGTGCTCAAATAACCAATTTAACTCTGAGCTTCTCTGATTTCCACCTCTAGCCATACTGACAGTGGATCCCTCTGTGGTGGACTTGGAGACCATTGAAGCACTTTATGAAAATGTAGGTGTTACTGCAAACTTTACTGCCATTTCACCACAGGTTCGGTTGTACAATTGTAATCTCATTTTTATGTTTTCTGGTGTCAGAGAGCACAGCCGGAGGAACTGGAGAGAATCAAGAAACACTACGAGACGTCAGAGGAAGAAGAAGTTAAACTGCTGGACAAACCTGAACAGTCAGTATCTCATCTGCTGAATATTTAGAGGGTTTTTTGTGTGTGTGACTGTTTGTGTACACTGAGGAGATAAATACCAGGCCTGTGTATTGTGTTTGACCTCTTTCAGCAGATTTTTTCGCAGTTTTAACTCTTTCTGTCGACATGTTTGTGCTTCAGGTTCCTGTATGAGCTGTCTCAGATCCCAGACTTCGCAGGCAGAGCTCACTGCATCATCTTCCAGTCGGCCTTCATCGAGGGAATCGGGTCCATCCAACGCAAGCTCAACACAGTCTCATCTGTCTGTGAGGTAGCAAAATATGAATGCGTGTAATTCAAAGGTTCGGTGACGTGTGATATGAGGCTGACCTAACCATGAAACTAGCTGATCCTGTGTCTGTTCTCTGATTTTTAAAGGCTCTGCTGGACAGTGGAGGTGTGAAGGGAGTGTTGGGACTGGTGTTGGCTCTGGGGAACCACATGAACGGAGGAAGCAGGGTCAGAGGTCAGGCCGACGGCTTTGGCTTGGAGATTTTACCCAAACTGAAGGATGTCAAGAGCAGGGTAAGACCTCGATGCCCGTGTGGAGAAGCAGTGTCTCTCTCAGAGGCCACTTTATCCCTACCTGTCATTACACAGTAAAAAACATTACAAAATGACAATAATATAGATAACTAGGGATTAATTAAAAGTGTCAGAAGTGAAAGTTTGCTTTGCACATTTGCACAACATTTCATCAGCTTGTATGAACTGGATTTGTTCTTTAACTTAAACACATGTGAAGTCGGTTTTAGTGATCCTATTTACACCTTGCATGCAGTATCACTATCATTATCTTTATAGAGATAACACATTCATTTTATTATTTTATTGAAGGTACTGAATATGACAGTGAACTACCAGCCTGCATACCAAGATTGTACTTTTTCTGATATAGTTTTGATGAGTCTCCTGCATTTCTTCTCAGGACAATCGTATCAACCTGGTGGACTACGTAGTGTCATACTACCTGCATTATGTGGATAAGGTACTGCTACCTGCTTTCTCTCTCTGACATGTTGTTGTTGCTTGTATGCTCTACTCTTCATGGCGCTGAAGTAAATATATTGTTTTCAAGTGAGTTTTTTCAATCTTTGTTGGTATTTGTAAAGTTAATGGAAGAAAAGTGCTTTTAAACTAAGAACTGCAAGACAAAATGGGTTGTAGTAGGGGTAACTGAAGGACCAAACTTCACTATTGTGTTATTGTTCATTTCTTTGTTTCTAATTCAGTCATAGTTCAGAGATTTCTCAGTCTCTGATTCAACATTAATGTTTTAATTTTGATTGTATTCCACCAGAACGCCGGAACGGACAAGAGCATGTTCCCACTTCCTGAACCTCAGGACGTCTTCCTGGCTGCACAGGTCAAGTTTGATGACATCAACAGAGACCTGAAACAGCTTGGACGAGATCTGACAAGTATGTGAAGTCACTACTACAAAAATGATCTATTTCAGCTCCTTTTTTTAAAAAAAAGACTTGAAAAAAAACAAAACTGCCAGATTAATGAATGTCAGGACTCTCCTCCCACTCTCAGTTCAGGATATCAGGTGGTTGCGGCCATTCCCCAAAACATTAGTGGTGAGCCTCTGTGTCCATGTTGATCGGATGAGCGGATTAGTTCTCTTGTGGGCATTTTGTTGCGTGCTTTTGTTTTAAAACCTCAGCCAGCCTGTGTAATTTTATCCCTCTGACTTTTAGAGGTTCCCACAGACCAAACCTCGGCCCAGTCTGGCATCGTTTTTCCTCAGACACCCCTCAACCAACGCAGCTCACCACCCTGGTTTCCCATCACCGGCCCCAGCCACTGAGCAACTGTTTACACACAGAGCTAAAGGCCTGCTTCTTTGACCAATCTTAAGCTAGCTAAAGCCCCCAAACAAAGGATTTCCTCCTGTCTTTCTTGTCCTTTTGGCCTGTTCTCTTCTCTCTCTAAGCGTGCCCATATGACGCCATTCAGCGTGCCAGCCAGTCAACCCAGACAAATCACAATGCTTACTCTTACGTGTTTACGTTTGTGAGTGAGCACATTGTTGTATCCCTATGTATACAAGTGTTTTTGCCCGCGTTACAGAGCGCGCTGTATGTGCGTGTATTCAGAGACTAGTAGGAGTCTCGCTGCTGATACTGGCCTGGCGCCTTTCAGATCCAGCTTCTAATCCTCCTGCCCATCAGATCTCCCATCGTTGAGCCTTTGTGCCCCTGTCGCCAGCGCAGGGAGACCATAGCTTCCCACTTATGTAATCTCCAGACCTCCAGTATCTGTAGTGTATCTGCACGGGCCTCTGCAGAGACGCACGGATCCTTAAACTGCCCGGCTGTATCACCTGGGCTCCAGTGTGGCCCACAGATGTGAGCCACAGATAGCTTTCTTCACCTCTCAACACAGCTTTGTCTTATCGACCCGTCTGCCCAAACCAGCGTGCAATCTGGATCGCCCGTCGCAGGTTCCTTTTGTTCTGCCTGTTTGAACTGCCCTCATGCCTGCGTTTGCTGTTGGGTTGGTACAACATGTTTCCCAACACAGTTAGAGTGAGATCTGTTCCTCTTAAGTCATCCATGTTGCCTGTGGAGGGAAATGAGATCTACATACTACATTAGGTACATGAGAAAGATGTCATCTATTAGCTTAGACACTAAAAAGTTTGAAATTCGTTCAAATTGGAACAGAAAACTCATTTATCTGTGGTGGTATCTCACCGTGCAGATTGGGTTGTTTTTGTCTAGATTTGCAGATAATCATCCGTGGGATTTCTTCCTTCGAGCCATTACAATAGAGGTGGATAGACTTTCGTCTGCGCTGCTCTCAGCATTAAAAAATTACATTTAAAAGTTCACCAGCAATGCATTCTCCCAGAGAGTTTTCACTGGTTACTCATTGCAACACACAGACTTTGCTTTACAGGATTTTTGATACCTAAATTGATTGGTTTTATTGATTAATTGGAGAGTTATTAAACATGAATCTGCTCAAACAAATAACATAAACATAAAAAAGGATCAATCAGTATCAAACAGTAATGAAATTTTGTACATTCATGGTACCAAGAGATCAATCTCAATAACTTTGATAATTTTCTGACTTTTTCAATGCAAAATTTGGTGGATAAATACATATTTTTCTCATTTATAATGACAGTGGTTATCCCTTAACTTCATCTGGCACCAGCATCAGTTCAAAATTTAGTTTTTTCACTTTTATTCAGCTTTGCTTTCTGTTACGTGCTAATTTGCAAAATGCAAGCATTCTGACTCCTCTCTCTAATATGATAAAAATCCCTGTTATAAAGTATTAATTTCCTCAGTATGTAATCAAAGCTGTTATTTCAGTCCCACATTTGAAAGCACCACACTCCTCATCAGCCGGCTCTGTTTATGTGAAGGTCAATAACCCTCTTCAGTCCAAAAGAGGCAAACTTCTGTCGCTTACAAAAATCAGACAAAAGAAAGAAAGGCCCGTCACACAATGCAGAGAGAGATACCCGCCTCCACAGTTTACACAAATCCCCAATGAAAACAGTATTCTTTTGTAATCTTATCTGGGAGATGTCGATCGAGCGTTGGGGTAGGAGGGGCGGGGGCTCGGCTCCCTCTGCAGCCTCTATTTTGACTGGCTCTGCAGACTGGCTCCTCTGATCCACTGATTGGATGCAGAGCAACATGGAGCCCCAGACTGGCAGGGGAAGAGAGGGAGAGAGGGAGCTTGCAGTCGCCATCTCTGGGTGAATCTCAATAAGTCATATCTAAAGAGGAAGCGGTGCTGATAACCTCCTGCTCGGGCACAGGTGGAGCGAGTTTAACCCACAACTCTTAACTCTTTCCGTCTCTCTTCTCTTCCATCATGTTATGGTTTCGGATTAAAGCTGCAACAATCGAGTTTGAAGGGGATTTATACATTTAAATCTCAAATACTGGCCTTAACACAGAGGTTATGAGGAGAATTACACCACTTGTTACAGTTGTATAATGTCTTTGTTGACTCTGGGGGGGAGTTTTTTAAATTCTGAGGAAAATTACCCAAGGTGATGTCATTGTGATGTCATGAGGGTAGTAAGCTTGGATTTGCAGATTACATTTTTTTTACATTAAGCCCATTCAACAAACTAAAGCTGTGGATATAGAAAAAGTGGTGAATTTTGATAGCTTTAGTCAAACTAAGCTATGGCTCACAATAAGATATTATTAGCATAGTTAGCATGCTAATATGCTAAAT
>JAPZDV010000010.1:17468469-17515532 GCA_029814665.1 Acanthurus lineatus
TGATGTCATTGTGATGTCATATGGGTAGTAAACTTGGATTTGCAGATTACATTTTTTTTTACATTAAGCCCATTTAACAAACTAAAGCTGTGGAGATAGAAAAAGAGATGAATTGTGATAGCTTTAGTCAAACTTAGCTATGGCTCATATTAAGGGATTATTAGCATAGTTAGCATGCTAATATGCTAAATAAGACCATTTACATGGACAACATCATACCTGTCATCAGCAGTTTAGCGTTGTCACTGTGTGCATGTGAGCAGCTGCTTTTAGCAACTAGCTTAAAGCATCACTGCGCCACAGTACAGCGACACAAAGCAGCTAGCATGGCTGTTAACTCGTACCTTAGATTGAAGTCTGTGTCAACAAATGTGACCAGTCTTTTGTTAAAATGTGTTTTGTTTTGTTTTTTACATTTTTAGAAAGAGTCACAAATTTCTCTTACATAGATAATCTGTTAAGCAACTGATTACTTTTTGTTTTAACATCTCAGTGCATACAACCTGTAAACATTAATATATCCCGTATCCGGTTTTCAGTGAAAAGTATGACTTCTGTAACAGTTAACTAGCAGTTTCATTTCATATTTTCTCAATCAATCTCTTGTTCTATTTTTTTTTAAGAGTGTGAGAAAAATGTGCAGAAAGTTTGCACTGATTCTCCGGAGGAACACCTGCAGCCATTTAAGGATAAAATGGAGGCTTTTGTTCTCAGTGGTGAGTAGTAACAGTCATTTATAATACCTTATGACTTTAAATGATCAAATTTAAATGCATTTAGAGTTCCTAAAAGTTATCATCGTGTAATAGTTCATTATAGGAACCTGTCAACTGTTCATCAATTTCTCTCTGTCACATGCTTCATTAAATTAATCTATCCTCTCTTTTGGCTTCATGCTTGTACTGGCCTCAATATCTTTGTGTGTGTGTGGGTGTGTGGGTGTGTGTGTGTGTGAGTGTGTGGCAGATAGGATGAATTCAGAGTATCGGCTAGACACACAGATAATGATCACACAGACTTGGCAGTAACTGAGGGACTCTTGCCAGAGACACACAGTCACTGGGAAAATTTTCATCCAACTAACTAAAACATTGTTGTGAGGGTTTCATTTTGACCTATTTCTAAATAAATAACAACCCAACATGAGGGAAGAGAAAAGAAAAGTAAATTCCTGGCTTTACACAGGCATATAGAATATTTTCCAACCAGAAAACATAGGGTTTATTAATGTTAATAATATCATTTGTCCCTTGTGTGATTTTATTTCCTCCGATACAAAATCACTGCAGGCCATTTTTAATGTATCATTTGACCCTTTGAGGTTAGTATGAAACACATTTTTCCTATAAAAGTGCATTTGGTATTAAAAAAAAAAGTTTTAAGATGTTTAAACCTCAATAGTTACAAAAAAAAGAAAGTGAATATTACCACAAAAATATTTGCATTTATTAAAAAAATGGTTTAAAGCTGTACCAAAGATAAGTAAAATTAGATTTTCAGATAGATATCTGGAGTGATTTGCTGACTCAAACATTTTTCTGTCGCCTAAAGCAGAATCCCACAAAATTACCAGGAAACAGACCCAGGCGTTAGTGTGATTGTCATTTTGTGATAATAGCAATACAATTTGCATGTGTAAGAATAGCTCCATTGTTGAATACCTGACTGTGTAATTGCTGTTTAGAAGAGATCAAATGATTGTCTGGCTCCATTCGATATTATCATCATCATGTAAGAGACATATTAAAGTATATATCACCAAAGTCTCCACAAGGATTTTGAATGTTTTAAATAAACATGATCTTTGTTTCTTTTTTGGAGGAGAGCCTGTAAACTGTTTTCTTGTGTTTCTTTGCAGCACGAAAAGAACATGCAGACGCTTCCTATCAGTTGATGACTGTACAAAAAAGGTCAGAAAATTAAATAATGTTGTAATTTTGTGCCCATCATAATAATCTTTGTTCAATTTGGTTGTTAAATTGGTTGTTAAATTCGTCATCAACTTGTTTCAAAGCAGTAGTAGCTGTCAAATTAGTTAAATTGTTCTTCATATGAAGCCACCTCTGACAGTTGGTTAAGCTAGCAGCATTAGCTAGCACTCCTAGCTAGCAGCTAATAACAAAACACTAACAATAATCTCAAAATAGCTGTAATAGAAACAGTACCTACATTTAATTCTTTACAATGGGTAACTGGGGAGTAAATAAAAACATCCTTGATGGTTTTTGCCTTTTCATATGTTTATAGTAACAAAATGGTGGATGTAACAGTGTCAAACTGCTAATTAGCTTTGCTAGCAGTTGCTAGTTAATGCTACTAGCAACTGAATGTTCAACTGAAACCAACTGCTGCAGACAGAATCAGAGTTGATATGAGATTTGATTAAAGCAAGTGAACACTTGATTAATTTTAACTCTTTTAACTTTTTTTTTTTTTTTGCCTGTTCAGTTTTCAGGATTTGGCTCTTTACTTCGGACTGAAGCCCAAATCAGGAGAAAAGGAGGTGACCGCTGGCTTTTTCTTCATGCTGTGGTTTGAGTTTTGTGCCGATTTCAAGGTCAGGTGGAAGCGGGAGAACAAGAACATCTCTAAAGAGAGGTATGGAGTGATCCACCATAACCATCATTTGTAAAAAGCATTTTATTTGGTATTGAAAAAGAGTCCAGTTCAGAATTTGAATGATAACAATCTCTTAAAGATTTTGTCATAACCAAATTATTAAAACATTAACATGTCACTGCCCATCGAGCTATTATTTCTTTGGAGGGACAAACCAAGGAATTGAAGGTAATATTGTGTAGGAAAGGAAAATATTAAAGAAGAAAGAACAATGTTTTTTTTTAAATTATTGAACTGACCTTGTTTTAATTCTAAACTTATTTAATTTTGTTAAGTTCTATAAAGCCATTACATGGTTTAATTGTACCTCTATCTTGGACTAGTTTTCTGGTAATAATGATATTGAATTATTAAAATAACTTCTTAATATACATGTCAGCGTTTTATTAAACCGTTGAACTTGACTTGCTGTTTTTGCAGATTAAAAGAGGCTCAGTTGTCAGTAAAGAGGATCACAGGAGAAAAGAAGGTTGAGACCAGAAAGACAAACCCTAACAGTTTGGTAAGAAAGGACTCAAACAAAGACTTCTGCTTTGTGTGATTCCCTTTGTGAGTAAACATATACCAACAGATATGACCTACACCAGGGGCCTCATGACAGAAACTTTGCTCATCTAAATTTACTTTTTCATCTCACTGTAAGGTGACATTTAGAATTTTTGGTATTTCAGAAACATATTTCCCAACTTATCATAGGATAGGAATGTGGCAATAATAGAGCTATTCTACTTAAAGAATTTCCTATTCCTGTTTCCAGGACAAGTAATTAGGCTTCTAGTATTGAGTATTAGTATTGAGACCTCAGGTTTTGATCATCCAATGTAGATAAAAACATGCACACTGATAAATTTACTTTGTTTTGCTAGAGGTTTTCTGCTGTGTTTTTCTTCTGTTAAATCCAATCCTTATTTTCTCCCAACAGAAAGAGCGACTGCGCCAGAAAGAAGCCAATATGTCTTAACATTGAGAGACCCAGGAGGTGTAAAAATGCTAGTAACACAGCCATCCTAGCCAAGCAGGATCAGACTGGATGTATACGATGAGACCAAAACAATATTTCCATGAAGAACACAACATGCATTTTTTACAGAGTTTATTTATCTGTTATTCTCACACATCCATGGAGTGTTTGCATTCATAAATTGACAGCTTTGTGTATATAAATTGCTGATTAAAATGTATTTAAATTTAGACATTTGAAAAAAATCTTTTGTGCAATATTTAGAAATTGTGTAAAGCTTCAACTGTGCATAGATTCTTACATTGCTCACATTTTGCATTGATTCTGACGTGAAAATCTAATCTTTTCAAAATAAACTCACTGATCAGAAAATACGGTTTCATAGCTTGGAAGCAGTTTTATTTACAAGCAACTTTACAACACACAACACAAATATTATATACAGTCATAAAATGAAGTGGCATTTAGCAGTGCAGGTTGTAAATATAATCTCTTTTTCATGACAGCCTTCAGCTTTACATCCCACACAGTGGAAACAGTACAACCAACCTGATCCTTTGTAGATGTGTCCCTATACTTTCTGATATGTTACAGATTGCACATCTGTCAACCTGCATATTTGCTACAAATCTGACATTATAAATTGTTACAAACCACCCTACTGTAAGCTTAAACATGTACTTGTTTGCACACAAAGTCATGAGTTAATTAAACCCTGAACTGCATCAAAAATCTTTTCCAAAAATGGTGATGCACACTTAAAAACTGACTTTGTGGGAGCAATGACTTATAATTTACAAGAAATCCATGATAAATGAGTAATAAATGATTAATTTCAGGCCATGGTACCTGAATCAGCCGCTCATGTATAATATTTGTCAGCAAAATTAGTGGAAATTGCTGCCTATTATTATGATTTTTTTTAAAAAAGGCTCAGGTAGGTTCCTCACCTTCCCATTCCCACTTCCTTCTCATGTGTCCTTTAAGCAAAATACCACTTTCTGTTTATTTAATTTTTACAAAGCTGCACTTTACCTTTATGAAAGAGGTTAGAATTGACCTGCATGTGTTAGTTTGCTTCTAATCCGTGTCTATTGTTGTGCAACGGCACAGCTTTACGCGCTGGATCCGTTTCTTCCTGGTGCTCGGTGTCTGACCCGGGCAGAAAAGGGTGTAAGTGACGGTGCTGAAGGTTTTGGGTTTGCAGGTGGAGCAGGACTGAAAGGCGCCTGCCTCCTGGTAATTGTGCCGCGGGATGTAGAAGGAGTTGCACTGTCCGTAACAGAACCGGTTAATGATGGTGCGGCTCAGGCAGCCCTCCTCGTGGATGGTCTGCTTGAGCGGCTGCGTCTTGCACCAGTCCAGCCGCAGGTACCGACGCTCCGTGACGTGCAGCGCTTCCTGACTGGACTCCAGCACCTCGTCGGTTGAGGTCGCAGGCCCCGTCCCGCGAGAAATTAGTCCACCGATGGCGGGTTGTTGGCATCTGTCCGTTTCGCTTGGGTTGTACTTGTTTGGGTGCGGGAAAGCGCCTTGAAAGGTGTCGGTATCTGTGCTTCCCAACGGGCTGAGCAGCAGCGCCAAAACTGCTGCAAAGATCAGCACTGATGTTGTCTTCATCATGAAAGCTGAGAAGGGGAGAAATCATAAAGGTCAGTATGTGATGGAGAGAGGTCAATGGATTCGTATTATAGATTTTACGCACAACTTTTACGCGCGCATTACGCACTAAAAAGGATTTTTTTTTTTAAGTTACAAAGTTGAGTTACCTGTTGTTTATTTAAGCTCCCCTCAAAAAATCTTGATCCTGTTGGGTAGTTTCTAGCCTTTCTTTTTCGGGTCTTGTCTCCTCTGTAGTTGTTTAATGAATGGCACACCAAGGGCTTTCCTAAACTGTCTTGAGCTCCAAAGCTTCAGCAGAACACGCCCCCCCAAAACAAACCTTCATTGTAACTTTGTCTCAAAGAGTGAAAAAAAAACTGACCCTAGACTTTGTCAATGCAGGTAAATAGTTTATTTGACTTAACAGAACAAAATCTTAACCATTTTTGTCAAGATGGATTCGATGCTGCCTGTAGAGATTTGTATTTCTTCAGTATGGTGACATTAATGGATAATAATAGGAATAAGACTAACCTTATTTACCATGCTACAGTGACAGTCGTCCCTCATATGACAAAGCAAAGCTACAACCATGTATAATTAACTTCTAATAATAACATATATTTAATTTTTACTTCAAGACACAGAGGTGATTGACTGGTTTCATGAAGATGTACAAAAATTAAGCCTCAGAAACTCGATTTTCAGTAGATTGATCTGTACAGTCATGAGCAATAGTATCTCTCTGATTCAACATACCTCTGAATCAATAATATCTTTATACAACTTCTTATTACAATAAAGTTGAAGGTATATAGTACACTCAACAGTCGAGTTTTTAACACATTGTATTTTAGCATTTTGGGCTAAAAATTGGCTGATATAAGTGGACTGAAAACAATTTTCCCCTACAAATGGTCTTGAGCTTGAATATTCTAATCAGATTTCCCCCGTAAAATAGATATTTAGCTCACAACTGAGGTTAACACTCTATTGTGCTGTAGGTCTACCAGAGCTGTTTTCAATGAAGATCTTTCTCAAATGTATTTTAAAGTTTGTTGGAAGGGTTTTTTTCCTCTCTCAGACAGTCTTTCAAGCTCAAGTCTCAACATTTTGCTTTTTCGAGCTTTGAGGTTCATTTTTGAACTTCAAAGCAAGTCAAGTCGATTTATATAGCGGCAAATCACAATATAAGTTGTCTGATGGCACTTTACATATAGAACATGTTTAGACCGCACTATAATTTACACAGACCCAACAATTCCCCCATGTACAAGCACTTGGCGACAGAAGAGAGTAAAAACTTCCTTTAAGGGGCAGAAAACTGGAGCAGAACCAAATTCAGCAGAAACTATCAAAAGAAATGTCAGTGTAAACTTAAACCTACTTGATGTTTATGAAGCTTTGAGCTTCGGAAACAACATGTAATTTCAGTTTTTGTGGCGAGGTTCTGCATTTTCTCAGTCATGAGCTGAAAATTGTCCCTCCTGATGACAGATGAGTGTCAGCATTTCAACAAAGCCCTAAAATTTTGTCTCCATGGGCCAAGCTCGTAGATCGTGATGCTTTATTAAAGGCAGGTGCACAAATTAAACCCATATGTTAGAAATAAAAGCATCAGTTTTAAGAAATATGCTTAAAAATACTGTGTTAAAAACTCTTATCTGAGTGTACTTTAATATTACAGTGAGTTCTGCAGGTGCAGGAGTTTAGGTTGTGGATTTGCTGGCAGCAGAGACGGTCGGTGCCTCTTCATCCTCTTCCTCTGAGAAGTGAGGAACAGATTTTTTGGCAACCACATTGTCCAGCCTCTGGCCCATCAAATATGGGTTGACACTCTGCAGGGAGGCAGAAAAAAAACATCATTATGTATGCTGCAAACAAAAAGACTCTACATCGCACCCTGTAAAAATATGAAATATAAAAAAAAATGTGAATTTCAAAGTGAGATTCTTATTCAAAAAGCATCACTTTACATCTGAGGCAGTGAATTAAAGAGTGTATTTCTCCCTTCATGGGTAAATTTAAGAGCTGTTGATGTGGTTTCAGAAATAAAACTGCAGAGTAAAGAGGGAAAAGACAGCAAACACTGTACCCTTTTTCTTCTTTTTGGTCCTCCCTTCAGTTTTTGGTACAAAAGCTCCTTGTTCTGAAAGGAAATGTAGAAAAAACAGTTTTCAGACATTAAATCATGTATCCGTTGCCTTACAGCCAGTTCCTTTGTTCCTTAATTACAGTCAATAAAATGCTTGAATGCCTTTTGAGGGAGTAAAAACACTCAAAGGGATGATTCCTCTCAGGCCACACCGACCAGGATACAAGTTTAGTTTGATCTTGTAAATGAAAAAATCTTGTTTTCATTTTATTTGTTTGTCTTCGACCAAGGCTGTGACTGCTGTTCTGTTGAGACTGAAGCTACTTACACATGGACATCCAATCTCAGCACTTCCTTGCAATATATCTAATTTCTTGTGTTTCGGATATTCCAATTATTACTAAAAATGAAAAGCTGAAGAGTGGAAAACAGGAGAACTCTGAGCTAATGAGGCATTTTTGCCTGGTATTAATATTTTGATCATATTTTATAGTCATTTAAATGGTTGTTTTAATTTGAATATTTTTCATTTTCTGTCGTTTGGACAAAAACAAAGACATCTGAGCTCTGGAAACTATGTTGTCCACCAGTAGTGAGCATTTTTTAAAATCTTTTGATTGATCTTTAAATTAAAATGATAATTAACTTCAGTCATACTCACCCACTTTGCCAGTGCTGGGTAGTCGTGCTCTGGGTCATATAGGTGCTGATGTTTCTGAAACTCTCTGCTAAAGTCAGCTGTATCCGGAGCATTTTCCAAACAGCCGTCTGCTGCTGTGAATGTGACAAAACCAAAGAAGATAATGCATCAATGTATGACTGATAAAAACCTGAACGATTAATAAAGAAATGGTTGACGGACTAATTCCTATCACTTTGTCTTTCAGACATTTATTCCATTAACATCCTTGCACATTGTTTTTTTACAACATTTTTATTGTTTTCAAACTAATTTGTTTGCATTTTGATAATTAATATATTTGGAAAACAACTTTTTTTTACCGGTCTTTCCCAGGGGACAGGGGTTTGGAGGGTCAGGGTATCCGTGATCATCACTGAAGTCTTTGGGTACGTTGTCGCCTGTCAGCTCGGCCACAATGTTGGGGATGTTACCAAAGGGCCCGAGATGCTGCAGCCCTTCGTGAGCACCACCTTGTGGGGGAAACGAGCACTACAGTCACCTCATATAAACAAGAGAAACAGCACCACCAGCTAGTAAAAGCATCATTTTAAAAGTACAAGCATTAATAAAAATATTTATGCTATTGTAAATGTCATATGTGACTATATTTTCTATGTCAAAATCATAATTATATTTGAGATTTATTTCTTTTTGCATATCATCCCAGAGAAAAAGGTCTAACAATGCACAGTGATACATTCAGTGTTTGAATGGGCAAAAATAAAGAATGAATGAGTCTGATATTTATCTGTTTTGATATTGTGGTATATTATGCTATAACATTATGTGATCTGAAATGTTTTCATTGTGGCTGAAGGGAGTAGACATCTTTGAACTGGGGACACTGTGGCCTTGGCTGAAGGGAGTAGATGTTTTTGTCCTAGGGCCGCTTCCTCTTATCAGGAGTGGGAGTCCACAAATGCAGGATTCATAGAAAGGACAGTGGCTGATTGTTTTTCACCTGTTTAGAGTTGTATTCTTTGGGTATAATGAAACCTTTGCCAGGCCTACATAAGTGAAATGTTTGAGCTGTACGACAGAGATTCACACTGGCTTTGAATGCTCTTTCAGGTGGTCCGGGATGCCTGATCGATACTGTTCTTCTTTACAATAAACTTCTTTATATGCAATCAAGTCAGTGTCAACAGAGATTCCTTCATCAACATCTTTACAATATCATTACAAGATACCACAATAACTAATTAATTATGCCTTTTTAATGAACAGATGTCCAAAAATCTCTGAGTTAGACTTAAAGAAACTATGTTTTTCTATGACATGTATGACAAAAAATTGAATATATTTACATTTTGGACAGTTGAATACAACAAACGAGCAAATTTGTCAGTCTAGGCTCTGCGTAACTGCGATGTGTGTGTTTAACTTTTTTCTAACGTTGTGGAGGCAAACTGATAAACTGAAGAAATATTTGGCTGAAACGTGTCCTTAAATTTGTCCTCATCTCCCTTTTTTAATCCACGTTACATTTCTTGGTTTTATCTTCGTCTTTTAGCATAGACCTAAAGGACTTTAAAACGCTGAAAGATGCATCCAACATACCCTGTATGCTCTGGGGCCCCACGATGTTGGTGGCCTGGTGTGCGGGATACTCCACCCGGGGCCGAGCGATGCCCAGCTGCTCCATGACGCCGTGCAGGAGCCGCTGGATGTCGGCTTCAGACACCTGGTCCGCCGTGCGGGGACTGCGGGCTGGAGCTCTGCCGAGCTGCAGGCACAGGAGGAGGCCGAGCAACCATAACCGCACAGCCGAGCCCATCTCTGTCATCTACGGGGACGAAAACAAAATAGATATTATTGCACAAAAGATGGACAGGCGTGTTATCATGTGCAAACACAGCTGCCTTTCTCTGTCGACTCACGACAAGCTAATTAAATAAAAATGGCCCTTAGTATGGGAAAGATGATGTCATTGGATTTTTTTTTTCTGTCATCTCTTGAAATTGTTAATAGACACGGTAAAATACGTTTTCTGTGTGTGGAAAAGGCTAAATCTTTCGTGCGCCACTCATTGTAAACACAGCACGAACAGATCTATAAATAGCTTTCATTAAGGAATAAAACAAAAAGACAGCATAATTCATAACACAAATTGATTAAAATGCATTAATTTGATAAAACTTATGTGTTTTATTATAGAAAATAGCGCAAACAATGATAATGAAAGAATTAAGTGTATTTTTTCTTACCGTATTCGCGCTGATGGTGGAACCTGCCTGCTGCGCGAGACCTCTATCAAGCTCATCAGAATAAATACGTGCATTTCCGGTTTTCAAAATAAAAAGTTGTTCCACAAACAGGATTCAAAAGGGATTTCAGCATCTTGTTCTTGTCAAACGTCGCCGAAACTCATTCATATTAAGGTTTAAATACATAAATCTAAATGTTATTGTTTTCTTATTGCTCTAAAATACTTCCTTTAAACTTTTACCATTTTCTCAAGTTTTATTTTGAAGTACAAACAATCTATTTCCATCATCATAGCCGTCATTATGCAACCTCACAGGATGCGATCAGCCTCGCTTCACGGTTCAGATGCAGTTGCTAAGATACAAAAAATCCTCCATTCTCATTGGTCGTTAAATTGTGCCAATTATTAGCGCAGAACAACACTGCAGCGGTAAGAGGCACAAGTGAGTCTACATCACTAAAACAGTTTATTTTAGAGAAGAAAACCCATCTTCTTTGTAACTATCTACAGTAGGTGGGGTTTTTTGTGTGATAAATTATTTCATCTATTTTTATATCCATGTTTTTGTGTAATTTTCTGAAGCTTTATGGGGTCATTGAGACCTCTGGTGGTGATGTGTTATGCTGCCCATTATTAAATTTGTACTTTTATAACCCTATCTTATTAGTGCTGTGCTTATTTCTGACTTGTTAAACTTATTTTGCCAAGTGCTTTGTGGATATCCAGGCTCAGGGCATCTCTTTATGTTCACAACTGATATTTTTATGTTTAAAAAATGGTCATTTATTAATTATCTGCAGACATACTCTTTAAAAATAATCTTATATAGATTTCTGGAAGTATGAATTTTTAGATAGTATGAAGAAAATGTGAAAAATAAAAAGGAATTAGTTGGAAAAATAAACATTTATTAACTCAGTATAAAAGTATGGTGATACTTCATCCATACAAATCTTGCTGTGAAATAAATAATCAAATACATACAGCCTTTAAAATGTAAATGTTAAAATGAAACTTGAGTGATCTGATTTCAAACCTTTACTACATAAATAGAGACTGATTATGACAAGTTAGAACCTAAAATACTTCAGTAGCGTGGGTTAACCCACATTACCATTTCTCAGTATTAAAACACATTACAGTGAGGTGCGTCTTCTCCAGGGCGTGAGATGAAGTTTCCCAACACCAATCAGCACAGGAGAGCTTCCTGCATCTGATCCTCTGGTGAACCTATAGAAATAACCCAAAACTCAGATCTCTGAACATGAAAAAGTGGAAAAACTGAACAGAAAGTGTCAGATTATCCATGTTAGATCCCGAAGCCACTGAAAAACTGTCAACAAGACTGTAGAGTTTTACAATAAGTTGTTTGTAGAGTTCATGTTGATTTCTTGTCCAAGTCTCTACAAACCCTGCACATGTATTTCAACAACAGTGATTTTATTCTCATGGATCAGCTTTTGTACTGTATTATTCATTGTACTTTATGCAATAATTCATAGTTCTCAGATTTAAATTTTTTTTAAAATCACATATCCTAAAATCCCCATTAACCTGCTAACAGGTTCAACACTGTTAAGTAATTCTGTGAGATTAATTAGCAACATGCTGTTATGACTCACCTTTTTAATCTCTCTTGTTGGGTCTTGCATGCATCTTTGCTAGCATTGCTGGTACTGTCAGACAAAGCCCTTGCAGGACTGAAACCTTGGTCTAAGAACAATTAAATTTTTTTTAAAATCTGCTCAATTTTACATCCATACAGCATGTTTCTTTCTTTGTGTTGTTTTTACCTGTGCAGGTCCTAAACAGCATGACACTGGGGAAAGTCTCCAGGCCGAGGCTCCTCCTGAACTTCTTCCTGTCTCCTGCAGTGGACCCCTGTGCCTGCTCAGAGGCTGGAGGTCTGATCTTTGACCTCTCTTGAATCCAAGGCACCGTCTTCACTGACTTCATCCCTTTAAGTTTACAGGAAGATTAAATTACAAATAGCAGAAGAAGCTTTCAGATGAGGAAAGCTAATTACTAAGATACTTTTTGGCAGCACAAAAATTTTTGATAATGGCTTTAAATTTCTTTTACCTTTTAAACTGTGTCTCTTTTTAGGTCCTCTCTTCATGTCTTTCAGAGGATTGAAATTCATCAGAAACTCCATACTGTCCATCACAGCTTTAGGAATTACACCTAGCAGATATAACAAAGATCTACTGTAAACATCACATATATCATTAAATCTCTCAATTAGAATCAGTGTCAAGACAAATTAATTGATTTATTACCGAATAAGTGAGGGTTTTCAATAAAGGTGCGTAAGACAAGGACTCTGAGTTCAAGTCGTGCTTCAGACATCTCTGCCTTGTTGGGGGGAGGTAAAAGACACGGAGCAAAGACTGTGGCGAGGTTCGAGCTGGTCATCAGGTTTTCTGTGCATCTGACAGCATCACATAATGAAAAATACATGACATTTTTATCATTAGAATATAGTTTGATTGTCTCAGGAGAGTAGCTTCAAGTTATTTTATTTTATACTGTAAAATGAAAAAAGTTTGAAAGGATATAGTCTATAACTGTAAGATAATTATACTTCCTGTCACCTTAGTTAGACCGTGGGATATAAGAAAAATTGTCAGCACTACAAAAATGTAGCCTTTGTGCCACCTATGCAAACTATGGATCATATCCTGCAATCAAATACAGCTCAGCTTAACATAATCACACTTGAGGTCATCTTCACCGGGGCTCCAATAAAAGCAGACTACAAACTGTAATGTGCACATTCTGAAAGTTGTTTTTTAGCATCAAACCTCTGGTAGACTTTGGAGAGGAAGTCAAACAGGTAATGCAGACAGGAGGAGTTTCTTGCGGGCAGCAAACAGGACAGCAGCTGGAGGGCTGAGGTCCTGTCCTCCAGGTTGGGCAGCGCCTGGGCTTTTAGAAGAGCTGCATGGAGCTCAGAGGGGAACAACGGCTCCGGCAGCTCCCTGCAAAACTGTTTGATGAGAGTGGCCACGTCGTAGGGGAGGGCTGTGGATAGACAACTCTCACCCCCATTCAGCTTAGCCTGGAACGGAAAATTACATCTTTACAAAGCTACATCAAATACAATAAGTTATATGCAGCATCTCAGGATGTGTTTACTTTTATATTCTGTTGAGAGAAGTCTGTCAGGTAGTAAAGCAGTGTTTGTTCAAACCACAAGATGGCACCATTTCTCCAGTAGAAATTATATCAATAAAATCTACAAATCTTACCCTGAGGGTCTTAATGCGAGGAAGAGAGCCTGGTTTTCTGAACAGGCCTACAGTCCCAACACGCTCCAGAAGAAATGAACAAGCATCCACTAAAAAGCTGAGACAAACAGGTTACAGAGGGAAGATTAATCCCTGAGCTGTTATAAAATATATCATAAATTATCAAAAACATCTTAATCCTGCTGCTCTCACTCACCAGGGCACCAGTCCAAACTCAGGAATATATCGCCTTGGTAAATTCTCCAGAGGAACACCGAAGATCTTTGCTCCACCGATGAAAAGTCTCTCTTTCTTCCTCTCAAAGCTCCTCACAGTGATCCCGTGAAGAACTTGAAGATGAAACCGAATCACATTGTTGTCTGTAACCTTCATTATTTAAAAATCACCGTAAAAATGTCAAAAACTCTGCAGTTAAACAGCCTTTGACTGTTACACCATAATCTCTGTTACTAGCTGAGTGAAATCATCATTGAATGAAGGAGGCCAGCTTTATTATGCTCATCCACATCACCTGTGGCACAGGAAGTGAGGGAAATGTGTTGTGTTCAGGACACACAGGGAAGGTGGTTGATTCGAGCTTTCAAATTCAAAAATGAACTTCGGCTCTCAGTTTGTGTTTTTTTTAAACTTTTTCTTTCTCGTGGTCACAAAATAGGTAAATAATTTGCTGTGAAACACTTCAGAGAAGAAGCAATCACTTCAGATTATGTCCACACTAAGCCTGTTAAGTCCAAAAATGCTCAATTTTCTTTCCATCATGGCTCTTTATCAGTAAAAAGTCTATGTTTGTTCATGCTAGAAGTTTTAGAGAATGAATCCTACAATGGATAAATCTTAAAACATAATGATTTAGCCCTGTTACCCTAACTGTAACCCTTGACAGCTGTCCAGATGGCTGTCAATCAGCAGGCAAATTGAGGTCAATCAACCTGGTATTTTTATTGAACATCCAGACCTTTTCCAGTCAGTTTTGTGATGATCCAAGCCAGATGTTTATAAGGAGACTTTGAGAGACTTTCCAGAGTTGTGTTGTGACCAAACCTGGTGCTTTTTGAGGAGATGATGTCATAGCCTCTGAGTGTGTTTCTGGTGACAAATCCAGACATTTGAAAGCAAAACATGGTCTTTTCTTAACCCTAACCAAATAATTTGTGTCTAAATCTTACCAGACCTTTAAAACCAGATGTTTTTAAGTTTATTCTAATCCTAATAAACAGACATCTGTCCCTAAATTCAACCTAACCTTAACCACAGGAAGGTGTCATTTAAAAAAAACCCACAGAAAACATACACTGCCGATATTAATAGGTTGATTGTCTTGAGCCTCTCAATTCAATTTTCTGCATGATCTATTATGGTTGTTATTTCTGGTGCATTTTTCATAAAACTGCAACTGAGCACATGGAGGAGAGAAAGAGGACTAAAAGGTTAAAAACTCCAGCAATACTTTAAGTATCAACAATTGAATGTAAAAGAGGTGAACCCTAAGAGTTTTTGACCTTTTATGTGTGATTTAATATCAGCACTTGAGTTCAGTGCATCTAGCAAAATGGTATATACTGAATCAACAAGCACATTAAAATAATTTCATATGGTCATGGAAAATGCTCACCATCTGCATATTAAGACTCCAACACTTCAGGCTGTTACTGTTAAAAGCAACTATTTATTATTACAATAGCACATGTATATACAGCAAAAGGCACAGTAGAAACAGAGATATGGAAGGAGGGCTGGTGCAGTCGGTGTGGCAGTTTTTGGTGATAGCTGGAGATTTAGAAGCACTTCCTGTGGACGATGGAGGGGCCAGCCTCATCGTACTCCTGCTTGCTGATCCACATCTGCTGGAAGGTGGACAGGGAGGCCAGGATGGAGCCGCCAATCCAGACGGAGTATTTCCTCTCAGGGGGAGCGATGATCTGTGGGGAGGGAAGAAGAGGTGGAGGTACATGTTGTTACAAGAATGTTCTTTGCAAAATGCTCATATTAGGCACTTAATTTCAACTGGATTTAACCAGTTAGTGCTGGTTCAGATGGGCTCACCTTGATCTTCATGGTGCTGGGGGCCAGGGCAGTGATCTCCTTCTGCATACGGTCAGCAATACCAGGGTACATGGTGGTACCTCCGGACAGCACATTGTTGGCGTACAAGTCCTTACGGATATCAATGTCGCACTTCATGATGCTGTTGTATGCGGTCTCATGGATACCAGCAGACTCCATACCTGAGCAGTGAGAAGAGACACATGAGTTTTCATAAGACTGTAAATGTGTACTGGAACAGAAATTATTTTTTAAAAAAAATTGTAATAACTGTATTTATGTAGCACTTTTAAAAGAGACACAATGCTTAAAAATAAACAAGTACTAAAAATCAATTAAAGTTTAAATAATAGAACTCTGATTCAACCCAATCGGTAAGATAATCAATAAATTCACTTTTCTTTCCTATTCAAGTAAGATTTAATTAATGGTATAAAATTAAAAATTAGGTTAGAAGTATATACAAGGATATTTTTAAGTGTTGATTAAAGTACATTATTTATCAACAGTTGCTTTTTTGATGACATACTTTGCATCATTTCAAGTGCTTTTTTTTTTACTTTGCAGTCATTTATTATTTACACAGAGACCTCCACTGCTAACAAGAGGAGTTAGACTCAATGATAGATAAAATAAAGTTTAGACCACAGTTTAGCTTGTTATAAACCATTCACATGACATTATTATAATAATGATGCCTAAGCATGCAAAGGGTTACTAAAATGTGTTGCACGAGGTGCTTTAAAATGCCACACTAAAATAAAAAAAACTTTACAAAAATTATGGAAAATACTTTGTACAATTTCTGATTATTTTTAGATATTCCCTTTCTTAACATAGTTATGTGTGATTAAGTTTTCTTAAATTTTACATAATTTTTTAAATAAAAATATTTGGTATGATTAATAATGATTGTCACTTAATAATGATTTGGAAAAAAAAAAGATTTCTCCTTTTGGCCACTAGTTGGTGTGAAACTCACATGAATCAATTCACAATCATAAACTGTAAACATGATAATCATGTTAATCACATATAAAACAAGACTTGCATAATAACTGGTGTTTACACAGTGTAACTGTAGCTGCTGAGTGCTGGATCAGCTGTCAGGACTCACCGATGAAGGAAGGCTGGAACAGAGTCTCCGGGCAGCGGAAACGCTCGTTGCCGATGGTGATGACCTGACCGTCGGGCAGCTCGTAGCTCTTCTCCAGGGAGGAGGAGGAGGCTGCAGTGGCCATCTCATTCTCAAAGTCCAGAGCAACGTAGCACAGCTTCTCCTTGATGTCACGCACGATCTCACGCTCAGCTGGAGGGAGGAAATGTCACAGTTTAGTCAGCCAATCATTAACTCTGATTCATGCAAAACCTACAAACAGCTCTTATGCACCCTTTCTCTAATGAGGGGTTTTGTTGACATGCTTTACTTGAAGGCAAATGTTAGCCTACAGTTAGCTTAAAATCTAAGACTAAACATGTAAAACTCATGGTTCTAAAAAGTTTAATTCATATTGAAGAAACAAAACACAGACTTAATACACTCAGGAATTTTGGTGCTACTGCCTTACTTGTTTGGCTATGACCAGCAGCTTATATGCTAGTTTTTAAAGTTAGCTTAAGTTCGCTTGAGCTGGCAAACTTTTGATTTGTTGTTTTTTCTTACCAGTGGTGACGAAAGAGTAGCCACGCTCAGTCAGGATCTTCATCAGGTAGTCAGTCAGGTCGCGACCAGCCAGATCCAGACGCATGATGGCGTGGGGCAGAGCGTAACCCTCATAGATGGGCACATTGTGGGTCACACCGTCACCAGAGTCCAGCACAATACCTATTGAGAGAGAGCAACAGTTTGTCAGAAGACAGCACATGTTTATGGGCCAGCGATGTTGCAAAGTCAAGCTTTTCAAGAGACTCACCAGTTGTACGACCAGAGGCGTACAGAGACAGCACGGCCTGAATGGCCACATACATGGCAGGGACGTTGAAGGTCTCAAACATGATCTGGGTCATCTTCTCCCTGTTGGCCTTGGGGTTGAGTGGGGCCTCAGTCAGCAGGGTGGGGTGCTCCTCTGGGGCCACACGGAGCTCATTGTAGAAGGTGTGGTGCCAGATCTGTGAGACAGGAAAAGAGAGAAATATGTTATATAGTTGATGTAAAATGAGTCAGAATTAGGCTTCATTAATGGGCAAAAAGAGATATAATCTCACCTTCTCCATGTCGTCCCAGTTGGTGATGATGCCGTGCTCGATGGGGTACTTCAGAGTCAGGATACCCCTCTTGCTCTGGGCCTCGTCTCCCACATAGCTGTCCTTCTGACCCATACCCACCATCACACCCTGAGAACCAGACAAACACATCTCAGGATCTCAGGAACCACATGGACAGACGGGTGATAAAACTACTACCACAATCTTTCAGAAGTCCTTCAGAGACTCGTGGCTCTTTCAGTAGTCCTACCTGGTGACGGGGGCGTCCAACAATGGAGGGGAAGACAGCACGGGGAGCGTCATCACCGGCAAACCCAGCCTTGACCAGGCCAGAGCCGTTGTCGCACACCAAGGCGGTGGTCTCGTCGTCGTCACACATGTTTGGTCTTTATTTGGGCTGGCCTTCTGTACAAGCAAGAAGATGAAAACACAAAGAGAAACATCAGTTGATGGTATTAACAGGAATGTTTTGTTTTGTCTGATAGGGAGCTTCTATTAGACAGTGTTTATGTCAAACATTGAATAGTAAACTTCCTTCAAGGTTCTTAATAAAGTTTTCTTTGAATTAATCCACCACATTTAATAAAAGTGGTTCAAATTTGTAATATTTCCATTGAAAGTTTAATTGGAGGATCATTTCACATTAAAACAAGACTTTGCAATTCTTGAAAACAATGTAGCACCATGTTCAGTATGAAGACACCTCTAATCTCCTCTAGAGTCTCACAGCTGCCTGAAAAGCCAAAACAGGACATGGCGCGACCTCCCACACTCACTCTCACAGGTCTATTTTCAGCCTCGGGACCCTTGTCACCCTCCCCCACTCTCCTCCCCCTACAACCCCTCCTCTGTATCTCATCATTAAGCCAGAGCCAGTTAACAGCTGAGGCGGCGTGTCTTTTTACAAGTGGCGCTGGAGGGCCTGGGTCTCTCCTCAGCTGTTGCCACATAGTGGACTCCTCTGTTTGGAGCCAGACCATGTGCTCAGATCCTTCCAGGATCTCTGGCCACAGTCTGCATCCTAAGTGGCAGCATCCTCTCCTTCATGCAGGCTTCCCCACACAAATTAACATCAATGAGTTTGATCTAAATGACTACTGTAGCTTTCTGCTCTCATGGAAATCAGCCTCTGTATTGCAGATGAGACTTATTAAACAGTAAATATGGTACTTTGTTAAAAGCAACAGGGAAATGAGCTTTCAGGCAGCTTTGACGAAACTTTGAGTACAAGACTGACCATGATGATGACTCTTAAAAGGTATATCCTAAACTGTCTGGCATTTCTATAGTGTATCACCCTGCATTGAATGAGCTACTATCAATGCAAAAAAACGATTTTATTGCTTTGTATGCTACTTTTTCATTTAACAGGTAAAGTCTCAATTAAACCAAACATCTCTTTTATCCATCTTGTCCTAGCCAAGAGAGGCAGACTAGCTTGGCATTATTGTGATATTTTAGCTTACCGCTTTGCTATAAATGCAACTTTAGCTTATCATCCCTACCACAAAATTGTTCTGTGGATTACACTGGATCGTTTGGGTCTGTTTGGTATTTAAACAGTCAGTTTTAAGTTTATCTATTCAGTCTAAATGTGTACTAATATATACTGAATTAAAGTTTTCCCAGGTTGTATCTAATCTGAGTTAGAGCGTCATGCCTCCCCACCACAAGCCTCCCATCCCTGCATCCTCAGCCTGTCTTTCCAAGTATTCAGAGTGCAGGTCACTGTTCATGACCCCTCTGAACTCTAAACCTCTCCACCGATTTTCCCTTTTTCTTTCTCTCAGTTTCTTCCTTCTCCCTTACGCTTACTTCTCATCCTTGCCCCAACAACTAAGATCAAACTCAGATCAAAGAAACAGAGGAATCTTCAAGCTAAAACAAAAAGATTCATATTTTGGCAACAGCAGTGTCTACTCATCCACCCTGATCTCCCACAGTCCAAAAAAACCAAAAGCTGAAATGACAGCAAGTCTGCAAAGGGGACTCACCAAGTTGTAACCACAAGACTGGAGTTTCCACTGGGACGAAGAGCGATGGCGTGAGGGGGGTCCTTAAATATGTCCTAGCATCCTGAGGCTGGGGGCTGGTGGGCGGGCTCAGGAGTTCACACAAGCCCAAATTAAGTGCTGCTTGGCAAAATGGTTCGGTAAAGTGGATCCCGTGTCAGGGACGCCACCAATCTGGAGAGATGTTGCCTTGGAGATAAAAGGCAATGGACAGAAATAAGGAGAAGTTTGAAGTTCGATGACGTTTTTTTGTCTGGATGGTGGGTTATTTCATATTAATCAGTATTACTAAGAAGTTCTAAGGCATCCTCCAATCAAAATATGCACCTTTGAAACAAATATATATGATTTGGACATAAGAATGCTGTACTGTAGTGGTATTTTAGGTATTAAGTAATTAAGAATCAACTTATGCTCTTAAACTTTAATGGGATATATTGGGACACTGAGAAAACCCCTTAACTGCAAAACTATCAGCTTGATTAATTGACATGTCTGCCTCATACACAGCAGCATCTTTCCCTTGCTTATGCTTTGTGGAGCTGCCCTTTTGGTCCCAAAGGATGTGCTAATATGACTAAGCTCAAACAGGGAACTGGGGATGTGGGTGACTGGAAGGTGTGATGGTAATCTGAGATCTTGTCAGAGCAAACTGGCTAAGGAGTCGTCTAAAGGGGACCCGCCTGCGACAGTTTGCCACTGTCATGGCATATGTGAGGAAGGAGGGTGGGGGGGTCTCTCAAAACAAGCCAGACAGCTGAGAGGCAATATTGTAAGAGGAGGGGGGGAGTGAGGGCCAGGGCTCGGACCTCAAGCAGACGACAGATCCCCGGGATGGCCTGTGCAGGCAGCGACGAACAGCGGTTCTGAGCTCTGATTGGCTCCAGTGTCTCCTTTTAGGGAAATGGAGTGTAACAGGTGCCAGTGGCTGCATGTCGCTGCAGACCGGGGCTCAAGCTCGAGCTCCTTATTCGTCACCTCGCACTGCCCCCAGCCCTTATGTCCCCATGCTGCAGCCCTATCAGGTCTTCGTGAGTGCAATAAGAATGTAAATACCCCCCACACCATCAACACTTTGAAATATTCCATTTGGAGCCATGTGCTGTATGTACCTCAGAGGGAGACACTACTAACCTACTTGTCTATTTCTATTCCAAGATTTTACATAACAGAGACTTGAGTTTCTTTCGCAACTTCTTTTGAATTTCTAACAATAATAATAATAATTTTAATTAATTAATATTATTTTTTGATAAAGTTTTGGATGAATTTCCTAAAGAAACTCCTCAAGTCTGCAAAGGCCTTTGTGTCATATACAGGTGACCAAATATAAAGATCAGATATTATATGATGAAGAGAAGTAAATCATCAGAGTCAAGGGGCCAGAACTAAAGAATGTTAGTCATTTGGCCTGCAAAAATCATTTAATCAATAAACAAAATAGCAGAAATTTTTCTCTTTTTGCTAGTTATCAAAGAGGCAAAAAGTACAAGCACAAGTACAGTTTTATTATGAGCAGAGATCAGTCAAGAGTATCAAAAGAAAAAGTACTTTGATGCCAGCAGTGTTACATTATAGAATTAGTCATTGTTTCATTCATGTCATGTGTAAGTGGTATTAAATTGTTATTGGTGATTTTGGTTACAGTGTATCATATGTAATGAGCTAATCATGTGTTTTGTTTTTAACATCTTAATCTGGAAAATGATGTATAACTACAGCTGTTACAAATTCAAAGGATCATCAAATCAAAATACTCAAGTAAAGCACAAGTACCTAAAATTGTAAGCAAGTGCAGTGAGATAAAGAATCAAATTTGCATAGTTGCTTTCTGAGAGCTTTAGTGTCTTAATAGCTTGCACGGATGATTCTGAATGAATTGAAAATGTGTAAAACCAAGTAAATGTTCAGTTTAACTGATTATTGTAATAAGTTTTTCAGATTTTTTTCTTGTTCAGACAGAGGAAAACTGCTGTGCATTGTTGAACAAGAAGCAGGAGGCAGAGATATCATGTTAGTTCTTGGATAAAACTGCTACTGTGTTTTGTAAACAGCTCCCCTTTAACTCAGTGAATCACTTTTTGGCAGAGTCCTGTCTTTATCAGCAGGTCTTTATCAGGATAAAGCACATTGGCCTTAAATGGGTCATGGTTTTAAGTGAAATTCATCCTTATAAGGGCAAGTAGGAAGCACACGGTTTGTCTGTCTTGACAGCTGCCCCCCTCTGCACTTCACCCCCCTATCCCCCCATACAACCACCAACACCACCTCAAACACACACATGCACACACTTCTGCAGCTGTTAGCAACAATTGGGATTTAACAGTCAGTCCTGCTTAGACGGGGGGTTGTTTACATTTGAAGTAGATGCGTTGCAATACATATTTTTGCTGGCATGGCAAATGAAAGACTACAGGAAAATTGAGTTGAAGCATGTTGCTGAAAATCTCTTGGATCTAACTTTTTTACACAAAGATATGAAGCTATTAGTAGCTGATTTCCTTCAGTTAGGTTTCTGTGTAGGTGGTCATTTTTTTTAAATTTAGACTGTAAATAAACATATTATTTACAAACCAGATTTTTAAAGTTAAATGTGCTTTCTTCATGTTCATTAAACTACTTGAATAAACTGTCTTTAATAACTTGTTAGGATACCAGTATCCTGATTGTCATGTTTTGATTTTCAAGACAGTTACTAATGTTTTGTCAATACAGGGGGGTAAGTATCACAAAGAGCCACTGACAATGAACATACAGAGCTGTTCTTGGCACCACAGCTGTTATCGTAATGTGCCACATGCCTAAACAGCTGAAGGCTGCCAGTGTTTGACGAACGGCATGCTGGTTAACATGTTCATCATAACAATCACATCAGCAGCTATTTTGGCCATTGTGATTCACTTGAGTTTGAGAGGTCACAGATGAGAAATATGCAACTTTTTGTTTTACAATGGCTTTGTAAATGTCGACATCACCAAATAATATCACCAAATTAGGACTTAACAAAAGGTTTTATATTTTCTGATAGTTATTTTTTTAAACAAGCAATGACTGATGTGTTTAGCCGCTTGGGGGCAGTGTAAAGCTAGTTATGAGCACAACATTGAGATACCATTACCTTTAAAACTGATAAGACAACTTAGCAAACAATTTCTCAACATCCAGAAGAGTTTTCATTTTTTAGAGTCCCGTTTCTTACTCTGTCTTCTAAAAAAGTCTCCTTCAGCTCAGTTTTAGTCTCTACCAAATCCTAAGTCAAATATCTGGCTCTTAAGCTTTATGGCAGCAGTTCCAGTCAGTATCACTGTGCTATGAACGACAGGGTGTGCTTTATTGAGGGCTGAAAACTGTGTTTAGCAGACAGGCTCAAGCACTGCTAGCAGTTTCTCAGATAATGTCAGCTCTATAAATATATGGGGTACTTAGAAAGTTTCCATGTCAGCGCTCCATTGTCCTGTGCTGTGAGGGGATCCACAGCCCACAGGTGAGTGTGTTTGCACATGTGAAGATAGGGAGTTATATCAGGGGAATTGAATTGGCAGCCCCATGAGAGAATTCCAGCAGCATGGGGAATATTATGATAACACCATGTGAAAATATACTTTAAGATTAATAGCACATATATTTAATACTTCATTCTATAGGATTCAGTGATAATAGCCAACTGTAAATCTGCAGAATGTTATTGTAACCCCGAATCTTTGAATTTTCTCAAGGCTTTTAAACAGGTCACACTTTCTTTTGGAATACTATTTCATTAACAGCAACATGGCAGAGACAGTAAAACCCACTAATCCTTTCCTTTTTGGGATCACACTGGTGAAACAACAACATGACAGAACTGAAATAACTCTTTGGGGCTTAGATGGGCAACTAAAATGTTACACGTGCACAATAATTAACGTTGTAAGAGATAATTAAATAATGACCACAGAATCTTACCTGCCCAGTGAAAGTACAGGATAATGTCCCACAGTGTGGAGAAGCTAAATATAACGTCAAAATTAAATTAATACCTTAATTAATTGAATTTGAATTCGACTGTTTTTTAGACAACAAAGTGATAAATAAAGTCTTAAAAATGAATTTATTTTTACCATGTTCGGAACGTACGCCATGTTAAAGATGGCGTGCGCGCGGCCCCACACATTCTAAGCGAAGCATTTCATTGGCTGAGCCGTAGCAACAAGTTGAGTCCATAGCAACGGACGATGAAGCTCTATTTTCTTTTTAGCCACGTCACAACTGGAAGGTATTGTACGGAATTTAGACCACTAATTAAAGTCTTTGTAAACTTATTTTGATAGTTTAGTTTCAAAAAAGCTTGTAGTGTCCGCAAACCTCCACCATTTAAAAATGGAGGACAGAAAACAACAGAAACGTCCCAAACGTATTTTTATCAACGACGTCGACAAGTATTCCTCCAAAAATATCGCTAAGGTAGCTAGCTAAAGAAGTAACTAGTTTGTTTTGTATTTGTCATATAAAGCGGCTCGTCCTCTATAAGTTTACGGATTACTTTCAAATTATTCTCAACAGTTTTTATCGTCCTGCACCGCCGGAGAGAGCTCTGAGGAGGCCGAAGCAGAGGAGACGTCGGCCTCCCCTCGAGTTGAGCCCGCTTTCCAGATAGTGGGAACTGTTTCTACCACAGATAAAAAAGAAAGTTTTCTACTTGAACAGTATACGGTGAGTGCTATATAATAAGTGGTGCTTATACATAATGCATACAGGGACTATAACAACTTTATTTATAGTATATCTACTTGTGGACAATATGAATAAAATGCAGTTTTTAATTGGTCATACCCTCTTTTGGTAGTCACAAAATCGAGATGAGCTTCTCAAGCACCTGCTGGAGTGTAATATTGTGGTGTACAACATCTCAGAAAGTGCCACACAACAGCAGGTTAAAGAGGCAACATGGGCAATCACAGGTATGGTAGTAATGTAAACCTATTTCTGTGCAAACCTATTTCTGTTTCCATTATGTTATGTTTCTTCTTCTACAGCCCTTCATGCTGAGATGGAGAACTTCAAGTCTCGGAAAATTTTCATCTTAGTCTCAACTGTGATGACCTGGGCCATGACCAAGCCGCAGAATCCGGTGAGCCTGCAAGAGAATGTGGGCGAACCAACAACTTGTCATGTGCATAAAACACAACCAGCTGGATTATAATATCTCTTTTCAGGATGAAACAGATGCTCTGTTTACTGAAGAGGAGTTCAGAAGAAGAAGGCCACATCCCAGTTTCAGAAACCACCACGATCTGGAGAAACTAGTGCTTAAACTGGGTAAAGGTGTAAGTACATTATTGAGTAGAAAAATTCAACACACCCAAGAAATATTTCACCAGAGTAGCAGCATTTTGTGCCAGCATATTTTTTCAGTGCAGTACCAACTTATCATCACTATTATTGAACTGTCCAGAGGGCAAACAGCAGCAGGGAGATGAACTTGACTGACTAAACTAGAAAAAGAACAAAAAAAACCTTTTAGATTCTGTTTGATTTTTCAATCCTGCAGAAAAAGTCCAAACTCACTGGTTATGTTGTAGCCTGTGGTCTTCAATATGGAAAAGGAGAGAACCTCTTTCACTACTTTTTCAAGGTAAATATTAATGTGATAATGTCTCTGGAAACTATTACTGTGTATATACTATTTTAATATTTTACTATGTTATACCTTTTTTTTTATTTTCAAACAGATGTCTTGGTTGATGCAGTTTCCAAAAGTTCCTCTGTTTGGACAGGGAACTAATTACATCCCCATGATTCATGTATATGACCTTGGAAGGTAATTTTAGTTCACTGTGCATCTACATGTACTGTAATTTGTTTTTAAGGAACTTCTGCAGGGCTGAACTGTTTTCCTTTTTCAGAGTGCTCCAAAACATCATTGAACTCAGGCCTAAGTCAAAGTATATTCTTACTGTTGATGACTCCAAGAACACTTTAGAGGATATTGTAAAGGTAATATTTTAAATGTAGCAAAATGGCTAAAGAGTTTGTTGTAAGACACTGGCTGGTGACCTTGCATGCCATCTCTCCCTCTGTCTTCTTTTTTATTACTTTATCATGAACTCACTCATATGAGCTGCAAAGACAAAATGACAAAAAAAATGCACGAAACATGGACAAGAAATATTCTTGTTTTTTGATTCTTTACCCTTCAGATGATAAGCAGCACACTCGGGCCAGGAACAATAAACAAATTACCAGAACAAGAAGCCATACCAATGAAGGCTTTCAAGGTACTGTATGTCTTTTTTGTCATATTCTTGCAGTAAATATTCAGTATAAAACATATTGTATATACATTTCAGTCAGAGGAATTGGAGTACCTAAGTATCAACCTCTGCCTGGATTCATTTACCATCAAAGACTCCTTCAGTCTCCGCTGGACATCTGGAGATGGGATGGTTAAAAACATGGAGAGCATTGTGGAGGAATACAAAGAGACAAGGCAGCTACTTGTGAGTGTTCGAGTCCCTTACATGTTTAGTTGAAATGAGATAGAAAGAGGACTTAAAAGCAACAACTGGATTACTAAGACATGAACATGTCAGCAACTGTGATGATTTGATGGCAGGAAAGATTTATATTGAGAAAATTTCTCTTACTCCAGTTTGCCTGGATTCACTGTTTCAATAAAGTCATCCTTAACAGCACAAACACAACTGATATTAGCTGCTGTGACATCTCTCGTTTCTGTTTTTTCCATAGCCAATCAGAATCCTTCTAGTTGGACCTCCAGCTGTGGGTAAAACCACAGTTGCAGAGAAGCTTTGCAGCCATTATCAAATACATCACATCAAGATTAAAGATATCATTGAAGACAAGATCACACAACTGGTCAGTGAAGAGCTGCATTTGTAGACAGGTTCCTTTTTTCTGTCACTGCTTTTATATATGCAAAATAAATATACTGCCCTCTTGTGGTGATTCTTTTTTAGCAATCTCAGCTTACATGCAGTTACGATTCAAAGGAAATACATGCTCATTGTTCATTTGTTGTGTTCATCATATTATACAGAGGGAAATAGTGGAAGAAGCAGAGCCTGAAAATGTCAGCGAAGAAGTGGTGTCTGCTGCGAAGATACAACTGGAAAACTTGAACAAAAGCATGGAAACGAATGCAGGTTGATACAGAGCCAGAGCCCCACACTGTCTTCTCAGGCTCAAAAAGCTATAAAGTAGACATAGTTTCCCTAAAATTTTAAAATTTGTGGTTTGGATGTTTGACTACAGCAGAGTGTAGATTACTTTAAGCCTTGTACTCTTAATCACAGCATCCTAAGACACATAAGAAACAACATCACAATCTGGGCCAAGGGTCATTTTACTGTGATGTTTGTATTTGTGAGATAAGAGGAGATAGAACTTTATAAATTTTTGTGCATCAGTTGCAGTGTAATGATGAAAAGAGTGTAAATATGAGTAAATATATCTGTGGTTAGACATGGTTGTTGTTGAAAAAATCTTTCAATTCCAATGTCTTTAAATGACTGTGTTGGTCCATTAGGTCGACTAGCCGACCATCTGCTCTTTGACATTCTGCGAGAGAAGCTGAATTCAAAGCCATGTAGGAACCAAGGATTTGTTCTGGACGGCTTCCCTAAGACTTATGAGCAAGCAAAGCTCATTTTCTCTGGTAAGGTTCATCCATTCATATAACCACTATACAGTGTGTTGATACCGATTACACTAAGGTGAATGTGATGTTTTTATCATTCAGATGAGGATGCAGAGAACCAGAATTTGTTCAAACAACCTGTGTATAACAAGAAGATCACTCCAGGTTGTTATTGTTATTCCTTTAATTTACCTACACAGTGTTAAACACAGTTCATTCAGTGCTCTTCTTATACTTATGCTGTCTTGTTCCACTTGTTTTATGCTTTGCAGATTATGTTTTTGCTCTAAATGCAACAGATGATTTTCTGATAGAAAGAGCACAGGGTCTTCCACAGAGTGTGGCAGAGGAAATGCACTACACCCAGGAAGAGCTCGTCTCTCGCCTGACGAGCTACAGACAACTCAATACAGCTGAAGAAACTCTGTTGGACTACTTCGATGAGCTTGAGATTCACCCAGAACATATTGGTACTGTCCTCAAAGACACATAGTTCATATTGTTAAAGCAATCCAGCAGATATCTTGTCATGGCAAACAACATAATGTTCAAATGAGATGTTTTTATAAGTAACCAATTCACTTCACAATGATTTCTTTAGCATGTAATTATTACTGTTTCCTCTCCAGAGATCATTACAAATGATTTAGAGTACAAGGATGTTATGAAGAAGATCACTGAGGTAGTTGGGATCCCCAAGAACTATGGCCCGAGTCCAGAGGAGCAGGAGGAGGAGGACAGAAAGAAAAGAGAGGAGAAGAAGCTGAAATTGGCGGCAGAGACTGCTGAGAAGAAACGCAGGAATGAAGCTGCACTGGCTGAGATGGCTGCTCAGTATGAGGAGTGGGTGAGTTTCATTTGGGCTATGCAAAGTGTGTCTATCCAGCACTGTAGGAAAAAAGCAGCACATAGAAGCGAAATATGACTTCATCAAACATACTGCCTTTTGAATACTGACAGTCAATTCATCCTTTTATCACTGGTTAGCAAAAGAATTTGTCTGAGGTGAACAGACAGGAGTATGACCTGCAGGAAGCTCACTCTCTTCCCCTGAGGAACTACCTGATGAAGTATGTTGTGCCCTCACTCACTGAGGCCATGTTGGACTGCTGCAAGATCAAACCAGAAGACCCCATCGACTATTTGGTATTTACACAGTTAACCGTCTAATGAAGCACATAAGTGCTGTTGCAAAATATGAGTCAACCAAAACAGCAGTTAATATACTTTTTGTTTTGGTTTGCAGGCTGAACATCTGCTGCGGAACAGCCAACAGGAATAAAAATTAGTCAAATGAGGAAATGTTCTGGTACATGTAATTTATTTACAGCTCTTGAGGCTGTTGTTGCTCCACAGTAATAAACACAATCAAAAGATGATTGCAAAATGAGAAAAACGATGCATCAGTGTTACAGGCTCATAATAATGTAGATAAATTTGATTAGATGGTTGTCAAAATTTGGTTTCTGATCGTAAGTATTCGCTCCCGCACAGTGTGTGTGTGTGCATAAATGTATGGACAGTTTCAGCCAGCAAAATGAGTGAGTGTGCATAACAGTCAATATCACAGAAAAATGCAATTTTCATAAAAGGGTTAGATACATTTAAAGTTTATGAAAGTCCAAAGCTTTAACTGTGCATCACCATAATATACAATAACACATGTGAAGAACAGAAAAATATACAATGTACAGAAGTATGGTAAGAAATGTAGCCAACATACTCATAACACTCCTCAAACACTAAAAACTACATTTTCAATATGTCAAATACATTATTTCTTCTCTTGGCTTTGCGTTGACGTTTGTGGTTCAGCCAGGTTTCCACTCGTTACTGAGTCTCCATCTGGTCTGTGACTCAGCTTCCACTGTGCTGAAGTGTCAGTGCTTACTGGAAGAAACATGCTGGCCCTGGTCTAAATCCAGCTGGGATGTAAACAGCAGAGAGACTTTTCCTTTGTGCAGAAGATCTTTGTTTAGAGGTCAGACAGTTCTCAAACTAATTCATTTAAGCAAGAAAAGATTACATAAGAGTTTACATCCGTATTTTTTTGCATATCATGACTCATTTTGACTACAAGGGCTCACTTTGCATGCAGTTTCACAGGATATGAAATCTGCTCTTCCAACACTAGGTGGAGCAAACATCTTACCTAATAACTTTCCAGACAATGTGGATTCATAGATTGAAGTATCTGTTCAAGTATTTATCTGTTATTTTCCCAGTTCAATTTAAAACAAGAGCGCTCTTGTATAATAAGATGCATTGAAATCTCTTTTTTTCCCCTCTTTTTGCCTTTAATAGACCTAAATTAGTCTGGCTAGGGGAGAGGCCTTTGTTCTATTATTGTTGTAATATGTGTCATAGATCAAGAATGTGTTGCTCTTGTTGTGGGTATAAAAGTCCGACTTGTGTCTGGAGTTTATTTTACAGTTTGTTTGTGAATGAAGAACTGTGGATTCCACCAGCTAATTAGAGGCTGTCTGTAAAGTCGCTCATACGGGAAATAAATCAAAACAGAAGCGCTCTCCGTCACACAATCACTCTTTGTACAAGGTCAAACCACAACAAATGGAAAGAATGGTATTTTTCAGGTCATTAAAGCTCCAATACTGTATAATATGAGTGTGACATCCCGCAGCAGATCCTAAATGTCCCATTGAATTTTTTTTACAAAATAAACTGGAATATGACTTGAGCATATTTTTCTTACAAGTTGCACTGTATGTCTATTAAAAATCCCAGTTTAAAAATAAGATGCTACTCTTATTTTGAACTAATAGTAGGTCCTGTCAATGCATTAAATCACAAAAAGGACTTTCTGCCAATACTTGATCTTTAAACCTTCAGTTGATGAAACATTTACCTCAATTTATTAAACATGGAGGAACCGAGGAGATGATCGATAGCAAGTAAAAGTAGGAAACATCAGAAAAAATTAGTATCTGTTCCAGTGACGAAAGATGCAATGGAACCAAGCATCAGTCCCAGACTTTGTATTCATGCACAGAGAGCAAGCAGAAGTCCAGACAACTGACAGCTAGCCTGTTAGCTCAACAACAGCATTTATCCAGGGCCAACAAAAACAAGAAATTCAGAATTCAGCTAATTACCCGTCATGGAAAACCCTTCTTGGATGGTGACTTTATGAAAAAAAATGCATCAGTTATGTGGCCGGTAAAACATGGTCCAGAGGAAATGCAAGAAGTAAGAAATGTCAGTATATGAGGAAAAACAGAAGCCTGTCAGCTAGTACCTTTGATTTTACTAAAGTGTGACAAGTGCACATATGCCAAGGACACAATATAAAAAGATTGGCCATCTCTGCTGTAGATGATCTGTCAGGAAACTAAAGGTACATACTGGGGAGCAGATGAAGGAAATTATTGCAGGTGTTGCAGGTGAATGTGAAGATCAGGTCATCAACAAAGAGAAGATTCTTTACTTCACTGTAGGATAATAAAAAAAAGGATGACAGCTTCCAAAGTAATGGAAGGGTAAAATACTGGCAAGAGACACTGTAAATTGCAAGAGGGCAAAGGGTCGTCCCAATCAGCTGCCATGGAAGTGTTGGCAGTGATAGTGGGAGAGGCAGATTGGTCTGGTGGAACAAATTTTAACCGACTTACCCTGCGGGGAGAAGGTCCAGCTCTGTCACTGGCATTTAATTTCACATTTATTAGGAAAAACGACAAAATGTCCTGCCAAACACCCACGGTTCCCATAATCCATGTCTTCAATATGTCGATGTGTCATTCAACTTTTTAACTGGAGCACAAAGTCAGCCAGCCCCTTCCTCATTCCCTGCATTTCACTGCATTTTACTGCATTTTACTGCAGCAGGAGGATATTTTTCTGCCCATTAAGAGTTATTTTTCCCACCACACACTGGGGCAAGTTAAGAGTCTCTATTTAACACCAGTAAAAGCACTGATGTTGCATAACAGTTAATATTTAGCTTTGCCAAATCTGAGCATTAATTAACTTTAATATGAGTGAATTCTTCATTATAGTAACACATGCATTTTGTTGCTTTTCTGCGGTTTACTAAGCTTAATTACTAAAGCAGAACACTAACATACTAAAGCCATAAAATCCTCCCATCAGTCAGTCCAACAAAGTTATAGAAATCCTGAGAATCTCTGGTACAGAGTTGAGCTATTATTTGCACTTAGGCCTGTTTGGAAAAACATGAGTCATCTTCTGCGATGATCCTTTTGTATTACTTTCTACCTGCTCCAAAGCATGCTGGGAAAAGATGTCTAGCAAGCAGTTTGGCTGACCTTTAACCCCACCATGTTCTTATTTTCTACAAAACTCCTCTCTCTACTCAGTGTCGTAGGTTGAAAAACCATACAGATAACCTTGCAAACATGAAAAATGTGTCTACATTTAACAGATGGTATAATTCAAAATTTGGAGAATAAAGGTTCCAAAAATGAATAAATAATTAGTTAATATTCACTTCAGCCATAATATTTCTCCTCTTTCAAGGACATTCCTGTTTCAAAACCCTTTTTCCTGAATGAATGAATAAACAATGAAAGAAACTTCAGTATTTGGCCTCTGAAACCTCAGTCACTGGTCACAGACCGAGGTCACCGTCTGGTTTACCGTAATGGCTGCTCTCCAGTGGAAAACCTTTCATCCAGGCTGCCAGAAACGGTGTATTAGTGAGGATTTTCACCTGAACAAGCCAGGAAGAAAGGTCTCATTCTGTGGCAAAGGGCGTCGGCTTCAACTCGGAGAACATTTACGATGGAACTATCATCTTCTTTCCTCCACCTTCTTTAATGGCTGTTTTACTTGATTCATGTTTATTTTTTAGTAATTTTTCCTTTTATTCCTTAAATCCTTACACTCTTCCTCAAACTCTGTATTTGTATGAGCTCTGAAAATATGATGTGCTTTTTTAACTTTGTTTTTCTGTCATTGGTGTGTGTGTGTGTTGCTGTATATGGGAAATATTTTGTCATTCCTCTCCGCAGACCACCCTTCACCTGCAACAAATGAAACACCTACAGAAAAGGGAACCCAGTTTTATTTTCAGTCCCGTTAAACAGTAAAATCACTTGTGTTGCAAGTCGGTCTGCACACAGTTTGTTTCTGTGTGTGTGTGTCTGTGTGTGTGTTGGGGGGGTAGGCTTGTTTCTGTGGTGGTCTTTGTTTTTATCTGCCAGGCTTCCAGTCACAATAACCTCTACCACCCTTGTAGTGGTCAAACACACACATGCAAGATGGAAATAGCATCTACCACCCCCGCGGTGGTCACCTTAACATCTGCTGGTGGTTGAAAAGACTAGAGGACCACACACACACACACACACACACACGCACACAAACACTGCTATGCCATGCCATGTGTACATGCATACATACATTCATGTGGAAAGGGGAAGTGAAGTGAACCGTCTCAGTGTTTCCCAATGTGATAACACACACACACAGACACACGCACAAATACCAGGGATACCAGGAGTAGTCCTGCACATATTGCCTTTACACTTCAAGACTGAAAAGATTCAATCCTACCCCATGTGTCCACCATATTGACCTACCTCACACCGGAGCATGGTGTCACATGTTCATGAGCACACACACACTCACGCACACACGCACACACACACACACACTCACACACAAACTCTGTACCAAGCCGTATTTAACAGCAGTGTTTGCTTTTGTTGGAAAATGAAACTGACATGGCAGCCTAAAGAGAAAGTGTTAGTGTGTGTGTGTGTGTGTGTGTGTGTGTGTGTGTATCCTTGCATACAGACATGCTTCACAGTGCATGCAGACCAATCACCCGCGAGGGGTCCAAAAGGTCGACCCTCATTTGTCTCTGACATTTTGTAGGGCAGCATCTTGTCTTTTTGTGTTGCTGGTGAATTCATGGTAACACCAGTTTTCCAAAGGATGTTTTCTGCATCAGGACAGATTAAAGGTCTGTAATTTAGGAGTGCAATGCTAAATTGGTGCAAAAAACCTGAGGCTTCACACTATTTAAACCAAAATACACACATCTTTTATGTCTTGATTACCGGATAAGACAACAAATACAAGTAGAGAAATTCACCTGGTAACGCTCAATAGTCTGCAGAAATACAATAAAAATTAAATTTATTGTCACACATGCTCAGTAAAGTGTCTATATGTGGGTGTAATTTAACCCATCCTGCACAAAAAGCAGTGGGCCACCAACTGTGCAACACCCAGGGACCCACTCCAGCGCTGTAGTCATGGGCTCTAAAAGGAGAATTAACCCAACATATATGTTTTTATATGTTTCGACATGCTTTTTAATGGTTTGGGAAAACCAGAGCACCTGGAGAAAACCCACACAAATCCAGGCACAACATTCAAACTCGACACATAAAGACCCTGCTCCAGTTGGGATTTAACACAGACCCTTCTTCCTGTGAGGGGACAGTTTTCACTGCTGAGCCACTTTTCTGCCAAACACAATTTCTGGCAGTAAATCTCAAAGCAGTAAATCTCAGCTGAGTTGTGGCTCTGAACTAAAAACTGAAGAAATGTATAATTGAAAAGTTCTCTCACAAATCGCCACACTCTTGAATCTTTTGCTTGTTGTTCTTGGCCATTTTTTTTTAATATGTTATCCGTCTCACTGATGTTAGTACTTCAGATTCCAATCAAAAACCGACCAGTGGGCACTGACCAGGTCAAAAACCACATAGAATCATGACATATAGCAGATTTTATCTCGCTAGTGCAAACATGAACCTGCCAAGACTGGACTAAATTCAGCTTGGTCAATAATAATATTTCCAAACCATACCTACATAGACAGTGTGTTTTATAGAGGTAATAAAAACAGATAGAACAGCCTGGGATGTGAATGGTAAAAGAGCATATCACATTACCACAGAGCTGTTGGTTCAGTTTTTTTTTTGCATGCCGTATTGTTTGAAAAAGGCCAGATTATAACAAAATGAGGTAATGTCAAAAAATTACATCTGTCTGACACATGTTGTATCTGGAGCTAGAGAAATAATAGAGAATTATATCTCATCTTCAAGTTTAAATCATATTTGCTCCTTAAAATTCTCAGTCAGTTTTAAAAATGTTATTTGAAAGTAAAGAAGCTTTTAGAGACCACAATATCCTCCAGCAGCTTGGTGTTACATTGAAGAAGCATATCCATAGCTCTTTATGTCTTAAGCAGTTAAAACAAAAATAAAACACCCGCTGTGTTTTCATTAAAAGTTCATAAACAACACAGAGAGCATCATCCTCTGTATAATCTGTTTTATTTAACATTCAAGCTCTGTGCAGTGACTCAACCGGTGCAATTTAGTTCAAATAATTTTTGCTCTCAAGTTTACAATCACATGACAGACTCATTAAGAGTTTGCAGCTAACACATACCAGGTGAAGCTCTGCAGTGCAGTAATGTGACATGATCCCTCTTTTCATGCATATGCACTCCTGCTGTTTGCATGTGTTTTTGCCCACGTGCATGAGTTTTGCATAACCTGTTTATGGTTTTGTGGTTGTTTACAGTACGACTGCAGGGAATGTTGAGCATTAAAATGGCTCTGACCTTTTTTACATCACTCACTGGCAAATTAAATGCAACATGTTGATGTAAATATGGTAAACAAATGAGAAAAGGGGGAGATGTTTGAAAAATATGACATTTAAACCACATTTGCCGCTAATCTGTTGTTTCCTCTTGAAAACTGAATGTTGCTGCAGTAACCAAAATGCCTTGCAGTGAGTTTAAAAAAAGCACACAAATCTACTATTTTGAGTCTACTTGGATAGATTTCAATGTAAAAACCCCTGTTTTTTAGTTTCTGGTTTAATGGATTTTTGTTTCAGAGTAGAAAATTCAATAAATGGACAAATATTCAATTCCTTTGCTTCCATTTATCTCTGGATACATGATATTTTTTGGGTTGTGTTGCTCTGACATGATAGGTATGACAATTGATCGCTTATTTACTACATCTTCTCCACAGAGTAATAGAGCATCTGTGGGTCTAGCTGAGTCCAGTAACGTTGGCCAGCATTTCATTTAATCCCCTTGGAGCATCAGTTTGAGTAGAAGAAGTTTCAGCAGTTCTACTCGTGACTCCTCACCAGGCGGGGTCAACAGTCCCTCTCAATCTATCACAGCTACAAATATCTGAATGATTTCCAAATGCTAATGGGAGCCAGAGGTTCCTGCGAGGCTGTTTCAGAGGAATGTCTGGAAAACCAGAAGAGTCTGTTTGAATTTAAAGAAAGATGTGTGATCTTGGATGCAACACAGAAAGAAAAGGGCTAAGTGAGGGTGTCGCCTTTCGGTACAGTGGATTATCGTCGGAAATCCCTCATCCTGAAGAATAAAACAGTCGTCTGGATGTAAACACTTGGAGCTCTTAAAAAGCTGGAAGATTTAAGTTTAAATACTCTAAAAACCATGTTCAAATAACAGGGCTCTGACTCCCTTCAGAGCACGATTTGTGTCTTTTCTTTCTGTTTACATGAGCACAACATCGTGTTGTGTAGGTGGGTGAATGTGTGTGCGTACATGCTTGTGTTATTTAGGTGATGACGTTTATAAACATCCCATAATTGTCTCTGATTACCTCGGAGACCCAGAGTCACACTGCTGCTATCAGGACACCGAGGCCTCGTCACATTTACAGCTTCACCACGATCGGCTCCCCATGGAAGTAATTAACTGTGTTGATGTGGATTTGTTTACATGAAATGACTCTTGTTTTTCTCATTTCAATGTGTCTGTTTTTTTGCCTGATTTTTTTTCTTTTCTTTAAATGGGGCTTAAATGCTTTGTTTGTAACACTACAATGATGTCAGTGGTGGAATGTAATTAAGTAAATTTACTCAAGTTCTTTACTTTAGTACATATTCAAGGAGCAAAGGAACACAACTTGAGATACCAGTTACTTTTTGATTACAATTTTCATACCATTCTTGCCAGTGAAACCATGTATCTCCAAATTTGGTGGTTTGTTGAAGTTTCTGATAAACTGAAGTATTAAGTTTTTCTTTACAGGTTGATGAAATCACCAACTTCACAAGCTAAATAAACTTTAAAAAAACATCTTGAATTAGCCTTAAGTGGATTGTACCACAGTTGAAAACAGGATGAGCTTGCAAATCTTTTTTAGAGCTACATTATTTTTCACAGGACAGCAACACTCAAAACATTTGATGATCTTATAGAGTATAATGCAATGCTGTTATACTACCCAAAATTACATATTAATTCAAATTAGATCAACTTCACAGATCTACAGCAGTAAAATGCTACATACACATTAAAGCAGCAGTGGTATTTATACAAAAAGCATCAAAATTTACATATTCATGAATATTTGATACTTAAAGTACATTTCTCGATAATAGTTAATTAAAATATAAGGTCTATCATTGATAAAGATGCATTTGAAAATGCTGTCAGATATATAAATTAACAATTGTAGGCTATGAGTTGCAAAAAAAAAAACAGTTTTACTGGATGTAGTTAAGACAGATGTAGTGGCCCCAGAATCTAAATTAAAAAAATTAATTTATCCGTCTTTCCACAGTTGCTAGGCAACGTGAAGAACGGCAAACTCATTTTTTATTTCATTTTTTCGTCTTAAAAAATACTTTTTTTTTAAATAAATAAAAATTCCACATTGCCTAGCAACCATCGACAATCAGCTGTGCTTTGATGTTTAAACTTTTGCCTACTGCTTTGATGTCAATGACATCATCTAGATCAAAAGACAGAAAATGTTCCTTTGATATTCTTCTTTATGTAGGTAGAAAAGATTTTTCAGAAAAACACAACATTTTTTCCAAAGATAGAACATAGAGTAGATAAAGCGGTGACAAACTACACAAGAAACTACAAGACCAAGTCCGAAGACTTACAAGAACGACAAGCAGTTGTATTCAAGAGGGAGAAAAGGACCAAAATCCAGAGACCAACAAAAATTAACTATTGTTACGAAGGCCAAGAAAAGAAGATCAAGGGCAATGGCAGACCAAGGAAACAAGAGATCATCTGCTCCAGAACAAAGTCAAAGGACAAGACCATGGTTGAGCGACCCGCAAAACCCTGCCTTGCTCCAAGTAGAAAAGAACTGGTGTAGGAGTGTGTCTCAACTCAAGAAAACTCTTCTGGAGCAAGTCACACTGTTCGTAGAGAAGCTAACGACGGGACAGTGGTACAAGCTCCAAAGTGGGACTTCGGACGATGCCATAGAGCAAGTCGTAACTGAAGTATGCATGGAGATAGTTACGCTTCTCTCTAGGTGCATCATAGAGCTTTTCCGGCAATGCAGTGAGGTGTGTCCTCCCGAAGCACCCATAAGCTCTTTTGGCTTACAGAAGAAAGCAATATCCCAAAGGCAAGTTCGCCACTTTCTGGCTGACATTATCCCTTACATTTTTGCGAAGGCGACAGGGGTCCGAGAGGACATCACTTGCAAGAGCACAGACAAAGTGACAGAGCTCTTGGCGAGAGAACTTACTGATATGGTGAACTCCGAGGCCTCTAGAAGCTGTGCCTCAAGTGCAACCAGCGGACGCAAAAGTGAGGAAACAAATCCACAGTTTTCCAAGTCTTTTACCTCCAGATTACAGACTATGGTAAAATATGTGGTAAAAATACTCAAAAAACTGTCCACCAAGATGGTATGCTGCAATGCCGGTTCGCCAGAAAGAGTCAAGAGCCCAGAAACATGTTCGCCGGACAGGGACCAGAAAAGTCCAGGAGCAGAGGTCACTCTACTCACAGGAACGGACAATTTGATGGAGTTCGAGGAGCTGGCTGAAACACGTGAGTCTTTTCAGACAGCAGTCCTCTCTTTCGACGTGGATGAACTGGACAGTGCTTTGACTGGCGGTGACTTCCATGATAAAACCAAGGAATACGTCCAGTCTTTGCTGGAGGCACAGGCAAATGACCTCATTGTCACCGACTCCTCTGGACATGTTGAAAACCAGGAAGACAACCAGAATCAGGTCAACACTTCCAGGGTTTCATTAGAGGCAGCGGGTGACATTGTGAGATCTATTATGACAGATCTTGATTTGGAGGGGGACGGCACACCCAGAGGGACGCCTCGATCCGAGGCACACGCGTCGTGCTGGGGAAATGTTTTGAGAAAACTCAAAGCATTTTTCTTTCACATTGCTGCCAAGCTGTCAATTCTTCAGACTGTTGAGAAGCTGAAGAAAAAACTTGACTGCCTCCAACAAAATACAGAGGAGTCAATTCTCTTCCATCGGAGTATCGATGTCCTGGTGGAAGACATGAGTATACCAGCTCTTGCTCGGGAGACGGAAAAGGGCACAGGTGAGTTGTGCCTTTACAAATCCATTGCGGAAGACATCTCCAGCGGCCGCCATCAACTCGTTGCCAAGCACATGAGTGATGTCATCTCCCATTACTTGTACCCTGGCCAAGAAAAGAAGAAGAAAAGGGTGCAATTTATGGCAGATATTCGGATGGAAGTGGACTCTTTCATGAAGCTGATGTGGAACTGGCTGAACATGCAGGCACAGCTTCATGAACGGAGATTGGACCTTGCCAGTCTTACACTAAAGACAATGAAGCGGAATCTGCCAGCACTCACGGAGGTACAAGTCACACCCGATGTCGACACTCCATTTTTTCTCACGGAGAATCTAGCTATCATCGATGGAGACGATGAAGCTGATGCTGAATCCGATGAGAGTGGAGAAGAGGCCGCAGATGAAATTGGCCAAGATGAAGAAGAAGCAGGTGACGAACATTGCGAGGAAGCAGGTGGATCCACTTTGGTAAGAAGCCAAGAGTGGAACGAGGATTGGTGCGAGTTCACCGTGACAGTTCTGGTCGAAGGGTTGACCGACATCAGGCCAGATCGGGTGGAGCACATCACCAAAGAGCTCAGCAAGATGCTCTGGAGCGAGATAGCAGGCTCCGACATTCCTGTCAAACCAAGCGACCAACACGTGGAAAGGACATGCAAGGCAGTGAAGAAGGACCTGTGCAGGCGTTGGTTCACTGAAGAGGGGTTGCAAATGCTCCTGTCCAGGGGATGTGAACACGTCTTGAGCATCATAGTCGAGACTCTTAAAAAGCACCTGCTGGAGGCAAAGAAGAAGACAGGCGTTAAAGCATTCTTTAAGTCTGTTTTCCAAAAGGTAGCCAAGCCATTTACTGTCTGCTTTAAACGCAGACACGCAGACTAATCATTGGTCTTGGCTACTCATCGTCATCTGGGGGCGGGCGGGTGGGCATCTTTTTCACAGCGGACAATTTAACAATCAAAATGTCTGCTGTGAAAAAGGTTTGACCTGAAGTCCAGCCTCACGTCCAGCGTATCCTCCATGTTAGCTAAAGGGTTACTGGATGTGAGGCATGGCTTTAGGTCTCAAGGCCGCACAGGTGAGCCGTTTTCCATCACTAACTTCTGTGTGCTCACTGTGCTGTCGTGGGTTTACTCCGTGTACTTCGGTTTCCTCCCACACTTTAGATAATAATCTAAAATAGAAAAACAACATAAGAAAAAAACAAAAACAAAGAAAAAACACAAACAAAAAAAATCAAAATATCCAATTTAATCCAATAAAAATAAAAAAAATAAACATTTAAATTGCATTTCTGTTTTTTATCGTTTTCCTTTCTTTTCAACAATTGTTGAATAGTCATTTTTATAATTGTCATTTTCAATCTTGTATGTCTTTTAAATGGACCTTGAGTCTTTTCAATAAATATTTCAAAATAAAATCATTCAAGAAATGAAGAACAAAAACATTTTAATTGCATTACTGTTTTTTAAAGTTTTATTTTTAACAGTGCCTGAATAGGCTAATCATTGGCATAATTGCCTTTCTAGAATTTGTTTGTATGTTGCATGTCTTCTAAATGGACCTTTGCTCTTTTTAATAAAGCTGACTGATTTATTGAATTGTAGATGCATTACTTAGACTAAAGTTGTGGTTAAAAGTTAATCTCAAATTATCAAAAAATTGGAATATGATAATAGATTATTAAACATTAATAATCTATTACACTACACTGAAACCCCTTATAGATATTGTTGTCATTGTTAAAAGTTATGTTTCTCCATTTTTGATTCAAGGACGCAGTACACTCAAAAGGACCTTGTAAATGTAACAGTAATATAAAAGTATTATTATTCAATGAAATCACTGAACAACACTATGATGAGCAATTTAGTTGACTTTATTAAAAGTCATGAGTAAAACTGAAACATCAATTTTAGTGTGAAATGTACTTATATTAGGTAAGTTTATTTCATAAAAAGAAATTATTACTTGACGGACATATTAAATTGTTTAAATTTTTCTAACAATTACTGTATGCCTCAGCAACATTTTTGATTATAGACTATGAATAGCAACTTATTTAAAGAACTGAATTTATTAGACAACTCAACTTAATATTATTTGAGACTTGACTAAACAACTCAAAATAAACGAGTCAGTGGGGCGGAAGTGACCAGGTGACGTCATGCCTAACGGCTCTTGTTTAAATTATTTAGACATGGCGGGCAGAGCTACTCGAAGTTCAGAGTGATTGGACTGGACTGACAAGACGACAACAAGTTAAAGTAAAGCTAAGTAACGTAACACAAAATTATAGTTCAGTTCAGCTGCGGAGGCAACACCCGAGCATGAATCACTGACTATATTTATATGGACTGACATTAGCATCATGTCAAAGGCATTCATTGCGCTAATTTGTGGTATAATGTTAGCATTATCTAAGGCTAATATAAGGCTAACGTTAACTTGGTGCTATTGTCTTCTGTACAACTAATGTGACACTGTTTTTTACACTATTACGTTCTTCGATATATTTTTAACATTAGATTTTAATTTATATAATTACCATTAACTTTACAACACGTTTTCTGTGTCGTCTAAGCTTGAGACAGGTTTGAGAATAAAGTAGTTTTTACTGAGTCAAGTCAATGCAGTTTCCATTTGTAAGCATCTACAGTCCAAAATATTCAAGCCTTTTACCTGCTCTCCTTGCTAACTTTGTTTCTAGTTATGATAAAGTAGAGACTGCAAGTGGGGAGGGCAAGTAAATGTAACCTTAATGCTAAATTTAATGTTTGCTATAAACTGTCTGTCCGCATGTGATAGTGTTTGCAGTTGGGCAGTTCAGCCCTTTTCGTTTAGAGAAGAAGGCTGCATCCCGGCAAACATTTTGCACTTAATGCATGAAAGAAGCGTGAAGTATTAAATACGTCGCTCATACATATACCGTAAAATACCAAATAACAGCCGGGTCCCAATTAACCGCTGGGTATAGCAGTACATTTTGATAAATACCTGCCTGTTCCAAGTAAACGCCGGGTGTAATTTATTAAAAAATTCAAAGAAGAAGATGTTGCCACTGTGGGTGCATGTTTTTTTCCCTTTTCACGTTTGTAAGGGCTTTTGAAAAAACAAAAAACAAAAAACAAACTTAGGTCAGGAGGCCAGTCACATCAGTTACATTGCTGCTGATCGCCATGGCCCCGGTGCAGCGAAAAAAATAAAAAAGTACGACCTCAACTTTAAACTGTTTGTCGTCAGATATGTTGATCAATACTCGGGAGAAGCAGCAGCTCGACACTTCTCTGTCGACCCCAAGAGAGAGAGATTGGCGAAAAGATAAAACTTAACTTCAGCGTCTCTCTGAGGAGGACAGCAAGAGGGCCAGGCTGCATGGTGGAGGTAGTAAGAAGACTAGTGAGGAGCTGGAGTTAAGCATGCGGGAGTGGGTCATCAGCAAAACAAATACTCTATTAGCACCATATTTTTTCATTTTTTGCTAAGCAAGATTTCTGTGAGAGATGAATTAAACGCCTGTCCCAAATAGCCGCCTGGTCCCCAATAAACGCCTGGTCTGCTCAGTGATTGAAACAAATAAATGCCCCGGCTATTATTTGTTATTTTACGGTACATCGGTGTCATACCGGATGCAGTCTTAATTTCCAGATCTGTGCTGATCTCTTATCTCACTCGCAGGGGCAAGGCATGTGTACTTCTTGCAAAATAGGTCTATGGGAGCATTATTTATGTGGTGGTCACGTGTGCAGGCACAACAGGCAACCGGAGCCATCCTGGCTAAAGCACAGTCTATGGCGCAAAGATGGATAACGACAGACTTTTGGGCGGAAAGTTTCATTTTAAAAAGCCATTAAAATAGCCTTTGAATTTAATTATACTTTCTTTGTGTTGATTCTACATTAATTTCATGATTTTTCATAAATAAATATCCGCAATAGTCTTAAGTAGAAAAAATGCGATTAATTACAGAAAATTGTGCGATTAATTAGTTAATTTTTTTTAATCGATTGACAGCCCTAATTTATATATTATAGTTACATTTAATCTCCAATTACATTCAAACACTATGTTAATAAATTAGTTAAATACGTTTTTTTTTTTAAAAAAGTCCTCTTTTGATTTAGAATATCTCATTCATGCCTTCATTTTTTCCCCATCTCAACTTCCAAAATCTCCTTTGCACTTTTTACTTTCACTGTGTCAGGCTGAAATTCAGCAGCAAGGCTCTTAAATTGGATTGGGAACATCATTCCCTTTTCCAAGACTAATTTTATGAAAAAATACACACATTTGTAATGTTTCCTAGCTTCTAAACTCTCACGTAGCTGAGTGTCCACTAAATTTCAAGTATTATTTTTATTGTTTGTCTTGGGATGGCAAGCTGTTTTTATGTCGTGTGCAGAATTTGCAGCCGTTCATTTTGTCATTTAATTGTTCATCATCAATTCCTTAGTGAATTAACAGAAAATTTAGGATTAAATTACAGTACATTATTATGCTGGGGACTTTTTGAGTTCATTGTTCTTTTGACTTTGGTCAGAAATATTATCAAGATGTGACCCATCCCTCTTCTTTGTCCTGAAGCATTTCCAGATAGCAACTAAAGGTATAGCAAGACTGGGTATCCCTGCCAGTATAAAGATGATTACATAGATCCAGGCTGGATACTGCTTATCCCCCAGTGCAGGGAATTTCTCCTGTAAAGAAAGAGAGAAATGTTTTGTTTTGAGTTTTTTACTGATACATTGCAATATGCTTATCTATTATCATGGATATAGGGAGATCATCTCAACATAAATTCGTATTTACCGATTCAGGATCCCAGACTTTGTAAAGGACCTCTTCAGAAACTTTAGTGACGAGGTAAAAGACCAAGATCAAGAACATAATGAGTGGGCTGATGACTCTCCATGATATCTGCCAGAAGAAGTTCGGTTTGTGTCCAATCATGAACTTTATATCGTCATTGAACCTAAAAGTTATATATATTATTTATTAGAGGGAATAAGTAATGCTCCTTTTTGTTATTTTGTCTACACATTCTTGACAATGTTTGTGTTTCACAGTGATAGAAGCTGAGTTGAACTATTTGAACAATTCAGAACCAGTATTTCAATGTCACCTGTCTATCCCATATATGTACACCACTGAGAACATCTCGCAGAATGCAACAATTAGCAGAGGGATGGATCCTCCATAGGTGTCAAACAGTGAAAGCCAGTAGTTGCCAGAGCCTTGGATAAATATCAGTCCCACCAGACAACATAGCAAACATGTTAAACCTAAAAGAGAGCAAAGTATTGATCAAGTCTCCTTGAAATATCTTTCTGCAAATGTAAAATAAGAGAATAAATGCAGGAGTTACCGGTGACAGCCTCTTTTGGCCATGACTTAGGGAAAACTTTGAGGTCTTGCAGTGGCACAAGAACTCCCTCGATGTTACCAAACATAGAGGATAGGCCAAGACAGAAGAGCATTATGAAGAAAAGGACGGCCCACACCGGAGAGACGGGCATCTTGGTAATAGCCTCAGTAAACACAATGAAGGCTAAACCAGTTCCTTCAACCCCCTAGACCCAAATGTAGCACAGCATCACAGCAAAGGATCATTCAAAATTAATCAATTAGCCTCTTGCAAAAACTTGCTGAAATCTTACCTCGCTGAGAAAAGTATCTAAGTTGCAAGTTTTCAGATCCAGGCTTTGAAATAAATCAGGGTTTGTTTCATTAAGATGTTGAACAACATGGTTGTAGTTGTTTTCAGTGATGTCACCGTCAGCAATCCCAAATGCATCCAGTAATGTTAGGATGTTTCTAGAACACATGAAAGTGTTAATTATTACAATCAATATATTGCTGAAAAAATATAGAAGTTGCTACATGTATAGTTTGACAAAAAAAGACACACAGTACCCAGACAGACAGCTGTCGAATCTCTGTGTTGCTCTGAAGCCAATGATGGTGTAAATGACAGTTGCAGCATATACAGAGGTGATGCCATTAATGATGGAGATGATCACTGCATCCTGTTCACAGTTGTTACTGATAAAAAAATGCAATTTAAATTTTATTACAGTGCCATTCAGTTGCCTTTAAAAACTTTGAAAATAATGTCCAAACTCACTGCACTGAGTTGTAGCTGGAAAAGGAAATAAGACCACCAAAAGCCAGAGAGAAGGAATAGAAAACTTGAGCACCAGCATCCAGCCACGTTGACGGCTTTGCTAGCTCTGTTAACTGGAAGAATAAGTTAAGTACATAATTATGAATAAACGAATTATTTCACTAAATGGATTATATAGTACAGCATAGTAGTAATGAATTAAGAGTGAGGATAATTTGGATAACAAAACGGCAAGATATTTGGTAAAAGATCAAATGGAGGGAGATAACTGGTGGCGCAGCCCAGACAGATGAAGCCCATTGTGAAATTAAAACAATATTCTTCCCAAAAAATCTCAATAGAAAATGTTCTCCCTGTAACTGCCAAGTAGTAGTACCTATTTTTAATGATTTAGTATCAAATACAGTTAGACCAGTGTTGGTCTTAAAATTAGTTTTTTTAAAAAAAATATACAACTTACATCTGGCGTGAAGAGAAACTTTACACCACTCAAAGAGCCCTTCAGGGTCAATCCTCTGATGAGAAATATTGTCAGCACCACGTAGGGAAGGGTCGAAGTCACATACACAGCCTAAAGAAAACAAAAGTATTCATATATTAATGTAAAGCTTAGTTTAAATCTTCTCCGTAATTAAAATAACAATGTGCTTTACCTTTCCAGTGGTCTCAATACCACGAATGATGCAGACGTAGAGCACAGACCATGCACAAATATGACATAGCAGTATCCACCACTGCAGGCCTCCATCTTCTTCAATGGTTGGAGTTGTGTTCAGGGTCTCCCGGTACCAGAAGTAATCCACAGGGGAGCTCCTCTCACACTCTGAGACATAGCCTGACAAAATTTAACATCAGCGTGGGTCACTGAGTCAAATTCAAGAGTTTCAATTCACATTTTCCATTTTGCAGAGGGGCAGCACTGGGTGAAGCAATACCTGTTAAATTGGCATTCACTGGACACTGACTCCAAGGCAGAGGCTCTTGGAAAGAGTTAAAGAAGTACCACAGAATCCAGGCAATGATGGTGTTGTAGTAGAGACTGATCGTCAGAGAAACACACATGGATGCAATACCTGCCAACAAATGCATTGAAAGGGTTGCTTTGAAGGCACTTTTCTATTTCTTTTAGAAAACATTATGCAAAATGTTCCTCACCGATCCCTGTCAAATAGGGATGGACTGTAGCCCACACTCCCAAACTGCCTCTTCTTAAACGCTGACCGATAGCAAACTCAAGATGTAGAAGTGGGATTCCTTCAAGAACCAGCAGGATCAGAAATGGTATCATAAATGCACCTGGAGGAAAAATATAGAAACTGTCAGTTTTCTTTATCATTACAACTTAAACTTTTCGTGAAATTTAAAAAATAACTTATCTGAAGACTAAAAAAATCTATTTATAAGGCAATAAATACATTCCAACAGCATCATGTTAATTGTTTAAGATGCACGTGAGTACATGTAGAGATAAAGTCAGACAGTAAATTCTATTATGCAATGTCAAGTCCATTTAAACCTTTGAAATAGGCCCTTTACAAGGGTTCATATAAAACTTCTTATCTGAACAGATCACTTACAAGCCATCTTTTGAGTTCAAATGATTAATCCTCTTAACAGATCTTATCTTTGTCGTCATTACTTGATCAGCAGTTTTGTGTATTGCTCACTAATTAACTCGACGACAGTTTCTCACTATTGTATAGACATCATGCCACATGATTCAGAGCTTCAGTTGAGTTCAATTAAAATAGCTCATTTGTCCCTCCAAGAAAAATTGAGGCTAGCTAGTTTTTTTAAACACAGACAGTTAACTATTCATTTCCACACATTAAGCTTGTGTAAAAAACAACAAAAATATCAGGAAAAAATTGAAAAGATAACCAGTTATGAATCAAATTAAATCATACAAAAAATCATGTTGACCATTATTAATTCTCTATCTTTGTGTGTTGTGTTGTTGTATGTTGTAATCTGTTGTTATGTTTGTGTTACAAACAGGTTGTATAAAATGCATTTTTGACGGCCGCAAGAGAGATGAATATTAAAAGATTATTTTTTACTAACTGAAACCATGCCTGTGAATGAAATTTTAGTTGACAGATGAGAATAAACCTTTTGATGCTGTACTCTTACACTTAGTCTGTTTTTTTTTTACTGAAATATTGGTTATTTTTGTTTTTCTCAAACACAATTTTCAGAAGTAGTCAAATATGAAATAATTACAGTTTAAGCATTACTTGCCTCCTCCATGACTCTGACACAAATAAGGAAACCGCCAGACATTTCCAAGTCCGACACAAAA
>JAPZDV010000010.1:17515632-17543127 GCA_029814665.1 Acanthurus lineatus
TTTCCTTAAAAAAAAAAGGTTAATGCAGAGTTTCAGCAGATCACCACTGTAAATCTTGAGGCCAAAGTCATGTCAATGTTGGATCGTTACTCCCCTGAATTCCCATTCAGAAAACCAGAGAGGTTGTCATCCGGTGTCTCATTGATCACCTCGGTGAAGATGTGAGTGCCTTAATCAAGGAGTTTGAGGTGAGGTCATTAAGTACCTTTTAGGGTTTTCCTTACAGTAAATCTGTCAAGTTGAAAGTAGTGCTTCTGATAAATACATAGTCAACTATAAAGGCTATTTAATGGCACCTAATCTATTGGAAAGACTGCAACATTTATCTTACAACTACCTTTACTTCAATTCAGTTTGCTTTTCATGGCGTCACTGCTCGCTCAACTTTTGGAGCTACTGAAAGAGTAGGGATTGTTTTGTACCTAATACACCAAAAAACACCAAACTCTCAAGTAAATAGGCCAAATCAGTGTGACATCAGAAGAACAAAAATAAAACAACTTTGGGTGAATAACATGGGTGTTGCTGCATTACAGCCACAAACACCACCCAATGTCATCATAGTCACTATTGTTTTGTTTTGTTGATATCTGCTGCTGCTTAAAACAATTTCTGCTACCAAAAGGTGCAAGGGATCCTCTTGGAAAATATTATTATTTTGCATGTTTGTTTATTCACAAATATTCAAATATATCTTTGTCAGAAATAATCAACCCCAAGTTAATTGAAACAATACACAGCTTACTATACAATGGTTGCCCAATTGATTGATTTACTTGGTTTGGTAATGACTTTATTTTGGTGATATCCTGCTTTAACCAACTACCTTTTCGATGTCTGCAGAGTGTTGATGATTCAGCTGTCAATGTGGAAGAAGAGCTGACTGCACAGGTGATGGCTGTGTGCCTGATCTAGAATGAAAGTGGACAAGTAAACAATGTAGGAATTGTCATTATGGTTGTACTCAACCATATTGGGGATCTCAGCAAGGCCTGCTGCTGCCTGCTAGGACTGACTTATGCCTTGGATCTGAAATACCCCGAGACTCTAAAATACATTTTTGAGGTACTTCAAAAGATGCTTGTGGAAGTGGATGCTGGACACCTTTCAACAAAGGTGCAAAGACTGAAAAATAATGTGGTCATGTAGTTCCTGGGGGGCACCTGGTCAGATGAGTATAGATGTGACTCATACCAAATTGAGCCATGTGTAGATAACAGACTCTTCTCAGTGTGGTTCTGGACAGCAGCGTGGACAATTCATGGCTCAATTCAGTCAGACCATCTCCAAGTGAAGTCTGACTCTTAGTGAAAATCTGATTTCAGCGTGTTTTGAGTGCAAATTTACACCTTACAATAATGTGCATTGTATTATTATTATTATTATTTTATTTCTGTTAGGTATTAGGTATCTGGTTGAAGTTGAGAGGCTGTTTCACCTGAGGAGGCTATAATGTTGTTGTACTTCTAAAGGAGAAAGTACCTTTTACACTTTGAGTTTGGAGTGTCTTAAATTGTGAAAAAGCGTGAGAGTCTTTTAAAAAAAAGCATATCCAACACAAATGAGAGAGAAGTTTACTTATGTAGTGTCATATCCAATGTGAACTAAATATTTAGATTGTTAAGTGTCTGACAACATTGTGGATAGGATTACTACAGAGAGACAGGTACTTTGTCAAAGAGTAAAGAGTTAAAATATCTTTTGTCAAGATTAAACATGTTTCGGCATACAAATCAACACATAGACATCCAAATACAGAGCTTCCACAAGGAAAAGATGACAAACAGAAACGTCAGTCAGTGCAGCAATAAACACTGTAGTATAACTACGCAACAGGATTTATAGCCTGGTGGTAGAAACCACTGGTTATGAAGTGTTTTTTCTGATTCTGCATTGCTCTTTTAGGTGAAAATTGTGCATATATACAAACTGTGCAGATTTAAAAGTCTATAGGGAAAAGGTTTGGACCAATAAATTTAATGTCTCTCATTCCCTACATGTGCAAATGAATCCCAGAAAACCACGTAACTTTGTGCACATGTGTGTGTCTCTGCTAATGTTTATGTTACATGTGTAGGAAGGGTAGGGTTGCAGTACGGAGAAACAGATGTACAGAGCTTCATTGCATAACAGAAAGGAGCGGTTATTTAAATTCTTAATGGCCAACATCCCTCCTCTGACAGAGCTGCTGTGCTGAATCAACGCGGTGCTGATTCCCTCTGAAACAAAACAGAGAGCAGAGAAACGAAGCAGAGAAAAGTGTCTGAAAACAGCAGTTTCCATTCGGAGCAGCTGCACTTCTGTTATTCTAAACACAGGGAGGGAAATGAAGGGAGGTTTTTTTTTCACTGCAACTCCTCCCAAGAACACTGGATGAGGGTTAACTATCGGTCTGACTGTAAAGGGTCATGTGTTGGGTGCAGCTTTACCGGATAGATACAGTAAAAAGACAAAGTAGAAACAGAGGAGAGAAATGGGGTGCGACATTCAACAAAGGTCCCTAGCTAGAATCAAATCAGGTTGCACCAATGTAGCATGTGCTGTTAGCATTCAGCTAATTAGGAATAATGGATGAAAATTTTAAAGAAACATGCAACAGTATGTTTCAGGTTTGACATGTTTCAGCATTCAATATACTCACTCACTGTGTGATATAATATTATTGAAGGATAATACACAGGTTAGCATAGATGTTGTTAAATTTGCAGCTATTATCCATGACAATATTCCTTTAGTTCTCAAAACTACAGATTTTTTTTTTTTATTTGATCATCTCCATTAAGGTTTTTTAAGTTTTTTAAAAATATCTGTTTGAGATGTTTTGTCATTACTCAGGATGCTGTTTGTTTGAAACATTAGTAAAGACATAGACAACCCTTATCTTCAGGGGATGTTGATGGTTTTGGTCTCCATAGTTTCATAAATTAAAAGGTCGTTGTGTAATATTTATTTTTAAAGTCACATTGTCTGTAATTTAAATGGAGACCAGCCCTTTTATTAGTAGATATTTTTGACCAAGTTGGGGCAGTGTTTAGGCTTAAAGGTGCTATATGTAACATTTAAGCACCAATTACAGTACATTCCTGTCCAGAGTTAAAATTAGTACTGTTTATGTATAGGGTGATGTCTAGTTTAAACCATGCAATGTAAGTAAATGGCAGTATAATGATTGTTGACTTAAAGACATGAAGCTGTTTACATACTGGGAGTTGAACTCAAACCACCTGGGTGAAAACCAAGACACTGAACAGCTAAAGCATATGGGCCCTGTACATTATGAACTCTGTACTTTCACTGATGTGATTTGAAGGAAATTTGACCTGATCTTTTACCAGTTTTCAAAGACCTATACTGTAATTGGTGGCAAAATCTTGCACATAGTCCTTTTAAACTCAGATTTAATGCTGTGATTTGACGTCATTGTTAGAATTATGTTCGCAAACAGCTGCTTTTTTTGCAGCAACATTCGCCTTTATTTGGAGTCTTTTTTCTGTTAATGTGTTTAAGTAAGTCCTACATTTTGGTTCCTTTTAGCTTCATATTGATTTCTACAAGGAAATATCTGGTTTTTCGGTGGCTAAATGCTCTGCTTAGCTTACAAGATAGCCAGTATTTTTTCTGTAAATCGGGTAGACTTTTAATGCTTTTTTTTCTTGGTGAGTCCATCTGTTGTTGAAAATGATGATGCTAAGAGAATTAAAACAGAACAAAAACACATTTGTTGTGGTTCCTAAAGCCAAAACAATGAGCCAAAAGATGCTAAAACGCCCTGCAGGGCTGAGAGGAACCTTCACAATGCAAAAACATTGATGAGATTTGTAGCTGAAAGACACAAACAAATTACAGCAGCTCAGACTGCTGCTGCAAAGGTCATATAAGGTCTCTGTCTTTAAAGCAGCAGTCTTATTGGACTGTTTATCTGCGGTGATAGTGAATGCACCAACACGACTTCAAAACAACAGCTTGAAAAGTTACGGATGCAAGCTAGTTTGTGTCTGAGATCAGGAAGTTTTATAGAGGATGGCAAAGAAGAGGAGGATTATATGTTTTTATTCCAATGACCAAATGACTGGTTCCTAATGTTGAGAAACTGTCACGGCTCGTCATTTCGGTCACCCCGGCTCTCTGCCATGTGGGACTTGCATGACTCCTTCACCATTTGGCCTGTTTTACCAAACAAGAAAAACCAATGGGAGAAAACCCATCAACCCACGACGAGACCACCATGCTAAACTGCAATGATATTATCCTGAACCCCGGAGCTTTGACAATTACAATCAAATTGGTTGTTTGGAAAAGTTAGACAACAAAGAATGACAAATGTGGTTCATAAACAAAACATCTGAAATTGAAAACGAAGGGATCAGATGACCATTTAAATCCTAATTAATGGTTTTTTTCAGCTCTCCCACTGGAAAAAAAACCCCCCAACAATTTGGGAATTTGATCTTATTTATGGAAATGTTGAAAGAACTGGACATTTTTCAAAGTGGAGACTTCAACTGTTGGACTGTTTATTTTAACATCTGTTGAAAATGCAAAACAAACAATGAACAATGATAAAGTTTATCTAAAACTTTCTCCCATATTTTTCTTTTGTGTATTAGAAAAGATGATGATTTCTTTGGATTTATAAGTTGGTTGCACATGTATTGTGTAATGTTCTGTTTTATGCTTTGAAGGCATTGCGCATTGCAGTTTCTCCTCAGGCTTCTGTAACTGGGACAGAGCTTTTTATTGGAATTAGCTCCAATAAAATAAGAATTTAAAAATGGAACCAGTTCATATGACAGCTTCTGGTGCCAATGTGGGACTTGCTTGATAAATGTGCCAATAATAAAATAAAGGAAAACAAATCAGCCAATGTTCTCTCCATCCAGTGACTACAGACTAACTTTAATTTGGCTGCAGCTTCACTCCAACCTCCAACCTCCAAACAGATGGTTATAATAATACAAAACCTCATTTTTTTCTGCTGCTATGCAAAGCAAATAAACATATAATACTTTAATTTAGTCTCTGTATTAAATGTTAACTTACTTGTTTAAATAACTTGACTTTACAGTGTCGTCTGGAGGAAGCTGTTTTGCAGTGGAGTCATTTTTCTTCTAGAGGTGGAAAACAGTCTGAGAACGTGGATTAGGAGCTGGGCTGCTGCTCAATGTAAACAGGTGTGTGACATGAAAATTGCAAGTCAGTATTTTCAGGTGTATTATGTAGTTTTCTTTTTGTGCATTTATGTTGGTTTTGCCTTTACTATTTCACCATCATGTTGACACTATCTTTCCACCCAGATGCATAAATGTACAATATATATTCCATATGTGCGGAGGTCTCAGGAAAACAGGCGATCTGGCAAAAGTAAACAGAGCTGACCGAAGCAGCAGATCTCAAGCAGGGAGGCATCCCACAAGAGAGGTTTCAGTGTTATGAGGAGTGAGGCAGCAGGCCATTTTTAACATTGCTGCTTCTTGCTGCTTCTTGCTGCACTTCACAGAGCAGTGTGACAGTGAAAATGTCTGGTTTGAATTAACTTTTAGACCCTGTTTACACTTCATTCATTCTGGACAGATCAGAGAGTTTTCCGACTTTAAAAAAGATAAGTGGAAATGCATCCAAGTAGCATTAAAGATGACCTGAAACTCTGTTCTTTTTATTCCAGTTTTGATGCTGAGTTGGACAAAGGCAGGGTCAGATTGTTCCTCTGTTGCCTGTTGTGACGCTGCAGATGCACTGAGCGAGACCTCAGCACTCTCATCGCACTCACTGCCAACAGAAATAGCATCTCAAACTGGATGACTCGAGGGGTTCAAAAGGTCTGTCCCAGCCTCTTTTTTTTTTTTTTTTTAACATAAATGTCCTGAAACAGTAACACCAGTGTGCACCTGCAACCCTCAGCTCTCCTATGTGGAACCATTTTTGTCCTGAACATTTGAGCACAAGTTCTTTCTTTTCTGCATTTTAATTTTAGGTCCAATTAATATATTTATTTTCACAGTTACTTGCTGAGTCACTACACACACACACTGCAGCAGGTGTGATTTACTTCCCTCCTCCTCTCTCTCTCTCACACACACACACACACACACACACACACACAAAACAATGGTTACCTGAGCCAGACTGCAAAGCCAAGTGTGTTTTAACAGCTGTCAATGTAATGAGCTCTTTGGGGGCCTGTCAAGTCAACGGTTAGCTAATGTCTCAAATTGTGTGTGTGTGTATGTTTGTGCAAATGCATATGTGTTAGTATGTGTGTGTATGTATGTGCTCACGCTGGTCAGGGTTAGGTAATGTCTCTCCGTGCCACCTTCCACTCCTGCCAAATTTAATGTTATAATGACGGAAATTACACAACTAGACCTGAGAATTAAAAGTGACAGAGGGCTGAGAGAAAGCATGACTTTTAAAAGTGAAAAGTAAGAAACATTTATTCTAGATGTATTTATTTTTCTGATATTCTATATTTTAATCCTGCTTTAAAGAGAAAAGAAAAGTTTGAAATCTAATTGATTCGCATTATGAAATTGTCATTTACATGTGTGGTGCAAAAACGGCAAAAGTGATTGGTTCCACTGCTGTTAATCTGACTACAAATGTGAGCATTCAGTGACCATTAATTATAAACATGTTTGTTGAAAGGCATTAGTGAGGTCACATGGTCTTGTTAAATCTATCATTTTAATGTCAAAATGGAAAAAAAGCTTTGAAGTGACGCTAATGTTGTTTTCTTTCTGTTGGAAAAAACAGTTAATTTAGCAAAATGAATCATAAATAATTCATTATGTAAAATAACACTCTGAGGTCGCATGGAGCTGATGTTTTTGGGTTCAGTGTAAGAACTCAAACGAGGCAGCGGTATTGCTGGATCTTTTATTAAAAGGTCAGGAGACTCACAGCAGCAGAGGGAGGATGATGGAGGACAAGAGGAGGGACTGTTACTGACTGATGTTTTTGTTCTTCATTCTTTATTTTTTTTTATTTTTCATTCTTTACTTCATTCAGTATTTTGATACTTTTTGTTTATTGGTAAAATATAACGTTCAGTGAGCTTGCTGTTGCAAATAGGCACATCTTTAAAATCCCAGTTTATGAACTGAGTTAAAGGTTGTGCAGTTAGGTTTATAAAGTGAAATTATTTGTTAGATGCAGAGACTTTGGCGTTAACTTATCTTAGCCATGTGCAGGCATGACATCACCTCGCTGAGTCAGCTGAAGGCGCTGGTCCTGCGGGCTGCATCAGGCAACAAACCATTACTCCATTACAGTACATCACAGCTACTCAATCCACTTCGCAGCCAATCAGCCCTGAAGTGTTCATGTGGAAAGAGGGAGAAAGGTGTTACATCCCGGTCATTTATGACTTTCAGAAAAACAAATAACAGAATAACAGGTAGATTATAAAGTTAAGAGCTTTCAGCTTGTTGCTGAGCCCATGAGGTGAGAAAACTGCACATATATATGAAGCAGTGAAATATATTCCACCTGGGAAAGTCAGACGTGGCGCAGGTTCCAGAAAGCACATCTGGCCTTGGGCTTTATGCTGGCTCGGCCTACAGTTCGCACAGCATCGCCTCTTCTCACACTGCTCACTTCACCTCCTTTGACAAAGTAAAGAGCTGCTCTCTGTCTTTCTGTCTGTCTCTGCTGGAGGTGGAGGTGTTTAAACTATTTCACTGCTGTAGTTCCACAAAATTACAGTAAATGATACCTTTTGAAAACTCACTAAACAAACTGAAAACTGGAAAAAAAAAAACAATGCTGCTTTTCTGAGTCACCAAAAAGATAACACTGTAAAGATTCCCATCTTGAAAAATGTTGCGGTGTTCGGTTTATAAGATTAGAGATGCTGAGCCACTATGATAAGGAAAAAAAAACTATAATTAAGCTGCTCCAAAAACTCCTGCTCCTGTGACCTCTGGCAATTTTAAAGTTCTCAAATATACCTTGCGTGTAAGCCTGCGGTGTGCAGGGAAAAACCAAAATTTACAAGTGATTCCTGCCAATTTAAACAGGCCTTGGCTACCCTGCCCCTTTTTCCATAATACTCAAGTAAGTCCGGGTTTGATTGGGACTATAGCTGGCTGACAATCTGAATCACACGAAGCACCATATGTTTCTGTAGCTGATATGGAAGTCTGGATGAGGCTGAGAATGGCAACGGCAAAGAAAATGTGAAACCATTAAAAACTGATGTAGTACTTTGTATTTAATATAAGAATGATTTAACAAGACAAAGTGAAACTGTGTCCTTGCCGTCTGCTTCTTTACTCAACAGACAGAATCAGTCATTTCGCATTTATAGGCTCAGGATTAGCATTTCTGCAGTTCATCCAGGAGACACCGAGTAACTGAATCACTCTTTTGGAGTCTGAAATTGGATTTTCAGTCCACATTTATCTCTGGTTTCAGCTCTGTTCTCCACTGACAAGAATTTTTCTTAGAAATAATGTCAAGTTTTGAGTTCCAAGATAGCTGAACATCCAAGGTCATTATGTTGTGTTCTGATGTTTAAATAATGGTTGTTGTTTCTCTATCCAGTTTTTTTAAGAGCTCCAATTGAGAGTTACCAGTGATGGAAGAAGACTTACATATTTTACTTGAATATTTAAAAACCTTGCATTTTTTCTGCAAGAGTGCAGGGTTTCGGTGAATCAATAGTAAAAGATTCTTGCTTTCCCTTCCTTCTTTTTTCTTCTTTTGCTTTGTATGTCTCTTTAGTGTCTAAATGTGGGGACATCTGTAGTAATTTGCCCTGCAAATTTGTCCCCTAACAATTTACCAACAATCTTCAAGATTTGTGGCTCCACATGTGGGAACAGATCACATTTAAATGAGTCTGCAGGAGGTCTACCTCCCCACAAGTCTAATGAAACAGCAGAGAAAATGTGCTCATCACACTGAGGGATCAGACATATTGTATCTGAAACTTAACCATATTTCCGTGCCTCAAAGATTAGTACCAATTTTACGCTTTTGCCTCAGGTTTCTGAGGTGCAAACAGCAAATGATTTATTGCAAATGTTCCATGCTCATAATGAAACAGTCATGAGAACTGCAGGAATATGGGATTTGGGTGGATTCCTGAAGGAAGTTTTTGTTGGAGATCAGGTTTCTTACATCCCACAAGGCCTGTCATGATCCAGCACTGAGAAAAGAGGGGAAAGTGATGTAAAAATATAATTCAGCAGGAGATCAGAGCTGTCGCCACAGCCTGCAGCATGGAGGTCATCAGTGTTTTCCAAAACACATCGACAAGAGCCAATTTTAGATTGTTTATAAATCACATACATATTAAAAAGTTCAGAAAGTACATTTAAAGAGGTACTGCAGGTATTTTTGCACTTAATGTGTGAAGTCTTATTTTTGGATCTGTACCCTACATTTTTCTAATTTCTACTATGAACTGCAAAATGTAACTTGGAAGACACATTTTTGGAACCTAAGTTAAAACAATAGGGTTAATCTTGACAATCAATAATCTTTAAGTCAGTGGCAGCCAACTGCAAAAATCTAATGGGAGGGGTTGACATGTGTTTTGAGTTAATGACAGCTCCCTGACCTTCACAGGGCAACAAAAGTGCTCTACTTAAGAGGTGCAGCAGGATACTGAACGAGAATGAGACTGTTAAAAGCTTTATTGAAGTTCGATGCAAGCCAGTCGCATTTCATTACAACACACAGGTTTACAAAAATAGTATGTTTCCCTTTTTGTAGGAGGTTTTTTTTCTTGAGATATAAAAGATTATTAATGCGTGTATAATAGGAGCCAAACCCTCATGAGAGTCATTACTCTGCTGTCACATTTGATTAAAGCAGATACAAGCCTGTTTCAGAAAAGACAAAAAAAAACATTTAATTACTTGACATTTTTACAGATGTTATGATCATTTTATGTGTTGAAAAGATTTCATTACCCTTATACCTCTTTCAAGACTTTAATGAGAAGATTTATTGAACTCTCATGTCCGTGCATAAGATGTGGAGTGTTAGCAAAGGCAGCTAGCTAAGCTTAGCTCAAAAATGTAGACAGTGCACTGCTGCTGGATAACTTCTTGAATAGTAACTAGACATGACTATCCTTTAAACTGCATATTGTTGTTTTTACATCTATGTGTGCTTGATTAACAAGCATTGTTCAGCATGTTAGTTGTTAGCATTAAAAAGGGTCAGACTAGCTGTTTCCTGTGCTCCAGTCACACTAAGCTAGCCTGTTCACTTTCTGGCTTCAGCAGTGTACAGCAACTCGCTTGGTCATCCTCTTTGGCGCAACTAAAAAAAAAAAAAAAAGGGGGGGGGGGGTGAAACCAAAGGTGAAACCAAAAACCAACAGCCTGTCTTAAAACAGTTGTTGAAGCTGTTTCCAAACAGTAGCGCCAAGGCTGACCAAGGAAAGAAGTGGGAATGTGGCGCGCACAAACAGGAGAGTGGCATCGATCTTCTCCAATCGAACACTCAGAAAGAAAGAGAATTATTTTCTAAAATGTTTTTACAATCATGTAGACAGGGATCAACACAAGATTCATTACTTTCTTCATTCTTCTTTTTTCTGTGTAGAAAGGTGTAGAAAAGGGGAAAATTCAGAAAACCATAAATTCTACATCTTTACTTCATCAAACACAGTTTGCCCACTAGTTGAAAAAAAGAGTCTTCAGAGTACCTGCTCTGAAATCAATCCAAATCCTTAAGAGAATCGAACTACTCTTATTTTTACCTTTTAGAAACCAATAAAGTGCCATCCACCAATAAAGGATGTGTCAATCCAAAGATAAAGGAAAAAAACAAAAAGGTGGGGGTTTTCTGTGCCCATAGTTTAGTGCAGGGAGTGTAAAACCCTTGAGTAGTCTGGCTGGGAAAACACAACTGCTTTAGCCTTAATCTCTGATTAACAGCTCTTCTATTTATCAATAACCTAAAACATATTGCAGTAGATCCAACCGGGCAAGACTTCAAATTCTATGTTAGCTGCATTTTTTGTAATCTCCATTCATATCATTGTTTATGAAAAGTTCGTTATGTGATTTGATATATGGTTGGGACTTGTTGTATGTGGGTATTTTTTGGTTTTAGTGTCAGGAAACACTCTTCAGAATTTGCTATGCGACCCATGTGTTGTATGAAAGCAGTGTCTCCAACATGCCACCAAACACAATTCAAAGTCTGTCCAAACGCAGTTTAATTTTTACCTTATTTCTTTCTCACTTCTCAACTTCAGTTCATTCAGTGGCAGAAGTTCTCTGTTCTGTTTGTTAGACTTTCTCTAGGTTCATCTCATGTGACCATGTTATAACATCAAGGGAATGCAAAGTCTCTAGTTGCATTTGTTCATAAAGTTCTTAATTGTCTTAGATATTTCCAAAGAAATGGATTATTCCGCTTCTGTCACAATGGATGATATTTTTCAATTTGAATCTGACAAAAGTTCTTGAGCGTCTTCGTACCAAACAAAATCGCCTCTGAGTTCACGTCTTCATCTTTTCTACTGTCTCTTGGACCCAGTAGCAGGCGCCACGGTCCGCTGCTGAGTGTTAACTCGATCGTGGGGGTACGGCAATCCTGGAGGTCCAGGGGTTCCTGGCGGTCCAGGCGGCCCTACTGGTCCTGGTTTACCCCTTGGTCCTGGTGGCCCAATGATGCCAGGTAGTCCTGCCTGACCCTGGATACCTGAAGGCCCTGTAAGTCCTGCAACACCATCTACACCAGGGAGCCCGATGTCACCTTTCTGGCCTTTTTCACCCCGTAGTCCTGGAAGACCAACAGACCCTTTCGCTCCTTTGACTCCGACAATTCCTCTATTGCCGCTGGGGCCTGTTTCCCCTGGTGCTCCTTTGGGCCCAATGGAGCCCTTCTCTCCAGCTGACCCACGGCTTCCCACAGGACCTCGATCACCTTTGCTCCCAGTCAGGCCCACTGGACCTTTTGAGCCGGTCTCACCACGGTTCCCTTTGGGCCCTGGTGGTCCAGGAGCACCTGCCGAGAGGAGATGGTGAGTTGAAGCACAAAAAACAATTGATCATGATCTGTTTTTCCCTCCACATACGGCCTAATCTTCTGTACCTTTCACTATAGTGAAGTTCTTAATGAGCTGGGTGTGGTGAATATCAACAAGCTTCATTTCCTCCATCACCATGGACAAGTTTCTCACATCCACGTCAAGTCGCATGTTCAGCAACATGTTTTGTTGTCTCAGTGTGTCGGCCAAGTGGAGGAGTAACAAGACTGTGTTGTTCAGGTTCTGCATGAAGGAAACAAGAAGGATATGAGGATAGAGACAAAGAATATTGAGGAATGTCGAGGAGAAAGAAAAAGTAAGTCAGACTGAGTACAGAAAAATCTCATCAGCAGACTGGGCCACAAATCAAATATGAGGAATCAGCTCCTCTGACCTGTATGCAAACAGACTATTCTGTCGGAACCACCAGTGATTTTTAATAATATATTGACAGTGTAATAAAAATGTTGTAGATAACATACTTGATCCACTGACAGAAGAGATGATTCTACAGTAAGATAAAGGAAGTCTTTTGACCAAAGAGAACTGCACAGGACCTTTTTCTGTGTATCTGTATTTATTAAGTGACTTGTAAGGAATAAGAAAGAATTCCTCTGTGGTTCTTACCTGTAGATCCTCTGTGTGTCTGCCCATGCGGCTCTGACAGGACGAGCTCTCGATGTTGATGTACTTGTACATGCTCTGGACGTGGCTGACGGTGGCGTTGATGCTGGAGGAGATTGTGTCAATCTCCATTGAGATGGAGTTCAGACGACCGTCTAACGCAGAGAAACGCTCACCTGTCCGGTTCTCATAGTACCTAAAGACAAAAAGATTGGTAAACGTCCTTTCATTTGCCTTAGACCCTTTTCTCCAAAGCCATGTTTCTCTTGTCATCTTCCATTGATCATCAGCCCTGCAGCCCTTAGGGTTCTCCACACCTGCCTCCTGTTAAGTAATCAACTTTGTGCTATAAAGCAGTGGCCTTTTCTTGTTTTTGTAGAGCTTTCTTGATTCTTTTGCCTGTGTCTCTGTGTTTTGAATTTGGTACCTGCTTCTTTTGTTTTATGTCCTTCACCTGTGATGTTCTCAAAGATTTTTTGCTGCTCTGACTAGATTTGTTTCCTTGTTTTGTCCTGCCTTGCATTATCTCCAGTTTTAAACTCCGACAGCCTTACAGTCAAGTCAACTCACTTTTGTGTTCTTTCATCTGAATAAATCATTGAACTGCATTTGTTGGTCTCAGCATCTATGTTTGAGTTCTTTCCTTTGTGTTTTGGACCTCTCTGTGACAGGTTTCAGTGTGAGTTTTAAGTATGTGTTACCTGGAATGATAGTGAAGGTCATGCATGTTCTCCTCATGTTCATCCATGAAAGATGTCACATTATCAAGCTGCATTTGCAGGTTCATCACCTGAAGAAAATACAGACATATGTTATATACTTGTGAGGACTCCTATTGACAAACCCACTGACAAAGGTCAACTGAAAATCATTGAGGACAAACTTTAACTTAATTTTAACTATAATTATGTAATGAAATCCTTAGCCTTAAACAGGCTTTTTAAGAAATATGAAGTAATTAATTTGTCCTTACTTTAAAATTTTAAGTTATTCTCCAAGTTGGTGTCCAAGTAAAGAGCACCTCCATAAAAAAACAGTATTGAGCTGATTGATGTAAGATAATGAAACAGTCATAACTTTTTTCCCCCTCTGAAGCACTCTTGTTTCTTATTGTAATTAATCATAAAAATATAAACAGAGTTGGTTTTCTTTCACTTTCACACACACACACACACCTGCTGGGTGAGGTCATAGTAAACCTCAGTGGACATAGCAATCCTCTGGTGATCTGTTGCGATGTTGCTTTGGAGGAAGCGCATGTTTTGCATCGTGTTGCTCATGTTGGTCTTGACGACGTTCAGGACTCGGCTGTAGTTCTGCCAGTCGCTGGTCAACTTCTGGAGGACAAGAGTCTCCTCATCTGCTTTCCTCTGCAAGGCATCTATCCACATTGTACTGTAGAAGGGAGGAAAATACAAAGATGGATTTAACAACAGGTTGTTTTTATCTGTTTAATTAACCTATTAGTATGCCCAGCATCAAATACCATTCAGCCATAATTCTCTTTGCTGCATCTTTTCACTCACCTGAGTGCCACTGTCATGTTAATTTGCTGAGCTGTAGCTTTGATGCCATACTGATCCTCCATCAGAGTCTTCATCTTCTCCTCAGTTTCCTCAATCACGTCCTTCCAGCCTTCCACCTGATCCAGGTATCTTTCCAGCGACTGGTTTAGCAGTTTTATTGACACAAGGTGGCCTTGCATGTCGCGTGTCAGCCGGTTGCTGGTGGCCTTGAGGGTGGTCTGGGTCTGGGAAGCCTGGTCCAGGACCTGGAGGTAGACAGTGATCCAAGAGGCACAGTAAGCAATTTGATTTCTCACAAAAAAAGCTCAAATAAGAGTATTTGCTGCTTTTCTCTGCTTTATATCTTCACAGTTTAAAATTGCACTGATTGCTTGCACTGACTCTGGATCTTGTTCAGTGATTAAACGCAGTACCTGCTCCTGTCCCAGTATCATTCTCTGGATGTCTTCAAACTCTCTCTTCAGTCTGCTGATCTCTGCGTTGTACAAAGTCACATCGAGGCAGCCTGAACAGTTAGAGGAGGAGCTCAGATCTGAGAGATGAAGTCAGAAAAAGGAAAACAAAGAAAGTCATTGAGACAGATATATAATCACTCCAGATGTCTGTATATGAAGCTTCTGGTAACCATATGTGTGTTTTTTTTATAAGAGAGAAAACAACTTTGACCTCCTCTGACACCACACAATCATCTGCTCAGCTTCACACTTCATGAATGACCTTAAACACCTCTTAATTATGCTCAACCTTTAGTCAGAATATAAGGTTCCTTCAGTAGCTGCCCAGGAGCTTTTGATTGCATTGTCTTCATTGGGGAGATGGGAAGATACAAAGTGACAATAGATGTAATTGCTACTGTTTCAAACAGCAGCAACCTTCTGTTGAGACTGGTTTTGTCCTCTGCTGTTTTCAAGGTTAGGAATGAACTTTAAATCTCAGATTTGAGCCAGCATGAAAGAGAAGTCTTTGAATCACTCAGAACATAAAAACAAACACTCGAATATCTTTTTCTGAGCAAAAGATCCATAAAAGCTGCTACATGGAGCTTGTGGTGAGATTATTTTGTCAGGAATTAACTAAACAATGAACTATCTCAAGGATTATGGAATTAAACATTTTCAAAGAGTATTCGAATGCCTCAAAGCTGTTGAGAAGCACTTTAAATTGATTGTTTTACTGATTTACTGTTTTTTTTTTAAAAAAAAACAGGCCTTTTTTCTTTTATTTATTATATAAAGTAGCCTTAAAGAAGTCAATGTCATTGCGACATAAGTGTCTTTCCCTTGCTATTGTTTACCAATAATCTAGAAACTTTGGGGTCAACCTGACTCTATGTAAAAAACAAGAAATTCAAGCTACTTTACCCTCAATTCCTTGCTGAACCCTGGAGATCTTCTTGTGATAGACAGACTCTTCCTCAGACAGGTTGTCAACCTTCCTGAACACTGGAGACAAAGCCAAGTAGATTAAGTTAAAGAAAAATGTTCAGGCGTTACAAAATGACACATTGACTGTCCAAAGCTCAGGATTTACATTTCAGCGAAGAAGCAACACCACATATACCAAGTAACTGTTTTGTCTTTGCTCGTGTAAGTGTAAGTTTATAGGAAATTAAACCATTAGTTCTAAACATGCCAAAGAAATGTAAACAGGAAAACACAATTCCAATTGCAGAAATATTCAAGGAGAGAACATAACAGAGGATGATGGTTCTGAATGCTGAGGAGGAGATACAGAAATGATTAATACTTGCAGTGCTTCGGTGTTAACAGGACACAGGAAGTATTTACAGGAGTAAAAGCAGGAAGTTGTAATTAAAGCTCTCACAACAAAGTATGTTAAGTTTTCATTAGCTGACAAATTTAACCAAAACACTTATGGACGTTCCAGCTGGTCTGCTCTCCCTGCAGATTTCCCATGAGAGCACCAATAATTTACTGAGTGCAACTTTTTGTGTGTACCAGTGTGCAGGCGTTTGGGGCTAAGTTTGTATAATATGTGCAGATCTTTTTCAAGGGTTGTTCCATACTGTGTTTGCATATACAGATGCTTTCATTCATTCTGCACATACCGCCGGCTCATAGCTGCTGTGACAGTGATGCTGAACGTGGTTCATGCTGTTGCTTAATCCAGTGCAAAGATCCATCGCTTGTTTAATATCAAAAGACAGTTTGATTATCAGCCACTTAACATGTCTGCACATGCACTATAAGTATATTTTAGTGGCACAGAGCTCAGCAAATCCATTTCTTCATTCCATGTTTGTTACTTGACAGATTTTTTTGCTGAAGAATTTATTTTTTAATAAAGCAGATGTTCAGCACAGAACAGAAAATCAAAGGTTACTGGTTTCTGTTTTTCCTTGTGTTCATGCACAGCTGGAGCCAAGTGCAACATCACTCCTGTTTATACTTCAGTTTTTAGGGCTTCAGTGCTGAACAGCTGTGCTGGAAGGTAAAACAAGAACAAACTAAGTTCCTTTTGCTTGTTTCTGTTATAAAGCCTTAATGCTTGACGGTCTTTTCTGTTGCCTAATATACTACAGGGTTTAATGTTAATTTTTCTATTCATCGCCCACTAGCCTGCGGTCAATTTTTACTTCTCCTCATACAAATTATTTTTTTTATCAATGATTGTCATCAGCCTTGTAGCTGCCACAGAAGTTTAACCTCTTTTAATGGCACTTCAGTTTCAAGATCTTAAAAACTACCATTACAACCACAGAATTTTGTATTAGCAACACTTAAACTTCAGATTTAGTAGTTTAGTTCAATACAGAGGTGGAACTAAATCATTGTTTTGTTTATTTATAAGTTTGAAGTCTTTGCACTTAAGTTGCAGGTCAAGTCATGATAGGTAAGCCCCAAATCAAGGCTCAAAAGGCTCAAGTCTAAGTGAAGGTAGGTGTCATAGGTGTTTAAGTCCATCTTGAGTGGCAAATCTGTTTTCATTTTGTAAAGTCAAGCCCCCAAATCATCAAATTTGTTACTCAAGCCGGCCTCGAGTTCGATCCATGAGAAACTGAGTGCCTATTCAAAAAGGGATACTAAAGGTGGATTCCTGTCAGTAGTTTCTTGATCAAAATCTCACAAAATTGTGGATACAACAGTTCAGTTTAACTGCTTGAAGCGACCGCATCTAAATGCTAACAGCACCTATGTAAGTGCATGAAATGCCTCCACATATTTCACAGCAGACCCAGAACAAGACTGAACTTTATTGTTACATGTGTACCTGAACACAAGCTCAAACATGTGTTGTAGGGTTTTGCATCATTCTACCAAGTTTCTCTGCTCTGAGATCCCTGAAGGGCAGTTAAAGAGGAAGATTTACAGCTTTCAAACCCAATAAAATGTGACGTTAATGTGAAAAGCATCTGTTGGCGCCAAGCAGCTGTCAGGTAAAACATGACACACGGGACCCAGAACCACATTCATTTGATCTATGGGGGTTAAATGGACTGTGTTTTATTAAGACACATAGAGAGATAGGAAAGAGTGTGGCCTTTTCCCGTAACCGGCCTACTTCTCACTCTCACTATGTGCATTGTGTCGGCATCAATCAGTGGAATTACCTAATAAATCACAAGGCTGTCGAGAACAGCTGTTTCACTGCTGACTGCATCCGAGATCAAGGCTCTTAGGGGGGTGTTAGGTAGATCAAATCTGAGGTATTCGTGGTGCTACTCTGAGTCTTTTACTTAACAGAATTCCTTGATTGAAACTTGATTGTGAGAGGAAAAAAAAATAAAGTCAAACTTGGCTCACCAAGTGATGCCAGCACTGCAACGGTGATGATGAGGAATGCAACGAATCCATAGAGGACTTTGACAGCCAGCTGGAGAGAGTGACTCTGCTGGCATCTCATGCAGCCTCCTCTGCTGCGTCCTGCAGGAAAATGAAACAATACACACATGCATGAGTTTGTGTGAAAAAAACAAAAAAAGCCAATTTATATCAGTTTTAGCTGACTGAAGACTGATCTTTGGCAATGCAGCATATTTTATCAGATGATCATATGTTTGGTTTTTAAACACTGAATGTGTGTGTGTGTGTGTGAGTGTGTGTTTGTGTATGGCCCTCACCTCTAAATGAAGGCATTTCCTCCTCTCCTGTAAAATCCTCCTCTGAAAAAAAACAAGGCAAGGAAGAAATGCAAACATGAAACCTTGAAAACATGATGTTTTAATACAGACCAATAACACGGATGCAATGGCATCAACAGGCTTTAATATCTTCTGTGCCTCTGTGTCATTTCTGTCGTTAAAGTAGTAAAAATGCAGGTCAGAAATGTGTACAAATGAATTTATTATTCTCTTTTGAAATCATGGAAACTTTTGACAACACTTTTATACCCTTTATTATCCTAACGATACCATTATAAGCTCGAAGGCAGATACCTAGGTTGTTACTATGTGAAAGGAATAGTGGAACATTTTGGAGGAAAACATTCACCTTGCATCACTTTTTTTCAAGGGCATTTAAGAACTGACACCTCTGTTATATCAGTCCCTAAAATATGGAGCTTGAGGTCAGAGGCTTAGCATAAAGACTGGAGACAGAAGGAAACAGCCAGCTCGATGAAATGTCTCCCTCTAAAACAGCAAGCTGCTTTTTTTTTGCATTCCTGTTTATGCACATATTAAACAAACAGGATACAAAATGCAAAGCTGAAGAGGTTCTGGTGGGTGGATTTTTTTTTTAACTTTTAAGGTTTCAGTCCTAATGCTATGAGCTTATCTCACATGACTCAAGCTCCATCCTAATGCATAGACATGAGAGTCGTGTCAATTGTCTCACATTTCACAACAAAATGTCCCACAGAGATACAATGAAAAATCTTTGAAAGCATGCTGAAAGCTCGTTACTTTTCTCTGAAACCTGCTGGGTTAAGTTATGATCATCATGTATAACTCTCAAATTCACTTAGAGGTGTTGAATTCAACTGAGAGAATTATTTTTTCATGTGGCTTTACATGTAGTGAACTGTAGTGACATTTACATTTCTGGACTCAGAAAAATAGAAAAACCTGGATTATTACCTTTAAAAAGCTGGTTCTCGTATCCACCATAGTTGTCTGCCAAAAAGAAGGAGAAAGCCAAATCAGACATTTAAAAAAAACTCAATCTGACCAAAGTTAATTCTTCTGGAGCCACCAACAAGTTTTATTACTGATGTCATAAATCATAGAAACCAGCTGCCTAAAAATCCCCCACAACCTCCCCCTGAAGTCTCTTTGTTGTACTGAGTTTGTTGGCCCAGTTACCAGAATAAAATGTTGGCATGTGCACTTTTGAAAACCATGGATATGTTAAATTTGTTAGTTTAATATGTATCATATCAATGTTGCTACGACACATTTCAAAAAGATGTAGTTCAGATTAAACGTTGGCCTATAGGAGCTGACTTTCTCCTTAGGAGAGGGGGGGGATGTTGGTGGCGTGACAGCAGGCTGAGACAGCTGTCGAGCAGCAGACTGTGTGAGACATGTTTGCTTCCTGTTTTCACTGAAATAAACATGTTTTTAACAAGATGTGGGGACATGTTGAAGACACATACATGGTGATGAAAACTGGTATTTTAAGGCATAACATCATCTTTTTCTAACCCTATTCAAGTGGTTTTTGTGTCGTAACCTAACATATCTTTAAGTAAGAGTGTGTAAATTGATGGATGGCAGCATGTCACCGGAATAATACTTGCTGCTCACTAAACTCTTTGCTATAGCTATCTTTTCCTGTTCAGCTCAGTTAGCCAAGCAGCAAGCGGCACTAATAGGTGATCAGTCTGATCAATCTTGGAACCCAGAGCAGCAGATGTGTGTTGGTGTTCACACTGCAGGAATAAAACTGGGCTCTGCAGCCTCCCAGTTAACACAACCTGACTGGTACCAAACAAAACCTCAGCAACAGACTGAGGCCAGAGGTCAGGGTTTTGATACCAAGGATTAAAAAGACACGGCAAGCAAGGAGAGGAGAGGCTTGAAGTATGAAAGGAGCAGCAAGAAGATGATCACCAGGGGGGCATTTTCTCATCTTACTCAATGGATGACGGCTTATTTTGGCAGGAACAGAGTTTAGGATTGTTGGAACATTAAAAAAAAAAACAAACCAAGATGGCTCAGATGAGTTATGTTTCTGACAAGTTTGAATTAAATGTGTTAATGAGGCAATTAAGCTCGGTTAGCGTGCATGGTTAGCATTCTAACTTGAGTAATTATCTCTGCAACACATTACAAAGATGTCTTTGACATATCAGAACTGTTTTCTTCTTCACTATGACACACAATGCCTTTTATTCCGGCAAATGGATTGCGTATGTTCAACACAATAAAAACAAAGGTTTTCGTTCTGTTCAAATGTTTTCTCTGAGCTGCTGTTCTCTCGAGACAAAACAGCCCCAAAGTGGTGCAAAGTATGAGAACAGTTGTTGATTTTGTGTGCTGGTTCTTGTGGGAGTATTGTGTGTGCACATGTGTCTGAGGAGGTTGTCATCACACACCCTGGCTGGAGAGGACGGCAGCAAGAAGCATTACTTCCACACAATATAACCAGAGGGCCTAATAAACCTCACGAGGCCGATTTGAGTCCCAGAACACATTCACCGTCATGTTTTTATAACTGTATGTAATAGCAAAGGACTTTATACAACACGTCATTAACTGTACACCACCCAAACGCTCAGAGGAGCTGCAGGGGAGGCTGTTTCTGAAGGGAAGGAGCTGGGAAACGCACACATATACACTCAAACACAGGGGAAAAAAGGAGTTTGACAGGTTGCTGACAGAGAGACAGTTGGACAGTTTGCCATGGTGCTGTGTTGATACTGTCAAAGGATTTGCTCTTAAGCAAACATGGTCAGGCTGCAGAAACATGTCTGTATAATTAAATGTGCCGAGTCACAGAATTTGCTTGTTACTGCAGAACTTGCATCGTTAAATGACTTTGAAATGATGTTTCTAATTGTGGAAATGTAAAAAAAGTATTTGAGAGTATTAAATATGAAGCCTTACAATGGCTCTGAAAGTTGAAAGATATTTCTGATGGGCACAAAAGTCGCTCTTCTGCATCAGCTGCTAATTCTTCAGTTCGCTGGCTAACAGCTAACTTTTGATATTATTAATTTTGCATGTTTTCCACAAAGGATTATTGATAAGTTTATGGCCCAAAGTAGAAGGAGACAGACAAGCAGTTCAACTCTTTGAGTGATAATGCAGTAAGTTTGAAGCTGTGTTGTGAAATTAGCCATATTCTGGTCAACTAAAGCTAACAGTTGGAACATTTTAGGGATACGAGGGTTTGAAAGAAACTGGATCACTGTGTTAGATTTGACTGTAGTTCCAACTCCAAGATAAGTACATGAAGTCTACTATCACCTTCATTTAAAGTGAGCTACAAACACTGGCCACACATTCCCACACACTGGTAGCCAGAAACAGCAGTGTGTGGGTGCAAACACAGGCCTTTGACAAAGTGTTTCTGGAGGCAATGTCAGAAGTTGGGGTCAAAAAAAGCTAATTAGCAGATGGATAAAGTGTGATTTTTATTGTCAGTCATGCCCACTGCATTATGCTTTCAATGCAAATAAACAAAATTGTGCAACTGGTTGCTGGTTTGCAGCTTATTTAGACCTGTGAAAAGATCTAGCATATTCTTCAAGCCAATACAAAATAATGCAATATTTCTAAAACCCAAAGTTGGCTGTGGATCAATTTCTGTGGTTAACCACATGATCTGCTCAACATGAAGACAAGTCTGGCCTCCCATTGGAAGAGGACAAGAGAAAAATGGGTTGTGAAAACAATAAAATGAGCAGCAGCTGCACATGATTTCTGATGAAGATCTGAGGATTTGAAATATAATTTGTCAAAAAAAAGTATGTTATTAACAGATAGAAACATCCACAACTATTCAGTATCAACTCCAGACTCTTTGATTGCAAACGTTTTATCAACTAAAGCTGGATATTTAAAATGAATTAAAAAGAAAAAGAGTTATTCAGTAAATATGAGTATATGAGGAGCGAGTAATAGTCTGCATGGAGCTCTGTGGAAAAGGTAGTGACGCAAACAGGCAGCATTTTAATGTTAGGTTTGCAACAAATGAACTTATTGTTTAAGTTTGGCCTAAACCAAATTGCACTTTGCAAACGTTAGATGAGGTGGATGTTTATGTCAGTCAGTGGTGGAACAGCTGAGGTCAGGTCTGGTTGGATGACATAATGAGGAAGGGAGGAGAAAAGGGGAGGGAAAACTGAAGGAGGGATGAAGGCAGTCACCTCCAAAGAACTAAAAGACAGGAAAAAGGACATTTTGATTTGTGTTGTGTGCCGATGATTTCATAAAATAGGCAAAACTCCTCGAAACTAAACACAAAAACAAGCTATGATTCCTAAACTACATAGGACGGCACTATCTGACGTTGCTCTTCTCTTCAGGAAAGAAAATCCCGTACTCTGCTCTTTTTAAGCTCAATTTATTGATCTTTGTTGACATTTTCTGGAGCTTTATCAAGAGCATTGCAAACAATTTTACAACAGTGATCCCAAATTTTGCTGCACCTCTTCTGTGTGCATAGTAGTTGGATGCTTATTCTACTGTGGGAATGTTTCTAAAAAACTGGCTGTTGCAACAGAACAATTTTCCCAAATGTATGAAAATTAGTTACAGGAAAGTAAGAATCCTCACTATATGTTATTATTCTGTGTTGCATTGGACAGCTTTAATTTCCCAAACTGGTCTAAATGCTGTTTGAGAAACGTTCCCACCCTGATAAAATACATTTCTGTGGGAAAACTGAGTTCTTGCAATTTTTTTGGACTTGAAATGAAAATGGTCAGATTCAAATATGTCAATGTCAGCACATTAAATGCTATTGGAAGCTGAAATTCCAAAATATCACAATTGGTATCCACCCTCAAATATCTGCAGGCTCCTCGGGTATGTTTCTCCTCCTTCACCTCCCTCCCTCCTTCTCTTTTTTTTCCCCCTCTCTCCTCATGTTTTCCCTGCTCTCTGTGGAAAAAGCCTTCATGTCTGCCTCGTTAGTGAGGAAGTCAACCTGTCCAACACACACACAGCAGAAGTGAGCTGATCTGACACAACACAACACACCCCTCCCAGGTCTCACCTTCACAGTCGGGTGATTGCAAAACATGGAGGAACTTCTAAAGCTGTATTTGGTTCAGTTTAAATCAGTGGACTCACTGTTTCTTTGTCGAATTTTCACTTTGATTTGGATATATTTCCGTACTTAGACGTGTCAGTTTTGCGTCGTTATTAACCTCACTGGTTCAGTGCTTGGTGCAGGAAAGAGGACACATTCTTCCACATTGCCAATAACAAACAAGGAGTATCTCCATAAACCCTTTCACAACATGTTCTCTGCTTTGCTGTAACTGGGTGGGATCAGATTACCAACAGCCACCATTACAACGAGATCTCAGCCCAACTGGTTTGGATCACCGTGTTCTTCTTTTTCTAAACAAACTGCTTTAAGAGAGAAAAACAACTTCAGAAAACAACTCAGTTGATTGGAAGATTCTGGTTTGTATTTGGTGGCCCTGTTTTTCAAACTCTTGCTTTTTGAGGCATCAGCATGTAGCAACTACAGTATAATTATGCCAAAGGAAATATCCTGGTTATGATCCTGGTTAATTTAGTATAGTTACTGAATGGTTAAGGGTTAGGTAACCTGACCACAGCCTCCTGTCCCCTGCATGAATGTTTGACATGCCTCCACACCCATCCTCCACCCAGACATCCACATCCTTATTTTCCATCTTGCAACACAGGGACACTACCAGTGAATGTTGTCGCTGGATGTTAATATTGAAGTGAGGATTCATTCGCTATGATTGTAATTGTTGGACACGCCGTAACATCCTGACTGTGTGTCATAGCCAAGAGTAAATATTTAGATTTGGACAAATGAATTGTATCGATCTTTTCAGTGTGTCAGTGTCCTAAGACATAAGGAATGTTCAGATCTGAGGATGCACAGCAGATTTTTCTGATTCGTAAAGTAAACAACCCTTAAGGTTCAAGATGAAATCAATTTCAACTGAGCTCTGTTTATTTTTAGAGGACATTTGTTAAAGGCAGATTACTGCAGCATAAGAAAGCTTTGAAACTACTGAACAGACCTTAAAATCAAGTCACAAAATAGAAAAATGCACCCCATATATAACATTCATCAAATACATCAAGACCAGTTCTCTAAGATTATATATAAATGATTTGCAGTATAGTATTCTGCATTATAGGCAGGCAAGAAAAGTGTTTCTTGATGTTGTTTGTTCAGACTGAGGATGGAAAAGTTTGGTTGCACTCTCAGAGCTCAGCAAACGTGCACTTGTGTCAAGAAGTAAACATATTATAAGAACGTGTATTTGTAGGCGAGGCTTTAAAAATGTGCTGAAGAAAATTCAGCTTTATGTAATGTTTTTGCAAAGAGTGTACAACTAAACAGGTGGCTTATTCCTTAAAGGTACAAGGAAGGGGAATAACATACTGGATGAGCTTACTGACTGAAAGTAATACTGCTGATAGACGCAGTCTGCAACACAAAAACACAATTGTATTGAACCCAAAACAGTTAATCACTTAAAATTAACCTACTACCTGACCTTAAGAAGTTTGGCACCATGTGATACTACAAACCCATTAGCATGAATCTGCTAACAGCCTCCACTCTGAAAGTTTCAGTCTTTAGCAGAAAAGCATTATTAAGGTCCACAATGGTGTTTCAGTTCATCTTATGAAAATATCAAGGCAAGCAAAGGACACAGGACATGAGACAGATGTGTTGCAGGCTAGTTTATATGGCTTTTCTAAATGTTAACAGGATTAAAAAAAAGAGATATATATGGGTAAATGTAGGAATTAGTTACAGCATTACTCCCAGTGATAAACGAATTTAAAAACAAGGCTAGAGGATAAACTTTATAAAGTAAAAAAAGGGGGAAATGAAAGGATCAGGATGTTTCTCTTCACCCACATGGAGTGACTCAGCCCTCCTTTCTCCATCCTCTGTCAACATCAGACTATTGGTGTTTGTGAACGCAGCGCCAGGCCTGTTCTTGAGTCAGCTAACCATTAGCACCACTTTATGTTTGTGGTTCCTCTGTGGTGGTTCCTCTCAGGGGGAGTTTGGACTTTCCAAACCCCCTTTCCCACCCGCTCCCTCCTTTAATTTGCCCTCGGACTTTACTTTCGCCAGGCAATGTTGTAAAATTTTGTCCTTGGTGAGAAAAATCCCCCCAAATGTTCTGTACCTTCACTACATCAGTCCATGATGAAGTTTCACACGCAAATAAAGACCCTCTCTCCACATAAAGTTGCATTGATTCAACAAGTAATGCTTTTCAATATTCTTTCCATTCATTAATTCATGACGTTACCCTGAATACAACCTGAGCCTTTAAATGAAACCAGGAGTCATGAGATGGGCCTTTTTCCAGATCAAGGTAGAGGTCTTTGACCACAACTTATAAAGCCAAAATGAGTCCCTTTCCAAACCCTTTTGAAATCCAAGTCATTTACGTGCCCTCTGACTGAAATGTGTGGTCTCCTCACAAAACTTTACACGCCTGGAATGTGTTGCTGCAAACTGCGAACCTGAAGTTATGAACAAGCCGTTACGACAGAAAGTTCCTTTATTGTGGTTCAGCGGTGAAACAGGAGATTTTCAGAGTCACAAGCTTACAAGCGCATCATGTTTTCTTACAGGACTAAACTGTTTAGGAGAGCCAGGCTGTGACATGGAGACTAGCAAGGTTTGGTTTACAAGGCTTTGAGGTCAAAGGGCGTGTGCAATATTCTCCCTCAATGCTTTATTTGCAGGTTTCGTGCCACTGAATTTGCCCCCAAATTTTAAAAGATTACCATAAATAGGACCTTTACAGAGAGACAGAATGATGTGAGAAAAGATTTTTAACTAATTTTTTATGGAAGGTGGCACCAACTGTTTGTAACGTCAAATATAGCCCAGTGATAACATCTGTGTAAAAGATATCAACACATCAGTAAATGAAAACAGACTGCCCCACAGTAAGAATGTGAAGTTTTTTGTTATTAATTGTCACTAATATATGACTTAAGTGACTGTTGCTGTGTAGCTGTAAGCTAGCATCTGTAGCATTGTTATGTTAAAACAGCAAAATGGCCAAAAAAACAAAACAAACCAAACCAAAAGCACACAGAATTATGTGAAAAGGAGTGTTCATTTTCTTTTGGTCTTTCAACATTAAAGTTTCATGAACAGTATTGCCAATACTTTTGAAAAATATGAAAATAAAAAGGAAAAACTAGAATAATAAAGCAGCCTCTACAATTAACCAAACATATAATAAACAATACCTCATAATCATAAGATCCAGTTTCAGTAAATTCAACATTTTTATGTGTATGCTGCCAGGGTTGGTGTAAAAACATAGAGATGTCCAGCAGAAACAGGCATATAATCAATCCAAGTGTTTAAAAATAAAGAAAAAGTGGACACTGGATACAGAGAAGAACAAGTCAATATGATGATCAGCCATCACGTCTCCTTTGTTCCCCTTTCAATCCAAATTCAAGGTGCTTTGGCTGTAAATTTAAAAGGCTGCCACAGCAAAAATTGCTGTAAAAACAAGAAAGTCTCACTTTTTCTGCACCCTCCCTTCCCTTTACCCCTTCACTCACTCTTTCCTTCACCTTTGCCAGTCATACACCTGTCTCCAGCCCCCCTCTCCCCTCTCCCCTCTCCCCTCTCTCCTCACCTCCTATGACTCTCGCCTCCCCTCCAGGCCTGTTAGGAATGTATGAGGCAGCATGTTTTGTTCTGGTTGGGCAGGGTTCACTGGACGCACTCTCAGCAAGACTGGAAACCACATTAACAGACCTCCTGTACTGTTTGGCCGAGAAGAGCACTGTAAATGTTCTTGGAGTTAATTTGCTGTATCGTCTTGTGATTTCAGGGCTGTTTCCCTCCTCAAGGCTTGACGGGAGCAAAGACACAACTTTGTCTGAGTCTGAGGCTGATCCATTTCCATTTGATTTCATTTCTTGCTTTGATTTCCTTAACTGATGATGTTATGTAATCCAAACACACCACTTGATGTAAGTTAAAGCGGAAAAATGTCTTGGTAAAAAAGGGCTAGCATTAGGAGCTGACAGCTTTCTAAGCCCTGCCTTCCTGCTACTTTTGCCTGCTTTCTATTTTTTTATACTTAAATATTAACAATTAACAGTAATACATAAAAAAAGTCTTTTTTTTCCAAACAAAGGCCTTTGATTTGCAGCAGATTTACTCAAAGCTGCTTCTCATTTCTAGCAGCCTAGTAACTGTTGCCAGCATATTTTAGCTAGCTAATCAG